>CM055117.1:276886119-277486119 GCA_029206835.1 Rana muscosa
GTCCCTAGAAAAAATGTTTTTTTTAAGCACAATTTAGCACAAGGAGAATTCACTCACTGTCCTTCCAGGTCCCTGGAAACAAGGACTTTGACAGTGAAAGAAACTGACACACTCTCCCTACCTACAGTTTTCTGTCCCTAGAAAAAATGTTTTTTTTAAGCACAATTTAGCACAAGGAGAATTCACTCACTGTCCTTCCAGGTCCCTGGAAACAAGGACTTTGACAGTGAAAGAAACTGACACACTCTCCCTACCTACAGTTTTCTGTCCCTAGAAAAAATGTTTTTTTTAAGCACAATTTAGCACAAGGAGAATTCACTCACTGTCCTTCCAGGTCCCTGGAAACAAGGACTTTGACAGTGAAAGAAACTGACACACTCTCCCTACCTACAGTTTTCTGTCCCTAGAAAAAATGTTTTTTTTAAGCACAATTTAGCACAAGGAGAATTCACTCACTGTCCTTCCAGGTCCCTGGAAACAAGGACTTTGACAGTGAAAGAAACTGACACACTCTCCCTACCTACAGTTTTCTGTCCCTAGAAAAAATGTTTTTTTTAAGCACAATTTAGCACAAGGAGAATTCACTCACTGTCCTTCCAGGTCCCTGGAAACAAGGACTTTGACAGTGAAAGAAACTGACACACTCTCCCTACCTACAGTTTTCTGTCCCTAGAAAAAATGTTTTTTTTAAGCACAATTTAGCACAAGGAGAATTCACTCACTGTCCTTCCAGGTCCCTGGAAACAAGGACTTTGACAGTGAAAGAAACTGACACACTCTCCCTACCTACAGTTTTCTGTCCCTAGAAAAAATGTTTTTTTTAAGCACAATTTAGCACAAGGAGAATTCACTCACTGTCCTTCCAGGTCCCTGGAAACAAGGACTTTGACAGTGAAAGAAACTGACACACTCTCCCTACCTACAGTTTTCTGTCCCTAGAAAAAATGTTTTTTTTAAGCACAATTTAGCACAAGGAGAATTCACTCACTGTCCTTCCAGGTCCCTGGAAACAAGGACTTTGACAGTGAAAGAAACTGACACACTCTCCCTACCTACAGTTTTCTGTCCCTAGAAAAAATGTTTTTTTTAAGCACAATTTAGCACAAGGAGAATTCACTCACTGTCCTTCCAGGTCCCTGGAAACAAGGACTTTGACAGTGAAAGAAACTGACACACTCTCCCTACCTACAGTTTTCTGTCCCTAGAAAAAATGTTTTTTTTAAGCACAATTTAGCACAAGGAGAATTCACTCACTGTCCTTCCAGGTCCCTGGAAACAAGGACTTTGACAGTGAAAGAAACTGACACACTCTCCCTACCTACAGTTTTCTGTCCCTAGAAAAAATGTTTTTTTTAAGCACAATTTAGCACAAGGAGAATTCACTCACTGTCCTTCCAGGTCCCTGGAAACAAGGACTTTGACAGTGAAAGAAACTGACACACTCTCCCTACCTACAGTTTTCTGTCCCTAGAAAAAATGTTTTTTTTAAGCACAATTTAGCACAAGGAGAATTCACTCACTGTCCTTCCAGGTCCCTGGAAACAAGGACTTTGACAGTGAAAGAAACTGACACACTCTCCCTACCTACAGTTTTCTGTCCCTAGAAAAAATGTTTTTTTTAAGCACAATTTAGCACAAGGAGAATTCACTCACTGTCCTTCCAGGTCCCTGGAAACAAGGACTTTGACAGTGAAAGAAACTGACACACTCTCCCTACCTACAGTTTTCTGTCCCTAGAAAAAATGTTTTTTTTAAGCACAATTTAGCACAAGGAGAATTCACTCACTGTCCTTCCAGGTCCCTGGAAACAAGGACTTTGACAGTGAAAGAAACTGACACACTCTCCCTACCTACAGTTTTCTGTCCCTAGAAAAAATGTTTTTTTTAAGCACAATTTAGCACAAGGAGAATTCACTCACTGTCCTTCCAGGTCCCTGGAAACAAGGACTTTGACAGTGAAAGAAACTGACACACTCTCCCTACCTACAGTTTTCTGTCCCTAGAAAAAATGTTTTTTTTAAGCACAATTTAGCACAAGGAGAATTCACTCACTGTCCTTCCAGGTCCCTGGAAACAAGGACTTTGACAGTGAAAGAAACTGACACACTCTCCCTACCTACAGTTTTCTGTCCCTAGAAAAAATGTTTTTTTTAAGCACAATTTAGCACAAGGAGAATTCACTCACTGTCCTTCCAGGTCCCTGGAAACAAGGACTTTGACAGTGAAAGAAACTGACACACTCTCCCTACCTACAGTTTTCTGTCCCTAGAAAAAATGTTTTTTTTAAGCACAATTTAGCACAAGGAGAATTCACTCACTGTCCTTCCAGGTCCCTGGAAACAAGGACTTTGACAGTGAAAGAAACTGACACACTCTCCCTACCTACAGTTTTCTGTCCCTAGAAAAAATGTTTTTTTTAAGCACAATTTAGCACAAGGAGAATTCACTCACTGTCCTTCCAGGTCCCTGGAAACAAGGACTTTGACAGTGAAAGAAACTGACACACTCTCCCTACCTACAGTTTTCTGTCCCTAGAAAAAATGTTTTTTTTAAGCACAATTTAGCACAAGGAGAATTCACTCACTGTCCTTCCAGGTCCCTGGAAACAAGGACTTTGACAGTGAAAGAAACTGACACACTCTCCCTACCTACAGTTTTCTGTCCCTAGAAAAAATGTTTTTTTTGAGCACAATTTAGCACAAGGAGAATTCACTCACTGTCCTTCCAGGTCCCTGGAAACAAGGACTTTGACAGTGAAAGAAACTGACACACTCTCCCTACCTACAGTTTTCTGTCCCTAGAAAAAATGTTTTTTTTAAGCACAATTTAGCACAAGGAGAATTCACTCACTGTCCTTCCAGGTCCCTGGAAACAAGGACTTTGACAGTGAAAGAAACTGACACACTCTCCCTACCTACAGTTTTCTGTCCCTAGAAAAAATGTTTTTTTTAAGCACAATTTAGCACAAGGAGAATTCACTCACTGTCCTTCCAGGTCCCTGGAAACAAGGACTTTGACAGTGAAAGAAACTGACACACTCTCCCTACCTACAGTTTTCTGTCCCTAGAAAAAATGTTTTTTTTAAGCACAATTTAGCACAAGGAGAATTCACTCACTGTCCTTCCAGGTCCCTGGAAACAAGGACTTTGACAGTGAAAGAAACTGACACACTCTCCCTACCTACAGTTTTCTGTCCCTAGAAAAAATGTTTTTTTTAAGCACAATTTAGCACAAGGAGAATTCACTCACTGTCCTTCCAGGTCCCTGGAAACAAGGACTTTGACAGTGAAAGAAACTGACACACTCTCCCTACCTACAGTTTTCTGTCCCTAGAAAAAATGTTTTTTTTAAGCACAATTTAGCACAAGGAGAATTCACTCACTGTCCTTCCAGGTCCCTGGAAACAAGGACTTTGACAGTGAAAGAAACTGACACACTCTCCCTACCTACAGTTTTCTGTCCCTAGAAAAAATGTTTTTTTTAAGCACAATTTAGCACAAGGAGAATTCACTCACTGTCCTTCCAGGTCCCTGGAAACAAGGACTTTGACAGTGAAAGAAACTGACACACTCTCCCTACCTACAGTTTTCTGTCCCTAGAAAAAATGTTTTTTTTAAGCACAATTTAGCACAAGGAGAATTCACTCACTGTCCTTCCAGGTCCCTGGAAACAAGGACTTTGACAGTGAAAGAAACTGACACACTCTCCCTACCTACAGTTTTCTGTCCCTAGAAAAAATGTTTTTTTTAAGCACAATTTAGCACAAGGAGAATTCACTCACTGTCCTTCCAGGTCCCTGGAAACAAGGACTTTGACAGTGAAAGAAACTGACACACTCTCCCTACCTACAGTTTTCTGTCCCTAGAAAAAATGTTTTTTTTAAGCACAATTTAGCACAAGGAGAATTCACTCACTGTCCTTCCAGGTCCCTGGAAACAAGGACTTTGACAGTGAAAGAAACTGACACACTCTCCCTACCTACAGTTTTCTGTCCCTAGAAAAAATGTTTTTTTTAAGCACAATTTAGCACAAGGAGAATTCACTCACTGTCCTTCCAGGTCCCTGGAAACAAGGACTTTGACAGTGAAAGAAACTGACACACTCTCCCTACCTACAGTTTTCTGTCCCTAGAAAAAATGTTTTTTTTAAGCACAATTTAGCACAAGGAGAATTCACTCACTGTCCTTCCAGGTCCCTGGAAACAAGGACTTTGACAGTGAAAGAAACTGACACACTCTCCCTACCTACAGTTTTCTGTCCCTAGAAAAAATGTTTTTTTTAAGCACAATTTAGCACAAGGAGAATTCACTCACTGTCCTTCCAGGTCCCTGGAAACAAGGACTTTGACAGTGAAAGAAACTGACACACTCTCCCTACCTACAGTTTTCTGTCCCTAGAAAAAATGTTTTTTTTAAGCACAATTTAGCACAAGGAGAATTCACTCACTGTCCTTCCAGGTCCCTGGAAACAAGGACTTTGACAGTGAAAGAAACTGACACACTCTCCCTACCTACAGTTTTCTGTCCCTAGAAAAAATGTTTTTTTTAAGCACAATTTAGCACAAGGAGAATTCACTCACTGTCCTTCCAGGTCCCTGGAAACAAGGACTTTGACAGTGAAAGAAACTGACACACTCTCCCTACCTACAGTTTTCTGTCCCTAGAAAAAATGTTTTTTTTAAGCACAATTTAGCACAAGGAGAATTCACTCACTGTCCTTCCAGGTCCCTGGAAACAAGGACTTTGACAGTGAAAGAAACTGACACACTCTCCCTACCTACAGTTTTCTGTCCCTAGAAAAAATGTTTTTTTTAAGCACAATTTAGCACAAGGAGAATTCACTCACTGTCCTTCCAGGTCCCTGGAAACAAGGACTTTGACAGTGAAAGAAACTGACACACTCTCCCTACCTACAGTTTTCTGTCCCTAGAAAAAATGTTTTTTTTAAGCACAATTTAGCACAAGGAGAATTCACTCACTGTCCTTCCAGGTCCCTGGAAACAAGGACTTTGACAGTGAAAGAAACTGACACACTCTCCCTACCTACAGTTTTCTGTCCCTAGAAAAAATTTTTTTTTTAAGCACAATTTAGCACAAGGAGAATTCACTCACTGTCCTTCCAGGTCCCTGGAAACAAGGACTTTGACAGTGAAAGAAACTGACACACTCTCCCTACCTACAGTTTTCTGTCCCTAGAAAAAATGTTTTTTTTAAGCACAATTTAGCACAAGGAGAATTCACTCACTGTCCTTCCAGGTCCCTGGAAACAAGGACTTTGACAGTGAAAGAAACTGACACACTCTCCCTACCTACAGTTTTCTGTCCCTAGAAAAAATGTTTTTTTTAAGCACAATTTAGCACAAGGAGAATTCACTCACTGTCCTTCCAGGTCCCTGGAAACAAGGACTTTGACAGTGAAAGAAACTGACACACTCTCCCTACCTACAGTTTTCTGTCCCTAGAAAAAATGTTTTTTTTAAGCACAATTTAGCACAAGGAGAATTCACTCACTGTCCTTCCAGGTCCCTGGAAACAAGGACTTTGACAGTGAAAGAAACTGACACACTCTCCCTACCTACAGTTTTCTGTCCCTAGAAAAAATGTTTTTTTTAAGCACAATTTAGCACAAGGAGAATTCACTCACTGTCCTTCCAGGTCCCTGGAAACAAGGACTTTGACAGTGAAAGAAACTGACACACTCTCCCTACCTACAGTTTTCTGTCCCTAGAAAAAATGTTTTTTTTAAGCACAATTTAGCACAAGGAGAATTCACTCACTGTCCTTCCAGGTCCCTGGAAACAAGGACTTTGACAGTGAAAGAAACTGACACACTCTCCCTACCTACAGTTTTCTGTCCCTAGAAAAAATGTTTTTTTTAAGCACAATTTAGCACAAGGAGAATTCACTCACTGTCCTTCCAGGTCCCTGGAAACAAGGACTTTGACAGTGAAAGAAACTGACACACTCTCCCTACCTACAGTTTTCTGTCCCTAGAAAAAATGTTTTTTTTAAGCACAATTTAGCACAAGGAGAATTCACTCACTGTCCTTCCAGGTCCCTGGAAACAAGGACTTTGACAGTGAAAGAAACTGACACACTCTCCCTACCTACAGTTTTCTGTCCCTAGAAAAAATGTTTTTTTTAAGCACAATTTAGCACAAGGAGAATTCACTCACTGTCCTTCCAGGTCCCTGGAAACAAGGACTTTGACAGTGAAAGAAACTGACACACTCTCCCTACCTACAGTTTTCTGTCCCTAGAAAAAATGTTTTTTTTAAGCACAATTTAGCACAAGGAGAATTCACTCACTGTCCTTCCAGGTCCCTGGAAACAAGGACTTTGACAGTGAAAGAAACTGACACACTCTCCCTACCTACAGTTTTCTGTCCCTAGAAAAAATGTTTTTTTTAAGCACAATTTAGCACAAGGAGAATTCACTCACTGTCCTTCCAGGTCCCTGGAAACAAGGACTTTGACAGTGAAAGAAACTGACACACTCTCCCTACCTACAGTTTTCTGTCCCTAGAAAAAATGTTTTTTTTAAGCACAATTTAGCACAAGGAGAATTCACTCACTGTCCTTCCAGGTCCCTGGAAACAAGGACTTTGACAGTGAAAGAAACTGACACACTCTCCCTACCTACAGTTTTCTGTCCCTAGAAAAAATGTTTTTTTTAAGCACAATTTAGCACAAGGAGAATTCACTCACTGTCCTTCCAGGTCCCTGGAAACAAGGACTTTGACAGTGAAAGAAACTGACACACTCTCCCTACCTACAGTTTTCTGTCCCTAGAAAAAATGTTTTTTTTAAGCACAATTTAGCACAAGGAGAATTCACTCACTGTCCTTCCAGGTCCCTGGAAACAAGGACTTTGACAGTGAAAGAAACTGACACACTCTCCCTACCTACAGTTTTCTGTCCCTAGAAAAAATGTTTTTTTTAAGCACAATTTAGCACAAGGAGAATTCACTCACTGTCCTTCCAGGTCCCTGGAAACAAGGACTTTGACAGTGAAAGAAACTGACACACTCTCCCTACCTACAGTTTTCTGTCCCTAGAAAAAATGTTTTTTTTAAGCACAATTTAGCACAAGGAGAATTCACTCACTGTCCTTCCAGGTCCCTGGAAACAAGGACTTTGACAGTGAAAGAAACTGACACACTCTCCCTACCTACAGTTTTCTGTCCCTAGAAAAAATGTTTTTTTTAAGCACAATTTAGCACAAGGAGAATTCACTCACTGTCCTTCCAGGTCCCTGGAAACAAGGACTTTGACAGTGAAAGAAACTGACACACTCTCCCTACCTACAGTTTTCTGTCCCTAGAAAAAATGTTTTTTTTAAGCACAATTTAGCACAAGGAGAATTCACTCACTGTCCTTCCAGGTCCCTGGAAACAAGGACTTTGACAGTGAAAGAAACTGACACACTCTCCCTACCTACAGTTTTCTGTCCCTAGAAAAAATGTTTTTTTTAAGCACAATTTAGCACAAGGAGAATTCACTCACTGTCCTTCCAGGTCCCTGGAAACAAGGACTTTGACAGTGAAAGAAACTGACACACTCTCCCTACCTACAGTTTTCTGTCCCTAGAAAAAATGTTTTTTTTAAGCACAATTTAGCACAAGGAGAATTCACTCACTGTCCTTCCAGGTCCCTGGAAACAAGGACTTTGACAGTGAAAGAAACTGACACACTCTCCCTACCTACAGTTTTCTGTCCCTAGAAAAAATGTTTTTTTTAAGCACAATTTAGCACAAGGAGAATTCACTCACTGTCCTTCCAGGTCCCTGGAAACAAGGACTTTGACAGTGAAAGAAACTGACACACTCTCCCTACCTACAGTTTTCTGTCCCTAGAAAAAATGTTTTTTTTGAGCACAATTTAGCACAAGGAGAATTCACTCACTGTCCTTCCAGGTCCCTGGAAACAAGGACTTTGACAGTGAAAGAAACTGACACACTCTCCCTACCTACAGTTTTCTGTCCCTAGAAAAAATGTTTTTTTTAAGCACAATTTAGCACAAGGAGAATTCACTCACTGTCCTTCCAGGTCCCTGGAAACAAGGACTTTGACAGTGAAAGAAACTGACACACTCTCCCTACCTACAGTTTTCTGTCCCTAGAAAAAATGTTTTTTTTAAGCACAATTTAGCACAAGGAGAATTCACTCACTGTCCTTCCAGGTCCCTGGAAACAAGGACTTTGACAGTGAAAGAAACTGACACACTCTCCCTACCTACAGTTTTCTGTCCCTAGAAAAAATGTTTTTTTTAAGCACAATTTAGCACAAGGAGAATTCACTCACTGTCCTTCCAGGTCCCTGGAAACAAGGACTTTGACAGTGAAAGAAACTGACACACTCTCCCTACCTACAGTTTTCTGTCCCTAGAAAAAATGTTTTTTTTAAGCACAATTTAGCACAAGGAGAATTCACTCACTGTCCTTCCAGGTCCCTGGAAACAAGGACTTTGACAGTGAAAGAAACTGACACACTCTCCCTACCTACAGTTTTCTGTCCCTAGAAAAAATGTTTTTTTTAAGCACAATTTAGCACAAGGAGAATTCACTCACTGTCCTTCCAGGTCCCTGGAAACAAGGACTTTGACAGTGAAAGAAACTGACACACTCTCCCTACCTACAGTTTTCTGTCCCTAGAAAAAATGTTTTTTTTAAGCACAATTTAGCACAAGGAGAATTCACTCACTGTCCTTCCAGGTCCCTGGAAACAAGGACTTTGACAGTGAAAGAAACTGACACACTCTCCCTACCTACAGTTTTCTGTCCCTAGAAAAAATGTTTTTTTTAAGCACAATTTAGCACAAGGAGAATTCACTCACTGTCCTTCCAGGTCCCTGGAAACAAGGACTTTGACAGTGAAAGAAACTGACACACTCTCCCTACCTACAGTTTTCTGTCCCTAGAAAAAATGTTTTTTTAAGCACAATTTAGCACAAGGAGAATTCACTCACTGTCCTTCCAGGTCCCTGGAAACAAGGACTTTGACAGTGAAAGAAACTGACACACTCTCCCTACCTACAGTTTTCTGTCCCTAGAAAAAAATTTTTTTTAAGCACAATTTAGCACAAGGAGAATTCACTCACTGTCCTTCCAGGTCCCTGGAAACAAGGACTTTGACAGTGAAAGAAACTGACACACTCTCCCTACCTACAGTTTTCTGTCCCTAGAAAAAATGTTTTTTTTAAGCACAATTTAGCACAAGGAGAATTCACTCACTGTCCTTCCAGGTCCCTGGAAACAAGGACTTTGACAGTGAAAGAAACTGACACACTCTCCCTACCTACAGTTTTCTGTCCCTAGAAAAAATGTTTTTTTTAAGCACAATTTAGCACAAGGAGAATTCACTCACTGTCCTTCCAGGTCCCTGGAAACAAGGACTTTGACAGTGAAAGAAACTGACACACTCTCCCTACCTACAGTTTTCTGTCCCTAGAAAAAATGTTTTTTTTAAGCACAATTTAGCACAAGGAGAATTCACTCACTGTCCTTCCAGGTCCCTGGAAACAAGGACTTTGACAGTGAAAGAAACTGACACACTCTCCCTACCTACAGTTTTCTGTCCCTAGAAAAAATGTTTTTTTTAAGCACAATTTAGCACAAGGAGAATTCACTCACTGTCCTTCCAGGTCCCTGGAAACAAGGACTTTGACAGTGAAAGAAACTGACACACTCTCCCTACCTACAGTTTTCTGTCCCTAGAAAAAATGTTTTTTTTTAGCACAATTTAGCACAAGGAGAATTCACTCACTGTCCTTCCAGGTCCCTGGAAACAAGGACTTTGACAGTGAAAGAAACTGACACACTCTCCCTACCTACAGTTTTCTGTCCCTAGAAAAAATGTTTTTTTTAAGCACAATTTAGCACAAGGAGAATTCACTCACTGTCCTTCCAGGTCCCTGGAAACAAGGACTTTGACAGTGAAAGAAACTGACACACTCTCCCTACCTACAGTTTTCTGTCCCTAGAAAAAATGTTTTTTTTAAGCACAATTTAGCACAAGGAGAATTCACTCACTGTCCTTCCAGGTCCCTGGAAACAAGGACTTTGACAGTGAAAGAAACTGACACACTCTCCCTACCTACAGTTTTCTGTCCCTAGAAAAAATGTTTTTTTTAAGCACAATTTAGCACAAGGAGAATTCACTCACTGTCCTTCCAGGTCCCTGGAAACAAGGACTTTGACAGTGAAAGAAACTGACACACTCTCCCTACCTACAGTTTTCTGTCCCTAGAAAAAATGTTTTTTTTAAGCACAATTTAGCACAAGGAGAATTCACTCACTGTCCTTCCAGGTCCCTGGAAACAAGGACTTTGACAGTGAAAGAAACTGACACACTCTCCCTACCTACAGTTTTCTGTCCCTAGAAAAAATGTTTTTTTTAAGCACAATTTAGCACAAGGAGAATTCACTCACTGTCCTTCCAGGTCCCTGGAAACAAGGACTTTGACAGTGAAAGAAACTGACACACTCTCCCTACCTACAGTTTTCTGTCCCTAGAAAAAATGTTTTTTTTAAGCACAATTTAGCACAAGGAGAATTCACTCACTGTCCTTCCAGGTCCCTGGAAACAAGGACTTTGACAGTGAAAGAAACTGACACACTCTCCCTACCTACAGTTTTCTGTCCCTAGAAAAAATGTTTTTTTTAAGCACAATTTAGCACAAGGAGAATTCACTCACTGTCCTTCCAGGTCCCTGGAAACAAGGACTTTGACAGTGAAAGAAACTGACACACTCTCCCTACCTACAGTTTTCTGTCCCTAGAAAAAATGTTTTTTTTAAGCACAATTTAGCACAAGGAGAATTCACTCACTGTCCTTCCAGGTCCCTGGAAACAAGGACTTTGACAGTGAAAGAAACTGACACACTCTCCCTACCTACAGTTTTCTGTCCCTAGAAAAAATGTTTTTTTTAAGCACAATTTAGCACAAGGAGAATTCACTCACTGTCCTTCCAGGTCCCTGGAAACAAGGACTTTGACAGTGAAAGAAACTGACACACTCTCCCTACCTACAGTTTTCTGTCCCTAGAAAAAATGTTTTTTTTAAGCACAATTTAGCACAAGGAGAATTCACTCACTGTCCTTCCAGGTCCCTGGAAACAAGGACTTTGACAGTGAAAGAAACTGACACACTCTCCCTACCTACAGTTTTCTGTCCCTAGAAAAAATGTTTTTTTTGAGCACAATTTAGCACAAGGAGAATTCACTCACTGTCCTTCCAGGTCCCTGGAAACAAGGACTTTGACAGTGAAAGAAACTGACACACTCTCCCTACCTACAGTTTTCTGTCCCTAGAAAAAATGTTTTTTTTAAGCACAATTTAGCACAAGGAGAATTCACTCACTGTCCTTCCAGGTCCCTGGAAACAAGGACTTTGACAGTGAAAGAAACTGACACACTCTCCCTACCTACAGTTTTCTGTCCCTAGAAAAAATGTTTTTTTTAAGCACAATTTAGCACAAGGAGAATTCACTCACTGTCCTTCCAGGTCCCTGGAAACAAGGACTTTGACAGTGAAAGAAACTGACACACTCTCCCTACCTACAGTTTTCTGTCCCTAGAAAAAATGTTTTTTTTAAGCACAATTTAGCACAAGGAGAATTCACTCACTGTCCTTCCAGGTCCCTGGAAACAAGGACTTTGACAGTGAAAGAAACTGACACACTCTCCCTACCTACAGTTTTCTGTCCCTAGAAAAAATGTTTTTTTTAAGCACAATTTAGCACAAGGAGAATTCACTCACTGTCCTTCCAGGTCCCTGGAAACAAGGACTTTGACAGTGAAAGAAACTGACACACTCTCCCTACCTACAGTTTTCTGTCCCTAGAAAAAATGTTTTTTTTAAGCACAATTTAGCACAAGGAGAATTCACTCACTGTCCTTCCAGGTCCCTGGAAACAAGGACTTTGACAGTGAAAGAAACTGACACACTCTCCCTACCTACAGTTTTCTGTCCCTAGAAAAAATGTTTTTTTTAAGCACAATTTAGCACAAGGAGAATTCACTCACTGTCCTTCCAGGTCCCTGGAAACAAGGACTTTGACAGTGAAAGAAACTGACACACTCTCCCTACCTACAGTTTTCTGTCCCTAGAAAAAATGTTTTTTTTAAGCACAATTTAGCACAAGGAGAATTCACTCACTGTCCTTCCAGGTCCCTGGAAACAAGGACTTTGACAGTGAAAGAAACTGACACACTCTCCCTACCTACAGTTTTCTGTCCCTAGAAAAAATGTTTTTTTTAAGCACAATTTAGCACAAGGAGAATTCACTCACTGTCCTTCCAGGTCCCTGGAAACAAGGACTTTGACAGTGAAAGAAACTGACACACTCTCCCTACCTACAGTTTTCTGTCCCTAGAAAAAATGTTTTTTTTAAGCACAATTTAGCACAAGGAGAATTCACTCACTGTCCTTCCAGGTCCCTGGAAACAAGGACTTTGACAGTGAAAGAAACTGACACACTCTCCCTACCTACAGTTTTCTGTCCCTAGAAAAAATGTTTTTTTTAAGCACAATTTAGCACAAGGAGAATTCACTCACTGTCCTTCCAGGTCCCTGGAAACAAGGACTTTGACAGTGAAAGAAACTGACACACTCTCCCTACCTACAGTTTTCTGTCCCTAGAAAAAATGTTTTTTTTAAGCACAATTTAGCACAAGGAGAATTCACTCACTGTCCTTCCAGGTCCCTGGAAACAAGGACTTTGACAGTGAAAGAAACTGACACACTCTCCCTACCTACAGTTTTCTGTCCCTAGAAAAAATGTTTTTTTTTAAGCACAATTTAGCACAAGGAGAATTCACTCACTGTCCTTCCAGGTCCCTGGAAACAAGGACTTTGACAGTGAAAGAAACTGACACACTCTCCCTACCTACAGTTTTCTGTCCCTAGAAAAAATGTTTTTTTTAAGCACAATATAGCACAAGCACAAAACACACTGACACTCTCCCTACCTATCCTTCTCTTTCCTTAAACTAAAGGAATCCAGGTTAAGCAAGAAAGAAATAAAAGTCACTGTCCCTGCCTATGCTGCTCTATCCCTGCTCCGGAACACACTACACTAGGCCGCCGTGCTGGCGGCCTTTTATAGTGTGGGGCGTGTACTAAACACCCTCAGCAATAATTGGCCACAGGCATCCTGCCTGTGGCCAATCATTGCTCTCCTCGCTGCCGGCGCTGTGATTGGCCAAGCATGCGGGGTCACAGTGCATGCTTGGCCAATCACAGCGCCTGGATGACACTGCGATGGCGTAGTGCATTGTGGGCCGTTCGCGTCACTCGAATTTGGCGCGAACGGCCCAAATCGTTCGATCTTCGTCGAACGATCGAACAGCCGATGTTCGAGTCGAACGTATGTTCGACTCGAACACGAAGCTCATCCCTAGTGGCGACTGCTGCTCAAAATGTTTGGGGGGCCACCCCAAAATTTTATCTATAAACTTCCTCCATTTTTGCGACTGTGCCTATTAAACACCACCAGTTGCCCCCTCCAATGCAGCCAGTTTGCCCCCTCCAATGCAGCCAGTTTGCCCCCTCCAATGCAGCCAGTTTGCCCCCTCAAATGCAGCCAGTCCCCCCCCAGCCCTGCACTTACCTTCTTCTGGTCAGCGCCATCCTTCTTCTCTCCTTGATGTCTTCTCCTGCCCTCGATGTTGCATCAGCCAATCAGGTTACCGGTAAACAGACTTGGTGAACATGATTGGCAGAGGAGCCTGTCAGTGTTTACCCAAGGTATGCCCCCCCTGCGTCCCCTGGTTAACTTTTATGAAGCCAATTACATCCCTCAGGCTGTAATCGCCAAGGCTATTTGACCCCCTGGCTCTGATAGGCAATTTTCACCCAAAAAATGCCGCTGTTATTCATATGGCCGTCGCTCAACAGGGGGCCATCCACCTGAATAGTGGGCGGCATTGACAATACCTAGGTTAATGCAAGGCATGAACCTATGTATTGTTCTGAGTGACGGGTGCAGGAGAGAGGGGGCAGCGCTCCAGCACCCACTCTGGACCCACCGCCACTGCAATGCTATCCTGTGGCCAAACACATCTAGCCCCCCCAAATTTGATTATAATGGACCATCAGAGGGGGTGATGAATATGATACCTGAGCCTTCCATTATGCTTTTTAAAAACACATTAAACGGAAACTTAGATTGATGTTGGGCAAGAATGTATTGTAGTATAATCTGCTTGCAATGTTATGTGCAAAAGTACTAATATTTTTTTATCTTGTTTGACTCCACAGCTTCCTTCCACGCCACAGGAATGGCAGACTGTGGCATCAGAGTTTTCCACGCGGTGGGACTTCCCCAACTGCGGTGGAGCCATTGACGGGAAGCACGTCCGCATCGTGCCGCCACCCCGTTCTGGGTCCTACTACTACAACTACAAGGGGTTTCATAGCATTGTGCTGATGGCGGTGGTGTCAGCACGGTATGAATTCCGCTATGTGGATGTGGGGAAGAATGGCCGGATGTCCGATGGGGGATCCTTCATCCAGACGGAGTTTGCCCTCCGTCTCAAGAGTGACGACCTTGCATTGCCACCGGATGCAGGGAATGTTGAAGGACTCCCCTTTGTTTTTTTGGCTGATGAAGCCTTCGGACTCGGATCGCACCTCATGAGGCCATTTCCCCAGAGGACCCTGACCCCAGAGAAGAGGGTGTTCAACTACCGGCTGGCCAGGGCCCGAAGAGTCGTAGAAAATGCCTTTGGGATAATGGCCAGCCGGTTCCGCCTTTTTATGACTCCAATTCACTTGGCGGAGTACAAGATTAACTATGTTGTTTTCTGCTGCTGTGTGCTACATAATTTTCTGATCCAGAAATCACCAAATTATATGGCCTCAATATTGCCTGAGGCAGGACTTTCATCTGGCAATACCCTGCCGGGCCTGAAATCTGGCCGTCCTGGCTTGCCCCCCCAAAATGCCCGTGAGGTTCGTCAGAAATATCTGGAATATTTCACAGGTAGGGGGGCAATTCCTATGCCAGGCCATGTCTAAATCTGCTTGGAGAAAGAACTAAATAAAAATCTGATTAAATCTTTTAACTTTTGTTTTTTCCTGTCTCCTAGTTTGTCTTAGTGCATTTGTAGTGCCAAGTGTATTTTCCTTTAGTAAATACCAACCATTTCACTAGGAACAACAAAAATATACACAAATAAGGTTAGAGCGTATTTGAAAAAGAAGCTACACTTTGTTGTTGTTCAAAAATTTTACTTTGTGCACATTCACACATGGTAAATAGAACAGTATGTATATATATTTTTTTTGGCTGGCCAGAAACCGGCATTTTTTTTTTTGAAAATACAAAACCATCAGTAGCATTCAACAAACTACAACATTGGATACCTCTTGGCAATATGAGACATTCACTTACACAAAATATGTCTCTATCTGGCCGTCCTAATATGGGGTATTGGCACCCCTGGCCAAGCCAAAATTTGAACATGCACACAATTTGAAGTCATTTTAACTTGGGATTTTAGACTCCTGATCCCTATTGTCAACATGTGTTATCTGCCATCAGGGGTGATCAATGGACGTGTTTTGGGGGTGCAACCCCTTCTTCATTTCACCTACTTGAGATACGAGGAAGGGGTTGCACCCCCAAAACACATACATGGATCTCCCCTGATGGCAGATGGCACATGTTGACACACTGTGTGCATATTCAAATTTTGGCTTGATTGATTGGCTAAAAGCTTAAAAAAGGGGGAAGAACAATCTCCAAACAAAAATGGGGGTTTTGTTGCCTTATTCAATTCTCCCCAAAACATCTAGGATGTCTTTAAAGGTTTGATCCATCACATTAATTCTTTGCTTAATTCTGTCCAGTTCTGTGCTACATTCCATCACTTGCTGTATGATTCGTAGGGCACTGTCAGCAGAGAAACACGTACTTTCGTTCACCCCAACATTTTCATCCCTATAAAAAAATACAAAAGGTATTATAACTCTGAAGGCCTACATCTCTTACCTGAAGCTGTGGTGACAGATACTGACCTGTTGTGGTGACAAGTTCCACCACGTCATCCACTTCTCCTTCCTGCACTTCTCCTTCCTCCACCTCTTCAACTTCCTCAACATCCTCAGGTTGTGGGTCTTGGTGAGGTTGTGGTTGTTTAGAAGGTGTGGGTTTCTTGTGCTCCCCGGAGTGTTCTCTTCCCAGTCTTCTCTCCCCCTATGAGAATCAAACAAAAGGTATAGTTATCACACAGAAATTTTGTTAAAATAATAAAAACATGATACATTGCTTGGAAGTGGGGTACAAGTGTCTGTTTGGGCGGGATTTCAAGATGAAGACATTATTTTGAAAAAGTATATTCTTTACTATTCACCTTTGGCTGTCAATTTTTACACATGGAGGCACCACAAAAATTCACTGATGCACCTGTGCGGGGCACCCAAAAAATGTGGTTCTGGTGGCCCACACTATAGTGCTCAAAAGTACAGATGTGGAACCAGCTGCTGAGTGTCCTCTCCTTTACACTGATTAAAGTTTGCATTTCATTCTCTTTACAAACACATCATCTAGCCAACAATGTAATAACAACTAGTGAATAAAAACAGGCAGCTGTGTAAAATATTTTAACCCTGTAAAATCTAAAAAAATCGTGCATAGTGGCCGAACGATGTGTCTGTAACGAACGATTACTGTGCCAAACCAAGTTCAAACGATGACATTTTGTAAGGTACAATAGAAAAATGCAATAACATGGAGCAACATGCAAGTTGTGAAATACAATAATAGGAAAACAGGGGAAAAAGTACTTACTTTTTTCAAGCATTCTCTTAATGCTCCTTAACTGCTCCGGCTCCCTCAGTTTGAGGTCAGACCACCTCTTTCTGAGCTGCTCGTTTGATCGTTTCACCCCGAAATTCTTCTTCAGACTCTTCATGACTTTCTTCATGATTTTGGCCTTCCTTCGATTAGGTTTGCTATACTGCCCATGCTTTGCGTCATAATCCGACTTTAGCAATATGTCCACCATCTCCGCCATCTCCGCGTAAGACATATTAGATGCCTTGAATCTCCTCCTTGATCGTGACGTTTCCTCAGTCTCCGGGCTTGTCTCCTCCTCGTTATTTGAGGAATTAGCAGACACCTGCTGTGAATCCGCCATATCTGTCTGCGCGCCGAAAGAGAAGGGGCGGGGAAAAGATGTTACTTAGAACGTCATGGGCGGGCGACGTGTGCGTAGTTTTACGCATGCGTGGTGTATATATAGCAAACACACATGTGACTATACTACGTTCGGTGTGCGGAGAGAGGAGTAAAAGTGACGGATGTGTGAACGAAGGTATGTGATTTTGAGACTTTGTGAAATTGGTGGCCTATACTGTCTAGAGAATGTTGGAGGATATATATGGTGAATAAGATTTACAGGAGGTTAGACTGTGTGACTGACATAATTTTTTTGTGATTATTTTTGGCTTGCAGACCCAAAATGAATGTGTTCATCAGTGATAAGGAATTCCTTGCGGAATTTATAGACCGGGTAAGGGAGCTGCCCGCTCTGTGGGAAACCAAAAACCCAGACATCGTAAAAAAGGTGTAAGGAAAGCAGCGCTGGAGACCCTGCTCCCATTTGTGCAGACCAAGGTGCCCACAGCAACAGCAAAACAGGTGGACACTAAAATTGGGAGCTTGAGAGGCACATACAGGACTGAACGCTCTAAGGTCCTGGCTTCTCAGAGGTCAGGAGCAGCAGCAGATGATGTCTATGTCCCGAATTTGTGGTACTACAGCAGGATGTCCTTTCTGGATGACCACATTGAGGCAAGGCCATCACTGTCCAGTCTTCCCCCCAGACTTCCCTGCAGCCAACCTGAGCCTTCTCTGGAGCAAGAGGAGGCAGCCATCCTGGAAGAAGCTGATTTGGACATCTGGAGCCAGGTATAGTATTTAATGAAAATGTATTGTGAGAAAATTAAAGCCGGAAAAATAAGCTAATATGAAAATCCTAAAATAAATTAGGATACAAAAGTGAAATCAATATCTATAGGCATTAGTCTGCCATAAATTGGGGGCAAAAAATGAATTCTGATGTGGTCCTAAAAATATTTGTCTTTTCTCTTGATTTACATTCAAATTGCTACATTCATGATCTCAAATTTGTGTGAAAAGAATAAACCAAAAAATAAAACTATGTCCCTTTTTTCATACACAGGATGAAATCAGCCAGGAGGAGGGTCTGGAAACTGTCAGGCAGGAGGAGGCAGGGCCCACTGTGAGCCAGGAGGTGGCAGGGCCCACTGTCAGCCAGGAGATGTCAGGGCCCAGTGTGGGCCAGGAGGTGGCAGGGCAGAGTGGCAAACAGGAGGTGACCGGCCCGAGTAGCAGCACAAGATCGCAGGTGCCTCCCATCAGCCTTCCTAAAAGAAGCAGGAAGGACAGGAGCACAAGTGAGGCAGCAATGGCCCTTATTAGAGAGGCACATGCCACCCTCCAGGAGCCCACATCCCCTGAAGAGGCCATTGCCGGCCTAGTTGAGGCCAAGTTCAAGGTGATGAGCATGGAGCAACGCCTCCTATGCGAGCGCCTGCTCATCACCTTGCTGAACAAGGGGGTGATGGAGAGAATTACCCCCAATACGGCCATATGTGAGGTCGCCCAGCTATCCCAACCTCAACCTCCTCCTCCTCCTCCTCCACCTTCTTCTTCTCCGCCACCCCCTTCTCCTCCACCTCCTTCTCCTCCTCCTGACAGGAGTACCCCTCCAGTGGCCCAGCCTCCAGCCACACGCAGAAGGAAGGCTGCAGAGAAGGCTTCAGGGAAGGCTGCAGGGAAGGCTGCCAAGAAGACCAGGAAGTGATGGCCTTACTTCATTGTGGTCGGACAGAAGGCAGCCTGTTGTAGTACCACAGACTTGGGACATGTATATCACCTGCTGCTCTTCCTGACCTCTGGGAGGCCAGCATCAGATTGTGCTCACAACTGTTGTGCTTCTCAAGCTCCCAATTTTAGTGTCCACACAGGGTTGATGTGTGCTCTAGGGTCCCATGGATGCCCAAATGGCAGCAGGTTCTCCAGCGCTGCCTTCGATTTATTTTGTTCTATACCAGAATAAATGTTTTTTTTTTAAAGTTCATACTTGACTATGTGTTTTTATAATAATTATTTATTTCCCTTTGGAGTAGGCAGATACATTTGAACCAAAAAAATAAAAGGGACAGATAACACAAAAAAATATCATTAAAGGTGTTATAAAAAATAAATAGGGTGTAAACTTGACACAACAAAATAAAAAAAAAAAAATGGAGATCACTATCAAAACATAGACAAATTAAAATTAACATCTGTCTAAAAAATTTTAAACATTAAAATATTCAGAAGATCTTGCACGATATAATACAGCTAAATCTTCTTAAGAGCAGCATGAAAAAGGTTTAAAATAGATAGTCAGAACTCTGTGTGAATATCAGCAGCAAAACAAGTTCATTAGTTTTCATTATTGTAACATTCTAAAGAAGATTTAAATGCACAACATTTAAACGATGCAATAATTTACAGAAGATGCGCTCCCATCTCATACTTGATTCTGAGCATGCGCACTTTTTGAAGAGTCGTAAAAGCATACACATGAACCATTTTCTCATCGCAAAACAGGCCGACGAGAAACACGACGAGAAAATCTAGAATCCGGACGAGAAAAAAGAGAGCAGGTTCTCTATCTTTCTCGTCGAGATTCACGGCAGTTTTCTCGTCGTAAAACCATACACACGAATGGTTTTCTCGACAATAAAGCTCTCTCTGCACTTTTCTTGTCGGTTTTGGACGAGAAACTCGGTCATGTGTACGAGGCTTTCGTGATTCGGTGACCACAGCGCGCGTGCGAAGGGGAGGACGTCTATTGACTGACTCCCGGCAATTGAGGACCGTGCTGTGGCCGTCGATCAGTTATAGTGCTGATCTCAAGTGATTAAAGAGGGTCTAAATGGGCCATTGACATGCATCACAATTCAACTTAGGAATGTGTCTTTGCAAAGTTAAACTAAATGAAATCCTTTCTTATTTTTGCTTGGGGATAGAGTGCAGAGGGATTACAAGTCTAGACAGCTTTTGGGGATATCTGCACCCCTGATAGGGTGAAGACAACTCCGAAATTTGGCCACTTTATCCTTCCAAATAATTCACTTCCTGTCATATAGCCACACCGGAAGTAAGGGGAAATCCCTACCAATTTCTTTACTTGGGGACACACAGGTCAATCTAAATACTTTCCCCATTATGTACATTGCACTCTAGCATTTTGCGGGGTACACCCCAAATTATTAGGTATTTTGGACTTTGGGGTTTATTTACTAAAGGCAAATCTACTTTGCACAACAAGTGCACTTGCTGTATATCCGAGGGGGACATGCAAACCAAAAAAACACCATCTTTGCTTTTACATGATTGGATGTTACAATCACCAGTGATCCCTCAGATTTTCAGCAGCTACACTTTTACTGCAGAGTGGATTTGTCTTTACTAAACCCCAAACTACCCAATGATTTGGGGTGTACACAACAAAGTGCTAGAGTGCAATTTGCTTAATGGGGATACTAGTTAGATTGATCTGCGTGTCCCCAAGAAAAGACATTGGTAGGGTTTTACCTTCACTTCCTGTTTAGCTGTGTGACAGGAAGTGAAGCCAATTTTACTAAAAGGGGACACAAAGCCCAACCTAAGAAAAAGCAAAAAAGCAGGGGTTCTAACACTTACTTTGTTTCCCTCAAAATGCCCACAATAAGGCCCCTTTCACACTGGGGCGGTTTGTAGGTGCTATTTTGCTAAAAATAGCGCATGCAAACCGAGCCTAAACAGCGGCTCCTGTCTCTCCAATGTGAAAGCCAGAGGGCTTTCACACTGGAGTGGTACGCTAACAGGACTTAAAAAAAAGTCCTGCTAGCCGCATCTTTGGAGCGGTGAGAGGAGCGGTGTGTTTACCGCTCCTACACCACTCCTTCCCATTGAAAGCAATGGGAAACCGCGGTAATACCGCCCACAAACCGCGGCTGTAGCACATGGATTTCAGGCTGTAACTTTTTAATTTGCGGCAGGGTTCCCCTTAATATCCATTCCAGACTTGAAGGGCCTGGTAATGGAATTTGGCAGCGGACCAAGAGGAGAACTGAAGAACTGAAGCGTCACACAGCGGGAACCTCAAATTCAAACGGAGCGGCCGAAGAAAGAAGAAGGGGAACAAGAAGCCGGAGCAAGATGCGGACGAGAACACCGAAGGAAGAAGGAAGATGAAGAGGAAGATGAAGAACAAGATGGAGGAAGAAACCCGAATGGAGAACAGAAGAAGATGGAAGAAGAAGCTGGAAGAAGAAGATGGAAGAAGAAGCTGGAAGAAGAAGATGGAAGAAGAAGATGGAAGAAAAGAGAAGACATTAATAAAGGAATTGTCAAAAACCGACTATTGTCATTTTTTTAAATTTTTGACACTTTCTTTGTGAAATCGTAGGGGTACATTTGTACCCCATTACCATTTCACATAGGGGGCGGGATCTGGGGTCTCCTTTGTTAAAGGGGTATTCCAGATTCCGATAAGCCCCCCGCCCGCAGATCCCCACAACCACCGGGCAAGGGTTGTGGGGATGAGGCCCTTGTCCCCATCAACATGGGGACATCCTCCCCATGTTGAGGGCATGTGGCCTGGTACGGTTCAGGAGGGAGGGGGGGCGCTCTCTCATCCCCCCCTCTTTTCCTGCGGCCGGCCAGGTTGCGTGCTCAGATAAGGGTCTGGTGTGGATTTTTGGGGGGACTCCACGCCATTTTTTTTTACATTTGGGGTGGAGTTCCCCTTAAAATCCATACCAGATCTGAAGGGCCTGGTATGGATATTTGGGGGAACCGCACGCATTTTTTTTTTAATTTGCGGCAGGGTTCCCCTTAATATCCATTCCAGACCTGAAGGGCCTGGTAATGGAATTTGGGGGACCCCCACACATTTTTTTTTTTTCAAAGACTTTTAATTACTTTTATCTGTATTGACGGGAACCAGCAATTCATTACAGCCGCGAGTACTTTTTAATGACTATTATTTTACTTTAGAAATGTCATTTTGCTCTTGAACTGTTATAAACATGGAAAACATGCGCTACTTTACAGGCATACTATAGACACCCCCTTGGTAATATATTTAGTGCCAGTTCACACCGGATTCAGTGCAGTGTGTTTTTTTGATGCATGAAAAGCACAAAGAAAGTTGATCGTGGCGTGTCCAAGATGGCGATCTGAGAGGAAGCCTGATCTAGAGCTCTGCTGGCTATTCTCCTATTATCCTTGCTCTTGCCTGTTTTACCGGGACTCAACTGCTCTGATCCATTCCGGATGTCCCACAGGACTCGGCAGAGGGGAAAGAAACTTCATTTTCCACAGCAAGCGGAGGCTATAGCTCCGCAGGCAGTGGCGCACATGGTGACCCCCTCTGAGAGAGCTCGCAGCATGGCGTCGCAAACGGAGCTGGAGGACCCGACGCTTGAGACCCGGCTCGGATTTCAGGAGGTGATGGCGGCGATTGCGACATGTCAGGCCACCTTGACCAGCAAGATCGAGGCCGTGCAAATGGATGTTGGCCTCGTTCGGCAGGACCTAGACAAGCTCCGCTCGAGGGTGACGGAGGTGGAGCAGCGGGCTGGCCAGACGGAGGACACTGTCCTGGAGCACTCGGCGTCTCTCCGCACTCTACAGACGAAGGTGCGGGCCCTTGAGTACAAGGTGGACGACGCCGAGAACCTGAACAGAAGAAACAATCTCCGGATTCTCGGCCTGCCGGAAGGCGTGGAGGGGAAGAATCCTACGGTGTTCGTGGAAGGCCTGCTGAAAGACCTGCTGCCGGACGCGCAGTTCTCTCCATACTTTACTGTGGAGCGCGCTCATCGAATCCCTCCGACCCCGGGACCCCCTAGAGCTCGCCCTCGCACCTTTATTCTTCGGGTGCTCAACTTTAGGGATCGGGATGAGATCCTCCGGGCGGCGCGCGGGGCGGGTGAGTTGAGATTTCAGAATGGCAACTTATTGTTTTTCCCTGATTACTCGGCTGAGACTCAAAAGCTCCGTAGGTCATTTGACCAGGTGAAGGGGGGGCTGCGGGCAAGGAACATCAAATACAGTGTCCTCTTTCCTGCCAAGCTGAGGGTACAGGATGGGGAGACTGTTAAGTTTTTTACTACCCCCCGGGATGCTGCGGCCTGGTTGGAGTCGCTGCCTCCTCTCCATGGATAGTCAGCTGCCCCTCCTTTCTGCCTTGCCTTTATGTTTCGCTTGTGCCTAAAATATGTTAAACTGCCTGTGCATGGATATACTACCACTGTGATCTATGTTGCTTTGTAGATCGCGGCTCTGGAACTAAATTCACTCCTGCACACAGTGGCGACATGTGCCCTTGCTCCAGCACATTGCCCACTTATTATAGGATGGTGGGGAGCGCGGAGCTGCGCATGTGGGACCCCCACTTTTATCGCCCATCTAGGGGGCCTTTGGACCTGGGATGTTGGGACCTCCCTGGGAAACTGTGACTGGTTGCTATGCTCCTATTAATCGGAGGGTCCTCTACACTTCTTCTTGGCGTGCTCGTTTGGCGCCGCATGCGGGTTGGGGGAGTGCAGCCGTTGCTGAAGACACTGGGCTGACCTATGGCTAACTCTGCTACATAGATGTGTTACCGCCCCCCTCCCACCATCCCTGCACTTGACTCCCTGCAGCTCTGTGCGCCGCCGCGCACTACTGGTCCTCCCGTCCCTGGTTCTGGCTCTGGACTTGCTGGTCTGTGCTGGGGGCTGGCGGGTGGATATATAATTTGCTGCCCTTCTGTGGGCTGTACTCTCATGAGGCACAAGCGACTGTTCAAATGTTTCAATGTTTTATAAGTAACCAAGTTTTGTACCCCTGGGTTCACCTAGGAGACTGATTATGCTAGCTTTTACCAGCATCTCTATGGATCTTTTGGAGGATATCACTCGCGTTCGGTGCACGCCCTCTTTGAACTGATGTTATTGTTGGGGTTAGGGGAATTGATGCATCACTGGTCTTTGCTGGGGGTGTGGGGTGGGGGGGGGGAAGTTTCTGCCGTTGCAGACAATTGGGGAATGTTTTAATAGTTTTGTTTTTCAGGAGTTGCTTAATTCTAAGTCTGATGTTACTACTGTACTTATACATGGTGCTGCACTTGCTACTCACAATATGTGTTTCATTGGGATTGTATGCTCCCTGGATGGGGGGGGGGGGTCTGCGGAATTGGCCCTTTCTGTATACCCAGTAAGCTATGGCGAATATTAATATTGTTTCCTGGAACGTTCGGGGCCTCAACTCGGCCACCAAGCGCTCGCTAGTTTTTAAATATCTGCAAAAATACAACCCTCAGGTGTGCATTCTCCAGGAGACACATTTGGTGGGCACCAGAATCCTCGGTCTCTGGAGGGCCTCGGTAGGTACCCACTATCATTCCACTTATTCTACTTATGCCAGGGGTGTTAGCATTCTGATCCGCAGATCTCTCCCACTCCAGGTATTGGATGTCCGGACGGACCCTGGGGGCCGCTATGTAATAATACATGTTTTGCTGTATAACAAAAAAATGGTCTTGGTGGGCCTCTATCTACCACCTCCAGCCAATGCCCAATTGTTATATGATATTATGCAGATAGTGATGAGATTTCACACACAGGAAGTGTTTCTCCTTGGGGACTTTAATATGGTGCCATCACAGGACCTAGACAGACTGCATGCGGTGGGACGCCCTTCCTCAGAACTCCAAAGCTGGGCAACTACGTTTGCTCTCACAGATGTGTGGCAAGAATTTCACCCTCAGGATAGGGAGTACACATGCCACTCCGCCTCCTACAGGGCCCTGTCCCGCATAGATCAAGCATATGCCTCATCAGGGGCACTGTGCTGGACTAGAGAGGCCAAGCATTTACCCCGTGGAATTTCGGATCATGCCCCTCTTCAACTCACTATCTCCCTGGCTAGGCCCCCAAACCTGAAACTTTGGCGTCTGTCTAAGTTCTGGGCATTGGATGAGAGGGTGCAGGACTCCATGGTGGAAAGTATTTGTAATTATTGGATGCTAAACGGGGAGTCTGCTACTCCGGCCACATTATGGGATGCTTTCAAAGCTTGGATAAGGGGAGAATATATATCCCAAATTTCTTCCCTGCAGAGAGAGGCTTCTCGGTCACTGGAGAATCTGGAGGGGGTGGCTGCACAATGCGAGAGGGAATACGTGCACTCCCCCAGTGAAGCGGCTCACCTCCGCTGGCGGGGGGCCCTTCGGGATCTCTCCCTACACAATGTTGAGTTGACAAAAAAATCTATGCTGTACTCTAAGCAGAGAATATTCGAACACAGCAATAAAAATGGACAGTTGTTGGCCTGGCTGGCGGGAGCCCGGACAGCCTCCACGCATATTGCTGCTGTCCAGGATAGTCAGGGGCGATTGGTGTCCTCTCCTGAGGACATCAGTGCTAGATTTTTTGAGTTTTTTCAGGGGCTATACTCCTCTAGGGCCTGTTTCTCTCCATCTGAACTCCAAGACTACCTGGATGCTATCCCCTTTCCTGCCCTGTCGGAAGACCATAGGACACGGCTGGAGGGGATATATCTCTGGAGGAGGTTCAAGCTGCGATTGGGGGTCTCCAAAGTGGTAAGACCCCAGAAGCAGATGGCTTACCTACGGAGTTCTATTCTCAGCATGCGGATCTTCTTGCCCCTAGAATTCAAACTCTTTTCTCTGAACTCGCAGAAACTGATGTTTTACCCGAGTCTATGGCAGAAGC
Source organism: Rana muscosa (assembly GCA_029206835.1). Classification (NCBI taxonomy): domain Eukaryota; kingdom Metazoa; phylum Chordata; class Amphibia; order Anura; family Ranidae; genus Rana; species Rana muscosa. The sequence continues at coordinate 276,911,910 of CM055117.1, forward strand.
CATCATTGTCTTGATCTCCAAGCCCGGTAAGGACCCCCAGGACTGTGCGTCATACAGGCCCATTTCGCTGCTCAATGTGGACGCGAAGATACTGGCGAAGATCTTGGCCACCCGTCTGTCGTCGGTAATTTCTACATTGATACATATTGACCAGACTAGACTGGTTTTATGCCGGGTAAGGGTACAGACATTAACATCAGGCGTCTGTTTCTAAACCTGTCCATAACCCATGATAATGCCGGTTCTCGAGTGATTGCCTCACTGGATGCCGAAAAGGCATTTGACTCAGTGGAGTGGGAGTATCTTTGGGGCATCCTGCGACGCTTTGGTTTCGGTCCCAGTTTTGTGCGCTGGATTCAGCTACTGTACAGGGCCCCGAGGGCCAGGGTGCGTACTAATGATTGGGCCTCTTAATCCTTCCGTTTGCATAAAGGCACGCGTCAGGGATGCCCCTTGTCACCCGGCCTGTTCGCCCTGGCGCTGGAACCTCTGGCGATTTTGGTCAGGGAGTCTCTGGCAGTCAGGGGGCTACAGATCGGTACCCTGGAGGAGAAGTTGTCCCTCTATGCGGATGATGCCCTTTTATATCTGAATGACGCAGGCCCATCCCTGACCGCGGCCCTGGAGCTGTTTGATAAATTCGGGTCCCTGTCGGGTATCCGTATCAACTGGTCGAAATCGATCCTTTTTCCCCTTGATGATCGGACTCAGGTTCTGCCCAATTCCACACCGTTACAATGGGTTGAAGAATTCAGGTACCTTGGGATACGAGTTGCTAGGACTCCTGCCCGATACTATTCACTTAATATATTCCCCTTGCTCCAGCTCCTGAGGGAACGGTGTCAATCCTGGTCTGGCCTTCCGCTGAACTTGATTGGGCGTATAAACATCTTAAAGATGGTTGTCTTACCCAAGTTCACTTATCTATTTCGGAATTGCCCGATATGGATTCCGGCGGCCTTCTTTCGGGAGGTGGATAAGTGTATCATTTCCTTTATCTGGAGTGGGTGCGTCCCGAGACTGGCGAGAGCCACTTTACAGTCCCCTACTCACCTGGGGGGCCTGGCCCTTCCTAATCTACGGGTATACTACTGGGCAGCTATGTTGGTCACTGCGTACTGGTGGTTTGGGGCTCGGCGCTCTAACGCTGCGGTTTGTGTGGAGGCGGCCCGGCTGGGCTCCCTGCAGGCACTCCAAAATCTAGCTTTTAGAGGATCAAGATCTTATGAGGACCTGCCGGTCCCGACTAGGGCGACGCTTAAAGTGTGGGTGGTGGCACGGCGCAGATTCTCACGTGTGGGGCGCTGGTCCCCGGTTCAGCCCCTCTGGGGAAATCCTAATCTGCCTCACTTTCGAACCATACCAGATCCTCAGGTGTGGGTGAAATATGGCATCAAGACGTTAAGAGATATTATGCCGGCGGGAGTCTTGCTGACATTTTTCCAGCTGACCCAGACCTATGGCTTGCCCGGCTGGATGTACTTTCGTTATGCCCAGCTTCGGCACGCGGCTAGGGCCCAATTTCCCTCGCCCCCGTGTCTTCAATTAGACCCGGTGGAAGACTTATTGTCCTGTGATGGCCTACAGAAGCCTCTCTCTGCTCTTTATAGCACCTTGCTTCCCATTGACTCCATCAAGATGGATAGACTCTGGGAGGCTTGGAGGGCGGACTTGCCGGCACTGGAGAGGGAGGACTGGGAGAAATGTTTGGAGAGGGGACCTAAGCTGGTTGTGTCTGCGGGTGATAAACTTATACAAACCAAATTCCTCCACAGAGTTTACTTTACCCCAGTGCGTTTATCCAGAATCTATCCAGATAGGGACCCGCAATGCCCACGGTGTCGGACGACCCAGGGCACTTACATCCATATGTTCTGGACATGCCCTGCTCTGGCGTCTTTCTGGTCAGGGGTATTTGAACAATTAAATGTTAGACTGGAGCTGTCTGTCCCCAAGACGCCTGAATTAGCTTTGCTGGGTATCATTGATGATGAGCAAAGGTCCCATCACAGTAAACTGCTGATCTTCTACCTTCTGTTTTATGCCAAAAAGGAAATCTTATGTCAGTGGACTTCCCCCTCCCCTCCTTCTGTCTCTTCCTGGGAGAAATCAATGCGGCTCTACCTCTTTACAAATTGACATACATTAGTCGTGGATGTCCCTGGAAGTATGACAGGGTCTGGTTGGCTTGGACAACATTCTGAGGCTCTGGAGCTATCTGGGTGTTGTCCCTTCCCTCCTTGTCTGCCTTCCTTCCGCCCTCCCCTTTCTTCCCTCTCCCCCTGGTGTCCTCACCCCCCTCTGTCCCCCCCTCTCTCTTCCCCCCCCCACTCACTCCCCCTTTTCCTCCCCTTTTTCTTTTCTCCCCTGGGGATCTGAGGTCGGGTTATCCTGCTTTTGCTATGTCTCTTTCCCACCTGAGTCTACTCTTTTTTCTCTCTTGCCCGCAATTTGGTACTTGCAGAGAGTTTCGCTATGCTAGATCCAATTTTGAGTTCGAGCAGTGTACATACCATGTGTTGTATTCAGTGATTGTACTGTGTTACTTCTAACTTTTATTGTTCTCCTTTGTACTTGACAAAAGTCTGTAATGCTGACCTACTGTACTGTACTTATCCTTCAATAAAGCACTCCTGTTTTGTAAAAAAAAAAGAAAGTTGATCACATTAATGCCAATGGCATAGTTCACACCACTGCAGTCCGTTCCAGTGTGTTTCAGAAAGGAAAAAAAAAAATGGTCATGCTGCATTTTTTAGGTACAGAACTGTACTGGACCACAGTAAAACACATCAAAAAAGCAACGGAACGTACCAAAAATGCACTGGAATGCACCGGAACGCACCTAAATGCACCAAAGACGCACTGCAACACACTTGTCCTAAGTGAAAAGAGGGGAAAAAAACACTGGACTGCATCAAAAACGCATCAAAAATGCACTGGAACGTGTTAAAAACGCGCATGCAGAAAAACACCTGGAATGCATCCAGACTGCGTTTCTATGGTGTGAACTAGGGCCAGTTCACACCATAGAAACACAATCCGGATGTGTTCCAGGTGCTTTTTTGCATGCACGTTTTTGATGCGTTCCGGTGCATTTTTGGTACGTTTTTGATGCAGTCCAGTGCTTTTTTTCACCCCTCTTTTTTATTAACCATAGATAAAGACAAGTGTGTTCCAGTGCATTTTTGGTGCATTTAGGTGTGTTCCTGTGCGTTCCAGTGCGTTTATGATGCGTTTTGCTGCGTTCCAGTGCAGTCCAGTGCAGGTAAAATGCAGCATGTTCTACTTTTTTGGTGGAACTGGAACGCACTGGAACAAACACTGCCATTTAGAACCATATAACCAACTTTCCATGCATTTTTGATGCATAAAAAACGCAATGGACTGCATGTGGTGTGAAATGGCCCTTAAGCAATTTGGCATATTTAAAGGCACTTCTCCTTGTTTTGTTTTTGGTGTTGTCCAAATTGGTGACATTGATATATGTCCCTTAGGGTGGGACCTGGGCCCCCATTTTAAGGCCAATAACTAGAAGATAAGCCAGCCAAATGGGGACTAGCAAAATTAACAAGTCAGTTCCCATAGACTGCAATGGTATTTGTTGGTAGGGGGGTGGGTGATTGTCCCATCTCTAATTTTGTAGCATGCTGGATGATGTGCTTAATTTTGGACTGGGGGGGGGTGGGGTGATTGTCCCATCTCTATTTTTGTAGCATGCTGGATGATGTGCTTCTGAGCATGTCCTTCTGAGCATGCCCAGGCAGTTAGATTTTTTTGTGGTGCCTTTTGTGTGTGAACAGCACCTGGATATTTCTGGGCATGCTCAGAGAGTGTTTTTATGGGTTAGTAATTGAAGGACATCCTTAACAGGTGTGCCCACTTTGAAGTTCAGTCTCTACATTGGGTGAACTTGCATTTTGGGTGTTTCATGGACTGTGCATGTGTTTTCAATTGCCTCATTAGCACACAAACCTATGTTATATAAAGCTCGCAGATAGCATCCTCTCCCTTGCCCTGAAAAGAGGCAAGTGTGTGTGTGTCAGGGGCAAAAAGTACATTTTGGTGTCCTTATCGAGTTTGTAACACATGCATTTTATTTGTTATGTCTTTGCAAAACAGGTGTTTGTTTTACTTTTGTGGATTGTATTTTTGTGTGGGGGAAATGTTCCCCTGAAATAATTTTGATGTTGTTAATGTGTGTCGTTTTTTCACTATGTTTAATTGTCTGTGCTGCATTATTTTGCGAAAACTTTCTCAAGATGTTGTGAGTCTGTAACTGTTTCAAATTGACCATGTTTTTTATTTTGGCTTTCCTTTTGTTTTGTTGACCAATAAAATTTGATGCAAAATTTTGAGGTTTGTTTTGCGTTTTCTTTGCAACAAATGTGACAGCTGATTGGCATGTCAAAACAAAACAGGTGTGATTTGTCTACCCTGGTGCCTTCATGCTAGCATTGTGTGCTGCCATGGATGGTCACCAGGAAATGAAAAATACAGAGCGGTAAGTATTAAATTTTTCATTTTTACTGCAGTGGTTCTCAGCCTCAGTCCTCAAGTACCCCCAACAGGACATGTTTTGTGAATTTATCTTATTGAGAATTGCTGTCCAAAATACAAAACCATTGACCATTTAAAGCACATGTGCAAGATGAAGGAAAACCTGGGCAGGATACGAGCTTTGTGCTGACGTCACCCTCCATTGCTCGACTTCCACGGACGTGTGTGTGCCAGCGCCAATTGACCGGTCGGCGCTGTGATACTTTTAAGCTGTCTTTTTAACTGCTCTTGTGAGTATGTTTTCATTATTTTAATAAATGTTCACCAAGGATTTTACACTATCTAGTGTCCCCCCCCTTTTTTTCATGGTCCACGATTGAATACCTGTATGATGCTATATGAGCTGTCGGGCTATTAAAACAACCGAGGTTTACCACTGGCTACACTCTGGAGGCTTAACTGAGAATTACTTAAGGCTGTTTGAGGTCCTCCGTCATAGGGGACCATCGCTGTTCGGTAAGCAGTAACTTCTACTGGTGGTGGTGAAAGTCACGAATTTAAGTCTAAGAAGATCTGAATCCTTTCCTTCTTCATTTCTTTATTAATTTTGGATATCGCCTCACGGGTGTTTTTTTCATTATGGATTTTTGAATATGAACTTTGAGGGGTTTTTCCGCTCTACAGTATTTTTGGACAATAACTAATTTTTTATTCACAGTTAATTCTCTGTTTATTATCTGTTCACATAGATTATATATTGCTTTTCACTTAGCTTTTTATATGTTATCACTGTTGATATTTGGATTTTTTCAGTTACCCAGTGATGGGCTTATGTTCAAATTCATAAGTTAGCGCGACTATATATTTTTTCTTATTTGTACCCACTGATGATTGTTTTCAGACTAGTTGCTGCTTCTCCTAAAATATTTTTTTATTTTTTCAGGCAATTTATTTGCTTGATTTGTACACTTTAAGCGCAGTTTCTTCTATTTTTTTACATATTAACAAATAAAATAAAAGGGACAGCTAACACAAAAAAATCTCCTTGAAGGTCGAAAAAAATAAATAAATGAGGGCTAAACTTGACACAACAAAACTAATTAATTAAATCATGGAGCTAACTATAAAATAAAAAATCATTTAAAATTAAAAAAATGTATTCCAAATTTTAAAGATTTTAATATTAAGGAGATCTTGCTTGATATAATACAGCTAAATATTCATGAGATCAGCATGAAAAATGTTTAAAATAGTTAGTCAGAACTCTGTGTGAATATCAGCAGCAAAACAAGTTCTTTAGTTTTCATTATTGTAACATTCTAAAGAAGATTTGAATGCGCAACATTTAAACGATGCAATATTTTACAGCGGGACGAATGTGCTATCTCCTTTAGGAAGGCTTGTTTTACCAGAAGGAGCGCTCCCGTCTCATACTTGATTCTGAGCATGCGCGCTTTTTGAAGACACGGAAAAGCATACACACGAACGGTTTTCTCGTCGCAAAACAGGCCGATGAGAAACACGACGAGAAAATCGAGAATCCTGACGAGAAAAAAGAGTGCAGGTTCTCTATTTTTCTCGTCGAGATTCACGGCAGTTTTCTCGACGAAAAACCATACACACGAACGGTTTTCTCGGCAAGAAAGCTCTCTCGGCAGTTTTCTTGTCGTTTTTGGACGAGAAACTCGGTCGTGTGTATGAGGCTTAAGGCTGTAACATAACAAAATGTGGAAAAAGTGAAGCACTGTGAATACTTTCTGGATGCATTGTGTGTGTGTGTGTATACCGTATTTATCGGCGTATAACACGCACTTTTTTCCCCTTAAAATCGTGGGTGCGTGTTATACGCCGATACCCACATATCCCAGGCGGTCTCCGCTGACTGTGAGCGGAGCGGAGCGAGATACACATAGCCGAGTGTACTCGGCTATACTCGGCTTTTCTTGGCTCCGCTCATAGTCACGCCCAGTCCCGCCATTGGACCTGTGTTATGTCCATCATAGGGCGGGACTCGGCGTGACTGTGAGCGGAGCTGAGAAAAGCCGAGTATAGCCGAGTACACTCGGCTATGTGTATCTCGGCTCCGCCCAGTCACTGCATTCTCGGCGGCGTTCGACCCGCTCCGCACAGTCTCGGCGCCAATTTTAAATTCCGGCAAGGCGACACTGGGGCAAGGCTGCACGGCTGCACTGTGACAAGGCTGAAATGGACTCTGTGGCAAGGCTGCAATGGACACTGGGGCAAGGCTGCACGGTGACAAGGCTGCAATGGACACTGGGGAAGGGCTGCACTGTGACAAGGCTGCAATGGACACTGGGGAAGGGCTGCACTGTGACAAGGCTGCAATGGACATTGGGGCAAGGCTGCACTGTGACAAGGCTGCAATGGACACTGATAAGGCTGCATTTAAAATGTAAGTTATTTTTTCTTAAACTTCCCTCCTAAAAGTTTTTTTCCCCTAAAATTTCCTCCTAAACTTGGGGTGTGTGTTATACGCCGGCGCTTGTTATACGCCGATAAATACGGTATATATATATATATATATATATATATATATATATATATATTTTTTTATTATTATTTACATATACACTATATTACCAAAAGTATTGGGACACCTGCTTTTACACACACATAAACTTTAATGGCATCCCAGTCTTAGTGCGTAGGGTTCAATATTGTGTTGGCCCACCCTTTGCAGCTATAACGGCTTCAACTCTTTTGGGAAAGCTGTCCACAAGGTTTATTTGTGCACTGCTGTCTATGGGAATGTCTGACCTTTCTTCCAGAAGCGCATTTGTGAGGTCAGGCACCGATGTTGGACAAAAAAGGCCTGTTCCCAGTCTTCGCTCTAATTTATCCCAAAGATGTTCTGTTGGGTTGAGGTCAGGACTCTGTGCAGGACAGTCAAGTTCCTCCATCCCAAATTCTTTCATCCATGTCTTTATGGACCTTATTTGTGCACTGGTGCGCAGTCATGTTGGAACAGAAAGGGGCCATCCCCAAACTGTTCCCACAAAGTTGGGAGCATGAAATTGTCCAAAATGTCTTGGTATGCTGACGCCTTAAAAGTTCCCTTCACTGGAATTAAGGGGCCAAGCCCAACCCCTGAAAAACAACCCCACACCATAATGCCCCCTCCACCAAATGATTTGGACCAGAGCACACAGCAAGGTTCATAAAGACATGGATGAGCGAGTTTGGGGTGGAGGAACTTGACTGGCCTGCAGAGAGTCCTGACCTCAACCCGATAGAACATCTTTGAGATGAATTGGAGTAGAGACTGCGAGCCAGGCATTCTTATCCAACATCAGTGCCTGACCTCACAGATGCGCTTTTGGAAGAATGGTCAAATATTCCCATAGACACACTCCTAAACATTGTGGACAGCCTTCCTAGAAGAGCTGAAGCGGTTATAGCTGCAAAGGGTGGGCCAACACAATATTGAACCCTACGGACGAAGACTGGGATTCCATTGAAGTTCATGTGGTGTAAAGGCAGGTGTCCCAATACTTTTGGTAATATAGTGTATATATATATATATATATATATATATATATATATATATATATATATATATATATTCACAATTGTTGAAGTTGGACTTACTTTTAAACAAAACATGTTAATTGAGCTGTTGTACAAACAATATCCTTTTCCATCAAAATCTTTCACGTGGAGTCAGTTAACCTCTTCAGACCCACGCTATAGCCGAAAAACGGCTGCAGCGCAGACATGAATTGCCGGGAGGCGTCCCGCGGCGCGCTCTGTGATCAGCGAGTCAATGAGACTCGCTGGATCACAGATCGGAGTAAGGGGTCGATCCCGACCCCTTACCACGTGATCAGCTGTCAGCCAATGACAGCTGATCATGTGATGTAAACAGAGCCGGTAATCGGCTATTTTTTCTCCTCACGCTAATAGCGTGAGGAGAAAAAAAAGCTAATCACCGGCGGCTGTTAGAGGGACATCGGTCCCAATCAGGGAGAGCAGCTGCCTGCTCATTTGTGCCACCTGTGCCACCTGCCAGTGCCACCTAGCAGTACACAACAGTGCCGCCTTCCAGTGCCCACAGTGCCACACATCAGTGCCCACAGTGCCACTTATCAGTGCCCATAAGTGTCACCTACCAGTGCCGCCCATAAGTGTCACCTACCAGTGCCCATAAGTGTCACCTACCAGTGCCCATAAGTGCCACCTACCAGTGCCCATAAGTGGTACCTATCAGTGCCCATAAGTGGTACCTATCAGTGTCACCCATCAAAAAATGTCCATGTTTTTTTGTTTCTTTAGCAAAAAATAAAAACCCCAGCGGTGATTAAATACCACCAAAAGAAAGCTCTATTTGTGTGAATAAAATTATAAAATTTCATTTGGCTACAGTGTAGTATGACCGCGCAATTGTCATTTAAAGTGCGTTAGCGCTGAAAGCTGAAAATTGGTCTGGGCAGGAGGTGGGTTTAAGTGCCCAGTAAGGAAGTGGTTAATTACTGCCCAAATAAAGAAAAAACAGCATGTAAAACACACTGGTGCTTTATACTCTGTCTACAGTTTCATTAGATTAGTCACTATCATTTTGCATATTTTTTCATGAACAGCAGTAGTAAACAATCTCTCAGTCAAAACGACAAAGGACAAATCAAAAGAATAAGTTGCAAGAAAACACCAAATGTAATGCTAATGGTAGCTGAATGAATTCTCCACTATTTGAAGCATGAGATGTATAATTCAAAGTAGATTGCCAACACACCATTAAGATCTGCATCTGTTCTAGCTCTGTTTAAGTGACGGAATTCCCATAAACACATGGTGGCTTGCTTTTCACCCAGCTGAAATAGTTGTTCTCATTAACAGAATGAGTATTTGGCAGGGGTCCACCTACAAGTAAGGTTTTTAATTGAACGTGCACTTCTACAAGTATGTTTACTCTATGCTTGGGTGGATTACGCTATCATTTGCTGCAGCCATGATCCAGTCTTAGACACACTAGCTCCAGAATAAGCTGCCTTTTCCTTGTAAGGAAATAAAAAAAAAATGTCATAATACACTTTTACTTTTAGTTACTTATGTAGCGGGGTCTCCTTTAAGACTCTTGGAACTACATCTCCCAGAGTCCTGTTTGGCACCCAGGGTGCAGTGTTGCCACCGCAGAGACTCATGGGAGGGACTATTTAAGAAGGAGGCGAGGCGGAGCTCGGCCTCTTTGGACACCGCGCTGCTAGCAACAGCTTCTTCCTGTGCGGATCTGCTGCAGTGCAAGGCCTGAAGCCTGGGGCCTTGCGCAACTTCCGAAGAGCCTTCCATCCCGCTGCAGAGCCTGGGTGGCACCTGACAGAGTTTGGTATATAGGAGTAGTGCTGAGCTGATGTATATAGTGTGCTGTGTTTCTGTGCCAAACTTCTATCTTTAAATTATTAATATGACACCCTTGAGTTATTTCTGAGGTAGCTTACACATAAACATACAGATAATTGATTGCATTAATAAATTACTAATTTACCAACAATGATGTGGTGATGGTAAAGTGCAAAAAGTGCAAATATTCTGTGACACAGTGAATAAATAAATTTAAAAGACAGTTAAAATTAATATAATACAAAGTGCATGTGTCTGTGATGGTACTAAGCAGTACCTAGCTATTATAGTGCAAATGTGCATAAATTATGTTACTAAGCAGTAACAGTAAAGTTCTAGATGGATCCAGTAAAGTGACTGTCCTTTCTTTAAAATGAAAAGAAGAGAAGGATTGGTGATGTCAATCATGCATCAAAACAAATATGATCCGGGAATGGGAAGAAATCCCTTATTGACGTGCTGTGATTGGTGCTGGGTTGTGGGTGATACAAGTAGCTTCGTGCTTTTCAAACTGTGACTCCTTAAGCATATGGGTGGCCCCTTACCTCACTGCTGTGAGGTTACAGCATTTGTGTATAATAGAGCCTTTTGTCCGACCTCCACCTGTTCAAACGATCCTTTTGCAGCCTTGGCTGGTGTCCTGCCTGGTTCTATGTAGGGTGTTAGGGGGAGGGGGGATCACGATTCCTATAGGGGCTCCACAGGTTGGTGTACATGTAATAATGGGGAAGAGCGAAGGAATCCCAAATAGTGTGATATTGTTTTAAAAAAAAAAACATTTTAATCACATAGTTTTAAAAGTACTCACATTAGAATGTTCAGAGCAGGGTACATCAGATACGAGTGCCGAGCTCGTCCGCGTCACCTCCGGTGCTTGCACTTCCCTACGCGTGTCGTCACTGGTCACGTGACTTCATCAGGGGATAAGAAACAAGCTATGGAGATGTCTTTTATATTACTGTTTGATTGCATTGCGGCGGCCATTTTCCCGGAGCAAAGTCACAGGAAGTGTATTGCGGCCATTTTCTTGTGGATTTGTTTACTACTATGAGCGCGGCCATTTTGTTGGTTTGGTATAGAAGATAAGCAAAAAATAAAACTCAAAGGGTAGTGGCATCCTTTGTTGTATAGACGGTGGAACGAAACTGATGTCTGGCTAAGATTATAATATTAAAAAATTACAGTAAAAGGGCATTAAAACCCGATTGGTTAAAATATAAGCTAAAATGTTTAAAATGGGAGAAATTTAGTAGTCCCAGTACCGGAAATGACACGGACGGAAAGATTGGCATTTTTTATACAAACAAATGAATACAGACAAGAGATATTTATATCAAATTATGTATAGACAAAGAGGATTAAGAACCTATTAAAAAAATGGCTGTATAATGCAGGTAAATAGAAATTGTTTTATCCGGGTGGTAAAAAAAAGGGGGGGCGGTAAAAACTGCAATTATAAAATTATTTAAAAATGATTAAGAAACAGTTTAAACCTAATATATATAATGCAAGTGATAAAGAGAAGGGAGAGCAGTAAAAGAAGAAAAAAAAAAGAAAAAGAAAAAACGGGGGCGGTAAAATTACGGATTGTAAAATTACTTAAAAATCACTTAAAAAACAGTTTAAGTCAAATTCTACATTAAGCCCCCTGGGTACAAAAATAATAAAAAACCGTATTATGGACACAATAATTGGCACAACCCACAATATGACAATAGAGGACACCCACAAGACCATGGGAACAATAGAGGAGGCTACTACGAACAGAGAGGACCACCATATGAACAACAGAGACAGAGAGGAAGAAGCCCCATACCATACCAAGATTATGGATATGGAGAAAGAAGAGGCCCCCCAACCCAAGGTCCATACAGACAAAATGAACGGAGCCCAATACCAACATACAATTATTACGCACCACTCAGGAATTACCAAGATGAATATAGACAAGAGGCATACCATACAGATTACAGCAGGTCTTTTATAGAGAAAGGTCGGGATCATCATCCACCGAGAAATCTGGAGGAAGCAGAAAATGGAAGAAGAAGTCCGGAACAAAAAGAGGATGCAGATCAGGAAAGAGAGAACAAAAGAAAAAGAGGAGGGGAATAAAAGGAGAAGGCATTTTTAATCTTAGTGGAAAACCGTTAACACATGAAGAAATAGGAGTCCTCGACAAAGGATTAAAATACGCCCCTACAAAAAACCTGGACAAATTCCACACCTACATTGGAATCCAGAAGTATATAAGAAAACTGAACATCAAAAAATATGTTGCAAGTAACACAGCCAAACCTACGGTAAGTCAAGAACATAGGAAGAAGATATAATTCACAGTAACTTGAGAAACAAGTCAACATTCAACCCTCCAGTGAAAAACAATAAATATATAGAAGTCTTCAAAAAGTTAGTTGTAAAAGATCTAATGGAACTAAAAGTACACAAAAAAAGAAGAACCAAGACACATCAAGAGTGGCATAAACCAACTAACAAAAAGGAAAGATCTGGTAATCCGACCGGCGGACAAAGGGGGAGGCATAGTAATCTTTACCAAGGATCAATATCATGAAAATATGAACGCATTACTTCAAGATGAAAATACTTATATCAAACTCTTGGGTAACCCAATGTTTAAATGTAGAAAGGCTCTAGAACAAGTTGTGCATCTGGGCTTGAAAAAGGAAATTTTAAACAAAAAAGAAGCGAAATATCTAATCCCCGAGTCATGTCGCACTCCAGTAATATATTGTGTACCAAAAATACATAAAGATAGTACCAAGCCACCTTTTAGACCTATAGTAAATGGGATAGATTCCCTAACAACTAGAATGAGGCAATATATTGATCATTATCTGCAACCGGCAGTACAAACAACACGGGCCTACCTAAGGGACACGAAAGAAATGTTACAAATTTTGGAAAACATCCCAACAACAGATAAACCTTGGATAATGGCTACAGCAGACGTCTCTTCTCTTTACACAATCATCCCACACCACAGAGCATGTGAGGCTGTAAAATGGGGACTTAGAAAGCACACCAGCCTACCATGTGTACAACGTAAATATCTAGTGAAAGGTCTAGATTTTTGCCTTAAAAACAACTATTTCTGGTACAATAGAGATTACTACTTCCAACGCACAGGAGTAGCTATGGGAGCTAAATTTGCCCCAAGTGTTGCAGGCCTTTTTATGGCAAAATGGGAAGAAGAAATGGTGTTCTCAGAGATCCCTAACGAACTAATCATCTTTAGACGCTACATTGATGACATTTTTATTTTATGGAAAGGGGAAAAACAAGGACTAGTACTCTTCCTAGAAAATCTTAACCAAAATGATAGAAATATAAAACTAACCTGGGACATCAGTGATAAGATCATCACGTTTTTAGACCTGGAAATTATTCAAGAAAACCAAGTCATTACAACAAGAACACACTTCAAAAATGTAGATAGAAATAGCTACTTACCCATCGAAAGCTGCCACCATAAAAACTGGCTGTGCAACATACCAAAAGGACAACTTATGAGATTAAGACGTAATTGTACACAAATAGACATATTTGAAGTCCAGGCAAATCATATAGGGAATAGATTTATCAAAAAGGTTTACAATGCCAAAGCAATTGAAGAAAACATAAAAACTGTGGCAGAAATGAACCGGGGAGACCTACTAAAGGAAAACAACAAGCGAGAGCAAATTGTGGATAGAGTTCCCATCATCCTGGATTACAACATACAACATAAAAAAGTGGAACAAATCATAAAAAAACACTGGAGCGTTCTACTAACAGATACCCAACTATATGAAATATTACCAAAGAATCCCAACTTCATATATAGACGGGCCCCAACCCTTCGAGACAAACTTGTGAAAAACATACCAGACCCCCCAAATAAAAACGTCACTTTTTTCACAGGAAAGGGGTTCTTCCCGTGCAAACGCTGTTATGCCTGCACAAGAACAAAAAAACAAGAACAAAAAAACCCAACGAGAAAAAATTCAAGTTTACTGCAAACAGCACAGGAAGTACACATGATATAAAAGATATAAAATAATTCGTATGCTGCAACACAGAGGGGGCTGTATATATGCTTGAATGCAGCTGCGGATTACAGTATGTAGGACGCACAAAAAGACTGTTAAGAATTAGAATAAAAGAACACGTACAAAACATTCAAAATGGTTTTGACAAACATAACGTGTCCAAACACTTCCTGTTACACCATAACAAAGACCCAACCCATTTAAAATTTTGGGGACTTGAACCTTACAAGAAACACTGGAGAGGGGGACATAAAGTAAGAACACTCAGCCAAATGGAATCCAAGTGGATATTCCTTTTGGATACTTTTGTACCCAGGGGGCTTAATGTAGAATTTGACTTAAACTGTTTTTAAGTGATTTTTAAGTAATTTTACAATCCGTAATTTTACCGCCCCCGTTTTTTCTTCTTTTACTGCTCTCCCTTCTCTTTATCACTTGCATTATATATATTAGGTTTAAACTGTTTCTTAATCATTTTTAAATAATTGTATAATTGCAGTTTTTACCGCCCCCCCCCTTTTTTTACCACCCGGATAAAACAATTTCTATTTACCTGCATTATACAGCCATTTTTTTAATAGGTTCTTAATCCTCTTTGTCTATACATAATTTGATATAAATATCTCTTGTCTGTATTCATTTGTTTGTATAAAAAATGCCAATCTTTTCGTCCGTGTCATTTCCGGTACTGGGACTACTAAATTTCTCCCATTTTAAACATTTTAGCTTATATTTTAACCAATCGGGTTTTAATGCCCTTTTACTGTAATTTTTTAATATTATAATCTAGTAAACAAATCCACAAGAAAATGGCCGCCATACACTTCCTGTGACTTTGCTCCGGGAAAATGGCCGCCGCAATGCAATCAAACAGTAATATAAAAGACATCTCCATAGCTTGTTTCTTATCCCCTGATGAAGTCACGTGACCAGTGACGACACGCGTAGGGAAGTGCAAGCACCGGAGGTGACGCGGACGAGCTCGGCGCTCGTATCTGATGTACCCTGCTCTGAACATTCTAATGTGAGTACTTTTAAAACTATGTGATTAAAATGTTTTAAAAAAAAAACAATATCACACTATTTGGGATTCCTTCGCTCTTCCCCATTATTACATGTACACCAACCTGTGGAGCCCCTATAGGAATCGTGATCCCCCCTCCCCCTAACACCCTACATAGAACCAGGCAGGACCCCAGCCAAGGCTGCAAAAGGATCGTTTGAACAGGAGGAGGTCGGACAAAAGGCTCTATTATACACAAATGCTGTAACCTCACAGCAGTGAGGTAAGGGGCCACCCATATGCTTAAGGAGTCACAGTTTGAAAAGCACGAAGCTACTTGTATCACCCACAACCCAGCACCAATCACAGCACGTCAATAAGGGATTTCTTCCCATTCCCGGATCATATTTGTTTTAATGCATGATTGACATCACCAATCCTTCTCTTCTTTTCATTTTAAAGAAAGGACAGTCACTTTACTGGATCCATCTAGAACTTTACTGTTACTGCTTAGTAACATAATTTATGCACATTTGCACTATAATAGCTAGGTACTGCTTAGTACCATCACAGACACATGCACTTTGTATTATATTAATTTTAACTGTCTTTTAAATTTATTTATTCACTGTGTCACAGAATATTTGCACTTTTTGCACTTTACCATCACCACATCATTGTTGGTAAATTAGTAATTTATTAATGCAATCAATTCTCTGTATGTTTATGTGTAAGCTACCTCAGAAATAACTCAAGGGTGTCATATTAATAATTTAAAGATAGAGGTTTGGCACAGAAACACAGCACACTATATACATCAGCTCAGCACTACTCCTATATACCATATTCACTTTAAGGCACACAGAATTTACCTTTCAGTGCTTTGTAGCAGATGACCCTTATACCTGGATCTTTTTAGTAGTGCGGTATTATTTTTCTATACACACCTGACAGAGTTTGCTGTGGACATCAGTTGGATCGGGGACCCGATCGTTGCGGACGCTGTGTGTGGAGACACAGCAGGTGGAAGTCCCGGACTGGGATCGCGTCCGGAGTGGTGAGCGAGCACCTGCTCAATCCAATCGGTTGTATTGTGTTTAGGCCTATAGACTGCCTTGGCCCACCGTTCATTTATTTGCTGTTTCCGCTAGAGACCGGTTGCAGGACAGAGTTAAAGGGTCTCCAGCATAGTGTTCCTTATGACTGCCTACTTTGTGGATTACAATATTGTTCCTGAACGTGCACCACCATTTCAAGTTTGCATGCAAAGAAATCTCTATTCACAAGACTGAGTTTGATTCCATGTCAGGCCTGACTAGGGAGGGGAGATAGAATATTGTTTAGTGCGCCATAGGGCGCGTAGATAGCAATAGCTGCACGTGGTGGATTACCGCGCTGTGCTATTGTCATACATATATTACATCTATTGCTGCAGGGCTCTGTAAGCCAGTTATATGTTATGTTTTAATCCATGCCCTTTTAACCTAAAGTAAAGCTGTTATACCTTGCCCTTTTGCTATCACTGTGTTGTCATTACGATAGAAAACATCCCTAGACTAACTGTGCCACAGGGGACTATACGAGATTGCCAGGGGTTGGTGGAGCTGTACTCAGGGCCCGAAAAATCAAACCAGCGGCTCTCTTAACTGGGGGTAGCGCTACACTTATTTACAACATGAGATGTTTTTTGTATCTTTTCAGCAGTGTAAAATCATCATTACCACCACGCCTCCGAAACGCACTGTCATAGCAACCTTGTGTGGAGACAGCCTGCACCCTCCTCCCCTTCACATGGCGGCTGGGTCTGATGTAGCACAGAAACCTGTCTCTCACCAAGAGAGAGTCTCGTACTAACGATCGGGACTTGGGACTCTCCGTTCCAGGTCACCTGATCGCTGTGATAGTAGGAGTCGTTTGTAAGTTGGATGTTTGAAAGTAGGGGCCTGCCGTATATACTCTGCAGAAATTTGGCCCTTAGATGTTGGTGTTGAACAGGGGCATAAAAATTGTGCCTTAGGCACTGGTGCCACAACACTGCAACCCCTCACAGATACTGTACTTGGAGTGCAGCAATGAGCCCTGTTGCAAAGTATTGCATCAAAAATTTTAATTACACGCCCCTGTTAAACAGGGGCAGAAAAATTGGGCCTTAGGCACTGGTGCTGGTGCCACAACACTGCAACCCCTCACAGATACTGTACTTGGAGCGCAGCAATGAGCCCTGCTGCAAAGTATTGCATCAACAATTGTAAATACACGCCCCTGTTAAACAGGGGCTGAAAAATTGGGTCTTAGCCACTGCTGGCGGTGCCCAGAACCAAAAATGTTCTTTCAAGCTATCAGCATGATTATTGAGGAGGAAGAGGATAGTCACTCAGCATAACAGGATAGTCACTCAGCATCAGCATAGGCAGTCTTGAAGAGATCTGACATTTCCCAAAAAATTATTCGGTTACATCAGCATCAGGTGCTTGGTAGCTGGTGGTGATCCAAGACTGATTCATTTTTATGAAGGTCAGTCGATCGACCGAGTCGGTGGACAGGCGCACCCTGTGATGGGTTACAAAGACTCCAGCAGCACTGAATGTGCGTTCCGAATGAACGCTGGATGCAGGACAGGCCAGTACCTCAATTGCATACTGTGCAAGCTCTGGCCAGTGATCCATCCTCAAGACCCAGTAACCCAGAGAATTTTCGGTGGGAAAGGTGTCCAAGTCTGATCTTGCCCCTAGGTATTCCTGCACCATGTAAACCAGACGCTGGCGATGGTTGCTGGAAGCGATCATACCTTGGGGCTACGTACTAAAAAATTGTCTGAACGCATCGGTCAGACGGCCACCTTTTCCACCGCTCCTTCTTTGACTGACCGGAGCCTCAGCAACACGTTGTCCAGGACCAGGAATTTGTAACCTCCCAGTCTCTGGGAATGCGTTGCACAGACCTTTCTGCAAGGCCTCCCGAAGATGCTTCATCCTCTGCTCCCTCTGCGACAGCAAGATAAGGTCCGCAACCTTACCCTTGTAATGTGGATCAAGGAGGGTTGCCAGCCAGTAATGATCCCTCTCCTTGATCGCACGAATATGAGAATCCTTCTGCAGGCTTTGCAGGATCAGGGAGGCCATGCAGCGTAGGTTTGCTGAGGCATTCGGTGCGGAGTCCTCTGGGTCACTGAGGACGACATGATCAGCAGCCACCTCCTCCCAGCCACGTACAAGTCCATGAATGTCTTGGGACTGTAATTGATCCCTTGAAGACTGCTGCTGATGCTGAGTGCTAGGCTTCACCTCCATGCTGACACAATAATCCTCCTCCTCCTCTTCCTGTGTGATATCTGGGCCAGCAGGAACACTGTCTGGATAAAGGGGGCCTTGAGAGGTAAGGAAGTCCTCCTCTTCCTGCCTCTGTTCTGCCTAAAGTGACCTGTCCATTATTCCACGCAGCATGTGCTCCAACAGGTGGACAAGAGGGACAGTGTCACTGATGCATGCACTGTCACTACTCACCATCCTCGTGGCCTCCTCAAATGGTGCCAGGACAGTATATGCATCCCTGATCATGGCCCACTGGCGTGGGGAAATAAATCCAAGCTCCCCTGACACTTTCCTGGTGCCATATTGCAACAGATACTCATTGATGGCCCTCTGCTGCGTGTGCAGCCGCTGCAGCATGGCCAACGTTGAGTTCCACCTGGTGGGCATGTCACAGATTAGGCGGTTCTTGGGCAGGTTGTAATCCTTTTGCAGGTCAGCCAGCCGAGCACTGGCATTATATGACCGGCGGAAATGCCCACAGAGTTTCCTGGCCTGCTTCAGGACCTCCTGTAAGCCTGGGTACCTGCCCAAGAACCGCTGCACCACCATGTTAAGGACGTGAGCCAAACAGGGCACATGGGTCAGTTGTCCCTGTCGGAGGGCAGAGAGGGGATTGGTGCCATTGTCTGAAACCACCTTTCCTGGCTTAAGCTGGCGTGGCATCAACCACCTCTGAGCCTGCCCCTGCAGAGCTGACAGAATCTCTGCCCCAGTGTGGCTCCTGTCCCCCAAGCACACCAGCCCAAGCACCGCATGGCATCTTTTTGCCTGCGTACTTGCGTAGCCCCTTGAACGCCTACGGAGCACTGCTGGTTCCGAGGACAAAGCACAGGTAGAGGCCATGGAGGAAGAAGAAGAGGAGGGGTGGAGGAGAGAGGTGTGTCAGAATCACCAGTAGTAACATTTTGGAGGCGTGGTGGCAGAACAACCTCCAACACTACTGCACCTTGTCCTGCATCCTTCCCAGCTGCCAGCAGAGTCACCCAATGTACCGTGAAAGATAGGTAACGTCCCTGTCCGTGCCTGCTGGACCATGAGTCAGCGGTAATATGCACCTTACTGCTGACCGCCCTGTCTAGCGAGGCCAAGACATTGCCTTCCACATGTCGGTAGAGAGCCGGAATCGCCTTCCGTGAGAAAAAGTGGCATTTGGGAACCTACCACTGAGGAACCGCACATTCAACAAACTCACGGAAGGGTGCAGAGTCTACCAACTGAAAAGGCAGCAGTTGAAGTGCTAGCAATTTAGCCAAGCTAGCATTCAACCGCTGGGCATGTGGATGGCTGGGAGCAAACTTCTTTCGGCGGTGCAGCAGCTGGGACAGGGAAATTTGCCTGGTACAATCGGACGTCGGTGTACCGATAGCAGATTGTCCGCAAGTACTTGGCTGTGACACACCAAATTCTACACCTTCATTCCTCTCAGTGCAGGTTTCAGAGAGGATTGAAGGTATACTGGGGTTGGAGATCCCAGCTGATGAGGAGCAAGGAGAGGTCCGCTTTGTTCTTTGGTGTGGGTCTTTTAGGTACGCTTGCCAATGGACTGCATGGCAGGTCAACATATGTCTGGTCAAGCACGTGGTGCCCAAGCAGCTGATGTTTTGGCCACGCGAGATACGCTTTAGACATAAGTTGCAAATGGCAACGGTGCGATCTGCTGCACATGTCTGAAAAAAGGCCCACACCAAAGAACTTTTGGAATAACGTGCAGAGACAGCAGCGCCCTGCACATGCGGATCTCTGCGGTGTGATGTGGTCAGTGTGCTGCCCTTAAGCTGGTCCTTGGAGGGCATCCTGCCTCATTGGATATGTGCCTCCTCCTCCTCCTCCCTCCTATCAGGCACCCACGTGGAGTCAGTGACCTCATCATCCCCTCCCTCCTCATCACTGGAGCCAATCTGGCATATGCTGCAGCTGGGGGAACATGACTGCCAGATAGCTGTCCTTGTTGGGCACCCCCTCTCTCTGGGCTCACGTTACTACCCCCTCTCTCTGAGCTCACGTTACTGCCTTCCTCCAGCTGGGTTCCATCATCGGAGCCTTCAAAACGCTGCGCATCCTCCTGGAGCATGTACCCAACACTGTGGTCAAACAGTTCGGGGGACTCCTCCGGAGGACATGGTGGGGCTAGGGAAGGAGTGACTGATGCCATTGAGCCGAGGGAAGAGGCCACTTTGGCAGCAGCTTTGCCAGACAAAGTACCCTGAGCCTGGGTGAGAGAGGATGAGGAGGAGGAGGACGGCTTGGTCATCCACTCTACCAAGTCTTGGGCATGTTGTGGCTTGACGTGGCCAGCTGCCAAAAAGAAGGACAAGTGTGTCCCACGGCCACGTGCTGATGAGGATGCACCATGTCCACGACCAGCAGCACTGTTGCCTCTAGACACAGAGCCTGCTTGCCCTCTTTTATTGCCTCCTGACTGTCTGCCTCTCCTTGTTTGCCTTCCAGACATACTAATGGCCTGCAGTGAGATGTAGCTGCACAAAGGTGGGATGTATATATATATATATATATATATATATATATTGTGACAGCAGGAAGGTAAAGTCACCTGGTTGCATCCAGGGGGGTAGGTATATTTCTCCCAGATTCAGGCTTTATGCCGACTTATACAACTAGGGAGAGAGTTGATGAAGCCCAGCTGAGGCTAGTGGGCTCATGGATGATTCATACCTCTAGGGAGAGTGCTGGGCGTCGTGCAGGCAGGGAGTTGATGAGACCAGCTGAAGCTTGTCAGCTCGTTTAAGGCCTCTATAAAAACTCCCAGCTTCATTAGGTGTTTGCTCATGCCTGGACCCAGACCTGTGTGGACTGTCTAGGGAGAGTGAACCCCTGTGCGGTGAGACAAAGCCTGTGTGGCTATTTGTTTGGACATTTACTAAACCAGGGACTTAGGGACTAGGACAGCACCAGGCTGATCCCAGTTGTTAGTTAGGGAAACCTGCATGTTTAGTCAGAGGTCAAGCTGACCAGGATTTATTTTGTTTATGTTTCTTTTTGCTTTGCTGTGTTTTTGTCACTGTAAATAGAGAAATAAACCGCACCTTTTGATCTTGAAAACCATAACCTCCGTCTGCTGGGCCTGTTTTTGTGTGGGGAGCCCATCCAGGGGGTCACACACACCCGCTACCGAGCTAACCCCCTCACAGTTGGTGGAGAACCAGTGGCAGTTTTTTTTTAAGCCAGCATGGAGGAGATACTGAAACAGCTGGCTCTAGCAAATGCCAATCAACAGCAGACAAATGCAGGTTTGCAAAAGAGCCTTGCAGCTCAACAACAGAGCTTCGCAGCCCAGCAACAAGCCCAGCAGCAATCTGAGGCCCGCTTCATAGACCTGTTGCAGAAGCAAGAGCAGAGACTACAACAACAGATGGAAGCAGTAATGCAGCAACGTCCGCAGACCAGTGAGGAAAGCCGTCCCACTAATACCGCGTCCTTTGGGGTGAGTCGTTTATTGACAAAAATGACTGGAGAGGATGATCCAGAGGTATTTTTGACCACATTTGAAAGGACTGCTAAAAGAGAAAAGTGGCCTGAGGAGCAGTGGGCTGGACTGGTGGCTCCTCTGTTAACTGGTGAATTGCAGAAAGCTTACTATGACCTAGAGCAGGGGTACTGAATTAAAATTCAAGGAGGTCCGGTCGCCAAAATTTTCTTTGGGCCGAGGTCCGAATCTCAAGTCTGTGATATGACTCAGAAAGATTGTAGTCACAGGTGTCCCCATCACAGCGCTCTTTTAAATCAGGTATCCCCATCACAGTGCTCCTTTACATCAGGGGTCCCCATCACAGTGCTCCTTTACATCAGGTGTCCCCATCACAGTGCCCCTTTACATCAGGTGTCCCCATCACAGTGCCCCTTTAAATCAGGTGTACCCATCACAGTGCCCCATCAGGTGTCCCCATCACAGCGCCCCTTTAAATCAGGTGTCCCCATCACAGTGCCCCTTTACATCAGGTGTCCCCATCACAGCGCCCCTTTACATCAGGTGTCCCCATCACAGCGCCCCTTTAAATCAGGTGTCCCCATCACAGTGCCTCTTTACATCAGGTGTCCCCATCACAGCACCCCTTTAAATTAGGGGTCCCCATCACCGCGCTAATTTACATCAGGTGTCCCCATCACAGTGCCCCTTTA
This sequence comes from Rana muscosa, assembly GCA_029206835.1. Classification (NCBI taxonomy): domain Eukaryota; kingdom Metazoa; phylum Chordata; class Amphibia; order Anura; family Ranidae; genus Rana; species Rana muscosa. The sequence continues at coordinate 276,934,259 of CM055117.1, forward strand.
CATCAGGGGTCCCCATCACAGCTTTTTTTTACATTAGGTGTCCCCATCACCGCGCTAATTTACATTAGGTGTCCCCATCACAGTGCCCCTTTACATCAGGGGTCCCCATCACAGCGCTCATTTACATCAGGTGTCCCCATCACAGTGCCCCTTTACATCAGGGGTCCCCATCACAGCGCTCATTTACATCAGGCATCCCGTCAAAGTGCCTCCTTACATCAGATGTCTCCATCAGAGTCCCCCTTAACATAAAATGTGCCCATCAGCGTGCCCCTTAACATAAAATTTTATATTAAGGGACACTCTAATGGGCAAATTTTATGTTAAGGGGCAGCCTGATGGGCACAATTTATATTAAGGGGCACTCTGATGGGCACAACAAAACGTGCCCCTTAACATAAAATTTGCCCATCAGAGTGCCCCTTAACATAAAATATGTCCAACAGCGTGCCCCTTAACATAAAATTTGCCCATCAGAGTCTCCCTTAACATAAAATTTGCCTATCAGAGTAACCCTTAACATAAAATATGTCCAACAACGTGCCCCTTAACATAAAATATGTCCAACAACGTGCCCCCTAACATAAAATTTGCACATCAGAGTGCCCCTTAACATAAAATATGTCCAACAGTGTGTCCCTTAACATAAAACTCTACCCATCAGAGTGACCCTTAACATAAAATTTGCCCATCAGAGTGCCCCTTAACATAAAATTTGCCCATCAGAGTGACCCTTAACAGAAAATATGTCCAACAGCGTGCCCCTTAACATAAAATGTGCCCATGGGCACATTTTATATTAAGGGACACTCTGATGGGCAAACTTTATGTTAAGGGGCACCCTGATGGGCACATTATATATTAAGGGGCACTCTGATGGGCACAACAAAACGTGCCCCTTAGCATAAAATCTGCCCATCAGAGTGCCACTAATACAAAATGTGCCCATCAGTGTTGCTCTTAAAATAAAATATGCCCATCAGAGTGCCCCTTAACATAAAATAAGGGTCACGCTGATGGGCACCTTTTATGTTAAGGGGCACTCTGATGGACACATTTTTTTTTATGGGGCACGCTGATGGGTATATTTTTAATGTGCACGCTGATGGGCACATTTTATGTTAAGGGGCACTCTGATGGGCACAACAAAATAAATGTGTCCATCAGTGTGCCCAATAACAAAATATGCCTATCAGTGTGCACATTAAAAATATACCCATCAGCATGCCCCTTAAAATAAAATGTGTCCATCAGAGTGCCCCTTAACATAAAAAAGGGTGCCCATCAGCGTGACCTTTAACAACATATGCCCAGCAGTGTGCACAATAAAAATATGCCCATTAGTGATCACCAATTACCATGTGGCCCACATATCTTGAATGCAGGAGGGCACAAGTGAAATACCAAAGGGGCGGAAGCTGTGAAATAAGGAGAGCCAGGACCCGGGAACCACAAGTAGCAGGGGGGCGGGGCGCAGACGTGACGTCACACCCCTACTCGCAAGGAGAGGCAGAAGTGGACCCGGGAACCGCGAGCAGCAGGGGGGCGGGGCACGCACGTGACGTCACACCCCTACTCGCAAGGAGAGCAAGGAGTGGACCCGGGAACCACGAGCAGCAGGGGGCGGGCACGCATTTGACGTCACGCCCCTACTCGCGACCCATGAGTGCGAGCTGGTCTTCTGTCAACTCCGAGACCTGTGGTGAGGAGCAGGGGGCGGACGCACGCAGCGTCACTGGTTGCTGGGGAAACCCGCGGTCCCAGCAAACCAACGCTTGCTGACTATTCTAATTATACTGGCGGTCCGGGCAGAAGCGTCACTCGGTCCGGACTCGGACCGCGGGCCGCCATTTAGTGACGGCTGACCTAGAGCCTGACCAAGCAAAAGACTATGTGATGCTAAAAGCTGAAATATTGGCAAGGCTGGGTGTCACCCTGGCTGTCCGGGCTCAGCGTGTGCATAACTGGACTTTCCAGCTTGGAAAACCCCCCAGGTCTCAAATGTATGATCTCATTCACCTGAGCAGGAAGTGGCTACAGCCAGAGACTTTGTCCGCACCGGAGATTGTGGAACGTGTTGTGATGGATCGTTTCTTGAGAGCTCTTCCTACCGCCATTCAAAAGTGGGTAAGCCATGGAGACCCAGAAACGGCCGGTAAACTTGTGGATCGTGTAGAGAGATACTTGGCTGCAGAGAACCTGACGGCCTCTTCCAGAGACTCTCGGACTTTCCACCCTAAGACCAGACCATCCCCAGGGGTGGATAAGATGATTCCAAGGGGTGAGGGTGGAGAGAGTGAGAGGGTGGGAGCTCTGCCCAGGGTTTGGCGAGAACAGCCTGGGAAGTCGGGGGCTCAAGAGGCAGCCAAAAGGATTGTTTGCTACCGCTGCCGGCAAGCGGGACATATTGCAGCAAATTGCCCGGTTGTGGAGGAACCCATGCAATGTGACTTTCTGACGGACAGACGTCAGTCGCTGTGTGCGACAGTCGCATGCACTGCCATTCGGGGAACTGAGAAACATTTATGCAAAATGTGTATTAATGGTAGAAATGTTGTGGTATTACTGGATTCAGGTAGCCTTGTGACCCTGATAAAGGCTGAATTAGTTAAAACAGAGGTCTCTGGGAATAGCAAGGTAGCTGTTATTTGTGTGCATGGGGACACCCGAGAGTATCCAGTGACTACAGTGTGTTTCAAGACCCCCAAAGGTACCCTCTCTCATCCAGTGGGGTTAGTATCTCAACTACCGCATGATGCCATTGTGGGAAGGGATTTTCCGAAGTTCTGGGAACTGTGGGATGATCCTGAGCCCCCCACTGGTGCCCCTATGTACCAGGAAGGTGATAGCCAGAACTCCTCTGAGAGTGGTGAGGACTCTCCAGAATTTCCCTTGTCAGTATTGGCAGGCGAGACTCAAGAAACTGGAGAGGAGCCCACCTCCTCAGACGAAAACCTACCGTCTGTGGAGTTTTCTGATCTTGAGGTTCACAGGGAAAATTTTGCCACAGAACAGTTAAAAGACCCCGCCCTAATAAAGGCACGGGAAAACGTAGTGGAAATAGATGGCGAGTTAGTGAACCCAGATAATACCTGCACTTACCCATACTTCAGCGTAGAGAAGGACCTACTGTATCGGGTGGCAAAAAGGGCAGAAGAAACCGTTGAGCAGCTTGTGGTGCCCAAACCTTACAGGAAGTTGGTGTTGGAGTTGGCCCATGGGCACATTCTTGGAGGTCATCTGGGGACAGAGAAAACCCGAGAGAGGGTATTACAGAGATTCTATTGGCCTGGGGTGATGAAGGACATAGAAAATTATTGTTCCTCCTGCCCTGTGTGTCAGAGGTCGGCCCCGATGCCACATTTCCGTAGCCCGCTGGTCCCTCTACCCATCATTAAGGTCCCGTTTGAGAGGATCGCAATGGATTTGGTAGGTCCTATAATCAAGTCCGCTAGGGGGCACCAGTACATATTAGTTATAATGGACTATGCCACCCGTTATCCAGAAGCGATCCCTCTCCGAAATACCTCGGCCAAAACCATAGCCAAAGAGCTATCTCTTGTTTTTAGCCGGGTGGGTATTTGTAAAGAACTGCTTACGGACCAAGGTACACCCTTTATGTCCCGGGTTATGAAAGAGCTGTGTAAATTGTTCAAAGTGACGCAATTGCGTACGTCTGTGTATCACCCCCAAACCGATGGGCTGGTTGAAAGATTCAACAAAACCCTAAAACAAATGTTGAAGAAAGTGGTGGATAGAGATGGAAAGGATTGGGACTGTCTACTTCCTTATTTGATGTTTGCTATTAGGGAGGTGCCCCAATCCTCTATGGGATTCTCCCCCTTTGAGTTACTGTATGGGAGACACCCAAGAGGGCTGTTGGATATTGCCAAGGAAACTTGGGAAAGTGAGAGTTCTCCCCACAGGAGTGTGATTGAGCATGTCGCCCTGATGCAAGATCGAATTGCACAGGTAATGCCCATCGTGAAGGAACATTTGGCCCAAGCGCAGTTGGCACAGCAGAGAGTGTACAACCGTGGAGCCAAGACCCGTACCTTTTCCCCGGGGGATGGGATATTGGTACTTGTCCCTACGGTTGAAAGTAAATTCCTTGCCAAATGGCAAGGCCCCTACGAGATAATGGAAAAAGTGAGCGAAGTGAATTACAAGGTCAGACAACCAGGAAGGCGAAAGCCCGAACAGATCTATCACGTTAATCTGTTGAAAGCCTGGAGGGATAGAGAGTCCCTAGTCGCAGAAACTTGGTCACCAGCTCAAATTGGTTGCGTGATTCCGGAGGTTGGAATAGCAGCCACCTTGTCACAATCCCAACAACAGGAGGTTAAGGAGTTTGTGCTTCGCAACAAGGAGGTGTTCTCTGAGCTGCCGGGACAAACATCTGGGGTAGAGCATGATATTATTACCCCGCCCGGTGAAAGGGTGAAGTTAAAACCCTATCGGATCCCAGAGGCCCGACGGGAGGCAATACGGGAGGAAGTACAGAAAATGCTGAACTTAGGGGTGATAGAGGAGTCCCAAAGTGATTGGTCTAGTCCCATTGTGTTGGTGCCTAAACCGGATGGGAGCTGGCGATTTTGTAACGATTTTCGTCAGTTGAACAAAGTTACAAAATTTGACACCTACCCCATGCCACGTATAGATGAGTTGATCGACCGGCTGGGAACAGCCCAATACATGACGACTCTTGACCTCACAAAAGGGTATTGGCAAATTCCCCTGGCCAAGTCGGCCAAAGAGAAAACCGCATTTGTAACCCCAGACGGGGCGTTCCAATATAAGAGAATGCCGTTCGGGTTACAGAATGCGCCGGCCACATTCCAGCGGAAAATGGACCAGATACTGAGGCCCCATCGGAAGTATGCTGCGGCTTACCTGGATGACGTAATTGTCCATAGCACAGATTGGGCCTCACATCTGCCAAAAGTGCAAGCAGTCCTAGACTCTATCCGGGAAGCGGGGTTTACGGCTAACCCCAAGAAGTGTACCATTGGGCAGGAGGAGGCCAAATATCTTGGGTACACCATTGGCAGGGGAGTAATAAAACCCCAACTCAACAAAGTCGAGGCCATCCAGAGTTGGCCACGTCCCAACAGCAAGAAGCAGGTACGAGCCTTTCTGGGAATCGCGGGTTATTATCGGCGCTTCATTCCCCACTTTGCTTCTAAGGCTGTGCCCCTAACCAACCTGACGAAAGGGAAAGGGTCGGTCATGATTAAATGGACCCCCGAGGCTGAGGCAGCATTCCAATTCTTGAAACAAGCCTTATGTAGCCAGCCAGTGTTGTACTCACCCGACTTCTCTAAAGACTTTGTCGTACAAAGTGATGCGTCAGATGTGGGGTTAGGAGCAGTATTGTCCCAGGTCTGGAACGGGGAAGAGCACCCAGTCATTTACCTCAGCAGGAAGTTGAAGTCCCATGAGGTAAATTACGCCACGGTTGAAAAGGAGTGTTTAGCGGTGAAGTGGGCTCTAGATTCCCTTCGGTACTATCTGCTAGGTAGGCACTTTGACATGGTTACGGATCACGCTCCGTTAAAGTGGATGGCTCAAAACAAGGAGACAAATAGAAGAGTAAATAGGTGGTTCCTGGCCCTACAGGAATTCAACTTCACAGTAAAGCATCGCCCTGGCGTTCAAATGGGGAATGTGGATGCTTTGTCTCGAGTACATGAATGCCTGATTGCTGGTGTTCCAACCCCAAGGTTAAAACAAGAGGGGGGGTATGTGACAGCAGGAAGGTAAAGTCACCTGGTTGCATCCAGGGGGGTAGGTATATTTCTCCCAGATTCAGGCTTTATGCCGACTTATACAACTAGGGAGAGAGTTGATGAAGCCCAGCTGAGGCTAGTGGGCTCATGGATGATTCATACCTCTAGGGAGAGTGCTGGGCGTCGTGCAGGCAGGGAGTTGATGAGACCAGCTGAAGCTTGTCAGCTTGTTTAAGGCCTCTATAAAAACTCCCAGCTTCATTAGGTGTTTGCTCATGCCTGGACCCAGACCTGTGTGGACTGTCTAGGGAGAGTGAACCCCTGTGCGGTGAGACAAAGCCTGTGTGGCTATTTGTTTGGACATTTACTAAACCAGGGACTTAGGGACTAGGACAGCACCAGGCTGATCCCAGTTGTTAGTTAGGGAAACCTGCATGTTTAGTCAGAGGTCAAGCTGACCAGGATTTATTTTGTTTATGTTTCTTTTTGCTTTGCTGTGTTTTTGTCACTGTAAATAGAGAAATAAACTGCACCTTTTGATCTTGAAAACCATAACCTCCGTCTGCTGGGCCTGTTTTTGTGTGGGGAGCCCATCCAGGGGGTCACACACACCCGCTACCGAGCTAACCCCCTCACAATATATATATATATATATATTTGTCTGTACTGATAATGCAGCGATCAGAATCAACTGCCTGCTGTGGTATTAGTATGGGAAAAGCAGCAGCAGCAGCAGCAGCAGTTAGTTTTAGGTGAATTGTGCAGAGAGGAACACAGTACACTAACTGAAAATACTTGCAGTTCTCTGCTTGTGGTTTTATTATGACAACACCACTATAATAGTCACTAACTGTATTCAGGTAAGCTTTAGGTGAACGCTATGCAAAGCACACAGTACACTAAGTGAAACACTGACTGTCTTCAGCTAGCACAATCACCTGCCTGCCTGTCGCAGTATAGAGAAAACCAGAAACGGATCTAGCTAAACTGAATACAGTGTATAAATATATATACAACACCTAGGATGCATATATATCCTCTACACACTGTAACTGCAGCTAACTGACTCGCCTGCCTGCTCTATCTAACTCAATATAAATGACACTGTCTGTCTCTGTAAACTCTCTCTTTTCACAACTCCAACACACTACACAAGGCCGCCGAACCAGCGGCCTTATATAGTGTGGGGCGTGTACTAAACCCCCTGAGCCATAATTGGCCAAAGCCACCCTGGCTTTGGCCAATTACAGCTCTCCGTTTTTTCTGCGCTGTGATTGGCCAAAGCATGCGGGTCATAGTGCATGCTTGGTCAATCATCAGCCAGCAATGCACTGCGATGCCGCATCGAATTATGGGCCGTGACGTGCCACTCGAATTTGGCGCGAACGGCCCATAATGTTCGCAATTCGGCGAACAGCCGATGTTCGAGTCGAACATGGGTTCGACTCGAACACGAAGCTCATCCCTAGTCAGGAGCAGGATAATTTATTTTGGGTTATTCTTTGGTGGTAAATTATGAAACAAATATACAGCTAAATTTAAAAAAAAATACAGTTTTTTTGGGTCAATTTTCCTTTGAAAATAAAAAGAAAGTCAGGAGATATCCATTACCATTTACCACCAAAAGAAAGCCCAATTTGTTTTATGTGTTTTTTTCTGGACTTTTGGTTGATATTCTGTCTCTATCATTTAAAATACACCTATGATAAAAATGATAGCCCCTTCATTTCTTTGTAAGTGGGCAAACTTACAAAATCTGCAGGGGATCAAATAATGATTTTCCCCACTTTATATGAGTACCGTATATACTCGAATATAAGCCGAGTATTTCAGCACATTTTTTTGTGCTGAAATTGCCCCACTCGGCTTATACTCGAGTCACCTTTTTGCGCCTGATCTTCCGGATTTTTGGGGACCCGGTGCCAGCCGGCCGTAGGTCTCCAAACATGGTATACACATAGCCCCACTCTTCCTCTACAAGTGTGCAAAGTTTTTTGTCCAGGGGACCTACGGCCGGGGAGCACCGATTTTTCAAAGCCGGGCACCCCTTCCATAGACTCCCATGTTAAACGGTAATTTCTCTGGTGACTTTGGGGACCCAGTATTGGCCGGTCGTAGGTCCTCTGGACCCGGAACTTGGCACATATGTAGCCCCATTTCTCCTCTACAAGTGTGCAAAGTTTGTTGTCTGATTTTTCAAAGCCGGGCACCCCTTCCACAGTGAGGCATGCACATGGACACAGTGAGACAAAGTGAGGCACAGTGAGGCACAGTGAGGCATGCAGATGGACACCCTAGGCTTATACTCGAGTCAATACGTTTTCCCATTTTTTTGTGGTAAAATTAGGTGCCTCGGCTTATATTCGGGTCGGTTTATACTCGAGTATATACGGTATATGCTTTTATGAAGCTTTCCACCAGAGCATCTGAGGCCCACCTGATATTGGTGAGAGCAAAAAATGCTAAAATTTGTACTGTTAAAGAACTTGTGCTGAGGACCTTTTCCAATTCTGCCTGAAGAAACTTCAAGATGTGGGCTGGTTGAGGCACCCAGGTGTTTCACATTTTCTCAGCTACAAACTTTACTTTTGCCACATGCATTAGTACATTGTGTTTGTAGTTTTCCTGGTTTTCAGCAATGTACTGATCACTGCTTGGGAACAACTGAAGGATGCTAATCTTTCCCCTTGAAATTCCATACCATTAAAGTGGTTGTAAACCCACTTTGACAACTTGCACCTAGAGGTAAGCCTAGATTAAGGCTTACCTGTAGGTGCAATAAATATCTCCTTAACCTACACGGTTAAGGAGATATTAGCTGAAAACACTGCACCGATGTCTACGGCGCATGCATGCCATAGACAACGGCGCAGGCGCACTAGCGAGCTAGCTTCATGAATGGGATCATGCCGGTTTTCTGAATGGGAGCATGCCCGCCCGCGCGCATGCGTGTGATGTCATTGCCGCTCCGGCCAATCACAGCGCTGGAGTGGCGATACCAGGAAGAAGCTCCGAGGGGACATGGCAGTGGTGGCGAAGGAGAAAGAGGAGGACTTCGGTGGCTTTGATTTCAGGTAAGTGCCACATAATGAGCTAGTATGCTATGCATACTAGCTCATTATGCCTTTCTCTTGCAGGGGTTTGTTTTTCAGCAAATATTTTAGAGGGTATACTTCCTCTTTAAGTGGAGCCTCTCCAGACATGGGTGTAAAAGATGGTTATGTGACAGTAAGTCTGGTGTCCTAGAGGACATTACGGACCTCTCTACTGCTAAGTCCAGGAAAACCATGGCCTCCTGAACCAATATGAAATTATTGCAATCCTTCTGGAATTTCAACCTTTGAAGAAATCTAAAGATTAGGAAAATCAGAGAAAAGATGTAGTCCAACAGTGGCACTTTAGGCGACACCGCCAAGTCTGCTTCTAGAGTCACCTACAGTTTGGGGACATCTTCATAGGCTTTCTGATTCAGGGACCATATGTTGTTCACGAATGATCTGCTTAGTTGATCCGCTAATTGGTTCTGAATTAATTGGTGGAATGTAAACTGCCCTCAGACTGTTGACATTCGGCTGTGCCCATACCATGATAAGCTGAACCTTCCTCATTAGAGTGCAACTCCCCATGCCTCCTTGATGTTGGATATATGACACTGGAGTAAGATGCTTTTCTAATGGATGTAAAGAGCTAACAAGCAAAGTACTAGAAAAACTTCTTTAATTTCCAGTACATTCAGAACAATGCCCCAAGCATCAAATTTCCATGTGTCCTGAATCCAGATGACCTGTAAATAAGCCCCAGCTTTGCTTGCTGGCATCAGTAAGAATTGTGATCTAGTTAAAGACTGTTCTTTTCCCAAGTTTGTGTTTCAGCATGGCATTTTGATCTTGCTCTAATAAAAGAATATCATTCAAGTAATGGTGATTGTGCAACCCTTTCTCCCTTAAAGCGGTTGTAAACCCAGATAAAAATTTTTTTTTTAAATCACCTGCAAGACAAAGCCATAATGAGCTAGTATGACTAGCATACTAGCTCATTATGCATCACTTACCTTAGATCGGGACCCCCGAAGCCATCCTCGTCCCCCGCTCCGTCCGCAGCCATTGCTCCTCAGATACCCGGAAGGTTACTTCCGCTGCGGCGCTGTGATTGGCCGGAGCGGCGAAGACGTCACTCTGCGCATGCGCGCGGGAGCTGTCTATTCCGGCAGAGCCGGAATTGTGAATGGGATTAACCCTGTGAATGCACCGTTGTCTACGGCGCGCATACGCCGTAGACATCTGTGCATGTCTTTTTTTGCAAATATCTCCTAAACCGTGTAGGTTTAGGAGATATTTCTTGCACCTACAGGTAAGCCTTAATCTAGGCTTACCTGTAGGTGTTTGTTTACAAAGTGGGTTTACAACCACTTTAACATTGCTATCAATGGTAAATGGACTTTTGTAAATGTCCTGGGTGATGTTGGGAGCCTGAACTAGAAATGTCTCTTCTGCATCTTTCATAGAGAGAGTTGTTAGAAGTCTTCTTTAATCGAATATCTAATATCTGTGTAGCGGCCTCCTCACTCCCCTCTTTGCATCAGCTCGTCTTTCTCTTGTCTAGGGGTACCTTAGAGGGGAGAGAGCGGGGTCACCACGCCAAGCCTTCACCACATGTGTCCGTGCGGTGTAAGCAAAGTTCCTTCTCTACCTTCGGGTCAGTGTTGTGCACCTGGAGTTACCTTGAACAATGTCCACCAGAAAAGAACCCCACACCATTAGAGTCCAACACTCCTCGCGAGGGGGGATTTTCCTTCCAGGCGGTCTCCGATGGGAGGCTCACCTGTCACTGGAAATCTGCTGCACCCGGTCTTCAAGTGAGGAGCTCCCCCCGGTCCATTACGCCTTCTGGATTCGGGTACCCAATCCCTGGGTTCCCTAAGACCTCCTTCCCTCGTGGAACTCAGTGTTGGGCACTGAGCTCCAGACCTCCATCCGAGTACCTCACCCCAGGCTAAAGGTGCCTGGGATGGAACACGACCTCCGGATGTCCTCTAGGCCTAGGCCGCCTAGAGGACCGACACGAACCACCGCCCCTCAGGCTGAAGGTGCCTGGGACTCGACCCCGTGACAAAGATGGCCGGCCCCTTTATACCCTCTCCCAGCAAGCACGGCGGGTTCCCCGCCCCACCATACCGCTGCCGAGGGAGGAAAAAAAGGAGGCACAGCACACAGCAATGGTTCAACCCCAGCCCGAGGCGACAGCACCACCCGCTGGACCGCAAGGAACTGCACATCGCTGGTGTCTCTGCCAGTTTGAATTACACCCGGGAAAGTACATACCCGCTACACCTGCTTAATAACATTTACTAATATGTGTGAATGTGACCTAGATACCTTGAGTTGTAATGATTTCATTTGTTCTAGATTGGGAAAAGTAAAATAAATAGACTTTAAAGCCGTGTGAAAATATATATAATATGGACCTGTTTTGTCTATTTAAAAAATGCTGAGTAAGCTGGCATATAGAACTCATTAGACATTCACTCAATCCCCTCCTTTTCTTAGACTTTCTGGAGCAAACGTTCTCATTGAGGATTTAAAGTGATACTAAAGTCTTGTTTTTTTAGTTAAAAATAACAAACATGTTATATTTACCTGCTCTGTGCAGTGGTTTTGAACAGAGCAGCCCAGATCCTCTTCTTCTCAGGTCCCTCTTCACTGCTCCTGGCCCCTCCCTCCTGTTGAGTGCCCCCACAGCAAGCAGCCTGCTATGGGGGAACCCGAGTCGCAGCTCCCTGTGTTCATTCAGACACGGAGCTGATGCCCGGCCCTGCCCCCTTTTTCTCCTCATTGGCTCACTGACTTTGATTGACAGCAGTGGGAGCCAATGGCGCATCGCTGCTGTCTCAGCCAATGCGGAGGGGAGCTCCAGACAGCCGAGTCTCTTGTGCAACATCCTTGGATCTAGATGGAGCTCAAGTAAGTATTAGAATGCATTAAGATAAAAAAAACTTCTGCCTTTACAATCACTTTAGTAGTTCATAAAATATACAAGTTCTTTATACTATAATATTTCTAACATAAAATTTAATATGGGAAAAAGCTTTGCATTTAATATAAACAGTATGTGTTGGTATGTGGACTTTTGAAATATTTGATATGTTTGTATAATAGTTTCAAATAAGCATATAGATGAACTTCCATTCCCTTCCCCTCAGCATTGCCAGAACATTCCAAGGTAATAAAATGATAGGAATGGATTGCTTTCTTGGTTATTGGGAGGGGAGGACTCTTCTGTGGTAGCTAACCTGGAAGGAACCACACCACAAAGTTGCTCCTTGCGGAGAAGAGGAGAGAACAAATAAACTTTTGGAGCTCACACTTATATGAGGACGAAGAGAGGAGATACAATTTTTATCTTAACAAATATGACTGTACTTTTTAACATTGGTTTATATTCTGTATTATAATATTTTTCTTGTAACCTTTTTCAATCCAACCAAGAAAGACAATCATGAATTGGCTATAGAAGTTCAATGGCACGTGTTTTAGCTAAACAGTCACCTACAGTAAAACAGTCTGATATGACAAAAGCTTTGAATGTATGCATGTCTCCAATTTTACAGAAGTAAGATCAAATACATAGTCCATTGCAAACTTCTAGGGGTGGTACAAAATATTTATTTGTTTGTGAAAAAAGGTTTTGAGTCTTGACCAAAAAGAAATGTTACGTCATGTTATGCATTCATTTCACAGAACATTAACATAACAGTTTAGGCCATTTTAGAAAAAATAGATCAAAGCAAGTTAACTCGAAATGTCTTTATCAAAATATGTTTTCAATGGTATGATTAAAAAAACTAACTATAGACACATATTAGCCAGTGCAAAATATCAATGCCAAAATAATGATACTGCATTTCTATTACAGGGAATGACTTAAGAATCAATGCTGGAAGATAAAGTTAATATTTCTAGATGTTCCAAATAAAATGATTTTGAAATTTGTACAGAGGAGAATCTATTTTGGAAGAAATTTTTGTACGAAAGTTTTGCTCCTCATAGTTATGACTATCTTTTCATGTTCAAAAAAGTTTTTCTAACTTTACAGAGCTCAAAGAAGAAGACAAAAGACCTCAAGACACCTCAAAGACAGAATTCATCAGGAAAACTATTGATTTTCACTATTGATAAAATAATTTATTCTTTGGAGATATTGTTATTTTTTATGTGTATAGTTTTATGTGACGTGAAATGTTTATCATATGAAGATGAGATAATTTTTCACATTTGCTTTTACAATCACACACTTGTATTTTTGGAGGTAAGAAGGTTAGATAGACCTCTTTACAATAGAGTCACTCTAGTTAGCAGGAACATCTGTTGTTAGGCTAAGGATATGTTCCTTCTAAAGAATGTATAGAAAAGTTAAGGCAAGCTTTACATTGTAAGGTGTATTTCTAAAATTATTTGCCATAATGTAAATAAATGAATGTAAGTTAAGAAACATAATTCATGCTCAGATATTAACAGGATAAATTGATAGAATGTATGAATTTTAGGTGTTTGTGTTAAACATATTTTGGAGGGAAAATATGAAACATCTATTTCTAAATTGACATTTACAAGTCAAAGTTTTGTACCACATTGTAATTTATTAAGGGGATTGACTATTTGATGAAAGGAAAAGAAAACAACGTAGGTGAAAATATTTTTATGGTATGCAAAACAAAAGATAGGTTTACCAAGTTTACTTTTTCCCTGTATTTAATCAAAATTTAAAAAATATGCAAATCAAATTATCTTAAGGTCTAAGAATGAATGGGATACACTTGTGATGTGATTGAGGTATAAATGGATTAAGACAAGAAAATTATTAAGATTAGTTTACTCTATAATTTTTAATATTTCTTGATTAAGATAATAATATGGGAAAGAACTTTGCATTGAGTATTGGTATGTGGAATTTTGGAATATATGTTTGTATGTATGTATACAGTATGTATGTATAATAGTTTCAAGTGAGAGAACAATTAGACTTTTGGCACACACACTTACACGAGGAAGGAGGGAGGAGATTCAGACAGACACACAAATTCACATACACAAACATACACAATTTTTATCTTAACAAACATGACTGTATTTTTTTAACTTTGGTTTATATTATGTATTATAATATTTTTCTTGTAATCTCATGCTATTTTGTTTATCCGAAATCCATTTTTATTTTTGCAGAAGAAATAAAAGGACTCTTTACCTTTAAACATATCTCACCAATAAAAGGTATTTCTGTAAATTTACAGAATATCAAAATTAACCTCATTCTAACAAGAGTTAACTTGCCTCACCAGTGTCATATTTGATGTATCTACTAAAGGAGAGGAAATGAGAGAAGTAGCCCCCTTCTCTTTCAATAGATACAAATTACTAATCAAGTTGTTAAGACTGTATAATTCTTCTCCACTTTTTCTCATTAATCTGCAATAATCTCTTTAATTTCATATATAAAGGGAACATATTTATATCCTTTTTAAAGATATGGTTAGTATTTTCACAGTTTGCAAGGCAATTCTATTATTTCCTCCTGGGCAATGTCTTCTTTCGCTAATATCACAAAGGGTCTGCATAAGCAAAATCAAAACCTGAAATGGAGATGTCTGCTTCCCTCTTTTCCTCCTTTGAGTCTGTTTGTAGAGCCTTGTAGGCTCTGGTGACTTGCAAGTGATTAATGGGGCCATTGTGATAGGAGGATCACCTATATCCATTATAGCCTCCTAGATTGTTTGCCTCAGGACCAAAACAGCTTCACTATCATCGACCTCTTTGACTTTTAATGCTCAACTGAAGCATGAATAACAGACCAGCATCCTGAGAAGGGCAGTAACAACACAAATTTAACATTTATTCTTTCAGGGGTACCTCTGGAGAGATGGAGAGAAGGCACAGCATTAAGAATGCAACCTTGATCTCTGATGTCAATGTGAAGTGACAATGCAAGGATGAACGATTTGATCTGTGGTGCTTGGCTCTTTTGCAGGAAGATGACCATTGTTCATGTCTTAATATGCAGCAGATGAAATGCAGCATTTGGACTAGGCTTTTTCCAATTACTATATACTTTTCTGCATAATGCATGTTTAAGTCTATCAGAGTATTATAATTTATTGTTCCCACTATTGAGGTGTAGTTGTGAGGTTTTTTTCACTGTATTTCCTATTTTGAGGGGTTCTTTAGCCCACTTTTAGCTCTATCACATGAAAATCCTATTTTTGGATTCAAAAATACCCATGAGGTTCATGCACCATATTTAACCAAAGGACCAAACCAGAGAGATTCCCTCTATATTATTGATACAAAGCTACTTTATATGGACGTCAGAAGCCTCCTAGATCATATATCACTGCATCACTTCCAAAAGCAGTCACTAGTCCAACTCAGAGGATACCAACTCATGAAGATTACATCCAGCAGTTACTTTACCGTGTATCCAGGGCTAACTACACGTCCTACAGAACAGGGGCCTAACTACAGGGGTTGCAATTGCGACCCAGCCCCATGCTTAAGGGGGCCTTTGCAGCCCCCCTGTACACCTGGATAGGAAGGGCGTGGCATATAGAGTTACCAATCCCCTCTATTTTCTCCTGCAGCTGCTGCAGCAGGAAAATGGAGGGGGTCAGTTCCTCTATATGCTGCCACCCCTCCTATCCAACTTCCTTCTGCTTCCTTTGGGCTTCTGTGGTCTCCCCTGCCCCCCCTGTCCACCGGGGGATGTGTTATTATGGAGAGCGGGGAAGGGGCCGTAATGTGTAATTTACTGGCCCCTTCCTTGTCTGAATATTTAGAGTCAGTGATCAGTATCGACCACTGCCTCTGTCCATTCATACCTAAAGCACAGTAAACTGTGTTTACTATCCTTCAGTTTGTGAATGAAGGTGAAGCTCTATACAGAGCTATTCCTGTCTATTCATTCTGTGTTTTTGAGGCTGAGGCTGTGTCCTCAATCTATTTTCTCTGTTTTAAAAGTGGATCATCAGAGTTTTGTTTAGACCCCTGCTTTCTTACCAAAGCCCAATTTGTAAAACATAATAAAAAATGTAAATGTTAAAAAAAAAAAATATGGTAGAAAGTATTAGATAAGATAAGATAACAAAAATAAAAAACGACTGACACCAGTGACGGAACTACCAGTGTTTCAAAGGTCTTACTTGAGACCGGGCCCTGGCCTTCCACCACCAAACTCGAAGGGAAGGATCCCAGCCTGGGGTCAGGGAGGCCCTTTATGGTTTCTTGCACCAGGCCCTGAAGATTCTAGTTACGCCTCTGCTATAGAATAATGCTGTAGTATTTCACATACATTATTTCTATTTATAGGGATATGCTAGTACCCTATGGAGACAATTATATCATTGGATGTAAAAAATTGAGACCTCTTATCCTCAGGCTTCTCCATATAATTGTCCTAAACGGGCTGTAGTTGGATGCTGGAGGTGGAAGATTACACCTATAAATGGCAATAGATCCTCACTTTATGCAAAAGGGGTGTGAGAGATAATCACAATATTTCTTAGCCGACTACAGGCATTGATAAGGTTCTAAATTAAGTCAGTGGCTACTGAAGGGCCTGACTGACCTCCCTGAAGCCCTACATGCCACTGCTCCTATTTCGAGGCCTGATTTCATCCCTAAGCTGATAGCAAATCTTTCCTCCTCCACAGTCCACAAACCCTATATCAGTCTCCATTCATAGATCTAAGCTTTTTTTTAAAAAAAAAAAATGTAAGTGTAAAAATTCCTCCCAAAACCCTACATCCTTCACCACCTTCAATGCGGCGTCATCAGGGGTAATAAAATGTAGACATGTGCGTTTTGTTGCAAATTGAAATTCGGACAAAATTTGTGTAATCACAACAGTAACACATTTTAACAACAAATACATTTTTTTCATTCGGATGATATGATGCAATAGTTTGGGCCTTGGCTAATTTTTAATGCATCGGAAATAACGTAACAACATAACAAATGATCCGAATTGGTTCGGATCTATAAATTTTTATGTTAGTGAGTGTAGCGGCCTCCTCTCTCCCCTCTCTTTTCTATCAGCTCGTCTGTCTCTTGTCTAGGGGTACCTTAGAGGAGAGAGAGCGGGGTCACCACACCAAGCCCTCACCGCAGACGTTTGTGTGTGGTGGAAGCAAAGTTCTTGTTTTACCTTCGGGTCAGTGTTCTGCACCTGGAACCTCCAAAGAGAGTTACCTTGAACAATGTCTGCCAGAAAATGAGCCCCACACCATTAAAGTCCAACACTCCTTTATTCTTCTTCATACAAAGTGAACATAATCAGTTGGACTCCCTTAGAGAACAGAACAGACAAGGAGGTGTGGATGCGAGTAGGCCCAGACACAATGAACTCTTCACTTTCCTTCCTGAAAGTGGGATGCGGTCTCCGAGCGAGGGGGAATTTCCTTCCAGGCGGTCTCCGATGAGAGGCCCACCTGTCACTGGCAATATGCTGCACCAGGTCTTCAAGCGAGTATCTCCCACCGGTCCATTACGCCTTCCGGATTCGGGTACCCACTCCCGGGGTTCCCTAGGATCTCCTTCCCTCGCGGAACTCAGTGGTGGGCACTGAGCTTCAGACCTCCATTCCGAGTACCTCACCCCAGGCTAAAGGTGCCTGGGATGGAACACGACCTTCCAATGTCCTCTAGGCCTAGGCCGCCTAGGGGACCGACACGAACCATCGCCCTCAGGCTGAAGATGCCGGGCCTCAACTCCCGCCACCAAAAATGGCCACCCCCTTTATACCCTCTCCCAGCAAGCACGGCGGGTTCCCCGCCCCACCATACAACCGCTGAGAGAGACCAAAAGAGGTATGCCACCGCAACGATGGCTCAACCCCGGGCCCAAAGCGACAGCGCCACCTGGTGGGCCCCAGGGAACCATACATCACAGTTTCCCCACCAGATTAAAAAATAGAAAGCATATACCCGCTACATGAGCATGAACATTTCACTAAGATTCTTTTTGTATTGGTGTTGAACTTGAGAGAGCATTCAATTAAATTGTATGTGCGCAGCTCAACAAAGTCAGTTGGGAATAAGGAAATTAACTCAACTTAATAACTTAATGGATTAATATGTATTAAATCTGATTAATTTTTGAATTAATTTGAAATTTATTAAAGTGGAGGTCCACCCTAGAAAAAAAAAATACACCAAAATCCTGCAAAAAAATAGAAAAAAAAGTTTTTTTTACTCACCAGAAATGGCCGTTGCTATGCGGATCTTCCTAATCTGCCTCTTCCTATACCGCGGTCTTCTTCCTCGTCCTCCTCGCAGTGTCTTCTGGGGAATGGGGCGCGCTGCCTTCTGGGAACTGTGTGTATCCCAGAAAGCAGCCGCCCATTCACAAAGCGCCGCGAGACTCGCGTATGCACAGTAGGAAACGGGCAGTGAAGCCGCAAGGCTCCACTGCCAGTTTCCCTTAGTGAGGATGGAGGACCTGCCAGGATCGAGGGATCGGTCTTGGGGGGGCCGACATCGTGGGCGCCTAGGACAGGTAAGTGTCCTTATTAAAAGTCTAGAGCTACAGTGTTTGTAGCTGCTGACTTTAAAAAAAAAAAATTGCGGGTGGAACCCCGCTTTAGGTTTCATTCGGTACTATGGGATGCATGTGACTCCAGTTGATATCGTTCCATTTCTCTTTGGAAGTTGAACTAGCCAATCTTTCCAAATAAAAAAAGAATAACAGAACTTCTGAAACTATGAATTAATTCTAAACAACAAATATACAAAATGAATCCGAATATACGAAACACAATCTAACATAACGATTATGCCGAAAAAAAATTATGTACTTAACGAATAAAACCAAATTTAAACAAAACAGATTTTTTCATTACGCACATCTCTAATAAAATGTATGTGCTCAGTTCATAGTGCTCAAATTAAAATAAAAAATAAAATGGCACCTCCTTCATGTGCCAAGCACTCTTATTATAGGTTCCCCACGGTTCCCATCTAGTGCTCTATATTGTGGAGGGTTCCATATTATATTTCTCAATCGTGCATTACATAATGTGTTTTCTATATTGACCCACCTTTTTTCATTTTTATCTTTAACCCATTCAACTACTCGCGACAACACTACCGCGTTGTAATATTTTTTAATGTCTGGGACTGCCAACCCTCCTCATTTTTTTCCTGTTTTAATACTAGAAAGGAAACTCTAGGTTTTTTATTTTTCCATATAAATTTCATTATCATGGTTTTTAACATTCTAAGGTATGGTTGCTGTAATGCCACGGGCAGCATCTGGAACTTATATGTGATCTTAGGTAGGAAGACCATCTTTAGGGTGCTAATACGTCCTATTCATGATAGCGGCCTATTTATTAATCTTTTTATTTCCGTTTTTATTTCATCTAGCAGGGGTATATAATAAATTTCCTGACAGACTCCATGGCAGACTACGTGTGGGTTAACCCCGCCTCCTCTCCACAGCTATAGGACCCCATACCCATAAATTTGAGCTCACCTCCACAGACAGGTGTTCCTTTTTTATCCTCCTCACATGGACCTTCATCATGCAATTCTGTGCGATGTCCAGGATGTGGATTGCTCGGATGGATCGGTACTGCTTGCGGTGCACCCAGGGCCCAGCTATGAGCGGGCGAGTGGTTTCAGGGCTGGAAAATACCCCTATGGTGGAAGGGATGTGGCCCCAGAGTACCGGATCGGATATCGCAGGATTCCTCGGCTGGCAAGGTCTGAAGATTTTGTTTTTCATATCTTCTTCATGGCAGACAAGTTTATGTTTGTTGTCCTGTTTTCCCTGTCTTTTCCTCCTGTGTTGCGGCATGTGGAACGCTTTTTGCGTCCCAGGACGCCATTACTTCCTGGTTCCCGGTCCGCCGCTCTTCTGCGCATGCGCGAACTGCGGTGAAACCGAGGCTTGGTTTCCGCGCATGCGCAATGCGGCGGAGGGGTCAGGGGCCGCGCAGGCGCAGTGGGTCTGGTTTCTTCGGCGCATGTGCGCAGCGGGACCAGCCGTGACGTCATTTCGGCGGTTTATTTAAACCGCTGAAGAGCCCTATACAGGTGGGATAACCTGTGGGCATAGAGCGACAGCCTCCCGGAGCCTCATTACTGCTAGGACGGGGTAAGCACTTCATTTTGCAATGTATGCTTGTTATGCTTAGTGTCTCTTAAAGGGACAGTTTAAAAAAAAAAAAAAAAACCTTTTTTCTTTTCTCATGCTTCTTTGCATTGATTTGCTTATCCTTAGTCTAGGCAGTGTAGTACGGATTCCTGTCTCCCTCGTCATGGACTCATCCTCACCGCCATGTGGCCAGCCCTCCCGCACAAGGTATGTGCGGAGTGGGTAGGGGGTTGGTGTCTTTTGTGCCTATCTGGTGGTTGCTAACGGTTACATCCTGCCCACCTTCCCCCCCTCCCTCTGTCTGTATTATCTCTTACAGCCCAGCAACTTCAGTTCATCGGTCACAAGAAAGGGACCTTGCCAGGCCGCATCATCACTCATCATCCAGGTCTAGACGTGACACTACGTCTAGGTCCCATCATCATAGGGGACGTTCACATACCCCCTCTAGACATAGGAGATGTTCCCATTCCTCCTCTAGTCACCGCCACCACCACCGCGATGATCGCTCTGACCACAGAGCCTGTTGGGGATGCAAGACCAGAATCCCGGAGGGCAAATCGCTAACGTGTGGTACAGCAATCTATGAAAGAAATAGTTGCCCCCCACACAAGGAGCCAGTCCACCACCTTGTCTGGCTCCTTGGCTGACGAGGCCCAGGAGGATCCCGGCCAATTCCAGCCCCATGATTCCTCCCATTATTCCTCGCAAGACGAGATGGAGGGAGATGATTCTACGGTGGGATTTGACTACGCCTTAGTCTCTCCACTGATCAAGGCAGTGAAGGAAACTTTGAAGTTGGAGGATACCACTGCCCCCCCAGAAAAACAAAGGAAATTGTTTAAACAACTGGGGAAAGAACGCTCCAATTTCCCACTTCCCTCTGAGCTGAAAGGAGTGTTTGAGGAAGAATGGAGCAAGGGAGATAAGAAGGTTTCTATGCTAAGCAAAACCTCTAGACTGTATCCCTTTAAATCGGAGGATGTCAAGCATCTGGAGAATGCTCCCCTCGTAGATGCAGCAGTAATGCGCCTAGCGAAGCATGTCACCCTCCCGCTAGATGACACGTATCATTTAAAGATGGTCTGGATCGGGAGATCGATCAGGACCTCAAAAAAATATATAGCCTGGCCGGAACGGCATGCAAACCAGCTTTAGCCCTTGCAGTGACCTCCAAAGCAATGGAGGCATGGGTGGAAAATGTAGACTCCGTTCTGAAAGGTGTCTCGGAAGAACTGGCTCAAAGTTCAGCAGTGCAAGAACTTAAGATGGCAGTCGCCTTTTTGGGGGAAGCTTCAATTGACCTCATCCGTTTACTGGCCAGATCGATGTTGTCCTCGGTCACGGCCAAACGAGCACTGTGGTTATGCCCCTGGCTTGCTGATCCAGCCTCCAAGCAGGCGTGGTGCAAAATTCCCTTTGAAGGGACTTCATTGTTTGGGAACAAACTTGACAACGCCATTTCAAAAGCTACAGGCGGAAGGTCGGGTTTTCTTCCCCAGGACAGGCGCCAGTTTAATCAGAAAAAACCTCAACAGAGACGCAGTACAGAGCACTCGAGAGAGGCACGCTCCTATAAACCCGGACGGGATTTCAGGAGAAGCTGGAATTGGAACAGAGGCCAATCTTCTTTTCAAAAGTCCGGCAAGAAACAGACGCCCAGTGGGCGTGAACCAACCAAGTCTTTTTGAGATTGGGCCCGCCCAGGCGGGTCAGGTAGGGGCTCGCCTACGTCTCTTCCGGCACGCCTGGGTGGCCTCGATCTCGGACTATTGGACCATCAAGACGGTCTCAACAGGTCACACATGGTCCTTCACCAAGATCCCTCCATGGAGACCAATGCAAACCTCACTTCCTCGGTCAGAGGAGAAACAACAAGTTCTTCTCTCATATGTAAATGTCCTGAAAGATCAAGGAGCAGTGGTGCCCGTCCCAAAGGACGAGGAATTCCAGGGGGTATACTCCCCCCTCTTCCTAGTACAAAAGAAGAACGGCTCTTGGCGTCCAGTCATAGATCTCACTTTCCTGAACAAGTACATAAAGCACGAGAAGTTCAAAATGGAGTCACTCTCAACCATCCAAAAAATAGTTCAACCAGGCGACTGGTTGATCTCAATAGATCTAAAAGACGCGTACTTTCATGTTCCGGTGGCAGAAAACGTTCACAAATATCTGCGGTTCCAGGTCGAACAAGAGCACTTACAATTTATTTGTCTTCCATTCGGGCTAACGACTTCTCCAAGAGTCTTTTCCAAGGTGCTGTTAGCAGTTGTGTCCCTTCTCAGAGTACAGGGTGTGCGCCTGTATCATTATCTGGACGATCTACTAGTACTGTCCCAAGACAAGCAGCAGCTACTAGTCCACAAAGATCAGGTGATCTCTACACTGTTGGAGTTCGGATGGCTCCTAAACCTGGAAAAAAGTCAGCTGGATCCGACCCAGCGCTTGGTCTATCTAGGAGCCCAGTTCGACACCATAGAGAACACCATCTCTCTTCCAGAGGAAAAAATACCGATCATTCGGGAAAGAATCTCCTTAGCTCTAGACTTCTCTCACCTAAGGGCATCACAGTGGCTGAAGATAATCGGCACGATGGTGGCCACATCCTCCATGGTCAAGTGGGCGATGTGGAGGCTTCGTCCTTTTCAATCCGGATTCCTCCAGCAATGGAAGACAGACGATCTCAATCAGCGGATCCGGATAACACAGTCAATGAGCAACAGTCTCCTCTGGTGGCTTCAAACCAAGAACTTGTCAACTTGCCACTCCCTTGCCCCCATCCATTGGGTGACTGTTACATCCGATGCCAGCAATGCGGGCTGGGGGGCACATTGTGGGGCAGAACTGGCTCAGGGCAAATGGGATGCCCGTCTCCACTCTCCAGGCTCGAACATTCTGGAACTGTGCGCGGCATGGTGCGCCCTTCAAGCCTTCTCCCACCTTCTGAAAGGGAAGTCGGTCCTACTCAAAATGGACAATACCACCGCTGTGGCATATGTGAAGAGACAAGGGGGCACTCGGAGCTCTGCCCTTCTCCGAGAGGTCGAGCCCATTATGACCTGGGCTCAGAGGAATCTGCTCAACTTAACAGCAGTCTTCATTCCAGGGGAGCAGAACATTCAAGCGGACTTCCTGTCACGCAGCATGCTAGACAACAACGAATGGTCTCCGCATCCACAAACCTTCAAGTGGATCCTATCGTTGGATTTCGATCCAGAAGTGGATCTGTTTGCATCCCCCTGCAATTACAAGATCGACAGATACTACACCCGAGCTCGGTACAATCAAGCCTTCGGAATAGATGCATTAACGAGTCAATGGGACTTCAACAGGGCATATGCCTTCCCTCCTCTTCCGATCATGCTAAAATTCCTACAGCGGCTTCAGTTGGAGAAAGTCGAGGTGGTAACAATAGCACCATACTGGCCGAGCAGACCTTGGTTTCCTCTCCTGAATCTAATGAGCTTCAGGGACCCGCTGCCTCTTCCTCTCAGGCCGGACCTTCTTTCTCAGGGGACGACCCTGCACCCCTGTCCAGCAATGCTGAGACTGATGGTCTGGTTTTTGAGAGGGAGAGGCTAGAGTCTCTTGGGTGTGCTTCAGGGGTAATCTCTACCCTTATGAGCTCCAGAAAGTCCAACACAAATAAAACTTACAATAGAATCTGGGCCAGATTTGTCAGCTTCACGACTACTGCAGGAAAGTCATCTAGAAACCCTAGTGTTTAAGACATCTTGAGTTTTCTCCAATCAGGCTTAGACCTGCCTTTATCGATTAGTTCCCTCAGGGTACAAGTATCAGCCTTATCAGCTTTTTCGGGAACGTCATGGGCAACTCATCCCCTGGTTCAACAGTTCTTTCGGGGGGCATCGAGAATCAGGCCTCAGAGGAAACCTAGATTCCCCAAATGGGATCTTCCACTCGTCCTTGATGCTCTTTCAGCACTCAACAACAAGGATCTTTCTGTTAAGGACTTATCAATCAAACTGGCCTTTCTAGTGGCCATTACTTCAGCCAAAAGGGTTTCAGAAATAAGCTTTCTGGGTTGTCAAGAACCCTGTTTGACTTTCTTCCCGGACCGAGTGGTCCTTATTCCCATGCTTGGGTCGAAACCAAAGGTCACATCAGTTTTTCACAAAAACCAAGAAATAGTCCTTCCTACTTTCGATTCTCCAGATTCAGCAGATGCTCATCCCTTGGATGTAGGTGAGACTCTTAAAGAATACTTGCGAGTTACTTCATCTTTTAGAAGCTCGAACTACCTGTTCTTGTTACACACCGGTAGCAACAAAGGGAAGAGGGCTTCTTCCAGAACAATAGCAGCCTGGATTGTCCAATCTATTCAACAGGCTTACAGGGCAAAGGGCTTGGCTCCTCCAGAGGCGGTGACGGCTCATTCCACCAGAGGCATGGCAGCCTCATGGGCAGCAGCTTGACACGTGGCTCCTGAAGTGATATGCAAGGCAGCTTCGTGGTCTTCTATTCATACATTTATGTCTCATTATTGTATTGAGCCTGCTTCCCTTTCCTCTGTTAATTTTGGTCGAAAAATCCTGTCAGTTGACGGGAAAGATTAAAATATTTTTTGTTCAGCATACCCTCCCGTGTGGATTGGCTAGTTATTTCCCACACGTAGTCTGCCATGGAGTCTGTCAGGAAAACGGAAAATTTATTACCAAATACTTACCGTAATTTTCCTTTCCTGATAGACTCCATGGCAGACGGAGTTCCCACCCATGAATTAAAAATATGAAAGTTGAAATTTGAGTCGGCTAGTTACGGAACACCTGTCTGTGGAGGTGAGCTCAAATTTATGGGTATGGGGTCCTATAGCTGTGGAGAGGAGGCGGGGTTAACCCACACGTAGTCTGCCATGGAGTCTATCAGGAAAGGAAAATTACGGTAAGTATTTGGTAATAAATTTTCCGTTTTTTTATATTCCTAGATACTTTAGTTGTTTCTGCCAGGGGAATTTAAATTCATTCTGCAAGAGCCGTTCTTCCTGTTTGCTTATATTAATATTTAGGATCTCAGACTTAGCTAAGTTTATTTTGAAATTTGATAGTTCGCCTTATTGTTTTAAGATCTTTAATAAGTTGGGCATTGTGGTCCTAGGGTTGACTATGTAGAACAATACATCATCTGCAAATTCTGCAAGTTTTGTGCTCCTTGTCTCCTTCCTTAATACCGCTTATATCAGGGTTATTTCGTATCGTGGCGAGTAGTGGCTCTAAAGACAACACAAACAAAAGAGGGGATAAGGGGCACCCCTGTCTCGTCCCGTTTTTCATCTCGAAGGAAGGAGACGGTGTTCCATTTATTTTTATAGTTGCTGTAGGGTGGTAGTACAGTGTTTTTAGCCACTGGATCATTCTTGGCCCGACTCCCATGATTTCTAATGTTTGTAAGATAAGTCCCCAGTCTACCCTGTCAAAGGCTTTTTCAGCATCAATCGACAGGAATAGTCCTGGGGACTTACTTTCTTTTATCCTCTGGAGTAGGAGTAACGTTCTCACCCTGGTATCCCTCCCCTCCCTACCTGGGATGAATCCCACCTGGTCAGGATGGACCAGTGTGTTCATCAGGCCTTTCATCCGTCCTGCAAAAACTTTAGCATACAGTTTAGTGTATGCATTTAGCAGCGATATGGGCCTGTAGCTGGAACAGAGCGTACCGTCTTTACCCTCCTTCAAGATTACTGTTATCGTGGCGGACAAGGCCTCCCTGCTCAATTTGTATTCAGCTCCCAGGCCGTTCATATATTGACAGCCTGGGAGATAAGATCTCTTTGTATTTTTTAAGATAATATGTTGTAAACCCATCTGGGCCAGGGCTTTTCCCCAGGGCCGAGTCTATCAGAGCTTTGTTTATTTCCTCCTCAGTTGTAGGTTTATCTAGTGTCAACCTTTCAATTTCAGTAATCCTTGGGAGTCTGGCGTTTTTTAAGAAATCATTTATTTTTTCTCTTTTTTCCCCTGCCTGAGACCCCTTCTGTTCTACTGAGTACAACCCCCCAAATATTTCCGCTATGTCTTTTGTTGCGTAAGCTAATTCCCCTTTCTTGTTTTGAATTTTTTCTATATAGTTTGTAGATTTTTTCTTTTGTAGCATTCTAGCTAGGTGTTCTGCTGGTTTTATTCTCCCACTGGTATCTTTCTTTAGCTATTCTATTGAATGTCTTTTTAGTCTCTTGTTCCATAAGGTCCTTTAGTTCATCTCTTTTGTTTACTAATTTTTGGTACAGCGCTTCATGTTGGCCCTGATGTTTTTTATGTTCTTGTTCGACTCTAAATAATTCTTCAATTAGTATTTTAATTTTCCTTGTTCTCTCTTTTTTCTTCCCTGCTCCCACATCGATTAGAATCCCCCTAATATAGGCATTATGGGCCTCCCATAGTGTAGCCCCTGATATCTCTTCTGTATCATTTGTTAAAAAATACTGTTCTAATAATTTTTTCACTGTTTCTGATCCTTCCTCGTCTCAGAGTAATTCTTCATTTAATCGCCAAGTGTAGGGTTGTCTTTGGTTTCCGGGGACTGTCATTTTCATTCTTACTGGGGCGTGGTCAGATAGCATAGATATTTCAATGCTCGTTTCTATTACCCTTTCCAGTGATCTGTGGTCTACCAATATGTAATCTATCCTGAAGTACGTCCCATGTACAGGGGAGTAAAACGTATAGTCTTGTGTTTTGGAGTGTTGAATCCTCCATACGTCGACCATTTGGCACATATTTTAGCTGTACATTGTTTGTCCCCTGTGAGGGGGTTAGCTTGGCAGCGGGTGTGTGTGACCCCCGGGATGGGCTCCCCACACAAAAACAGGCCCAGCAAACGGAGGTTGTGGTTTTCAAAATCAAAAAAAAAGGTGCGGTTTATTTTCTATTTACAGTGACAAAACACAGCAAAGCCAAAAGAAACATAAACAAATTAAATCCTGGTCAACTTGACCTCTGACTAAACATACAGGTTTCCTAACTAACAACTGGGATCAGCCTAGTGCTGTCCTAGTCCCTAAGTCCCTGGTTTTAAATGTCCAAGCAAATAGCCACACAGGCTTTGTCTCACCGGACAAGGGTTCACTCTCTCCAGGAAGTCCACACAGGTCTGCTTCCAGGCATGAGCTAACACCTAATGAATCTGGGAGTTCTTATAGAGGCCTAAATGAGCTGACAAGCTTCAGCTGGCCTCATCAACTCCCTGTCTGTACGACGCCCCACACTCTCCCTAGAGGTATGAGTCATCCATGAGCCTACTAGCCTCAGCTGGGCTTATACAACTCTCCACCCTAGTTGTATAAGTCAGCATAAAGCCTGAATCTGGGAGAAATATATCTACCCCCCTGGATGCAACCAGGTGACTTTACCTTCCTGCTGTCACATACCCCCCCCTCTTGTTTTAACCTCGGGGTTGGAACACCAGCAATCAGGCATTCATGTACTCGAGACAAAGCATCCACATTCCCCATTTGAACGCCAGGGCGATGCTTTACTGTGAAGTTGAATTCCTGGAGGGCCAGGAACCACCTATTCACTCTTCTATTTGTTTCCTTGTTTTGAGCCATCCACTTTAACGGAGCGTGATCCGTAACCATGTCAAAGTGCCTACCTAGCAGGTAGTACCGAAGGGAATCTAGAGCCCACTTCACCGCTAAACACTCCTTTTCAACGGTGGCGTAATTTACCTCATGGGACTTCAACTTCCTGCTGAGGTAAATGACTGGGTGCTCTTCCCCGTTCCAGACCTGGGACAATACTGCTCCTAAACCCACATCTGACGCATCACTTTGTACGACAAAGTCTTTAGAGAAGTCGGGTGAGTACAACACTGGCTGGCTACATAAGGCTTGTTTCAAGAATTGGAATGCTGCCTCAGCCTCGGGGGTCCATTTAATCATGACCGACCCTTTCCCCTTCGTTAGGTTGGTTAGGGGCACAGCCTTAGAGGCAAAGTGGGGAATGAATCGCCGATAATACCCAGCGATTCCCAGAAAGGCTCGTACCTGCTTCTTGCTGTTGGGACGTGGCCAACTCTGGATGGCCTCGACTTTGTTGAGTTGGGGTTTTATTACTCCCCTCCCAATGGTGTACCCAAGATATTTGGCCTCCTCCTGCCCAATGGTACACTTCTTGGGGTTAGCCGTAAACCCCGCTTCCCGAACAGAGTCCAGGACTGCTTGCACTTTTGGCAGATGTGAGGCCCAATCTGTGCTATGGACAATTACGTCATCCAGGTAAGCCGCAGCATACTTCCGATGGGGCCTCAGCATCTGGTCCATTTTCCGCTGGAACGTGGCCGGCGCATTCTGTAACCCGAACGGCATTCTTTTATATTGGAACGCCCCGTCTGGGGTTACAAATGCGGTTTTCTCTTTGGCCAATTTGGCCAGGGGGACTTGCCAATACCCTTTTGTGAGGTCAAGAGTCGTCATGTATCGGGCTGTTCCCAGCCGGTCGATCAACTCATCTATACGTGGCATGGGGTAGGTGTCAAATTTTGTAACTTTGTTCAACTGACGAAAATCGTTACAAAATCGCCAGCTCCCATCCGGTTTAGGCACCAACACAATGGGACTAGACCAATCACTTTGGGACTCCTCTATCACCCCTAAGTTCAGCATTTTCTGTACTTCCTCCCGTATTGCCTCCCGTCGGGCCTCTGGGATCCGATAGGGTTTTAACTTCACCCTTTCACCGGGCGGGGTAATGATGTCATGCTCTACCCCAGATGTTTGTCCCGGCAGCTCAGAGAATACCTCCTTGTTGCGAAGCACAAACTCCTTAACCTCCTGTTGTTGGGGTTGTGACAAGGTGGCTGCTATTCCAACCTCA
This sequence comes from Rana muscosa, assembly GCA_029206835.1. Lineage (NCBI taxonomy): Eukaryota > Metazoa > Chordata > Amphibia > Anura > Ranidae > Rana > Rana muscosa. The sequence continues at coordinate 276,962,963 of CM055117.1, forward strand.
GGAATCACGCAACCAGTTTGAGCTGGTGACCAAGTGTCTGCGACTAGGGACTCTCTATCCCTCCAGGCTTTCAACAGATTAACGTGATAGATCTGTTCGGGCTTTCGCCTTCCTGGTTGTCTGACCTTGTAATTCACTTCGCTCACTTTTTCCATTATCTCGTAGGGGCCTTGCCATTTGGCAAGGAATTTACTTTCAACCGTAGGGACAAGTACCAGTATCCTATCCCCCGGGGAAAAGGTACGGGTCTTGGCTCCACGGTTGTACACTCTCTGCTGTGCTAACTGCGCTTGGGCCAAATGTTCCTTCACGATGGGCATTACCTGTGCAATTCGGTCTTGCATCAGGGCGACATGCTCAATCACACTCCTGTGGGGAGAACTCTCACTTTCCCAAGTTTCCTTGGCAATATCCAACAGCCCTCTTGGGTGTCTCCCATACAGTAACTCAAAGGGGGAGAATCCCGTAGAGGATTGGGGCACCTCCCTAATAGCAAACATCAGATAAGGAAGTAGACAGTCCCAATCCTTTCCATCTCTATCCACCACTTTCTTCAACATTTGCTTTAGGGTTTTGTTGAATCTTTCAACCAGCCCATCGGTTTGGGGGTGATACACAGATGTACGTAATTGCGCCACTTTGAACAATTTACACAGCTCCTTCATAACCCGGGACATAAAGGGTGTACCTTGGTCCGTAAGCAGTTCTCTACAAATACCCACCCGGCTAAACACAAGAGATAGCTCTTTGGCTATGGTTTTGGCCGAGGTATTTCGGAGAGGGATCGCTTCTGGATAACGGGTGGCATAGTCCATTATAACTAATATGTACTGGTGCCCCCTAGCGGACTTGATTATAGGACCTACCAAATCCATGGCGATCCTCTCAAACGGGACCTCAATGATGGGTAGAGGGACCAGCGGGCTACGGAAATGTGGCATCGGGGCCGACCTCTGACACACAGGGCAGGAGGAACAATAATTTTCTATGTCCTTTATCACCCCCGGCCAATAGAATCTCTGTAATACCCTCTCTCGGGTTTTCTCTGTCCCCAGATGACCTCCAAGAATGTGCCCATGGGCCAACTCCAACACCAACTTCCTGTAAGGTTTGGGCACCACAAGCTGCTCAACGGTTTCTTCTGCCCTTTTTGCCACCCGATACAGTAGGTCCTTCTCTACGCTGAAGTATGGGTAAGTGCAGGTATTATCTGGGTTCACTAACTCGCCATCTATTTTCACTACGTTTTCCCGTGCCTTTATTAGGGCGGGGTCTTTCAACTGTTCTGTGGCAAAGTTTTCCCTGTGAACCTCAAGATCAGAAAACTCCACAGACGGTAGGTTTTCGTCTGAGGAGGTGGGCTCCTCTCCAGTTTCTTGAGTCTCCCCTGCCAATACTGATAAGGGAAATTCCGGAGAGTCCTCACCACTCTCAGGGGAGTTCTGGCTATCCCATTCCTGGTACATAGGGGCACCAGTGGGGGGCTCAGGATCATCCCACAGTTCCCAGAACTTCGGAAAATCCCTTCCCACAATGGCGTCATGCGGTAACTGAGATACTAAGCCCACTGGATGAGAGAGGGTACCTTTGGGGGTCTCGAAACACACTGTAGTCACTGGATACTCTCGGGTGTCCCCATGCACACAAATAACAGCTACCTTGCTATTCCCAGAGACCTCTGTTTTAACTAACTCAGCCTTTATCAGGGTCACAAGGCTACCTGAATCCAGCAATACCACAACATTTCTACCATTAACACACATTTTGCATAAATGTTTCTCAGTTCCTCGAATGGCAGTGCATGCGACTGTCGCACACAGCGACTGACGTCTGCCCATCAGAAAGTCACACTGCATGGGTTCCTCCACAACCGGGCAATTGGCTGCAATATGTCCCGCTTGCCGGCAGCGGTAGCAAACGATCCTTCTTGCCGCCTCTTGAGCCGCTGATTTCCCAGGCTGTTCTCGCCAAACTTGGGGTAGAGCTCCCACCCTCTCACTCTCTCCACCCTCACCCCTTGGAATCCTCTTATCCGCCCCTGGGGATGGTCTGGTCTTAGGGTGGAAAGTCCGAGTGTCTCTGGAAGAGGCCGTCAGGTTCTCTGTAGCCAAGTATTTCTCCACACGATCCACAAGACCATCGGCCGTCTCTGGGTCTCCATGGCTTACCCACTTTTGGATGGCAGTAGGAAGAGCTCTCAAAAACCGATCCATTACAACACGTTCCACAATCTTTGGTGCGGACAAAGTCTCTGGCTGTAGCCACTTTCTGCTTAGGTGAATGAGATCATACATTTGAGACCTGGGGGGTTTTCCAAGCTGGAAAGTCCAGTTATGCACACGCTGAGCCCGGACAGCCTGGGTGACACCCAGCCTTGCCAATATTTCAGCTTTTAGCATCACATAGTCTTTTGCTTGGTCAGGCTCTAGGTCATAGTAAGCCTTCTGCGATTCACCAGTTAACAGAGGAGCCACCAGTCCAGCCCACTGCTCCTCAGGCCACTTTTCTCTTTCAGCAGTCCTTTCAAATGTGGTCAAAAATACCTCTGGATCATCCTCTCCAGTCATTTTTGTCAATAAACGACTCACCCCAAAGGACGCGGTATTAGTGGGACGGCTTTCCTCACTGGTCTGCGGACGTTGCTGCATTACTGCTTCCATTTGTTGTAGTCTCTGCTCTTGCTTCTGTAACAGGTCTATGAAGCGGGCCTCAGATTGCTGCTGGGCTTGTTGCTGAGCTGCAAGGCTCTGTTGATGAGCTTGCTGCTGGGCTGCGAAGTTCTGTTGTTGAGCTGCAAGGCTCTTTTGCAAACCTGCATTTGTCTGCTGTTGATTGGCATTTGCTAGAGCCAGCTGCTTCAGTATCTCCTCCATGCTGGCTTAAAAAAAAACTGCCACTGGTTCTCCACCAACTGTGAGGGGGTTAGCTTGGCAGCGGGTGTGTGTGACCCCCGGGATGGGCTCCCCACACAAAAACAGGCCCAGCAAACGGAGGTTGTGGTTTTCAAAATCAAAAAAAAAAGGTGCGGTTTATTTTCTATTTACAGTGACAAAACACAGCAAAGCCAAAAGAAACATAAACAAATTAAATCCTGGTCAACTTGACCTCTGACTAAACATACAGGTTTCCTAACTAACAACTGGGATCAGCCTAGTGCTGTCCTAGTCCCTAAGTCCCTGGTTTTAAATGTCCAAGCAAATAGCCACACAGGCTTTGTCTCACCGGACAAGGGTTCACTCTCTCCAGGAAGTCCACACAGGTCTGCTTCCAGGCATGAGCTAACACCTAATGAATCTGGGAGTTCTTATAGAGGCCTAAATGAGCTGACAAGCTTCAGCTGGCCTCATCAACTCCCTGTCTGTACGACGCCCAGCCCTCTCCCTAGAGGTATGAGTCATCCATGAGCCTACTAGCCTCAGCTGGGCTTATACAACTCTCCACCCTAGTTGTATAAGTCAGCATAAAGCCTGAATCTGGGAGAAATATATCTACCCCCCTGGATGCAACCAGGTGACTTTACCTTCCTGCTGTCACACCCCGTACACGGGACGTACTATCCACTTCCATGCAGAAGTTCATATCCTCATCAGGATCACATGCCCTATCTTGAAATCCATAAATTTTCCCAGAATTACTTTTAGGTATTTTATTGGGTTCCTATTGGGTGAATAGATGTTTGCCAGTGTGCATTCCATTTCGCACAGTTTGCCGTTTAGGAAGAGAAATCTTCCTTCCGGGTCAATCATCCTTTCCTCCAATTTGAACCGCATCCCTTTAGCAAACCCTATTGCCACTCCCCTTGCTCTCTATGTTATTGTGTCACCATAGTACCATGTCAGAAAGTTAGGGGAATATAGTTTCACGTTTGATTCATGGGAGAGATGGGTCTCTTGCAAAAAGACCACTTCGGCCCTGTACCATTTGAGCTCCTTTAGGATCTTATGTCTCTTAGTGGGTGTGTTTAGTCCCCTTAAGTTGTCGGTCATGAAGTTTATTGTTGTCATCTATTTTTCTCTATTTTTCTATGCGGGGCACCTATTCCCTGTCTGCAGCGGGACTTTTCCATTCTTTCATGTACAGTATAAAAGGTACCCCCTCCCTTCTTACCTCCTTCCCCCACCTCCCCACGGTTACAATTGGTTCCGATGTGTATTTGCATCATGGCGCACATGAGTGCCGACGTATATTTGCGTCCGATATCATTATGTCACATACGTGATGTCATCACATTTTTGCATGCGCAAGGTCATTCGGTTCACTTAAGAGACTTCAGTAACTCCAATTGGCACTCTCTAGTGTTTATTATTTATTTATACAACCACTATATATCCACCATATTTTAAAATATATATATTTTTTCATTATCATCATCAAAGGGAGAAATAGGTAAAACATATCCATAAATTTTTCTCTAACATATACCACCAGTTTCCCACTCTATATGAATAGGGTATAGGTGAAGCCTTCATTTAACCCATTTGGGCTGATGGAACCCAAAGCAAAGATCCACTCTGCTTGTCTCTGCAGTAAACTCTCATTCAGATCTCCTTTCCTAGGTCCTAGATTTACCTCTTATAGTCCGTAGAATTGCAGTTCATCTATTTTATCATTATGTTTTTCCCACATTTGGCGTAGGATTGCATTATCTCTTTTCAGAGCAGTATCTCCAAAGTTCTCCAGTATTCTCCTCTTTAGTGATCTTATTGTTTTTCCCACACAGAGTAAACTACATGGGCATCTTGCCACATATACCAATCTCGATAAACTGCAATTCAGAAAGGTATCAATCGTTATCCTTTCTCTGTTTTTTGGCTTTACAAAATCTGCAGTGCTTCTAGTTCCAGCCTGATTTCATCCCTAACCTGACCTTAGGGATGCATTTGATAAATGAAATTAACTGAAATTAAATGAAGTTGAAAAGTCACAGAAGTAACAAAACAATAGAAATAAATAAGCGATAAATTTGTCAGAATATTTATACTGAAATATTAAAACAATTTTGTATTTCTGGAAATAAGTGTCAATCTAAAAAAAAAAATTTGTCACGTATTTCCACAACTCAATAAAACAACTCAAATTCTTTTATCCACGCTAAGTTGAAGACAAAAGGATGGGAACAAATATTGTGTAAAATATATATATTTATTTACTAAAAATCAGTGCAAAATAATATCAAAATATACTTGGTGATAACACAGGATATAAATCTACATTTCAATAATGTAAATAAAACATAAGGTGAGATTATAATCTCAATCTTTGGTTTTAAACTCTCAAAGTAAAAACGAAATAACCATTCAAGAGGCAATAAACAGGTTTTAGTGACTAGAAGATTATATAAGATCCCAAGTATAAGATCCTCTTTTTGGCTTTTAATAAGATCCTCACTGGTAGATTCTTGGCTCCATTGGGCCACATTATTTACATATTTTGGGTTCTAGAATGACCTTTAGTTTTCTTCCAATAACTGCTTAATCCATTACTATTGACCAATTCATCAATGGTGAAAAACAATTTGGCATATTTAACCACTTGCCGACCGCCGCGCGAACATGTACGTCGACAGAATGACACGGACAGGCAAATGGGCGTACCAGTATGTCCCTTTAAATTTGCAGCCGGCGGCTCACGTGCAACCCTGCTGCGAGTTTCGTGACCGTGCCCGCGGGACCTGCAGACTCGATGACCGCCAGTGTCCCGCGATCGAGTCACGGAGCTGAAGAACGGGGAGATGTCAGTGTAAACACAACATCTCCCCGTTCTTCCTAGTGACATGTCACTGATTGAATGCTCCCTCTCATCGGGAGCAGCGATCAGTGACGTGTCACTCGTAGCCACGCCCCCTAACAGTTAGAGTCACTCCCTAGGACACACTTAACCCCTTCCTAGCCCCCTAGTGGTTAACCCCTTCACTGCCAGTCACATTTATACAGTAATCAGTGCATTTTATAACACTGATCGCTGTATAAATGTGAATGGTCCCAAAATAGTGGGCAAAAGTGTCCGATGTGTCCGCCGTAATGTCGCAGTCACAATAAAAATCGCTGATCGCCGCCATTACTAGTAAAAAAAATTATTACAAAAAATGACATAAAACTATCCCCTATTTTGTAGACGCTATATTTTTTGCGCAAACCAATCAATAAACGCTTATTGCAATTTTTTTTACCAAAAATATGTAGAAGAATACGTATTGGCCTAAATTGAGGAAAAAATTGTTTTTTATATATTTTTTGGGGATATTTATTATAGCAAAAAGTAAAAAATATTGCATTTTTTTCAAAATTGTGGCTCTATTTTTGTTTATAGCGCAAAAAATAAAAAACTGCAGAGGTGATCAAATACCACCATTTGTGGGAAAAAAAGGACATCAATTTTGTTTGGGTGCCACGTCGCACAACCACGCATTTGTCAGTTAAAGCGACGCAGTGCCAAATCTCAAAAAGTGCTCCGGTCTTTGGCCAGCCAAATGGTCCGGAGTTTAAGTGGTTAACAGGTTTATTGTTAGACCGCAACATGCTATTTCTTTTCCAGGTAGGCAGATATTCGACAAAGCTATTGCATACATAATTGGAATCTGTAACTACAACAAATTCAGTGATATTATGCTTTATAACATTTGAACAGTCTTGTATACAGCTGCTAATTCTGCCACCTGGCTACTTTTAGCACCAATACTAAACCCTACTGATACATTTGGGAATTCATTGGTCCATGTGATTCTAATACCAGCCACTAGCTTTCTCTCTTCCCCTACAATAGTGTGATAAGTAGACATGTGCACACTGAAATATTTTGTTTCGGAATTTCGTTTTCGTCCGAAAAATAAATTTATTTAGTTACTCCCGAAATTCGTTTTTATTTATTTCGTTTTTCGTTAGAAATTGCATTCGTCCGAAAATCTGAATTAATTAAGGTCGAATCTGTCATTGAAGGCTTATGGTGTCTGCACCGTCGAATCTTCTAACTTTCGATAGACACCATAAGCCTTCAATGACAGATTCGACGTTTGTATGTTTTTCGATGCTTTGTCGAATCTTCGTCGTTCTAGCTATTTTACTGCTCCTCCTCTTTGGTTACAATCAGCCAATAACATTCATCATCATCATTATTTTTATTTTACTTCCCCCACCCAATTCCAGCAGTGATCTTTTCTCTCTATGTCGAATCTTTTCTCTCTATAATGTCAAATCTTTTCTCTATATAATGTCGAATCTTTTCTCTATATAATGTCGAATCTTTTCTCTCTATGTCAAATCTTTTCTCTCTATAATGTCGAATCTTTTCTCTCTATGTCAAATCTTTTCTCTCTATGTAGAATAATCTTGGACTAATAGAGTTAAGGTTAGGCACATTTGACCACAGGTTCGATAGACACAGATTGTTATTGTCAGTGTCACGTCGAATCTCCTATCTATATCGAACTGTTGTCACAACGAAAACGAAAATAAAGCATTTGTTTATGTCGGATCTTTCGGTTTTCGGATTCTGTGCTTTCGTTTTCGTTTGTTAAAACGATAACGAAAATACCTGAAATTCAGACGAAAATGCATTCGGACGAAAACGAATGCACATGTCTAGTGATAAGCACAACCATCAATGTATACACAAGGGAGTAGAGGACAGTAATCCTCATCATATGCTTTGTAAGGAGAAGAGATTTGTTCCTCTATGAAATCATCTAGCAGCTCTTCTTTATGAGAAGGAGCTGCACAATCATGAAGTTCAGCAAGTCTTTGAGCTACTGGGCACTTCTTATTTTGTTTATACCGAACTTCTAATGGCCACCCTTGTAGAGATAATGTCCAAGCAGTGATTCTGCTGTTTGACAAATTAGCGTCTCTTATTTTGTCACTTTGTAAATATTGTAGAGGTTGATGTGCGGTTTCAATGATGATTTTCTCACCCTGAATGTAACTTCTAAAGTTTTGAAGGGCCCAGTCTGTGGCGAGTAACACTTTTTCACAGTCACAAAATGTTACCTCTACAAGTGACAAGGACTTACTTGCATAGGCAATGATTTTGTTTAAATTGTCTTGTTTTTGACATAGTACCACACTGATACTGAGGTTGGTAAAACCAGTTTCCAACTAGAAAGTTTTACACCCCTCTGGATATATCAGACATGGGGCTTGGGTGAGTTTTCTTTTACGCTCATTCATAGCCTACTCTTGATCCTCTCCCCACCTCCATGGGACATCCTTCTTAAGTAATGACAACAATGGTTTACTGATTTCTGCATAATTATCAATAAATTTACGTGAATAATTCATCATACCCAAAAATGATCTCAGTTCACTAATATTGGTAGGTGTTTTTGATTTAATCACAGCCTCCACTTTGTTCTTTTGAGGATTGAGGCCTTCAGAAGTAACCTCATGTCCTAAGAAATTTACCTTGGAACAGCACCATTGGGCTTTCTGTAACTCCTGCCTTTCTTAACTGATTAAGAACATGTCTAATTTCTTGAATATGTTTTTCTTAATGTAGTACTTTTTATCAGGATATCATCCACATATGTCAAATTTCCTCTTTCAGTAGTATCAGGCATAGCTTTATGTAAAAACACAGCAAAATCATGACCAGAATTAATATAACCAAAGGGCATTCTGTTCCAGGTATATTGTTCCTTACCAAATGTGATTGCTAGCTTGTACTGGTCTTCAGGACTTACCTTAACAGTCCAATATCCTTGAGCACAATCTAGTGTAGTAAAGTACTTAGCACCTTGCGTCTGTACCAAGCATTGGTCAATATATGGCACGGGCCAGCCGGACATATATACTTGTTTATTTAGCTGTCTGAGATCAGCACATAAACGCCATTGACCATTCTGTTTAAGGATCCCAAGTATAGGATTATTATAAGAACTGTGCACCGATCTTATACCGTCACTTTCCTTGATATTCTTAATAATTTCCGCTAGCGAATCATAACAAGCTAGGGGAAGACGGTATTGCTTGATGTAAACAGGAGGTGCTGCAGGATCAGTCTTTTTGGGGTTCTCAAGTCAGAAAGAGTGCTAGCAGTCCTGCCCATTGCTCTTTTTGCCATCCTTCCCGAACAGCGACTCTTTAAAATGTTGCAAGATAAGCTTCCACGTCATCTGCAGGTGTCATCTTCTGCAGGAAATAGCTGGCATGCACCATTTTCTGTTCCACTGGCAAAGGACCTGCGGACCCCTTCTTTGATTCCACCAGGGCCTCCGCAAACTGGCAGTGGCCTCTGCGATCTGGCGGTTGGCTTCCTGCTGGGTCTCTGCAAACTGGCGATTCACCTCTTGCTGGCTTCCTGCTGCTGGCGATTGGTTTCCTGCTGGGTTGCAGTGGCCTGCACCAGGGCTTTTAACATGTTCTCCTTCTTTCCACTTGTTTAGTAAGATGCCAGCATTCTCCACCATATGTCAGGGGTTAGCTCAAAGGGGATCACCTTCGTTGGGAAAAGGGTAGTCCAAACAGCAGGTTTCTTAAAATCTGACTTGTAGCCAGTTTTATTTTTAAAGATTGCATGAAAATAACACAAACTAAAACAGAAAATAAATCCTTGCCATCTAGGCACTAACTGAACATTGCAGGTTCCTAACTCAACAGGTGAAGGGCTTCTCCCAGTCACCCATAAAACAAAAATGCAAACCTTTTCTCTTACAAGGCAAACTTCACATAAGCAGCTCTCTCAGGATTTTGGCTTCCTTAGTCCCAAGAGCAATCCTTTTGAATTGCCAGGAGTAGGAAGTGTCTGCCACAAGTTGCTCACATCTTAACTTATACAAGGGTGTGAACTTGAAGAGGTGCTTCAGTCATATTTTGAAAAATATGGTTAAAGAGTGTAGCTGCTAACTTTTAACAGGTTCCCGACCGGCCGCCGCAGTTACACTGCGGCAGGTTGGCACCCCTGGGCGAGCCATCGTAGCTGTACGTTTGCCCTTTAACCACTTAAGCCCCGAACCATTTTGTAGCTAAAGGACCAGGCCACTTTTTGCGATTCGGCACTGCGTCGCTTTAACTGACAACTGCGCGGTCCTGCAACGTGGCTCCCAAACAAATTTTTTTCCCACAAATAGAGCTTTCTTTTGGTGGTTTTTGATCACCTCTGCGGTTTTTATTTTTTGCGCTATAAACAAAAATAGAGTGACAATTTTGTAAAAAATTCAATATTTTTTACCTTTTGCTATAATAAATATCCCCAAAAAATATATAATTTTTTTCCCCCTCAGTTTAGGCCGATACGTATTCTTCTACATATTTTTGGTAAAAAAAATCTCAATAAGCGTTTATTGATTGGTTTGTGCAAAAGTTATAGCGTCTATAAAATAGGGGATAGTTTTATGGCATTTTTATTAATCATTTTTTATTACTAGTAATGGCGGTGATCAGTGATTTTTATCATGACTGCGACATTATGGCGGACACATCGGACACTTTTGACACCATTTTGGGACCATTGTAATTTTTACAGCGATCAGTGCTATAAATATGCACTGATTACTGTGAAAATGACACTGGCAGTGAAGGGGTTAATCTCTAGGTGGCGCTGTAGGGGTTAAGTGCGCCCTAGTGAGTGATTCTTACTGTAGGGGGGTGTGGCTTGGCGTGACACATCACTGATCGCTGTTCCCTATGACAGGGAACAGACGATCACTGACATGCCACTAGGAAGAACGGGGAAAGGTTTGTTTACAGTTACCTCTCCTCGTTCTTCAGCTGTGTGACCCGATCGCGGGACACCGGCGGCGATCGGGTCCGCGCGTCCCGCGTGCGCGGTCAATGAGCTGCGGACCAGGTCGCGAGCGCGCTTGCTGCGGCGCGCGACCCACGGCTGGGATCTTAAAGGGGCCGTACCTGTACACCCTTGTGCCCAGTGTGACCTAATGTGTGATTCTAACTAAAGGGGGGCATGGCTTGGCGTGTGACGTCACTGATTGTCGTTCCCTACGACAGGGAACAGACGATCAGTGACACTGCCACTAGGAAGAACGGGGAAAGGTTTGTTTACACTTACCTCTCCCCGTTCTTCAGCTCTGTGACCCGATCACGGGACACCGGCGGCGATCGGGTCCGCGGGTCCCGCGGGCGCGGTCACGTAGCTCAGGACCCGGCGATCGGGTCCGCGGGACCCACGGCTAGGATCTTAAAGGGGACGCCCTGTACCTGTACGCCCCTGTGCCCAGCCCTGCCATTCCGTCAAAGTACATCGTCGTGCGGCGGTCCTTAAGTGGTTAAGACGCTTTTGGAGTCGCAGCGTGTCCACGGAGCCAATGTGAGTGCCCGACGGGGCGCGATGACCGCCGGGCACCTGTGATCGCTCATGACAGAGCGAGAACCGGGATCTGTGTGTGTAAACACACAAATCCCAGTTCTCTCAGGGCAGAGGAGACAGATCGTGTGTTCATACTATGTATGAACACTGATCGGTCTCCTCCCCTAGTCAGTCCCCTAGAAAATACCTAGGGAACACGGTTAACCCCTTGATCGCCCCTTAGCGTTAACCCCTTCCCTGCCAGTGACATTTATACAGTAATCAGTGCATTTTTATAGCACTGATCGCTGTATAAATGTCAATGGTCCCAAAAATGTGTCAAAAGTGTCCAATTTGTTTGCCGCAATATCGCAGTCCCAATAAAAATTGCTGATCTCCGCCATTACTAGGAAAAAAATAATAATGATAAAAATGCCATAAATCTATCCCCTATTTTGTAGACGCTATAACTTTTGCGCAAACCAGTCAATATACGCTTATTGTGTTTTTTTTTACCAAAAATAAGTAGAAGAATACATATCGGCCTAAACTGAGGAAAAAATTAGTTTTTGTTTTTTTAAATTTGGGATATTCATTATAGAAAAAAGTAAAACATATTGTGTTTTTTTCAAAAATGTCGCTCTTCTTTTGTCTATAGCACAAAAAATAAAAACCGCAGAGGTGATCACATACCAACAAAAGAAAGCTCTATTTGTGGGGAAAAAAGGACGTAAATTTTGTTTAGATACAGCGTCGCATGACCGCGCAATTGTCAGTTAAAGCAACGCAGTGCCGTATCGCAAAAATGGCCTGGTCAGGGGGGTAAATTCTTCTGGGGATGAAGTGGTTAATAAATAGACACTCACCTGTCCCAGGATCCAGTGGTGTTTCTTCACTGGGCTTCGGCCGCCGCTGGCATACTAAGTGTGGGCAGCCGGCTGACGCTGCTTGCATCTTCACAGCCGGCTGCTCACTGCACATGTGTGAGCCACGCTGCACCATCTGATTGGTCCCTCAGCTTTCTGGGACCTGTGACATGTTTCAGAAGTCTGCGGAAGAATGAGGGGGGCAGGATTTATTTTCAGATCATGCGCCAAAGAGCGGAACTTTTCCTATTGGGTGAAGTTCCACTTTAAGTGACAATGCTGGTCCTTGGCATTGTGACATTATGTTATGTGCTCCTCCATACCCAGATGTACCAGGTGTTTTACTCCTGGAAGTTGAAGAGTAGTGGCTAGCAAAGGAAAGGTATATGCTTACTAGGGAGGCGGACATTAAATTAAACCTGTTGCATTGTCCTACATAGACAATAAAAAAAAGAGAAAAAAAAATCTTAAAAATACAATTTAATAAATTTTTTATGTAAATCTTAAACATACAACTTTTGTCAATTTGTCAGCCTATAATGAAAACCCTGAGCCTGGTATTTATTTAACAGACCAAAAACAAATATAATAAATGTAAGATGTAGTTCGGTAGGCATATTAGTTACAATTATTGTAAAGTTAACTGACACATAAAGACGTTCGTATTTATCGGCGTATAACACGCACGGGCGTATAACACGCACCCAAGTTTCAGGAAAAAAACTTTCCACAGCCCCCTGGGTATAACACGCAGGCACAGTTTACCCTCTATTTTCAGGGTAAAAAAGTGAGTGTTATACGCCAATAAATACAGTATGTCTGGGCATCTAAGCATCAATGAGGTATGATCATGAAATTGTACATTTTATATTTAGCCGCTAGGAAATAGTCATACACGTTATTGTTATATATTTTTATTTTTTCAGCAATCGAGTCATTACATATCAAAACACATGGCAAGTCACACTGTACAATCTGTTCTGCTTCAGTTAATACCTCAGTGGATTTGGGGCAATATCACTAGCATGGATCAAAGCCAAATATGAGACTGTGGGCAGAGCAAAGAGCAGACTCATTTATCAACAATCTGTGCCTAGCTTGTAAAGCAATCACATTCTTACTTCCCCCTCCTAATCCTCATTTGATACTGAGGATTTTAGTGCCACTAAATGATCACTTTCAGAGGACGGCAAGCCAAATGGATGACAATGTATTGGAGAGGATGGCAATTTGAGTAAAAGAACTGAGAAATAAGCTGCCTGGAGAGCAAGGTAAAGTCTTTATATATATATATATATATATATATATATATATATATTTATTTTATTTTGTTCTTGTGATACAGTTGATGTAACAGTGGTGGAGGAATAATAATGCACATTATATAGGTGGCTGTATGGTACATAGGGCCCGGATGCTGTATGACGTGACTTGAAATAACATGAAGTAAAGCTGGGTTTGAGTTATTACTGAGTAAAATGAGATGGAGTAACCTGTATTCAGTTCCAGCATCAAAATATGTTCTTCAAATGACTGGATGTTTGAAATGACCAAAAGTTCACTTCAACTCAGACTACCCTATGGTAAATCATATTGCAGTTGAGTCCACTACTGCTCTTTGACTTCCATATGTTAGTAAATTAGGTACATAGAACAGTCTGGGGTATACTGAACTGATAAATAATTCTCCATTGATAGTGTAAACTATATTTTTATTTTATGAAAATAATAAGCAATTTTAGCTCCTCTCCAGCTCTCAAATTCCTTTCACACCACCTGGTAATACAGTGGATTTCATAAAAGTGATTAAACATCATAATAAACAAAAATATTGTTATATATATATATATATATATATATATATATATACACACACACACACACAGCATATATTTAGTAATTTTATATCTATATATATATATATATATATATATATAGATAGATAGATAGATAGATAGATAGATAGATAGATAGATACACATAGATAGATATATATCTATATATACTGTATATAGTAATAATTATGTATGTACTGTTTATATTAATTACCATCTTTATGTAAATATTGTTTTTATATTTTATATATTCTAGGTACCCTTTTCTTGTTTTTCAAAGAATTATGCTGCATTATTAAATATGAATTATTCTGTGTTACAAATATTGAGACATTCTAGCATAAAATTAGGGATACATATATTTTAGTTTTTCTATACTTGCACAGTAAACAATGCTCAGAATGGGTTGCAGCAACACAATCTTAGACTTTATTAGCATATAGCATTGTTTTTCAGCAAGATAATGTTTGATAGGCTGCTGTTTGCAAGGCATTATTAATGGTTGTCAGCTTTCATAACATTGGATCATTGGATCATGAATCTCTGTTTTTACTGTGATACATTTGAGAAGAAGATTGTTATAGTAAATAGATGTATTCAGATTGCAAACATTTCACACATTCTGTTTTATTGTAGACCCGACTGCTGGCTGTAGTCTGAAATGCCCCGGTCTAATGGAACAAGTGATGTTTGCCAACATTTTACATGGTAAATCCTCATTACTTGTTGACTGGGTTATGGGAGTACATACCATTGCTTAGCCTTGAAAAATCCTTTGCCGTCAATGCAAATTTAGTGCCATGCCTAAATCATATTATTTGGAGGTTCCACACAAAACCCCATGACTTGGAAAGAGGTTATTAGTGTAGTGTTAATCTGAATGCATAGCTTTGATTGGTGGGAGACATTTTCGTAAATTTAAAATTCCGAAAAAAAATTGCGAAATTCAATAAAGTGATAGCGCCAATTTTCTGGCAGCATGGCCCATTAAAATGGCCTGTGCTAGGTTAAAAAAAAAAAACTGCCACCAGCTTTGGGAGCTTTACCAACATGTGCGGGAGATTCAGGTAGTTATTTCTTACAAAGCAGCAAGTTTACTACACCAGATTTAAAAATAATAACCTCCAGTTAATAAATGAGACTGGTAAGACAGGCGAGCTATTAAGACCAACTGTAAGCTGGCGTACAGAAACAGACAGAATGCCTGTCTCTGTACGCTGTGTAGCAAAGCAGTATGTTTGTTGTCATTACCCCTTCCCCTAGCTTGCTGTTAAGGACAATTTCAGCTGTGGAGCCTCCTAGCAGCCAGTCATGCTGACAGTGGGCTGAGCCTAATGGGGGACTAGTTGATCATCAGATCTGCTCTCTCCTTGTGATTGACAGCAGACAATGGGTGGATTATATAGCCAATAACAGGTTGTCTATTGGCTATGGATCTGCCCATTGACTGCTGTCAATCAAATGGGGAGCAGACCTGATGGAGAACTAGTGTCTCTAAATCCATTTCATGCTCTGCCCACCCAGCTTTAAATATCCTCAGCTGCTGTGCTGTCTGTGTCACTGTGGCAGTGGTGAAGAGGGGGCTCAGCACTGTTCCAGTGCACATCCACACGTGGTGCATGGCCTATATTTATGTACCTGTTTACATGGTACCTTGCTGCCGACACGCAGTGATCCCTGTACTGACTCCGCCTCCTAAAATGCCGCCTCTTAGCACCTCTGAAGTTCAGAAGGCAGGCTCTGTAAAATGTGTGACACAGCAGTGCATATTCACAAGGAAAAGTGAATACAGGTCAAAGAATTCTGGGAAATAAATGTGTGGGGATCGTCACCAAATTTACAAACTTCAAGATCATTCAGATTAATAGGAGTAGGCTAGAAACGATTGAAATATAATGTGGAATATAATATATGATTAAAATTTGACTATAGATACACTTTAGGCCTTCTGCACACTGGACATTTTTGCAGCTGCTTCTAGGGGCATCAGGTGTTTTTTTTTTTCTTTGCCTCTTAACTCCCCTGCACGTTAGCCTATAGCTTTTCAGTGTATATAAATAATCTGATTGCCATCTGTTTCTGATTGCTAAATAAAAGACATAAAGGCTTTTCATGAGAAGCTTGCGTTTCTTTGGTTTGCATTTATAAACCGTTTATACAATACCTCCAAAAATATAATATGCTGCAATCTACCTGTCATTAGATGTGGTGGCTGCACTAGTTTTTTTCCCTAGTTTTCACCTGGTGATCTGCCCAGTAACAAATCTGCTGTGCCTCTATTCTGGACGAAGTGGCACATTTGGACAGCAGCATTGCCATTCTGGGTTTTACATAAATAAATTAAAGCTGACCAATGTAAGCACCCTGTCAGTGGTAGTTGGTTTGTCTCATCACTGTAACTGCTAAATCTGCAAGAGAGCTTGTTCTGTTGAACAGCAACAGACTTGCTGGCCAGATCACCAGGTGAAAATGGAAGACAGAAAGCCCAAAAAAAGAAAACAAATACAGATATCACATCTAAGAATAGTTCAACTGCAATATAATAAATGTTTGCTTTGTTTAATACTGCTTAATACTGCTTTAATCTTAACCCCTTCCTGCCGGCCACCTCCCGAGCCTTTAATGGTTCTAAACACTGGGAGGCAGAGGTGGGCATTTGGGTCGTGTGACCACTGTGATTGGCTGTCACTGTGGTCACATGATCGGAAAGCTCCCAATCGCTAGTATGCACCGGGGGGCAATCAAGATATATAATTATTTTCTGGTTGTTTATGATCAGGATTTTGTGTTGTTTTTATAGTAAGTTGATAGTGTTGGTTATTATCTGGGGTGATGTTAGAGAAAGTGGTGTATTATTTGTATTTGGTAGTTTGCCTGTTATTTTAATCTGTGTTATTTATTCTATGTTGTATTTTAATTGTATGGATGTTTTATTTGTAGTGTAGTTTTAATTTTGTTATCTGGTGTTAATGGCTGTTATTGGTAATTTTGTTGTGTTTTTGCATTTTGTTCAGTCTATTATTGTGATCTTGTGTTGTCTTTGTTAAGTGTGTCTGTGTCATAACAATTTTCCAATTTCCCTTTGGGATTAATAAAGTAAAGTATTCTGTGAGCTTTCCAGTAACCGCCGGCTACCGTGCTCTGAGCTCGCATGGAGCATGCTAAGTGGTTTACACAGGGCCACGTACTGTATGGCGAGAGGCCACATATGTGCGTTCGGCCGGCGTGAAGAGGTTGATATTCCTTAGTGCACCTTATTGAAATATAAGTAACAAAATATCATTACTTGGATGTTTTATGCACACCTAAAATGGGACCATGGTGTATGCAATAAACATGAGCAGATGCTTTAGCAGACCAATAGGGTAATCTGTATTGCTCACGCTTTCTACTTACTCCTGTTCATTTATTTTTAACTAATCCAACCCATAGGGGTTTGCTAACACGCTGTTCACTTTGTAAGTGAATTCTTCCTGAGCTTAGTGTAGATGAAGTGACGCTCTGCTGAATTTTATCATTCAATCATGTGAAAGCAAAAATACTTTTTTTCTTCTTTTCAAAATGTGTTTTGGTATTCTTTGCAAAGTGAATTTTTGCCACAATCACTAAGGCCCGGTTCACACAGGGACGGCACGACTCAGCGGCGCGATCGCAAGACGACTTGAGACGCCCGGTTCAGGCAATTTGCATAATGACTTCTGTATAGAAAGTACAGGAACCTTTTTCTGAGTCGCTCCTATTAGAACGGTTCCATTTAACAGAGCGGGACGCGACTCGTCAGGCGACCAAGTCGCCTGACGAGTCGCCCCTATGTGAACTGGGCCTAAGTAAAAGGGAAATTCCCTTGCAAGGTGAACAGGCCATTTGACCCATAGTGTTGTCAAAGATTTGTTGATCGTGGGTAATATACGGTATATACTCGAGTATAAGCCGAGTTTTTCAGCACATTTTTTGGTGCTAAAAATGCCCCCCTCGGCTTATACTCGAGTCACCTTTTTGCGCCTGATCTCCCGGACTTTGGGGACCCGGTACTGGCCAACCGTAGGTCCCCTGGACCCCAAGCTTGGCACACATGTATCCTCACTCTTTCTCTACAATTGTGCAAAGTTTGTGGTCCAGGTGACCTAAGTCCGGGGAGCACCGATTTTTCAAAGCCAGGCACCCCTTCCATAGACTCCCATGCTAAATGTTAATTTCTCCGGTTACTTTGGGGACCCGGAACCAGCAGGTCGTAGGTCCCCTGCACCCGAAACTTGGTACTCATGTAGCCCCATTTATCCTCTATAAGTGTGCAAAGTTTTTTGTCTGGGGGACCTACGGCCGGGGAGCACCGATTTTTCAAACCGGGCACCCCTTCCATAGACTCCCATGATAAACGTCAGTCTAGTCATGGACACAGAGGGGCTGGTTTACTAATAACAGTGCGCTGCCCTGCTTCTAACCTTAATTGGTGCGCCGGATAACTCCTTCACTGGGGGCAGGAAGCAGCGGCGCACTGTTATAGTAAATAGAAATGTCAGCGGCGCTCTATTGAAAATGAATGGTTCCCTATGGGAGCCCATTGATTTGAATAGAGGTCGCCCGGGAAGTCGGATCCGACTTGCGGGCGACTCGTGTGCCGGCTGACACAGGGACAGCGTGACTCTGCGAGGCGACCTGGACACGACCTGAGCGTGAAGCAGCCGCTCAAGTCGTGTCCTAGAGGCGACTAGCCGGCCGAGAATGTGTCCAGCGCGATGTCATCGCGCTGGTCCTCGGCAGCCTCGCTGTCCCATGTTTGGTATGAATCATGAAGGGGAACTCCAGGCCAAATTTTAATGAAAAAACCGGCATGGGTACCCCTCCAGGAGCATACCAGGCCCTTAGGTCTGGTCTGGATTTTAAGGTGAACCCCCTAAGCCGAAAAACAGCGTGGGGGTCCCCCCAAAATCCAAACCAGACCCTTATCCGAGCACGCAACCTGGCAGGCCGCAGGGGAAAAGGGGGGGACGAGAGCGGCCCCCCTCCCTCCTGAACCGTACCAGGCCGCATGCCCTCAACATGGGGGGTTTGGTGCTTCGGGGCAGGGGGGCAACCTGCGGCCCCCCCACCCCAAAGCACCCTGCCCCCATGTTGATGGGGACAAGGGCCTCTTCCCGACAACCCTGGCCGTTGGTTGTCGGGGTCTGCGGGCGGGGGGCTTTTCGGAATCAGGGCGCCCCCTTTAAAAAGGGGGCTCCCAGATGCCGGCCCCCCACCCTATGTGAATGAGTATGGGGTACATCGTACCCCTACCCATTCACCTGGTGGCAAAATAAGTCAATAAAAAAAAGACAACACAGGTTTGAAAAGTAATTTATTGGGCAGCTCCGGGGGTCTTTCTGCCGGGCCCCTGCTATCTTCTGCTAGCTCTTTTGCTAGCGGGGTCCCAGGCTTCCTCGCCGTGTTCTTCCGACTTCGGGGGTCTTTCTGCCGGGCCCCCGCTATCTTCTGCTAGCTCTTTTGCTAGCGGGGGTCCCGGGCTTCCTCGCCGTCTTCTTCCGACTTCGGGGGTCTCTTGTTCTGTTCTCCGGTTCTTCTCCCGCTCTCCGACGCCTTCTCCATGATCTCCGGTTCTTTCTGCCGGGCCCCAGCTATCTTCTCGCAGCTCTTTTGCTAGCGGGGGCCGGTCTTCTTCGTCGCCTTCTTCCTTCTTCTCTTCGCCCGATGTTGCCTCGTCGCTGTCCACCACCGCAATGATCTGGCCGAGCAGCGGTGCCACTTTTATTGGCATGGGGCGTGGTCACCGGATGATGCCACCGCTGACCCCGCCCCCGTTTCACGTCACAGTCCCATCATTCCCCGGGACTGTGACATCATACAGGGGCGGGGTCAGCGGTGGCATCATCCGGTGACCACGCCCATGCCAATAAAAGTGGCACCGCTGCTCGGCCAGATCATTGCGGCGGTGGACAGCGACGAGGCAACATCGGGCGAAGAGAAGAAGGAAGAAGGCGACGAAGAAGACCGGCCCCCGCTAGCAAAAGAGCTGCGAGAAGATAGCGGGGGCCCGGCAGAAAGAACCACAGATCGTGGAGAAGGCGTCGGAGAGCGGGAGAAGAACCGGAGAACAGAACAAGAGACCCCCGAAGTCGGAAGAAGACGGCGAGGAAGCCCGGGACCCCCGCTAGCAAAAGAGCTAGCAGAAGACAGCGGGGGCCCGGCAGAAAGACCCCCGAAGTCGGAAGAAGACGGCGAGGAAGCCCGGGACCCCCGCTAGCAAAAGAGCTAGCAGAAGATAGCGGGGGCCCGGCAGAAAGACCCCCGGAGCTGCCCAATAAATTACTTTTCAAACCTGTGTTGTCTTTTTTTATTGACTTATTTTGCCACCAGGTGAATGGGTAGGGGTATGATGTACCCCATATACTCATTCACATAGGGTGGGGGGCAGGTATCTGGGGTCCCCCTTATTAAAGGGGGCTCCCGGATTCCGATAAGCCCCCCGCCCGCAGACCCCGACAACCAACGGCCAGGGTTGTCGGGAAGAGGCCCTTGTCCCCATCAACATGGGGGCAGGGTGCTTTGGGGTGGGGAGGGCCGCAGGTCGCCCCCCCTGCCCCGAAGCACCAAACCCCCCATGTTGAGGGCACGCGGCCTGGTATGGTTCAGGAGGGAGGGGGGCCGCTCTCGTCCCCCCCTTTTCCCCTGCGGCCTGCCAGGTTGAGTGCTCGGATAAAGGGTCTGGTGTGTATTCTAAGGGGACCCCACGCAATTTTTTTTTTTTTTGGCACGGGGTTCCCCTTAAAATACATGCCAGACCTGAAGGGCCTGGTATGGATTCTGGGAGGACCCCCACGCCATTTTTTTTTCATTTTTTTGGGGGGGGGGTCCCCTTTGAATCCATACTAGACCCAAGGGCCTGGTATGGACCTGGGGGGGGGGACCCCACGCTGTTTTTTTTTTGGTTTTGTTTTTTGAACCGTTTTTTTTTTTTTTTTACATTTCCTTTAACAACCAGCTATAAACAGTTCAAACAAAAAATCGCCGCAAAATTGTGGTACTTGCGTTTTGGATGCGGGTCCATTGAATTCTATTACATCCAAAACACTGTTTTTGTCCTGGCAAAAAAAAAATCTGCAGTTGCGTTTAAAATCGTTTTTCACAAACCCTCAAAATGCCTTCAGACGCCAAAGATTTCCACGTTTCAGACGCGGTACCAGCGTTTAGCCGCATTTTAGTTTAGAAGCGTTTTTAAAGGTGACCTATTTTTTTACATTGATAAACTCCAAATTTATGGCAAATGAGGAAAAACCATAATATAATATATATATATATATATATATATATATAAATGCAATTGCTTCCATTGCATTGTGGACAATCCACAACTTGGGGCAGCTGACGTGGCGAGTGACACGCTAAATACAACTACACTGCTGCTCTCAGCTGCTCATATCACTCTGGTCTCACTAAATAGCTAAAATCGTAAATAATACTGTTTTTGGAGCTTAGGGCGGCTCCTTATCAAATACACGCAAATGTGGTAAAACACGGCATGCAAACGCCACAAAGCGCGCCTTTCTAAATGCCACTTTCAACCTTACTTCTGAACACTTTGCACCAGCGTCCCGTCTACATGGGGCCAAAAAACGCCTATGCCATTTACAGCTCAAAAATGCCATGGTGGCCATGAGGCCATAGGCTAACATGGAGAGATGTTTTTAAGCTGCAAAAAACGCTCAAACAAGCCGCTTGAAAAACGTCCGTGTGCATGTAGCCTTATATTAACCACGTGAGCACTGCCCAGACCAAGTTTCACATTTCAGCGCTGATGCACTTTTAATGACAATTGCGCGCTCATACAACACTGTAACCCAATGAAAATGTTTTATTTGTTGGCACACAAATAGAGCTTGCTTTTGGTGCTATTTGATCACCTTTGTGTTCTAGTTTTATTTTTTTTCTATAAATACAAAAGACAGAGTTTAAAAAAAAATAAAAAAAATTGATATTTTACCCACTTCAGCACTGGGCCTATTCTGGCACTTCTCTCCTTCATGTAAAAATCATAAATTTATGGCTATAAAATTACTTCAAAACACCAAATATTATATATTTTTTTGGAGCAGACACCCTAGGGAATAAGATGGCGGTCATTGCAAATTTTTATCTCGCTCGGTATTTGCGCAATAAATTTTCAAACGCCTTTTGTTTGCTAAAGATATTACAAAACAGTAAAGTTACGGCCAATTTTTTGGTATAATGTGAAAGATGTTGTTATGCTGAGTAAATAGATACCTAACACGTCACGCTTTAAAATTGCGCACACACATGGCATGACACCAAACTTCAGTAATTAAAAATCTCCCTAGGCGATGCTTTAAAATTTTTACACGTTACCATTTTGGCATTACAGAGGAGGTCTAGTGCTAGAATTGTTGCACTCGTTCTAACGCACGCAGCAATAACTCACATGTGTGGTTTGAACGGCGTTTACATATGTGGGCGGGACTTACGTGTGTGTTCGCTTCTGAGCGCGAGCTACCGGGGACATGGGCGTTTTTTCTTCTTTTTTTTTACTTTTTTGTATTTCTTACTCTTTTTTTTTTTTTTTCTTTTTTGGGGATCACTTTTATTCCTATGACAAGGAATGTAAACATCCCTTGTAATAGGAATGTGTGTGACAGGTCCTTTTTATGGAGAGATGCAGGGTCAATAAGACCCCGCATCTCTCCTCCAGGCTGGAAAGCATGATATTGTTCCAAAAAAATCACCAATCTCATGCTGACAGCCGAGATCACGGCTTGGTTAACATACGGGAACACGCCGTGATGTCATAACGTCGTGCCCGCGCCTCCGACGGTCATAGAGATGACTGATGACCATCTGGTCACCAGTCATCTCCAAATTGTTCTCCGAGCCCCAGATGGCACGGGAGAGCCCGGAGAAGCACCGGATGGCTGCAAGAGGGGGGGGGGAACGTCCCCTCCCCCCGCCTATAAGAACGAACAAGCGGCGGAACTGCCACTATGAACGTTTTTATTGTGCACAGAATCGCCGGCTGAAAAGAATGATATCTGAATGATGCCTGCAACTGTACCCAACATTCAGATGTCACCGCACAAAGCCAAGGATGTCATTTGACAGTGGGCGGTAGGAAACTGGTTAATATTTTTAAAAAAGGTAATTTTTCTTCTTCATTGATGTACACTGATGAGACTGCACTGATGGGCACTGATAAGGTGGCAAGGGTGGGCACTGAGAGGTGGCATTGCTATTTGGCACTGGTGGGCAGTGAGAAGTGGCACTGCTAGGTGGCAATGATAGTTGGCAGTGATGGGCACTGATAGGCAGCACTGCTAGGTGCCACTGATTGGCACCAGTGGTGGGCATTGATAGGTGGCACTGGCAGGGGCTACTAATTGTCACAGATGATGCAGAATTGCCTCTTCCTCTTCGGGCCCCATGTCCCTTGCACATAAGCCGGTGATTGCCTTTTTTTTATGCTCACGCTGTCAGCACAAGGAGAAAACAAAAACCATTACCCAGATTTTGTTTACATCACGTGATCAGCTGTCATTTGCTGACAGCTGATCACATGGTAAAGGGCAGGGATCTGTCATCACCTGAGTCTCAGTGACTCTGTGACCACAGCGCGCGCAAAGGGGAGGACGTTTATTGACGGACTCCCGGCAATTGAGGACCATGCTGTGGCCGTCGATCAGTTATAGCGCTGAGCTCAAGTGATTAAAGAGGGTCTAAATGGGCCATTGACATGCATCACAATTCAACTTAGGAATGAGTCTTTGAAAAGTTAAACTAAATAATTTGGCCACTTTATCCTTCCAAATAATTCACTTCCTGTCACATAGCCACACAGGAAGTGAGGGAAAATCCCTAACAATGTCTTTCCTTGGGGACACACAGGTCAGTCTAAATACTTTCCTCATTATGCACATTGCACTCCAGCATATTGCGGGGTACACCACAATTTATTAGGTAGTTTGGACTTTGGGGTTTATTTACTAAAGACAAATCTACTTTGCACTACAAGTGCACTTGCTGTATATCTGAGGGGGACATGCAAGCCAAAAAAAAACATCTTTGCTTTTACATGATTGTAACATCCAATCACCAGTACTTTCCCTGGAGATTTTCAGCAGCTACACTTTTACTGCAGAGTGGATTTGTCTTTACTAAACCCCAAACTACCCAATGATTTGGGGTGTACACAAAGTGCTAGAGTGCAATTTGCTTAATGGGGACACTAGTTAGATTGATCTGTGTGTCCCCAAGAAAAGCCATTGGTAGGGTTTTACCTTCACTTCCTGTTTAGCTGTGTGACAGGAAGTGAAGCCAATGTTAAGAAAAGGAGACCAAGGCCAAACTACAAAAAAATAAAAATAAAAATTCTAAAAAAACAAACAAAAAAAACCCCCACACACGCAGGGGTTCTAACACTTACTTCGTTTCCCTCAAAATGCCCACAATTAGAATAGTATTGCCTTGAGCTATTTTTAAGTGCAGTGCTCTAAATCAGTGCTTCTCAAGTACCCCCAACAGGCCATGTTTGCAGGTTTTCCTTCATCTTGCACATGTGCTTTAAATCACAGTCAATGGTTTTGATTTTTAGACAGCAATTCTCGATAAGCTAAATTCACAAAACATGTCCTGTTGGGGGTACTTGAGGACTGAGGCTGAGAACCACTGCAGTAAAAAAGGAAAATTGAATACTTACCGCTCTGTATTTCATTTCCTGGTGACGCTCCATGGCAGCACACAATACATGCATATGCTAGCATGAAGGCACCAGATTAGACAAATCACACCTGTTTTGTTTTGACATGCCAATCAGCTGTCACATTTGTTGCAAAGAAAACACAAAACAAACATCAAAATTTTGCATCTAATTTTATTGTTCAACAAAACAAAAGGGAAGGCAAAATAAAAAACATGGTCAATTTGAAACAGTTACAGACTCAACATCTTGAGCAATTTTTGGCCAAAAAAATGCAGCAGACAATTAAATCAAAGTGAACAAACAACACACATTAACATCAGAATTATTTCAGGGGAACATTTCCCCCACACAAAAAAATATACAATCCACAAAATAAACCAAACACCTGTTTTGCAAAGACATAACAAATAAAATACATGTGTTACAAACTCGATAAGGCCACCAACATGTACATTTTGCCCCCCACACACTTGCCTCTTCTCAAGGCAAGCGACCGAATGCTCTGTGAGCTTTATATAACATATGTTTGTGTGCTAATGAGGCAATTGAAAACACATGCACAGTCCATGGAACACCCAAAATGCAAGTTCTCCCAATGTAGAGACTGAAATTCAAAGTGGGCACACCTGTTAAGGATGTCCTTCAATTTCTAACCCATAAAAACACTCTCTGAGCATGCCCAGAAATATCCAAGTGCTGTTCACACACAAAAAGCACGCCAAAAAAAAAAATAACTGGCTGGGCATGTGCAGAACAACACCAATGCAGCTAGCAAAAAATAACCCCCCCCATCCCCCGTCCAAAATTAAGCACATCATCCAGCATGCTACAAAATTAGAGATAGCACAATCACCCCTCCCCCCCACCAACAAATCCCATTGCAGTCTATGGGAACTGACTTGTTAATTTTGCTAGTCCCCACTTCGCTGGCTTATCTTCTAGTTATTGGCCTTAAAATGGGGGCCCAGGTCCCACCCTAAGGGACATATATCAATGTCACCAATTTGGAAAACGCCAAAAACAAAACAAGGAGAAGTGCCTTTAAATATACCAAATTGCTTAACCACTTAAGCCCCGGACCATTTGGTAGCTAGAGGACCAGAGGTGATTTCAGAATTTTGCACTGCGCTGCTTTAACTGTAAATTGTGCGGACATGCAATGTTGTACCCAAACAAAATTTGCGTCCTTTTCTTCCCACAAATAGAGCTTTCTTTTAATGGTATTTGATTGCCTCTGCGATTTTTTTTTTTTGCGATATAAATGGAAAAAGACCGAAAATTTGGAAAAAAAAATGATATTTTCTACTTTTTGTTATAAGAAAAATCGAATAAACTCAATTTTAGTCATACATTTAGGCCAAAATGTATTAAGTCACATGTCTTTAGTAAAAAAAAGTCAATAAGCGTATATTTATTGGTTTGCGCAAAAGTTATAGCGTCTACAAACTAGGGTACATTTTCTGGAATTTACACAGCTTTAAATTTATGACTGCCTATCTCATTTCTTGAGGTGCTAAAATGGCAGGGCAGTACAAAACCCCCCCAAATGACCCCATTTTGGAAAGTAGACACCCCAAGGAAATTGCTGAGAGGCTTGTTGAGCCCATTGAATATTTTTTTTTTGTCCCAAGTGATTGAATAATGACAAAAAAAATAAAAATTACAAAAAGTTGTCACTAAATGATATATTGCTCACACATGCCATGGTTATATGTGGAATTGCACCCCAAAATACATTCTGCTGCTTCTCCTGAGTACGGGGATACCACATGTGTGGGACTTTTTGGGAGCCTAGCCACGTACGGGACCCCGGAAACCAAGCACCGCCTTCAGGATTTCTAAGGGCGCAAATTTTTGATTTCACTCCTCACTACCTATCACAGTTTCGAAGGCCATAAAATGCCAAAATAGCACAAAACCCCCCCAAATGACCCCATTTTGGAAAGTAGACACCCCAAGCTATTTGCTGAGAGGCATGTTGAGCCCATTGAATATTTTATTTTTTTGTCCCAAATGATTGAATAATGACAAAAAGAAAAAAAAAATGTACAAAAAGTTGTCACTAAATGATATATTGCTCAAACATGCCATGGTTATATGTGGAATTGCACCCCAAAATAAATTTTGCTGCTTCTCCTGAGTACGGGGATACCACATGTGTGGGACTTTTTGAGAGCCTAGCCGCGTACGGGGCCCTGAAAACCAAGCACCGCCTTCAGGATTTCTAAGGGCACAAATTTTTGATTTCACTCCTCACTACCTATCACAGTTTTGAAGGCCATAAAATGCCAAGATAGCCCAAAACCCCCACAAATGACCCCATTTTGGAAAGTAGACACCCCAAGCTATTTGCTGAGAGGCATGGTGAGTATTTTACAGCTCTCATTTGTTTTTGAAAATGAAGAAAGACATTTTTTTATTTTTTTATTTTTTCAATTTTCAAAACTTTGTGACAAAAAGCGAGATCTGCAAAATACTCAACATACCTCTCAGCAAATAGCTTGGGGTGTCTACTTTCCAAAATGGGGTCATTTGGGGGGGTTTTGTGCCATCTGGGCATTCCATGGCCTCCGAAACTGTGATAGGCAGTGAGGAGTGAAATCAAAAATTTACACCCATAGAAATCCTGAAGGCGGTGCTTGGTTTTCGGGGTCCTGTACGCGGCTAGGCTCCCAAAAAGTCTCACACATGTGGTATCCCGTACTCAGGAGAAGAAACAGAATGTATTTTGGGGTGCAATGCCACATATAACCATGGCATGTTTGAGCAATATATAATTTAGTGACAACTTTTTGTACATTTTTTTTTTTTCTTTTTGTCATTATTCAATCACTTGGGACAAAAAAATAAAATATTCAATGGGCTCAACATGCCTCTCAGCAAATAGCTTGAGGTGTCTACTTTCCAAAATGGGGTCATTTGGGGGGGGGGGGTTTGAACTGTCCTGGCATTTTATGCACAACATTAGGAAGCTTATGTCACACATCATCCACTCTTCTAACCACTTGAAGACAAAGCCCTTTCTGACACTTTTTGTTTACATGAAAAATTTTTTTTTTTTGCAAGAAAATTATGTTGAACCCCCAAACATTATATATTTTTTTAAACAAAGGCCCTACAGATTAAAATAGTGGGTGTTGCATTTTTTTTCCACACAGTATTTGCGCAGCGATTTTTCAAACGCATTTTTTGGGGGAAAAACACACTTTTTTTATTTTTAATGCACTAAAAAACACTATATTGCCCAAATGTTTGATGAAATAAAAAAGATGATCATAGGCCGAGTACATGGATACCAAACACGACATGCTTTAAAATTGCGCACAAACGCGCAGCGGCGACAAACTACATTCATTTTTAAAAGCATTTAAAAGCCTTTACAGGTTACCACATTAGATTTACAGAGGAGGTCTACTGCTAAAATTACTGCCCTCGATCTGACCTTCGCGGTGATACCTCACATGCATGATGCAATTGCTGTTTACATATGACGCTAGACCGACGCTTGCATTCGCCTTTGCGCAAGAGCAGGGGGGGACAGCGGTGCTTTTTTTTATTTTTTATTTATTTTTTATTTATTTTGCTTTTATATTTTATTTTTAAACCATTTTTATTGTTATCTCAGGGAATGTAAATATCCCCTATGATAGCAATAAGTAGTGACAGGTACTCTTTTTTTGAAAAGAATTGGGGGGTTAGACCCTAGATCTTTCCTCTGTCCTCAAAGCATCTGACCACACCAAGATCGGTGTGATAAAATGCTTTCCCAATTTCCCAATGGCGCTGTTTATATCCGGGGGGGGGGGGACATTCCCTTCCACTGCTTGTAAAAGCAGTCTAGAGGCTAATTATCTGCTAGAATTGCTTTTACATGAAAGCCGGCCACTGGCTGAAAAGAATGATACCAAGATGATACCTAAACCCGCAGGCATCATTCTGGTATAAACACATTCAAAGTCAAGCAACATACCAATACGTTGCTGGTCCCCTTGTTGGACATGTATTGTAATCTTTTTTTTCATGCAGCCTGTTGGCTGAACGAAAAAAAAAGATTGATCGGTGGGTATGCCCACCATTAGAATACCTCCCTTCATCCACCCACTTCTGATGGGCATATATGCCGAAGCATGGGGGCATCCTCCCGCAAAAAAGTTATGCTGCGTACACATGGTCGGACTTTTCCACGGGCAAGCCTCCGTCGGAATTTCGACCGTATGTACGCGGCATAAAAGGTTATGCCGCGTACACACGGTCTGACTTTTCCACGGGCAAGCCTCCGTCGGAATTTCGACCGTATGTACGCGGGCGGCATAAAAGGTTATGCCGCGTACACACGGTCTGACTTTTCCACGGGCAAGCCTCCATCGGAATTTCGACCGTATGTATGCGGCATAAAAGGTTATGCCGCGTACACACGGTCTGACTTTTCCACGGGCAAGCCTCCGTCGGAATTTCGACCGTATGTACGCGGCATAAAAGGTTATGCCGCGTACACACGGTCTGACTTTTCCACGGGCAAGCCTCCGTCGGAATTTCGACCGTATGTACGCGGGCGGCATAAAAGGTTATGCCGCGTACACACGGTCTGACTTTTCCACGGGCAAGCCTCCGTCGGAATTTCGACCGTATATACGCGGCATTAGGAGCAAAATCGCTCCTCCGCCCCTGCTGCCCCCATGCTTCGGCATATATGCTCTTTTTTTTAACTGTGGTGGTGAAATCACCTCCTACAGCGTTGGAATCACGGCTTTATGTATCGTGGGAGCAAACGCTGTTGCTGTCAAGATAAATAAATCCGCGATGCAACTGAATGGCGTACCTGCTAAGCAAATGATGGTTAACATTAAAACAAAGTAACATTACAGTACAACAGTAAGACCTTACCATACCATACCTGCAAAGCAAATACCAAAACAAAACCTAGTAAAAAATAAAACATTTTTTTAACGCAACCTGTGCCTAAAATATATATATGCCGAAGCATGGGGGCATCCTCCCGCAAAAAAGTTATGCCGCGTACACACGGTCGGACTTTTCCACGGGCAAGCCTCCGTCGGAATTTCGACCGTATATACGCGGCATTAGGAGCAAAATCGCTCCTCCGCCCCTGCTGCCCCCATGCTTCGGCATATATGCTCTTTTTTTTAACTATGGTGGTGAAATCACCTCCTACAGCGTTGGAGTCACGGCTTTATGTATCGTGGGAGCAAACGCTGTTGCTGTCAAGATAAATAGATCCGCGCTGCAACTGAATGGCGTACCTGAAAACAAAAAATTACATACCTGAAAAGCAAGCATGATAAAACATTGCAGAATAGAATACAGTAAAAAAGAGCAGAACAATAGGAGGAGAAAATAGAGAGAGAGAGAGAGAGAGAGAGAGAGAGAGAGAACAATAAAACGACAACTATTTTAGTTTTTTGTTTTTTTTATTTTATATTTTTTTTGAGTTTTGTTTTTTACGTTTTTTTTTTCTTTTTTACACTTTTTTTTGTAACTTTAACAACTGTAATGGTTCGGGTCTCTCAAAATGTAATGGCATCTTGGGAGACCCTGTGTAAGTGTGTCCTAGTCTGTTAAATGCTGTACCCTACGCTAAAACTTCACTTTTGAGTGGTAGCGTTCAAAACATTCACCAAGGCAAAGACCAGGTTTGTCAGGACAGAGTGGACAAAAAACACGGGTGTCATGCCTAAATCCGCGCTTACTACAGACACGACATCTTTTTTGGGGGGTTCGTTGGGCAGGGGTACTCTCGAGGGCATACGGATAATGCCTCTCATGCAGCCGGCTTACTGCATTTGGTTGGGAATGGTGAGGTGCAGAACCGCCTGGATACAGGAGTTCTGTGACTATCTCATTCTGGAATTTTAGAAGAGCTAACGTCCCGCCTGAAGCTCTGTATAGCACATGAGCGTTCAGCAAAGCCAATTGGAATAAGGATAGAGACACTTTTTTGTACCAGCATCTCGCCTTACGGTCAATTAGATACGGCGCCAACAACTGGTCGTTGAGGTCCACCCCTCCCATATTTTGGTTATATTCGTGGACACAGAGGGGTTTCTCCACAACACCAGTCGCCGTACGAATTTGGACTGTCGTGTCTGCATGAAGGGAGGTAAGAAGGAAAACATTCTTATTGTCCCTCCACTTCATAGCGAACAAGTTATTACACTTCAAGCAGGCTCTCTCCCCCAGCCTAAGACGGGCATCTACAAGCCGCTGGGGAAAGCTCCGGCGATTAGGTCGCACGGTGCCACATGCTCCAATCTGATGATCAAACAAGTGACTAAACAGTGGCACGCTCGTGTAATAATTGTCCACATACAAGTGGTACCCCTTTCCGAATAAGGGTGACACCAAGTTCCACACTATCTTGCCAGCGCTCCCTATGTAATCCGGGCAGTTGACCGACTCAACCTGACTATCTTTTCCCTCATAAACCGTAAAGTTCAATACATAGCCTGTTGCCCTGTCACAGAACTTGTAGAGCTTGACCCCGTATCTGGCACGCTTGCTGGGAAGGTACTGCTTGAAAGACAAGCGGCCAGAAAATTTAATCAGGGACTCATCAACGCAGACAACTTGATCGGGAATAAACAAGGCTGCAAAACGTTCGTTGAAGTGGTTTACGAGGGGCCGAATTTTACAGAGCCGGTCGTATTCAGGGTACCCACGTAGACGACAAAGTTCATTGTCGTTGAAGTGCATGAACAGCAAAAATCTGCTCGTATCGTGTCCTGGGCATCGAGGCAGAGAACACGGGCATGTGGTCAATTGGGTGCGTGGACCAATAAGCACGCAATGACGGGAATTTATTTGTGCCCATGTTGAGGGAAAGGCCCAGAAAGGTCTTAAAGTCGGAAACCGTAATTGGTTTCCAATCTTTGGCAATTTTAGGCAACTGGGGGTTAGCGGCGATGAATTGACCAGCATACAAATTACTCTGGTCCACAATAGATCTATAGAGATCTTCCGTGAAAAACAGTGAATAAAAATCAATTGGCATAAAATCAGCTGTTTCCACCTGAATACCGGGTTGGGCAGTGAATGGGGGAAGTACGGGTTCTGCAGAAGTGGTGGGGACCCAATCAGGATAGGCGAATTCTGCAGGAAGGGCACTATGGGCACGACGGGCCTGCCTTTGTCTTCTTCTTGGTGGCAGCGGGACACTACTTGTGCTTGCCACCTCGCCAGCTTGAACTGCACTTATGGGACTCGCCACGTCACCACGTGATACTGCAGTGCTGGATGTACGCCCAGGCTGTACTAGGCCGCTGGTGCTTGCCAATTCACCAGAAGGAATAGCGGCGCTAGTACTACTCTGCTCCATGATACGAGAGACCTGCGGTTCTTGCTCCTCAACAACCTCAGAAGATCGGGATCGGGTACGCCTGACCTTAGCAGGGACCTCAACTTCGTCGTCAGAGCTATCTGACGTGGGGCCGCTGACGTTACGGTCTTCTACGGGAAGATATTCTGAGCCTGAATCTGACAGATGCGTGACCTCCTCTTCACTATCTGTCATGCTCAGAATCTCGTAGGCCTCTTTACTAGTGTACCTTCGTCTTGCCATTTTGGGCTCTAAATTTAGGGGTACACTAGTAAGATTCACAGGTAAAAAAAAGCACCTGACTGTCACCAAATGTATCAAACGCTACCAAAAAAACTGTTAGCGATCGCAGGGATCAGGACTGTCTCTGCGAACGCTGCAGTTATGTGTGTTGTGTTTGGTAAGTGACAGTGATCGATCGATACTGCACGTGGGCTGGGCTGGGCTGGGCTGGGCTGGGCGGAGGGGCTAAACGCAGGTGCTAGCAGGTATCTGGGCTGATCCCGCTAACACTGCGTTTTTGGGAACCCTAAACCGCTGGGGACGCTAGTATAGATCTGATCAGATACTATACCACTAAGGGAGGTGTATGCTTTGCGCGTGGGTGTTAGCGTTACTGGCACTAACCTGACGCTGCCTGGGGTGACGCAGACCCTCTCTGGCGCTAAAACCTAATTGATATCAGCCGCCGGGCGATCAGGGGGTTAAACCTTTATTGGGTTATATACGGCGGGTGCCCTGATGCTATAAAAAGCAAACTAACCAACCAGCGTCACCTGTAACCTTTATATGGTGATCACTGGTGAAAGGGTTAACTAGGGGCAATCAGGGGGTTAAAACCTTTATTAGGTTAAATATGGGGGTACCCGACGCTATATAAAAACCTGACGGGTTACCTAAATAACTAAATAACTAACTGGGTAACCAGTGTCACCAGTGACGCTTATACGGTGATCACTGGTGAAAGGGTTAACTCTAGGGGCAATCAGGGGGTTAAAATAATATATGGGGGTACCTGACGCTAATAAAAACCTGCGGCGAACCTAAAAATAATTAACTGGCTATCTAGGGCACCAGCGACAAGAAAAAAGCGATCGGAAAGACGAACGCTTAGTGACGCTGGCGTTAGGGGGTGAAAGGGTTACCTGGGGGGCGATCAAGGGGTTAAACCTTTATTAGGGGGGGCGTTAGGGGGCTACCCTGGACCTAAAGGGGCCTAATCCTAACTGCCCTGCAACTTTTTACAGTCACAAATGACACTGATTGCAGTGATCAGTCAAAAAAATGATCACTGCAAACGGTGCACTGTGACTGGGGGTACTGGGGGTGATCTGGGGGGTGATCTGGGGGTGACTGGGGGGTTAAAAGTGTGCCTACGTGTACTGGTGTCAGTGGGCTGTTGGTGCACTTACTATGTGATGTCTTCTCTCCTCGTGCCGGATCGAAAAGACCGACACGAGGAGAGATGACATCACTTCCTCTGCCTGTGTTGACATTACACAGGCAGGGGAAGCTCTCTCTCATTCGCCGGGAGCGAAAACCCGAATGGAGAAAAGAAGAAGATGGAAAAAGAAGAAGATGGAAGAAGAAGATGGAAGAAGATGGAAAAAGAAGAAGATGGAAGAAAGGAAAACACATTAATAAAGGAATTGTCAAAAACCGGCTCTTGTCATTTTTTACATTTTTGACACTTTCCTTGTGAAATGGTAGGGGTACATTTGTACCCCATTACCATTTCACACAGGGGGGGCGGGATCTGGGGGTCCCCTTTGTTAAAGGGGTCTTCCAGATTCCGATAAGCCCCCTGCCCGCAGACCCCCACAACCACCGGGCAAGGGTTGTGGGGATGAGGCCCTTGTCCCCATCAACATGGGGACATCCACCCCATGTTGAGGGCATGTGGCCTGGTACGGTTCAGGAGGGAGGGGGGGCCACTCTCTCGTCCCCCCCTCTTCCCCTGCGGCCGGCCAGGTTGCGTGCTCGGATAAGGGTCTGGTGTGGATTTTTGGGGGAACTCCACGCCATTTTTTAAGAAAATTTGGGGTGGAGTTCCCCTTAAAATCCATGCCAGATCTGAAGGGCCTGGTTTGGATATTTGGGGGGAACCCGCACGTCATTTTTTTAAAAAATTTGCAGCGGGGTTCCCCTTAATATCCATTCCAGACCTGAAGGGCCTGGTTATGGAATTTGGGGGAACCCCCACGCTTTTTTTTTTTGGTTAGCAAAGACTTTCAATGACTTTTCTCTATATTGCCGGGAGCCGACAATTCATTATAGCCGCGGCTGCTTTTAAATGGCTTTTTTTTCCTTTAGAAATGTAATTTTGCTGGCACACTGGGAAGTTCAGAGCTGCGCCTGTTCAACTTATGCAAATTGATTTACGTGACTTGACATTTACTAAGATTTTGCCGGCGCAGTGTCTTGGCGCATTTAAACCATTAAAATTCCCGCGCTGAGCTCAAAAAAACCTCCCGCAGCTCGAATCGGAATTGCCGGCGCAGCGGGCTGGTTTTGAAAAAGTTACTTTCCCACTCTATTTTGGGCATATTAGTTATTTGGGCAGGTGTCACTACACTTCCTCACATCACCCCATGTCACCCCCAATATTTTCTCACTTCCAGCTTCTTTATATTTAGATTTTAACATGCCCTGCGCCAGGTCCATAGTAGCGCACTGAGCGCCTCCTCCCGGGCGCAGAGAACACTATAGTAAATGGGAAATAGGGCTGCGATACTGGCGCTAATGTTTTGTAAATACCAAAACAGCCATTGCGCACGCAGATGCGCCAATACTCATGGCGCAAACGTTTGGTAAATCAGCCCCAGTGAGGCAAAGTGAGGCACAGTGAGGCATGCAGATGGACACCCTAGGCTTATACGCAAGTCAATACGTTTTCCCAGTTTTTTGTGGTAAAATAGGTGCCTCGGCTTATATTCGGGTCGGCTTATACTCGAGTATATACGGTACCCATCACCTGGTTAATATAAACCAAAAAGCTAGTCCACTTACAATTTATATTTGAGTTTTTTTTTGTAGCTATTGAAGAGTTAAATCACATGACAGTTTATTATTTTGGTTATCTATTGATGAGATCTTTGTACTTGAGTTTTTTTAATAATTCTAGAGGGATGGATAAATAAAGAGTCATGCCGTGTACACACGACCGTTTTTCATGACGAGAAAAATGCAATTTTTTAATTTGGTCATTAAAAACGATCGTGTGTGGGCTCCAGAGCATTTTTTCACGACGTGAAAAATGGCCATTAAAAATTTGGAACATGCTCTAATTTTTCTCGTCGTTTTTCACGTCGTCGTTTTTCTCGTCATGAAAAACGGCCGTGTGTAGGCTTTAACGACGTGAAAAAAACGCGCATGCTCAGAAGCAAGTGATGAGACGGGAGCGCTCGTTCTGGTAAAACTAGTGTTCGTAATGGAGATAGCACATTCGTCACTCTGTAATGGACTGAAGAGCACGAGGCTGAAAAGCGCGAATCGTCTCTCACCAAACTTTACTAACACGAGGATCAGCAAAAGCAGCCCAAAGGGTGGCGCCATCCGAATGGAACTTCCCCTTTATAGCGCCGTCATACATTTCGTACATCACCACGCTTTGCTCAAGCATTTTTTTTTATGGTAGTGTGTAGGCAAGGCAGGCTTGAGAAGAATCACGTCGAGAAAAACTTTGTTTTTTTCAATGACATTAAAAACGGTCGTGTGTACGCGGCATAAGAGCCCTTTCACATCTAGACATCTCGTTTTAGCTGTGCTTTACCGGCGCTGCAGAGCTGCTTTTCGGGCGGGAACGGGCGCTTTTAACCCCAAAGAAGGGGTTAACAAAGGGTTAAAAGTGCCCATGTTCAATGGGCAGGGCAGTTTGGGAGGTATATACACCAATCCCAAACTGCCCCAAAAATGCTGCTTGCAGGACTTTTTTTCCTGTCCCGCAAGCACTCGGGTTTTCACACTGGGGTGGCTTGAGAGGCACTTTTCAGGCTCTATTTTTAGCGCTAAAATGCATGAAAAGCACCTCAGTGTGAAAGGGGTCTAATAGAAAAGGCTGCAATATCTTTCATGGAGAAAAAGCTGCTGTGGGCACCTAGCTGTATCATTTATGTGACCAAAAGCCTTGGTTATATGATGTGTTCTGACAGGGAGGATTAGCCAGTTCGAACTTTGATTCCCCAAGTTAAACAAAGATATAGGATCAAATACAGTACCTAGACTTTTAGGCAGTCCATAGATGACTCCATTCCCCAATCCACACACTCGATGTGGATGGGGGAATCCTCCCCACTGTTTTCTGACAACAGGGAGACTTCAGTGTCAGAATTCACTGATTAGCACTTCTGGCTGTAGCCAGCAGCGCTGATCGAGTGGGAAAATCCAACAGGGTGGTTCTGCACAATCTCCCTGCCCTTACATGGATCAAAATGTGTCCAGTCTTTGCCGAACCGGCTAAACTTTGATCTATGTATGGCTGGATTTAGTCACACGACCAGCCCTGGGGGTAGCCCCAAGCTTCCTTTTTTCTTAGAAGCATAGGAATTTTAGCTCTTAAGTTATGACTGATTGATTTATCTATTCAGGCAAAACAGTTTACATTGCTTTTGGTTAACATTTGAAAGTAGATCCACTTTAAAAGTCACTCAAGGCAGAAGACCTGTGAAATAAGCTGTCTAAAAATAAAATAAATGGGGGGCGTGACCAACTTCCGGTATGTGAGGAAGCTTCTTCTCAGAGCTCCGACCGTGCAATGATCCTGCAATATCCTGACGGACCCCAGGCTTGAATCTTTGCCTGCCCACTGACCGGAATTGATAGGGGAACATACCGGGAACCTTGCGATGGTGAAATACGGCCCCAGTGTGGAACCTACACCCGCGGAGAAGCTGGCTAAGTTTGCCCACGAGGCTTCCCAAAATGGCGCCCGCTTGGATCAGGGGACCTCATCTGTTCCTACGGAACACAGATGGACCGAGGGGGATGGTGACTGGCCGGATCCGACTGATCCTCTGGCGTCTCCCCTGCCCTCCCCCAAGTCCCAGGAGGCCAAGTTGGGGGACATCGAAGATAGGCTTCGAAGGAACAATCTCAGGTTCCTAGGATTCCCGGAGGGGTCAGAGGGAAAGAATCCTGAGGAATTCCTGCTGTCCTGGCTCAAGCAAACCTTTGGAGATGATAGTTTCTCTCACCTGTTTGCCATAGAGAGGGCGCATAGGGTCCCCCTGAGAGCACCCCCGCCGGGCAGATTTCCTAGACCTATGCTGGCCCGTTTCCTCTATTTCAGAGATAAGGAAACTATTCTGCGCAAGGCCCGCAAGCTGTCTGAATTAATGTATAACAGCAACCGCATATCCATCTTCCCGGACTTTTCAGAAGCCACACAGAAACAAAGAGCGGCTTTCCAGAGTGTGAAGCAGCGCCTGAGAGAACGCAGCCTGCCATACAGTATGCTTTACCCAGCTAAGCTCCGGGTTGTGCACAAGGGGCAGACGCAGTTCTTCCTGTCCCCTAGAGAGGCGGATCGCTGGCTGGAATCACTGGGACATGGTTAAGGTCTCTACGCATGCATCTCTCGAGTGTGCTCCCTAACAGGCCTGGGGGGATCCCCCAGGGGAGTATGACTATTCTGCCTTTTGAAATTCATGCACATGATTGTTTTTTTACGGTTTATTTCTGGGACTTTTCCCGGTCTGAGAGATCCTGCATATTTCAAGTCCTGCAGGGATAATACTGAAGGTCCTACGTTTACTATGGTCCTGTTTATGCTCTATTTGAACTCACACACTTGCCCCTACATTTTCTTGCCCGGCTGGAGCAGGAAGATTACCCCCCCCTTTAGGG
This sequence comes from Rana muscosa, assembly GCA_029206835.1. NCBI lineage: Eukaryota > Metazoa > Chordata > Amphibia > Anura > Ranidae > Rana > Rana muscosa. The sequence continues at coordinate 277,000,775 of CM055117.1, forward strand.
AGACTTTTGCTGTTGGATGTTTTGGGAGGAAGCGTGTGTGATGTTTGGGGCTGCAGGCAGGGTGGGGGGAATGGGTGTTGGGATCCTTTGTTTTGGATCTAGGACAGTTCCTGTTTCTTTTTTTGGTTTTTGCTCTATTTTATTTTTTCATTTTTTTCCTATGTCTCCACAGTATGGGGGCTCCGGCCCTCGATTGCATTTGTCTGTGCCGTATTCTGTCCAGTGGAATACAGGTGTATACCCTGAAAATGACTGCTTTGATGTTAAGTTGTACATATTAGGCATGTGCATTTTGTTTAGTTCCGAAACGAAATTCGGACAAATTTTCATTATTTGGACGTTCGGATGCATCCGAATGAACGAATTACAATGCTAACGAATTCAACCGAATCCGAAATAATGTTTTGAATCGAAAAACCACGGACGAAATTCGAATCGAATTCGAAAAAAATTCGAATCTTATTCGAAAAAAATTCGAGTCGAATCGAATTTGAAAACAATTAGAATAGAATCGAAAATATTGCAAAGAATCAAATAGAAAAACAATAGAACAGAATAGAATAAAATACAATATATATATATTATATTTTATTCTATTCTGTTCTATTTTTTTCTAGTCTATTTTCTATTTCTATTCTAATCTTTTTTAATTGGAATTCGAAAAATCGGTCGCATTCGAACATATTTCAACCAAATTCGATATTTCAACCGGATTCGAAATTATTCCAACCGAATAGAAAAGACCATGTTCCGACATTCGAATTTCGTATAGAATGAATTCAAATTCCAATTAGAAAAGATTAGAATAGAAAATAGACTAGAAATAGACTAGACTAGGGAAATGGCTGCTAATAGTTTGCAGGAGACCTGAAAAAAAATATGAAATAGATGCTTATAGTCTGCAGATCTGATGAGAAAATGAAATAGATACTAATAGTCTGCAGGAGATCTGCAAAAATATATATATAAATGCTAATAGTCTGCAGGAGATCGGATGGAAATAAATAGTAATCTGCAAAAAAAAAAATGAAATAGATGCTAATAGTCTGCAGGAGATCTGCTGAAATAAAGGAAATGGCTGCTCTAATGCAAAAAAAGAAAAAGAAAAGAAAAATGAAATAGATTCTAATAGTCTGCAGGAGATCTGCAAAAAAAATGAAATAGATGTTAATATACTGCAGGAGATCTGATGGAAATAAATAGTAATCTGCAACAAAAAAAATGAAATAGATATTTATTTCCATCAGATCTCCTGCAGTATATTAACATCTATTTCATTTTTTTGCAGATCTCCTGCAGACTATTAGCATCTATTTAATTTTTATTTTATTTTTCTTTTTTGCATTAGAGCAGCCATTTCCTTTATTTCAGCAGATCTCCTGCAGACTATTAGCATCTATTTCATTTTTTTTTTTTTGCAGATTACTATTTATTTCCATCCGATCTCCTGCAGACTATTAGCATTTATATATTTTTTTGCATATCTCCTGCAGACTATTAGTATCTATTTCATTTTTTCATCAGATCTGCAGACTATAAGCATCCATTTCATTTTTTTTTTCAGGTCTCCTGCAAACCTTTAGCAGCCATTTCCCTAGTCTAGTCTATTTCTAGTCTATTTTCTATTTCTATTCTAATCTTTTCTAATTGGAATTTGAATTCATTCTATACGAAATTCGAATGTCGGAACATGGTTTATTATAATCTTTTCTATTCGGTTGGAATAATTTTGAATCCGGTTGAAATATTAATGAATGCAGATGAAATATCGAATCCGGTAGAAATATTTTCGAATTCCGCTCTTTAGGGGTACCCGGCAAGGATGCCCCCTGTCGCCATTGCTTTACGCACTGGCGGCAGAACCATTGGCGATAGCTATACGCGCACATCCTGGGGTAGTGGGGCTCAGCAAAGGAGGCGTGACGGAAACCATCAGTACTTATGCAGATGATACTCTGTTATATTTAGATGACTCAACCAGTTCCCTCCCGACAGTATTGAGCTTGATAGAAAGGTTTGGAATCTTTTCTGGACTCCGTATCAACTGGGATACATCCCAGATTTTACCCTTAGACAGCTTCCCACCGCCTGAAGACAGAGCTATGCTCCCCCTTCAGAGAGTCGATACTATCAAATACGGATCACCAGAGACCCAGCTGATTATATCCCGCTTAACATTGTCCCACTGTACGACATGCTCAAACATAAGACCCAGATCTGGGCGCGGCTCCCCCTGGGAATGATGGGCCGGATAAACCTGGTAAAGATGGTATTATTACCTAAAATCCTGTATGTGCTTTGGCATGCACCTGTTTGATACTCAGACACTATAAACTGATAGAGACGTTACTGAAGCCGTTTATCTGGTTCAGCAGTAGACACAAGCTACCCTGGCAGAAGCTTAAAAACCCCACTGACTTTGCTGATACGCAGGGCCGGACTGGGAATAAAATCCAGCCCTGGAAAAAATTTCATACCAGCCCCACAGCATTATTATACCATGATAACGTCATTATTTTCTTGTTTATGAAAGGGAAAACCATACATTTTAAAGCACATTTGAAGAGTGTATTATATATAGATGAGACAGATATGAAAGCACATTAGGACATATATATATATTGTGAGGGGGTTCGCTCAGCAGCGGGGGTGTGTGACCCCCTGGATGGGTTCACCACACAAAACAGGCACAGCAGACAGGGTTTATAGTTGCAAAAACGAAAGGTGCAGTTTATTCAAACTATTTACAAGGGAAAAAACAACAAAACAAACAGAAACATGAAAATAAATCCTGGTCAACTTGACCGCATACTACACACGTTGGTGTCCCTGACTAACAACTGGGTACAGCCTTGCGCTGTCCCAGTCCCTAGCTCCCTGCTTTTTGAAGTTCTTACAGTAACCACACAGGCTTTGGCTCACCGCACAGAGATCACACTCCCCAGACTATTCACACAGATCTGGTTCCAGGTTGGAGCATCTCCCTTAGCATGCTGGGAGTTCTTGTAGAGGCCCTAACAAGCCCACTTGCTTCAGCTGGGCTCATTAACTCTTCCCCTGCAAGACTCCCAGCACTCCCCCTAGTGGTATAAATCGGCATAAAGCCTGAATCTAGGACATATATATCTCCCATCCTGGATGCAACCCGGCGACTTTACCTGCCTGCTGTCACATCCCCCCCCCCTCTTGTTTTAACCTTGGGGTTGGAACACAAGCAATCAGGCATGCATGTACTCGAGACAAAGCATCCACATTCCCCATTTGAACGCCAGGGCGATGCTTTACTGTAAAGTTGAATTCCTGTAGGGCCAGGAACCACCTATTTACTCTTCTATTTGTCTCTTTGTTCTGAGCCATCCATTTTAAAGGAGCGTGATCAGTAATCATGTCAAAGTGCCTACCTAGCAGATAGTACCGAAGGGAATCTAGAGCCCACTTCACCGCTAAACACTACTTCTCAATTGTGGCATAATTTACCTCATGGGACTTCAATTTCCTGCTGAGGTAAATGACTGGGTGCTCTTCCCCATTCCAGACCTGGGACAAAGCTGCTCCTATCCCAACGTCTGATGCATCACTTTGTACGACAAAGTCCCTAGAGAAGTCTGGTGAGTACAACACTGGCTGGCTACATAAGGCTTTTTTTAAGAATTGGAATGCTGCCTCAGCCTCTGGGGTCCATTTAACCATGACAGACTCTTTCCCTTTTGTCAGGTTGGTTAGGGGCACAGCCTGAGAAGCAAAGTGGGGAATGAATTGCCGATAATAACCAGCGATTCCTAGAAAGGCTCGTACCTGCTTCTTGCTGTTGGGACGTGGCCAATTCTGTATGGCCTCGACTTTATTGACCTGGGGTTTTATTACTCCTCTCCCAATGGTGTACCCAAGATATTTGGCCTCCTCCTGTCCAATGGTACACTTCTTGGGGTTGGCCGTAAACCCAGCTTCCCGGATAGAGTCTAGGACTGCTTGCACTTTTGGCAGATGTGAGGCCCAATCTGTGCTATAGATAATGACATCATCCAGGTAAGCCGCGGCATACTTCTGATGGGGCCTCAGTATCTGGTCCATTTTCCGCTGGAATGTTGCCGGTGTGTTCTGTAATCCAAACGGCATTCTTTTATATTGGAACGCCCCATCTGGGGTTACAAACACGGTTTTCTCCTTGGCCGATTTGGCCAGGGGAATTTGCCAATACCCTTTTGTGAGATCAAGAGTTGTCATGTATCGGGCTGTTCCCAGCCGGTCAATCAACTCATCTATACGTGGCATGGGGTAGGTGTCAAATTTTGTAACTTTGTTCAGTTGTCGAAAATCGTTACAAAATCGCCAGCTCCCATCCGGTTTAGGCACTAACACTATGGGACTGGACTAATCACTTTGGGACTCCTCTATCACCCCCAACCTAAGCATTTTCTGTACTTCCTCACGTATTGCCTCCTGTCGGGCCTCTGGGATCCGATAGGGATTTAGCTTCACCCTTTCACCGGGCGGGGTAATAATATCATGCTCTACCCCAGATGTTTGTCCCGGCAGCTCAGAGAAAACCTCCTTGTTGCGAAGCACAAACTCCTTAACCTCCTGTTGTTGGGGGTTTGACAAGGTGACTGCTATTCCAACCTCAGGAATCACGCAATCAGACTGAGCTGGTGACAAAGTTTCTGCGACTAGGGATTCCCTATCCCTCCAGGCTTTCAACAGATTAATGTGATAGATCTGTTCGGGCTTTCGCCTTCCTGGTTGTCTGACCTTGTAATTCACTTCGCTCACTTTTTCCATTATCTCGTAGGGGCCTTGCCATTTGGCGAGGAATTTGCTTTCAACGGTAGGGAAAAGTACCAATACCCTATCCCCCGGGGAAAAGGTACGGGTCTTGGCCCCACGGTTGTACACTCTCTGTTGTGCCAACTGCGCTTGGGCCAAATGTTCCTTTACGATTGGCATTACCTGTGCAATTCTATCTTGCATCAGGGCGACATGCTCTATCACACTCCTGTGGGGAGAACTCTCACTCTCCCAAGTTTCCTTGGCGATATCCAACAGCCCTCTTGGGTGTCTCCCATAGAGTAACTCAAAGGGTGAGAAACCCGTAGAGGATTGGGGTACCTCCCTAATGGCAAACATTAATCAGGGAATTAGACAGTCCCAATCCTTTCCATCTCTATCCACCACCTTCTTTAACATTTGTTTTAGGGTTTTGTTGAATCTTTCAACCAACCCATCTGTTTGGGGGTGATACACAGATGTACACAATTGTGTTACTTTGAACAACTTGCACAGCTCTTTCATAACCCGGGACATAAAGGGTGTACCTTGGTCCGTAAGCAGTTCCTTACAAATACTAACACGGCTAAAAACAAGAGATAGCTCTTTGGCTATGGTTTTGGCCGAGGTATTTCGGAGAGGAATCGCTTCCGGATAACGGGTGGCATAGTCTAATATAACCAAAATGTACTGATGCCCCCTAGCGGACTTCATTATCGGACCTACCAAATCCATTGCGATCCTCTCAAAGGGGACCTCAATGATGGGAAGAGGTACCAGCGGGTTACGGAAATGTGGCATCGGTGCCGACATATGTCACACAGGGCAGGAGGAACAATAATTTTCTGTTTCCACCATGACCCCAGGCCAATAGAATCTTTCCAATACTCTCTCTCGGGTTATCTCTGTCCCTAGATGACCTCCAAGAATGTGCCCATAGGCCAACTCTAACACCAACTTCCTGTAAGGTTTGGGGACCACAAGCTGCTCAATGGTTTCTTCTGCTCTTTTAGCCACCCGATACAGTAGGTCCTTTTCCACGATGAAGTACGGGTAAGTGCAGGTCTCATCTGGGTTCACTAACTCGCCATCTATTTTCACTACGTTTTCCCGTGCCTTTATTAGGGTGGGGTCTTTTAACTGCTCTGTGGCAAAATTTTCCTTGTGAACCTCGAGATCAGAAAACTCCACAGACGGCACGTTTTCGTCTGAGGATGTTGGCTCCTCCCCAGTTTCTCGAGTCTCCCCTGCCAATACCGACAAGGGAAATTCTGGAGAGTCCTCACCACTCTCAGAGGAATTTGGCTATCACATTCCTGGTATATAGGGGCACCAGTGGGGGGCTCAGGACGATCCCAGAGTTCCCAAAACTTTGGAAAATCCCTTCCCACAATGGCATCATGTGGTAACTGAGACACTAACCCCACCTGATGAGAGAGGTTACCTTTGGAGGTCTCAAAACACACTGTAGTCACAGGATACTCTCGGGTGTCCCCATGCACACAAATAACAGCTACCTTGTTATTCCCTAAGACCTCTGTAGTGACTAATTCAGCTTTTATCAGTGTCACCAGGCTACCTGAATCCAGCAACACAACAACATTTTTACCATTAATACACAGTTTGCATAAATGTTTCTCAGTTCCCCGAATGGCAGTGCATGCGAATGTCGCAAACAGCAACTGACGTCTGTCCGTTAGAAAGTCACATTGCATGGGTTCATCCACAACCGGGCAATTTGCTGCAATATGTCCCTCTTGCCGGCAGCGGTAGCAAACAATCCTTTTTGCTGCCTCTTGAGCCCCTGACTTCCCAGTCTGTTCTCGCCAGACATTAGGTAGAACTCTCACCCTCTCCACCCTCACCCCTTGGAATCATCTTACCCGCCACTGGGAATGGTCTGGTCTTAGGGTGGAAAGTCCGTGAGTCTCTGGAAGAGGCAGTCAGGTTCTCTGTAGCCAAGTACTTCTCCACACGATCCACAAGATTATCGGCCGTTTCTGGGTCTCCATGGCTTACCCACTTTTGGATGGCAGTAGGAAGAGCTCTCAGGAAACGATCCATCACAACACGTTCCACAATCTTTGGTGCAGAGAAAGTCTCCTGCTCAGGTGAATGAGATCATACATTTGAGACCTGGGGGGTTTCCCAAGCCGGAAAGTCCAGTTATGCACACGCTGAGCCCGGACGGCCAGGGTGACACCCAGCCGTGCCAATATTTCATTTTTTAGCATCACATAGTCTTTTGCTTGGTCAGGCTCTAGGTCATAGTAAGCTTTCTGAGATTCACCAGTTAACAGAGGGGCCACCAGTCCAGCCCACTGCTCCTTAGGCCACTTTTCCCTTTCAGCAGTCCTTTCAAATGTGGTCAAAAACACCTCTGGATCATCCTCTCCAGTCATTTTTGTCAGTAAACGACTCACCCCAAAGGACGCGGTATTAGTGGAACTACTTGCCTCACTGGTCTGCGGACTTTGCTGCATTAATGTCTCCATTTGTTGCTGTAGTCTCTGTTCTTGCTTCTGCAACAGGTCTATGAAGCGGGCCTCAGATTGCTGCTGGGCTTGTTGCTGAGCTGCCAGACTCTGTTGATGAGCTTGCTGCTGGGCTGCCAGTCTCTGTTGCAAATTTGCATTTGTCTGTTGTTGAGCTGCAAGGCTCTTTTGCAAACCTGCATTTGTCTGCTGCTGATTGGCATTTGCTAGAGCCAGCTGTTTCAGTATCTCCTCCATGCTGGCCTTTAAAAAAAAACTGCCACTGGTTCTCCACCAACTGTGAGGGGGTTCGCTCAGCAGCGGGTGTGTGTGACCCCCTGGATGGGTTCACCACACAAAACAGGCACAGCAGACAGGGTTTATAGTTGCAAAAACGAAAGGTGTGGTTTATTCAAACTATTTACAAGGGAAAAACAACAAAACAAACAGAAACATGAAAAGAAATCCTGGTCAACTTGACCGCATACTACACACGTTGGTGTCCCTGACTAACAACTGGGTACAGCCTTGTGCTGTCCCAGTCCCTAGCTCCCTGCTTTTTGAAGTTCTTACAGTAACCACACAGGCTTTGGCTCACCGCACAGAGATCACACTCCCCAGACTATTCACACAGATCTGGTTCCAGGTTTGAGCATCTCCCTTAGCATGCTGGGAGTTCTTGTAGAGGCCCTAACGAGCCCACTTGCTTCAGCTGGGCTCATTAACTCTTCCCCTGCAAGACTCCCAGAACTCCCCCTAGTGGTATAAATCGGCATAAACAATAAAAATAAAATATGCAGCGCTAAATAGGTGAATAAAGGACCAGTTAACCTAATCTAGTCCAAACAATAAAAACCAAAGTGAATAAATGACCAAAAATCACAAATAAACACACCGTGAAGTGTTACTAAAGAGATTACCAAACAAAGGTAAATAGAAAAAAAAAAATAAATAAATAAAAAAAAAATTATGCTGTAAATAATTAGTGAAATGAATACAATAACTAAAACATCATGAGCAAAAAGTCCCAGAACGGTGAAAGAATAAAAAAAATGAGTGGCTAGAGAAGCTTCTTCCCAGGGGAGCTGTGCAGACTGGCAAACGTGACACCCAGGTGTGTGGTGGTCCTGCTTACCGGATAGTCATGACTGTATCCACAGTCTCACCTAACACAGGGAATAAGGCTTCCCCACAGCCCAACGATATCCTGAGCAGTTCTCACCAGCCCGAAATTAATCCAAATGGGAGAGAAAACAAAGAAACTCCATAGTGTAATAAGTAAAAATCCGGTTTAATTAATTAATAAAGGTTGCACTTACAATTGGTAGATGGTCAGTCAGCGATAAAAGACAGATAATGTGCAGCAATAACAGTGCTGCATACGGCAGCGTTGGTTCAAATTTTCCCGAGCTCGGGAAAATTTGAACCAACGCTGCCGTTTGCAGCACTGTTATTGCTGCACATTATCTGTCTTTTATCGCTGACTGACCATCTACCAATTGTAAGTGCAACCTTTATTAATTCATTAAACCGGATTTTTACTTATCACACTATGGAGTTTCTTTGTTTTCTCTCCCATTTGGATTAATTTCGGGCAGGTGAGAACTGCTCAGGATATCGTTGGGCTGTGGGGAAGCCTTATTCCCTGTGTTAGGTGAGACTGTGGATACAGTCATGACTATCCGGTAAGCAGGACCACCACACACCTGGGTGTCACGTTTGCCAGTCTGCACAGCTCCCCTGGGAAGAAGCTTCTCTAGCCACTCACTTTTTTTATTCCTTCACCGTTCTGGGACTTTTTGCTCATGATGTTTTAGTTATTGTACTCATTTCACTAATTATTTACAGCATCATTTTTTTTTTTTTTTTCTATTTACCTTTGTTTGGTAATCTCTTTAGTATCACTTCACGGTGTGTTTATTTGTGATTTTTGGTCATTTATTCACTTTGGTTTTTATTGTTTGGACTAGATTAGGTTAACTGGTCCTTTATTCACCTATTTAGCGCTGCATATTTTATTTTTATTGTTTCTGTTATTTGGTCTTTTTTGTATAGGACTTTTTATGCTAGCTGCTTGTAGGTGTCTATTTTCACTTTTTGTTACATTGTTCTTCCACCTATTATTATCTATCACCATTAGCGCAACGTTAGCCCTTTGGGCTTTTCTTTTCTTTATAAATCGGCATAAAGCCTGAATCTAGGACATATATATCTCCCATCCTGGATGCAACCCGGCGACTTTACCTGCCTGCTGTCACAATATATATATATATATATATATATATATATATATATATATATATAAAATGCAAATTCCAGTTAAAAGTGGTAAAAGTGGTCAATCATCAAGGGGGACCCCAGGAACTCAGAACGTGGGGGGGGGGGACCACCTTCCGCAGAAAGAATACACTAAGGTAAGGGGGGTGGGTTACTGATATAGGGGGGAAACCTTTATATCAATGCCCCCTTACATTATCGTATTCACTCCCCCCTTACATCAGTGACCCCCCCTCAGATTGGCCTAGCGGTGCTGTCACTGACCTCCTCTCAGGTACACTGAGCAGGGCTCAGTCAGTTGGCTCCAGCTCGGTGGCTCTGGTTTCATCCTATATAGTCTCCTCTCCACAGTCCCCACACATCTGACTTCTCCCATGACCCCCATCCCAGCGGTGCTCCCACTCTTGACTCCCCTCCAGACTCCCTCAGAGACTGCAGACATGATACAGGAGATGGTCAGAGACTGCAGACATGATACAGGAGATGGTCAGAGGCTGCACACATGATACAAGAGCTCAATGCAGCCCCACCAGTACCCATAAAATGCAGCCTCATCAGTGCCCATCAAATGCAGCCTCACTGTGCCCATCAATGCAGCCTCACTGTGCCCATCAATGCAGCCTCCCTGTGCTCATCAATGCAGCCACACTGTGCCCACCATTGCAGCCACACTGTGCCCACCATTGCAGCCTCACTGTGCTCATCAAATGCAGCTTTACTGTGCCCGTGAATGCAGTCTCACTGTGCCCATGAATGCAGCCTCTCCTATGCCCCATGTCCCAGTCTGCAGTCCCTGTCTGTGGGAAGGTGTGTTGTTGATGCTCGGTATGGTACCTTCCATGCCGGCAGGATATCCATGATCACCATCAGCAGGCAGGGTCTGTTCTCATTTTGGATGGGGACAGTGCTCCTTCCAGAGGTTTGTTTGCTGTGAGATGGAGTGGTCCCTGGCCACCTGCACCTTCAGCCATCCTCATTTTCCGGGCCCAGTCAGCCTGTCCTCTAGTCCTGGGGAAGTGAGAGCACTGGGGGGAGCTGGAGAGAAGGGGGAGCGGAGAGCACTGGTGGGGTTGGAGAGCACATGGGTGGGGGCAAAGAGCAGGGGGGAGTGGAGATCACAGGGGTGGGGAGCAGAGAGCACTGGGGGGGCTTGAGGGCACTGGGGGGGGGCAAAAATAACAGGGGTGGAGAGCATAGGAGGCTGAGAGGGGGGGCTGGAGAGCACTTAGGGGGCCAAGAGTGTGGGAGGTAAAGAGCACTGGAGGGGATCTTGAGAGCACTGGGGGGGAGAAAGAACAGGGGTGGAGAGTACTGGGGGGTACAAAGAGCAGGGGGGAGTGGAGAGCACTGGGGGGTGGAGAGCAATGGGGGGAGCTTGAGAGCACCAGTGGGGGCCAGAAAAAACAGGGGTGGAAAGTACGGGGGGCTGGAGAGCACAATGGGGGGCGGAGAGCACTGGCGGGGTTGGAGAGCACATGGGTGGGGGCAAAAAGAACAGGGGTGGGGAGCACGGGGGGCTGGAGAGCACTATGGGGGGCGGAGAGCACTGGCGGGGTTGGAGAGCACATGAGTGGGGGCAAAAAGAACAGGGGTGGGGAGCACGGGGGGCTGGAGAGCACTGGAGTGGGGGCTGGAGAGTGATGGGGAGAGCTGGAGAGCACGGGGGAGAAAGAACAGGGGTGGGGAGCACTGGGGGGAGTGGAGAGTACTGGGGGGGGAGAACAGGGGTGGAGAGCACTGGAATGGTGTCTGGAGAAGGATGGGGAGAGCTGGAGAGCAGGGGGGCAGAAAGAACAGAGGTGGAGAGAACTGTGGGGGGGGGGCTGGAGAGTATGGTGGGGGAGGAGAGCACTGGGGGGGGGGGGAGCCACAAAAGAAGTTGGATAGGAGGAGAAGCAGGGGGACCACATATAGAGGAAATGAGCTTTCTATATTCCTCCATACAGCTGCGGAATTCTTGATTCTCCTCCCCCCCCTTTCTGCAAGCATTCAGTGGCTGTATGGAGGAATATAGAAAGCTCATTTCCTCTATGTGCGGTCCCCCTGCCCTGCTGATCCTCCTATCCAGGCACACAGGGCGGGCTGTACGGCGGGCATCTCCTGTAGTGCTCCTGGAGCTGACCTGGTTGGATCTGTGTTAGACGGTAACGCTGTAACACGGTCCCGCCCCCCTAGACCGGCTCCTGTGATAGGCTGCACGCTGACTCTATCTACTATCACACGAGCCGGTCTAAGGGGGCGGGACTGTTACAGCGCCGCTGCCGCCAAACACAGACCAAGACAGGCAGCTCCGTGGTACACAGGAGCAGGAGAGAGGGGAGCACTGCAGCCGCAAATAAAACCGGCCCCAGGACAGGCAGCCTACCGGGAAATCTCCCGTTATCCCGGTAGGCCAGTCCGGCCCTGCTGGTATGGCCCTACCTGACTTTAATCTATATTATCAAGCGGCCCAACTGTCACAACTTTTCCATGTAGATAAGACAGATAGGGAAAGATTCCTTTGCTTCCTGTGCCCGAATTGGGCTCAGATCCCAGGTGATCCCTTTGTGATAATTGCAGGCAAGGGGGGGGGGAGATGAGCGGGTCTACCGAGCGTAAATCCCTGATACATCATTATAGAAGGGTATGGGATATAGCCTCCGCTAGACTTAATATACTGTGATAGCAGGCAGGTAAAATCACCAGGTTGCATCCAGGATGGTAGGTATGTATGCCCTAGATTCAGGCTTTATGCAAATTCATACCACTAGGGGGAGTACTGGGAGTCTTGCGGGGGAAGAGTTAATGAGCCCAGCTGAATCAAGTGGCTCATTAAGGCCTCTACAAGAACTCCAAGCATGCTAAGGGAGATGCTCCATCCTGGAACCAGTTCTGTGTTGTGCAAGACTGGGGAGTGTGTTTCTGTCCTGTGCGGTGAGACAAAGCCTGTGTGGCTAAAACCTTCAAAAACAGGGAGGTAGGGGCTGGGGCAGCACAAGGCTGCACCTAGTTGTCAGACAGGGAACCTACGTGTGTAGTAAGCGGTCAAGCTGACCAGGATTTCTTTTTTATGTTTCTTTTTGTTTTGCTGTTTTTCCCCTGTAAATAGTTTAAATAAACCGCAACTACAAACTTTTTTTGCAACTACAAACTCTGTCTGCTGTGCCTGTTTTTGTGTGGTGATCCCATCCAGGGGGTCACACACACCGGCTGCCGAGCTAACCCCCTCACAATACCTACAACACATGAATACACCCCCCCGTGGCATAATGCGGCCTTATCGGAATTCCTTTCCATCCCTGACTGTGACCTCTGGAGCTCTAGAGGGATATTTTATTTGAAATGTATAGTTTATAATGGATCACTTAAAACCTTCGATAGACTTAAAACTGAGTTTGAACTCCCAAATTACATTGTTCTTTAGGTACCTACAGCTCCGCCACGCCTTTTGTGCACAATTTGCATCGGATAGTGTCTCCATGGCTGGCAACCCTCTGCTGGAAGCAGTAAAGTGCCCTGACCTCAAAAAACTGATCTCGCAGTTCTACTGTATGCTCTCACTCCCACAGGCGACTGTCTCCGCCTACGCACTAAAGACCAGATGGGAGGGTGACCTGGGACCTATAGAAGATGACGAGTGGAGTGATGCTTTAGATACCTGTAAGTTAGTCTCCCCTAAACTGTCTGATCGCCTCACGCAGATCTTTATAGTACACAGATCTTATCTCACTCCACTCAAAATCTCCAAATATAAGCCGGAACAACCAACAGTTTGCCCCATGTGTAGCCAGGCCCCGGGCACCTTCTATCATCTCCTATGGCAATGCCCTAAAATGCAGGCGTACTGGACCCAGGTTGTAAGGTTTCTGCATGATACCATGGGCTCTCCTGTCACATTGCAGCCCAAACTATGCTTGTTGGGAATTTTTCCTGATCCAGAGATGAATAAGTTTACAAAAATATTTCTGCACGAAACCTTGTTCTCTGCAAGGAAGGTTGTTGCTAGGGTTTGGATGAGGACAGAGCCACCGGGGCTGTCACACTGGATAGCGGAGGTAAATGCTACTCTACCTTATAAGAAAATTGTTTACTCTCATAGGGGGTGTCCCTCAAAATACGACAAGATTTGGGATAGATGGCTCGGGGCCTCGGAGACCATTATGTGACCCGGAAATGGTGCAACAATACTTTTTCAATGACCACAGTACTGATCGCATTTCTCTTTCTCAGTTTTAACGTGCCTGTTAGCAACTGAAATGTTTCATGTTTTCATGTACATTATCTAGGAAAGTCATGTCAAGATAACTTCATTATCAGCGATTGTAAATCCAAGACCTGTCATGTACAGTTTGAACATGTAACCATGCTTTATACTTCAATAAAAACTATGTTTAATGCAAAAAAAAAAAAAGAAATATTTTCGAATTTGCTTGAAATATTTTCGAATGCGACCGATTTTTCTAATTCCAATTAGAAAAGATTAGAATAGAAATAGAAAATAGACTAGAAAAACAATAGAACAACAGAATAGAATATAGATACTATCTATTTCATTTTAAAAAAAAATTGCAGATTACTATTTGTTTCGGATGAGACCTGCAAAAAAAAAAATGGGAATAAATAGTAATTTGCAAAAAATTTGATTAAAATTTTTCCGAATTCGGTTGAAATATTTTCGAATCCGGTTGAAATAGTTTCGAATACGGTTGAAATAATTTCGAATCATGTTAAAATAATTTCGAATCCGGTAGAAATATTTTCGAATTCGGTTGAAATATTTTCGAATGCGACCGACTTTTCGAATTCGGTCGAAAGCGAAACGAAATCCGAAAACGAATTTAACAAATCTAACTAAACAAAATTAATTAATTAACGAATTAAAACGAAACGAAACAAAATAAATGTTTTCCTTTTGCACATGTCTAGTATATATTACTGATTTTACAGTATGCAATCTGTCTCCGCCTGGGGGGCTCTCTGCTGTCGCTGCATCCCAATGCGCATGATCCTCTAGTTAAATTTATACGTGGCTACCCTAATGCAGACCCTTAATCTACTGTCTTGGAACATGCGAGGGCTTAATTCTAAGATCAAGAGAGCTCTGGTCTTTAAATATATCCTTAAGCATAAACCGCATATTATATTCCTCCAGAAATTTCATCTGGTGGGTTCCAAGACACTGGCACTCCATAGGGTTTTTGTGAGTAGAGCATTCCACTCCACATACTCCACTTATGCCAGGGGAGTGTCGGTCCTTGTTGCCAAATCCTTACTGTTTACAAACAAGTGCCCTTTGTCGCCCCTGCTGTTTTCCCTGGCCATAGACCCCTTAGCGAATCTACTAAGAGCAGATGGGAGTGTCAGAGGTTGTAATGTCAAGGAGCTGGAGGAAAAGACATCCCTCTATGCTGATGACATGCTCCTGTATTTGCCTGAGGCTGAGGGCTCATTGACCACTGCTCTGGACAGAATTTTTTAGAATTTGGAAATTTCTCAGGATTAAAGGTGAATTGGAATAAATCCATTATTTCCTTTTAATCCAGACTTTTCCCCGCGGTTTCCCCCGGAGATTCCATTGAAGGTAGTCTCTAAATTTCGTTATCTGGGGGTCGATATCCAGCTGCCAATTAGTACTTATGTGGCTAATAACTTAACTCCAATGAAGCTACGTCTGAGGGAAAGTCTACAAGCATGGGCTAAATTACCCCTAGGCCTCCTTGGGCGAATTAACATATTTAAAATGATTTACTTGCCCAGGTTTCTGTACCTGTTCTGGCACGCTCCGATTTACATCCCTAAGAAGTGGTTCGCGAGCATTAATAAAATGCTCTCTTCCTTTCTCTGGGGCACTAAGCCCGCTAGAGTGTCCCTGGACACACTTTATTTACCAGTAAAGGAGGGAGGGTTGGTCTTACCGAATCTGCAGTGTTACTACCTGGCAGCCCAGTTGACACATGTGCACTGGTGGGGGTTCCCAAACCTGAACATTGCATCCGTGGCAATTCAGGCGGCCCAGGTCCACTCTTATGAGGGGCTGATTAATGTCCTCTATAGGAATGGCCCATACCCGGAACAAGGGGCGTGCATATTGAAACTGTCGTACAAAATATTCCATATCTGTAATGCCAGGGTAGGTGGAACTAGCCTTGTGGCCTCCCCTAATGCTCCTCTATGGCACAATCCCCAACTTAATGAGATAGTTAAGGTACTGGATGGGTCATGCTGGGCAGCGTATGGGGTTAAATACGCCCATCAGCTGTTCAGGGATGGGGTATTTCAAACTTTCATAGATCTAAGGATCGAATATGGGATCCCTAACACATTCTTTTTCAGATACCTTCAGCTGCGCCATGCAGCAACAGCCCAATACGGTGGGGGGGTGGTGGCACTCTCCCCTTCTAGTATGGAAAAATTCATAATTGATGAGGATCACTCGCAGTTGATTTCTAAATATTACTTTCTGCTGTTGACATCTTCCTCCCCCAGAATGGAGAGGGTGGCAGCACAATGGCAGGCTTACATACCGTCCCTTACAGGGGAGTCATGGTCGGAGGCCCTGGATACGCTGGTACCCTCGATGATCTCGGCCAGGGACAAACTAACACAGTTTAATTATCTTCATAGACTATACTATACCCCCAAGAGACTACATAAAATGGGTAGGCGGGACTCATCGGAATGCCCTCGTTGCCACGCAGCAGAGGGAGACTTTTTCCATATGGTGTGGCAATGTACCCGGGTAGAGAGCTTCTGGAGGGAAATACTAACATTTCTGGAGGATACCTTAGAACTCCCAAATATATACTCCCCGGCCAGATGTCTCTTAGGAGACCTGGAGGAGGAGGACATATCCACTTCACAGAAAACCCTGTTAAGAATACTGTTTTGTTATGCTAAGAAGGCCCTGGCCATTCACTGGCGGAACCTGTCACCTCCATCTCTGCAAGGCTGGGTGAAACTGGTGAATAGTGCCCTGCCAATGTACAAACTGACCTATACGGCTAGAGGGTGCCCTATGAGAAGGTGTGGGCTGGTTGGATTGAGAAGGTTTCGGGAGAAGTAGGCGTGTGATAGATGGACAGGGATACGATATAAATGGTGATGCGTGTAGGAGACTGGTGGTACACCAGGAAGTACTCAGGTTGAATATGATAAACACTTGGAGAGACATAGGAAATTAGTAGAATTCCTATACGTGCTTCTTTCTGCTGTTTTTTTTTTTTCTCTTTTCTTCTCTTTTTTTTTTCCTTTTCTCTTCTTGTTATTGGTTGCATAAAAATGGACAGATTTGTTTTTTTTTCCTGACATTATGTACATGGCTTAACTATATGCTTCTAAGTTTGATTGGAAATATTGTCGAATTATAATGTATGAGAATATGTACCGTCATATACTACTGTTCTATACTGTGAACATGTACAATAAAAATTTACCCTTTAAAAAAATAGAATAAAATACTGTGCACAGTTGTTAATTGTATTTTTTTTTTTTTACTATACATTTTTTATTCATTTAATGCTACAATGACTCCAGTGAATTAGTGCTCATAGGTAAAAACAATACCAATGTTGACTACAGAAAATGACAGCTGTCAAGCGCAACATAAATCTTCTTTCAGGGTTTTTGCTTGTTCTTTTGAAACTAGATGCTATAATCTGTTACTATATTAACATAATGAATCCATTTCATTCTGTAAACATTCAAGTCATGGCTAAATTAGACATGTCAGTGTAATTAAACAAAACATGTATTATTACATGCCAGCCACACTGAATAATCATCAGTCATGTCAGCATTATAATGCTGACTGATTGCGACAAAGGCATTGAGGCACAATTTAATTTTCCGAAGGCAAAAGTGGAATCAAGGAATGTAGCGGGTATGTACTTTCCCGGGTGTAAATTTATCTGGCAGAGACACCAGTGATGTGTAATTCCCTGCAGCCCTGCAGGTGGTGCTGTCGCCATGGGCTGGGGGTTGTGCCATTGCTGTGTGCCGGGCCTCCTTTTTGTCCTCTCTCGGCAGTGTTATGGTGGGGCGGGGAACCCGCCGTGCTTGCTGGGAGAGAGTATAAGGGGGCCGGCCATCTTTGTCACGGGGTCGAGTCCCAGGCACCTTCAGCCTGAGGTCGGTGGTTCGTGTCGGTCCTCTAGGTGTCCTAGGCCTAGAGGACAGCCGGAGGTCGTGTTCCATCCCAGGCACCTTTGGCCTGGGGTGAGGTACTCGGATGGAGGTCTGGAGCTCAGTGCCCAACACTGAGTTCCGCGAGGGAAGGAGGTCCTAGGGAACCCAGGGATTGGGTACCCGAATCCGGAAGGCGTAATGGACCGGGGGGAGCTCCTCACTTGAAGACCGGGTGCAGCAGATTGCCAGTGACAGGTGAGCCTCCCACCGGAGACCGCCTGGAAGGAAATCCCCCCTCGCTCGGAGACCGCAACCCACTTTCAGGGAGGAAAGTGGAGAGTTCATTGTGTCTGGGCCTACTCGCATCCACACCTCCTTTTCTGTTCTGTAAAGCCAAGGGAGGCTAACTGAATATGCTGTTCACTCGAGAAGAATAAAGGAGTGTTGGACTTTAATGGTGTGGGGCTCTTTTCTGGTGGACATTGTTCACGGTAATCTCATGTGGAGGTTTTAGGTGCACAAGACTGACCCGAAGGTAGAGAAAGAACTTTGCTTATACCGCACTGACACCTGTGGTGGAGGCCAGGCGTGGTGTCCCCGCTTCCTCCCCTCTAAGGTACCCCTAGACAAGAAGAGAAACGAGCTGATGCAGAGAGGGGAGGTGAGGAGGGCGCTACATAAACAATACATTATAGGATAATCCTTAATTGAACATCATTTTTACAGTGAGGGGTAAAGGAGACTAAACTGCTGAGCCTCTAAAAAACTATCCACGATCAGATCACTTTTCAGAGGCATTTGACAGGTGGTGAGGAGGCGATGTGATGCTTGTATTGCATACAGATGTGGTGTGTTTACTTACTGTATCTCCAAACTGGTGGTAATATTTTTGTCAACCTGTTGCAGCCATAGTAAGATTCTAAAACGGGTGGTAGTAAAAACTAAGTGCAGGCCATATTAAAGGGGCCGTAGCACCAGAAAAGTAATGAAACTGCTTTATTGAATTCCCCTGATTGCTCCTTATTTTTGAAAGTGCAGTAATTTATTTAAAAAAAAAATCAAATCACAGTATTTTTGGTAAACAATTAGGGGCTCTTTTTTGTAGACAGAGTAAAGCCTGCCCCCAAACATTTCAGATTTTTTTTACAGCTCCACACTTACCTCTCTGGGATGGACCATCCATTATGACGAGCGCTGTCCTTCTGAGCCCCGCACATGTGCAGTGCTATCTTTTGGTGCTGTAGATAACCTCAGCAGCTCAATGCTCTCTCTCCTGTTGCAGCCACTGAGCTCATCTGCTCAGTGAAGAGCACAATGTGCATGCATGGGAATCAGAAGAAGGACGACGCTGCCTCTGCTGGGGGCCTGTCATAACAGCTGCTCAGTCCTAGAGAGGAGACAGGACAGAGTTGTGGAGTTGTGAAAAATATCAGAAGTGTTTGAGGCAGGCTTCACTCCATTCACAAAGGCCTACAAGTATGGGAGTGCAACACCCTCCCCCCCCCCCACTCCCAACCCCCAGCATCTGGGTGAGCTCACATTTTAACTCAGGGTGTAGGTGTAATGCTTCAGGCAGTGTAACTGTAATGGTTGGCGTGGATCACCGCTTCGGAAGTCTATGAATATGATATACTAAACAGTTAACTTCAATATGACAGACATCAGGAAGGAAGACTCAGATAAATTGGAAAATCAAGTGCTTTTATTTAGTGTGATAATACACAGCCATAAGGGGGAGCACCAGAGGTAACTTGAGTGTAGTAGCAGTACACAGGAATTCAGTTTATAGTAAACGAAAGGATACTTGCTGTGAGTGGACTTCTGGTGTTGGTGTCACCCAGTGGCTTCTAGAGAGATATACTGGTCTCCTATTGTAGTGGTATAGGTAGGGAGTTCTGCCAGCAGAGTAGGCTGACTGAGGGTAGGTCAGTGGAGAGCCTCTGACTACCAGTGAGGAAGGGGCTCTGATCGGCCCAAAAGCTGGAAGTTGGAGAGGCTCTGTCCGGCCCAAAAGCGAGGAGGCAGACGGGACTCTGTCCGGCCCAAAAAAAGAGATGGCAGTCGGGGTTCTGTCCGGCCCAATAGAGAGATGGAAGTCGGGGCTCTGACCGGCCCAATAGTGAGTGAAGACGGCAGTCTTCTGATGGAGGTATTTGCCTGGCATCAGGTTCCTAGCACGAACGTCTAGCAAATGGCAGCGGCTGTTTAAGTAGGGATAAGAGGAGGAGCCGGGTGATGTGGCTGTGACGTCATCTATCTGCGACGGAGTTGGAGGAGATGTCGGAGCCCCCAGTGGAGAGATAAGAACATTACAGCATAAGAACATTACACAGAGTTGGTGGAGATGTCGGAGCCCCAGTGGAGAGATAAGAACATTACAGGATAAGAGTTGGGCATGATGGGATGTGAACAGGTGTGGAAAGACAGGTGCCAATCAATTTTAGAGCAAAACAAAAGAAAATTGCAGGGAGAGAGGGGTAATTGCTTAGGACATCCAAAACAGGCAAACAGGAGCTAGCACACTCCTACACAAACAGTGGACAGCAGTACAGAAAAGAGCCTTTAGGCTGGCCCAGCGTTTTGTACCTTTTTAGCAGCAGCCGATTCCATTAGCAACCATGACTCTGAGTATATGCACGAAAGGTATATCTACTGAAGAAACTCCAATCAGAGGGTGATACGCGTACAGATTGGAGGTGCTGAGCTCGTGACATCATGCAGCCACTGTGAGTGTCAGTGGTGAGTGAACAGACTTGAGAATTAATCCTGTATATATGCAAATTTTTAAAGGATATCTTGTAAGTTTTCCCGTATTGGGGCTATTTTAAAAAAAATGTATAGAGAGAACTATGTAGTCTTGTTTATGATTGCATGTTACTACGGAGCCGTTTATCAGATGAATAGCAGAGCGGAGTCCCTGGAGTAAAGGAAGGAGAGCATAGAAGGAATCTTTACATGAGAGATCATTCTCTGTATCCATCTGAAATCACCTGTGAGGTTGTTGAATCGAGAGAGCAGTGGTTCTGGTGTGGAGGAGAGAAACCACAGCGGAGTGAAAGAAAAGCCTTGTACACACGGCCGAGTTTCTCGTCGCAAAAAAAATGTAGTTTTTCTCGACGGGTTTCTTGTCAAGCTTGACGAGATTCTTGTGAAGCTTTACTTGCATACACACTGTGAATCCAAAATCTCGTCGGTCTAAAAGCGCAATGACGTACAAAACGTACGACGGCAGTATAAAGGGGAAGTTCAATTCTCATGGCGCCACCCCTTAGGCTGCTTTTGCTAACCTTGTGTTGCCGCGTGTTAGTAAAAGTTTGGGAAGAGACGATTCACACTTTTCAGACTTCGTGCTTTCAGTTCGTTACAGTGTGATGAATGTACTATCTCCATTACGAACGCTAGTTTTACAAGAAGGTGCGCTCCCGTCTCATACTTGAGTCTGACCATGCACGGTTTTTGAAGACTCAGAAAAGCATACACACGAACGGTTTTCTCATCCAAAAACAGTCTGACGAGAATCACGCCGAGAAAAACTGAGATTCCGACGTGAAAAAATACCGCAGGTCGTCTTTTTTCTCGTCGAGATTTTGGACAGTTTTCTCGACGAGAAAGCATACACACGAACGGTTTTCTCGGCAAGAAAGCTCTCCCAACAGTTTTCTTGTCGTTTCTTGCTGAGAAAACCGGTCGTGTGTACGCGGCTAAAGAGTTAATTTAACTCAATTTTGAGGTGAGCAGGCATTGCAGCTGGTGACGGTGTGCACAATTAAGGGTGTTCTGTTGGAGAGCAGAGGAGCACAGTGGTATTTTTGTATATAAGCAGTGAAATTCACAACAATCAAGATTTAAATATACATATATGAACTATATAAATTGGAAATTTGTTAGAGCACATATTTATTAGTTCACATAAGACTGGTTAATAATATAGGCCAGGGGTAGGCAACCCCTGGCAATGGTGCCGCAAGCGGCACATGAAGCCTCTTTTGCCGGCACTCGACTCCCTCCCCATCAGCAGAGCAGCACAGGGAAGTGTCAGTCAGACACTAATGCATTCCAATTTCAGAATTCCCCATGCTGCACCTGCACTGAGGGGGAGGCACTGTGCCCCCACACATTGTAAAGATGGGAAACATTTTTTGGTTCTCTAACTTGGCTGTAGCTGCGATTGTCAGCTTTTATGATGGGGAAGAGATTGGATGCAGTTCTGCTGGGAAGGGGGGGGGGGCGGTCCCTGTTTCCAGGAGGAGGACTGTCTTGGCCACTGCTAAAACCAATCACAGTCCTGCTAGCCTTATCCACCATCTGGAGGAAAAGGACTCGCTTGGTTGCCACTACCAATCTCAGAAAGAAGGGATTACACTGATTGAGAAAAACACAATCAGGTGGCAGTTTGTGGAATTACTGTTGAGCTTCTGGGAACTTTGTTGAAATTATTCCTGAACCTTTGCATCACTTACTAGTGAACCCCTCTGTACTCTGTGTCCCTTTAAGCCAGAGCCAGTATTCAGCGCAATGAAAAGCACACCCAACCCCTTTTTCTCCGCTGTGGGGGCCCAACTTATGATCCTGCACACAGGCCCACTGGTTTCAGAAAATGCCCCTGACCTGAGCTCATCATTGCGCATCTATTCCATATGCTTGTATGTGACATCACACACAAGCACGTGGGCTGGATGCGAGAGTTGGATCAGCAGGATGAGTGTGCCAGGACAGGTAGATGTGTCTCAGCTTCCTTTCACCACTCTGCATATCACGCAGTATCATAAATGAGAAAAGGGTACAGCGGTGAAGCAGATGAGCAGGAGGGCACAGCGTTGGGGAAAATGAGCAGGAGGCGGTTGAGAGGTGGAACAGAAGAGCAGGTGGGGCAGATTTGCAGGGAGGTACAGTGATGGAAGAGATGAGAAGGGGGTTCAGCAGTGGGCCAGATGAGCAAGATGAGCAGGGGGGTTCAGTGTTGAGCCAGGTGAGCAGGGGGGTTAAGTGACGGGGCAGAAAAGCAGGGGGGTAGAGCAGTGGGGCAGATATAAAAGGAGGTGTATTGGTGGGGCAGATGAGCAGGGGGTTACAGTGGTGTGGCAGGAGAACAGGGGGAACAGTGGTGGGGCTTATGTGTAGGGTAGTACAGTGGTGGGGCAGATGTGCAGGGTAGTATAGTGTTGGGGCAGATGTGCAGGGGGGTACAGTGGTGAAACTGATTTGCAGGGGGGACAGTGATCTGAGGTGTGAAGGTGCATGAATTGGGGCTCATCTGAGGTGTCGAGTTGCAGGAATTGGGACTGATCTGAGGTGTGAGAGTGCAGGATGTTAATTTCTCACCACTAAAGTAGTTTACAGCATTTAATTTATAAAAAATCCTTTTCGTGATTGAGAGTGTGAAGTTAACATTTTTTTGTTATAAAATCGGCACGCTCAATTTCTTTGAAAATAAATTTCGGCACACTGCGCTTAAAAGTTTGCCTACCCCTGATATAAGCAATTGCACAAGTGATATATGTTTTTTTGAGGCAGCGCTGCACTATTAGAATAACATAAAGTTACATAGTTACATAGTAGGTGAGGTTAAAAAAAGACACAAGTGTGATTAAATGTCAGTATTACATTGTATATCCCTGTATGTTGTGGTCGTTCAGGTGCTTATCTAATGGTTTTTGAAACTATCGATGCCCCCCGCTTAAACCACCGCCTGTGGAGGGGAATTCCACATCTTTGCCGCTCTTACAGTAAAGAACCCTCACGCAGTTCAAGGTTAAACCTCTTTTCTTCTAATTTTAGTGAGTGGCCACGTGTCTTATTAAACTCCCTTCCGCGAAAAAGTTTTATCCATATTGTGGGGTCACCAGTATGGTATTTGTAAATTTAAATCATATCCCCTCTCAAGCGCCTCTTCTCCAGAGAGAATAAGTTCAGAGCTCGCAACCTTTCTTCATAACTAATATCCTCCATACCCTTTATTAGCTTTGTTTCCCTTCTTTGTACTCGCTCCATTTCCAGTACATGCTTCCTGAGGACTGGTGCCCAGAACTGGACAGCATACTCCAGTCTTGTAGAGTGGGAAAATTATCGCTTTATCCCTGGAGTTAATCCCCTTTTTAATGCATGCCATTATTCTGTTTGCTTTGTTAGCAGTAGAGATGTCCCGAACTATTCGCCGGCGAATAGTTCCCGGCGAACATAGCTTGTTCGCGTTCGCCGCAGCGGGCGAACATATGCAATGTTCGGTCCGCTCCCTATTCGTCATCATTGAGAAAACTTTGACCCTGTACCTCACAGTCAGCAGACACATTCCAGCCAATCAGCAGCATACCCTCCCTCCCAGACCCTCCCAGACCCTCCCACCTCCTGGACAGCATCCATTTTAGATTCATTCGGAAGCTGCAGTCTTAGTGAGAGGAGGGACAGTGTAGCTGCTGCTGATTTAATAGGGAAATCTATAGCTAGGCCAGTGTATTCAGTGTCCACTCCAGTCCTGAAAGACTCATCTGATCTCTGCTGTAAGGACAGCGTCCTGACAGCACCCCAAAAAAGCCCTTTTTAGGGCTAGTACATCAGTCTGTTTTTTTTTTCCTCTGTAATCTAATTGCAGTTGCCTGCCAGCGTGTGTGTATTCAGTGTCCACTCCAGTCCTGAAAGACTCATCTGATCTCTGCTGTAAGGACAGCGTCCTGACAGCACCCCAAAAAGCCCTTTTTAGGGCTAGTACATCAGTCTGCTTTTTTTTTTCTTCCTCTGTAATCTAATTGCAGTTGCCTGCCAGCGTGTGTGTATTCAGTGTCCACTCCAGTCCTGAAAGACTCATCTGATCTCTGCTGTAAGGACAGCGTCCTGACAGCACCCCAAAAAGCCCTTTTTAGGGCTAGTACATCAGTCTGCTTTTTTTTTTCCCTCTGTAATCTAATTGCAGTTGCCTGCCAGCGTGTGTGTATTCAGTGTCCACTCCAGTCCTGAAAGACTCATCTGATCTCTGCTGTAAGCACAGTGTCCTGACCGCACCCCAAAAAGCCCTTTTTAGGGCTAGTACATAAGTCTGCTTTTTTTTTTTTCCTCTGTAATCTAATTGCAGTTGCCTGCCAGCGTGTGTGTATTCAGTGTCCACTCCAGTCCTGAAAGACTCATCTGATCTCTGCTGTAAGGACAGCGTCTTGACAGCACCCCAAAAAGCCCTTTTTAGGTGTAGTACATCAGTCTGCTTTTTTTTTTTTCCTCTGTAATCTAATTGCAGTTGCCTGCCAGCGTATGTGTGTCAGGCTCACAGCGTATACTGTGCCCACTTGCCCAGTGCCACAACTTATATATATTGTGTCACAGTAGATTACATTTTAAAAAAAAACAACAATTTTGACTGCAATAGAATAGCAGTCAGTTGCCTGCCAGCGTGTGTGTCTGCCAACTTCTGCCAGTGCACAGTGCCACTCATATCTGGTGTCACAGTAGCTTGCACGCATAGTACAACTAAACTAATCTAAAAAAAATGACAGGCAGAGGCAGGCCACCCCGCAGGGGCCGTCGTGGTCGTGGTGGTGGTGCTGTGATTCCCTTTGGCCCTAGAATAATGCCCAGTGTTCAGAGGCCACGTACCCTGAACTCGAAAAGTTCTGAGGACATAGTTGACTGGCTAACACAGGACATCCAATCTTCTACAGCTTACGCTCAGAACCTTGACGCACCATTCTCCCTCCTCCAGCTCAGCTTCGGGCACCTCTCAAGTTACCACTCGCCCGCCTGCCGCCACCACTAGTGATGAGCCGAACACCCCCAGGTTCGGTTCGCACCAGAACCCGCGAACGGACCGAAAGTTCGTACGAACATTAGAACCCTATTAAATACAATGGATGCGAACGTTCGAATTCTAAAGTGCTAATTATAACAACTATTATGCATGTTATTGTCCTAAAAAGGGTTTGGGAACCCGGGTTGTGCACCAGGGGACATGTATCAATGCAAAAAGAAGTTTTAAAAACGGTCGTTTTTCGGGAGCAGTCATTTTAATGATGCATAAAGTGAAAAAAAAAAAGTCAAATATTCCTTTAAATATCGTACCTGGGGGGTGTCTAAAGTATGCCTGTGAAGTGCCACGTGTTTCCCGTGTTTAGAACTGTCCCTGCACAAAATTAAATTTCTAAAGGAAAAAAAGCCATTTAAAACTGCTTGCGGCTTTAATGTAATGTCTGGTCCCGGTAATATGGATGAAAATCTTTAAGAAAAATGGCATAGCTACCCCATGACCCCCCCCCCCCCCCTACCCCAGCCCATTACCAGCCCCTTTGGGTCTTGTATGGATATTAAGGGGAACCCCGCACATAAAATAAAAAAGGCCCTATATACTCTGAACAGCCGTATACAGGCGGTGCATACAAGACAGGGACTGTAGGTTTGTTCTTATGTAGAATCTGTTTGTAATTTTGAACAGGTACATTGTTGAAGTGTAGCTCCAGCCCAAAAATCTATTTTTAAACTTTTTGGAAAACATAGGTAAGGGTTATCACCCCTGTAACATTTGTTTTGCTGTCTGTGCCCCTGTTCAGAACATTTCACCTCACTTTCCGTCCCAATGACAACTGTTTTTGAAATGTGGTGTTTTTCTTGAAACAAGGATTGCTGATAAAGCATCAGTACAGAGGAGACACCTTTCTCCCATATTTATTCTTACAGGAGAGAATTTTCCTTCCTAGTGGTAGATTTCCTCTCACTTCCTGTTGTCTTCTTGCGTTTGCAAGTAGGAGTCGTTTGTAAGTTGGATGTTTGAAAGTAGGGACCTGCCGTATATACTCTGCAGAAATAGGCCCCTTAGTTGTTGGTGTTGGCACAACACTGTAAGCACTCACAGTTACTCTTGGTTGGTGCTGGAACGCCCTGCTGTCAACTATTATATCAGGAATTTTAATTACATATAATTGTTGAACAGTGGTAGTAAAAATTGGGCCTTTGATGGTGGTGCTGGTGCCACAACACTGTAAGCCCTGACAGTTACTCTTGGTGGGTGCAGCAATGGGCCCTGCTGTGAATTATTAGATCAAGAATTGTAATTGCATGCCCCTGTTGAACAGGGGCTGAAAAATTGGGCCTTTCGTGGTGGTGGTGGTGGTGGTGGTGTTGCCACAACACTGTAAGCCCTCAGAGTTACTCTTGGTGGGTGCAGGAATGGGCCCTGCTGTGAATTATTAGATCAAGAATTGTAATTACATGCCCCTTTTGAACAGGGGCTGAAAAATTGGGCCTTTCGTGGTGGTGGTGGTGGTGGCGTTGCCACAACACTGTAAGCCCTCAGAGTTACTCTTGGTGGGTGCAGCAATGGGCCCTGCTGTGAATTATTAGATCAAGAATTGTAATTGCATGCCCCTGTTGAACAGGGGCTGAAAAATTGGGCCTTAGGCACTGGTGGCACAACACTACAACCCCTCACAGATACTGTACTTGGAGCACAGCAATGAGCCCTGTTGCAAAGTATTGCTTCAAAAATTGTAATGACACGCCCCTTGGTAAACAGGGGCTGAAAAATTGGGCCTTAGGCACTGGTGCCACAACACTCCAACCCCTCACAGATACTGTACTTGGAGCACAGCAATGAGCCCTATGGCAAATTATTGCTAAAAAAAATTTAATTACACGCCCCTGTAAAACAGGGGCTGAAAAATTGGGCCTTAGCCACTGGTGGCGGCACCCATAAACAAAAATGATCTTCCAAGCTATCATCATCAATCGTATCATTGAGGACTCGGAGGAGGAGGATAGCCAGTCAACATAACAGCACAGGCACTCAGCATCAGCATCAGTCTTGAAGGGATGTGACATGTTAAAATCAATTAGTCTGTTATATCAGCATCAGGTGTGTGGTAGCTGGTGGTGATCCAAGACTGGTTCATCTTGATGAAAGTCAGTCGATCAACCGAGTCGGTGGACAGGCGCACCCTGTGATCCGTGACAAATCCTCCAGCAGCACTGAATGTGCGTTCCGAAAGAACGCTGGATGCAGGACAGGCCAGTAGCTCAATTGCATACTGTGCAAGCTCTGGCCAGTGATCCATCCTCAAGACCCAGTAAGCCAGAGGATTTTCGGTGGGGAAGGTGTCCAAGTCTGACCTTGCCCCTAGATATTCCTGCACCATGTTTATCAGACGCTGGCGATGGTTGCTGGAACCGATCATACTTTGGGGCTGCGGACTAAAGAATTGTCTGAACGCATCGGTCAGACGGCCACCTTCCCCACCGCTCCTTCTTTGACTGGCCGAAGCCTCAGCAACTCGTTGTCCAGGACCAGGAGTTTGTAACCTCCCAGTCTCTGGGAACGCGTTGCACAGACCTTTCTGCAAGGCCTCCCGGAGTTGTCTCATCCTCTGCTCCCTCTGCGACGGTAACATAAGGTCCGCAACCTTACCCTTGTACCGTGGATCAAGGAGAGTGGCCAGCCAGTAATGGTCCCTCTCCTTGATCCGAAGAATACGAGGATCCTTCCGCAGACTTTGCAGGATCAGGGAGGCCATGCAGCGTAGGTTTGCTGAGGCATTCGCTCCGGAGTCCTCTGGGTCACTAAGGACGACATGATCCGCAGCCACCTCCTCCCAGCCACGTACAAGTCCACGGGTTTCTTGGGACTGTAAATCATCCCTAAAAGACTGCTGCTGTTGATGCTGCTGAGTGCCAGGCTCCACCTCCATGCTGACACAATCCTCCTCCTCCTCCTCCTCCTCCTCCTCCTCCTCCTCCTCGTCCTCTTCCTGTGCGATGGGTGGGACAGAAGGAACACTGTCTGGGTAAAGGGGGCCTTGAGAGGCAAGGAAGTCCTCCTCTTCCTGCCTCTGTTCTGCCTCAAGTGCCCTGTCCATTATTCCACGCAGCGTGTGCTCCAACAGGTGGACAAGAGGTACAGTGTCACTGATGCATGCACTGTCACTGCTCACCATCCTCGTGGCCTCCTCAAATGGTGCCAGGACAGTGCATGCATCCCTGATCATGCCCCACTGGCGTGGAGAAAAAAAACCAAGCTCCCCTGACCCTGTCCTGGTGCCGTAGTCGCACAGGTACTCATTGATGGCCCTCTGCTGCGTGTGCAGCCGCTGCAGCATGGCCAACGTTGAGTTCCACCTGGTGGGCATGTCACATATAAGGCGGTTCTTGGGCAGGTTCAACTCCTTTTGCAGCTCAGCCAGACGAGCACTGGCATTATAAGATCTGCGGAAATGCACACAGACTTTCCTGGCCTGCCTCAGGACATCCTGTAAGCCCGGGTACCTGCCCAAGAACCGCTGCACCACCAGGTTAAGGACGTGAGCCACACAGGGCACATGGGTCAGTTGTCCCTGTCGGAGGGCGGAGAGGAGGTTGGTGCCATTGTCGCAAACCACCATTCCTGGCTTAAGCTGGCGTGGCGTCAACCACCTCTCGGCCTGGCCCTGCAGAGCAGACAGGACCTCTGCCCCAGTGTGGCTTCTATCCCCCAAACACACCAGCGCAAGCACGGCATGGCATCTTTTTGCCTGCGTACTTGCGTAGCCCCTTGAACGCCTACGGAGCACCGCTGGTTCCGAGGACAAACCACAGGAAGAGGCCATGGAGGAAGAAGAAGAGGAGGGGGTGGAGGAGAGAGGTGTGTCACAACCAGTAGTAGCATTTTGGAGGCGTGGCGGTGGAACAACCTCCAACACTACTGCACCTTGTCCTGCATCCTTCCCAGCTGCCAAAAGAGTGACCCAATGGGCCGTGAAAGAAAGGTAACGTCCCTGTCCATGCCTGCTGGACCATGAGTCAGCGGTAATATGCACCTTACCGCTGACCGCCCTGTCCAGCGAGGCCAAGACATTGCCTTCCACATGCCGGTAGAGAGCCGGAATAGCCTTCCGTGAGAAAAAGTGGCGTTTGGGAACCTGCCACTGAGGAACCGCACATTGCACAAACTCACGGAAGGGGGCCGAGTCTACCAACTGAAAAGGCAGCAGTTGAAGCGCTAGCAATTTAGCCAAGCTAGCATTCAACCGCTGGGCATGTGGATGGCTGGGAGTGAACTTCTTTCGACGGTCCAGCAGCTGGGGCAGGGAAATTTGCCTGCTAGAATCGGACGTCGGTGTACTGCTAGCAGAGTGGCCGCAAGTACTTGGCTGTGACACACCTAATTCTACACCTTCATTCCTCTCAGTGCATGTTTCAGAGAGGACTGAAGTTATAGTGGGGTTGGAGATCCCAGCTGATGCGGTGCAAGGAGAGGTCCGCTTTGTTCTTTGGTGTGGGTCTTTGAGGTAGGCTTGCCAACGAGCTGCATGGCAGGTCAACATATGTCTGGTCAGGCATGTGGTACCCAAGCGGCTGATGTTTTGGCCACGCGATATACGCTTGAGACATATGTTGCAAACAGCAGCTGTGCGATCTGATGCACTAGCCTCAAAAAAGGCCCACACCAAAGAACTTTTTGAATGACGGGCAGAGGCAGCGCCCTGCACAGGCGGAGCTCTGCGGTGTGATTCCGTCGGTGTACTGCCCTTACGCTGGCCACCAAAGGGCATCCTGCCTCGTTGGAGATGTGCCTCCTCCTCATCCTCCTCCTCCTCCTCTCTCCTATTAGGCACCCACGTGGAGTCAGTGACCTCATCATCACCTCCCTCCTCATCACTGGAGCCAATTCCTTCAGTATGCTGCAGCTGCTGGAACATGACTGCCAGATTGGTGTCCTTCTTGAGCATCCCCTCTGTCTGCTCTCACGCTACTGCCTTCCTCTAGCTGGGTTTCATCATCAGACCCTTCGAAACGCTGGGCATCCTCCTGGAGCATGTACCCAACACTGTGCTCAAACAGTTCGGGGGACTCCTCAGGAGGAGGACATGGTGGGTCTAGGGAAGGAGTGACTGATGATGAGTCTGACATTGATACCAGGGAAGAGGACGCTTTGGCAGCTGCTTTTCCAGTACCCTGAGCCTGGGTGAGAGAGGATGAGGAGGAGGAGGAGGGCTTGGTCATCCACTCTACCAAGTCTTCGGCATGATGTGGCTCAACATGTCCAGCTGCCGAAAAGAAGGACAAGCGTGTCCCATGGCCATGTGCTGATGACAATGCACCGCGTCCACGACCAGCACTGTTGCCCCCAGACACAGAGCCTGCTTGCCCTCTTTTATTGCCTCCTGACTGTCTGCCTCTCCTTGTTTGCCTTCCAGACATTCTAATAGATGGCCTGCAGGGAGATGGGAAAAAAGCAATAAGGGCTACCTTCAGGTGTCCTTCTCTGTCCCTTTACTTAAGGATTTCTAAATATGGTTGAGGATGATTGCTTTTGCACAGAATAGCACAACGACAATTTCCCTGACTGTCCAAAAAAACAAGGATTTCAAAGATGGTTGATGAGGAATGCTTTAGCACACTATAGCACAAGGAGAATTCCCTCACTGTCCTTCCCTGTCCCTAGAAACAAGGATTCGCACAGTAAAACACACTGACACTCTCCCTACCTATAGTTTTCTGTCCCTAGAAAAAATGTTTTTTTAAAGCACACTATAGCACAAGGAGAATTCCCTCACTGTCCTTCCCTGTCCCTAGAAACAAGGATTCGCACAGTAAAAGACACTGACACTCTCCCTACCTATAGTTTTCTGTCCCTAGAATTTTTTTTTTTTAAAGCACACTATAGCACAAGGAGAATTCCCTCACTGTCCTTCCCTGTCCCTAGAAACAAGGATTCGCACAGTAAAAGACACTGACACTCTCCCTACCTATAGTTTTCTGTCCCTAGAAAAAATGTTTTTTAAAGCACACTATAGCACAAGGAGAATTTCACTCACTTTCCTTCTTTGTCCCTAGAAACAAGGTTTATCACAGTGAAAGAAACTGACACTCTTCCTTCCTATAGTTTTCTGTCCCTAGAAAAAAATGTTTTTTTAAAGCACACTATAGCACAAGGAGAATTCCCTCACTGTCCTTCCCTGTCCCTAGAAACAAGGATTCGCACAGTAAAAGACACTGACACTCTCCCTACCTATAGTTTTCTGTCCCTAGAAAAAATGTTTTTTTAAAGCACACTATAGCACAAGGAGAATTTCACTCACTTTCCTTCTTTGTCCCTAGAAACAAGGATTATCACAGTGAAAGAAACTGACACTCTTCCTTCCTATAGTTTTCTGTCCCTAGAAAAAAATGTTTTTTTAAAGCACACTATAGCACAAGGAGAATTCCCTCACTGTCCTTCCCTGTCCCTAGAAACAAGGATTCGCACAGTAAAAGACACTGACACTCTCCCTACCTATAGTTTTCTGTCCCTAGAAAAAATGTTTTTTTAAAGCACACTATAGCACAAGGAGAATTCCCTCACTGTCCTTCCCTGTCCCTAGAAACAAGGATTCGCACAGTAAAACACACTGACACTCTCCCTACCTATAGTTTTCTGTCCCTAGAAAAAATGTTTTTTTAAAGCACACTATAGCACAAGGAGAATTCCCTCACTGTCCTTCCCTGTCCCTAGAAACAAGGATTCGCACAGTAAAAGACACTGACACTCTCCCTACCTATAGTTTTCTGTCCCTAGAAAAAATGTTTTTTTAAAGCACACTATAGCACAAGGAGAATTCCCTCACTGTCCTTCCCTGTCCCTAGAAACAAGGATTCGCACAGTAAAACACACTGACACTCTCCCTACCTATAGTTTTCTGTCCCTAGAAAAAATGTTTTTTTAAAGCACACTATAGCACAAGGAGAATTCCCTCACTGTCCTTCCCTGTCCCTAGAAACAAGGATTCGCACAGTAAAAGACACTGACACTCTCCCTACCTATAGTTTTCTGTCCCTAGAAAAATTTTTTTTTAAAGCACACTATAGCACCAGGAGAATTCCCTCACTGTCCTTCCCTGTCCCTAGAAACAAGGATTCGCACAGTAAAAGACACTGACACTCTCCCTACTGTGAGGGGGCTAGCTCGGCAGCGGGTATGTGTGACCCCCGGGATGGGCTCCCCACCCAAAACAGGCCCAGCAGACGGAGGTTGTGGTTTTCAAAATCAAAAAGGTGCGGTTTATTTTCTATTTACAGTGACAAAAACACAGCAAGGCAAAAAAAAACATAAACAAAATAAATCCTGGTCAACTTGACCTCTGACTAAACTTACAGGTTTCCTAACTAACGACTGGGATCAGCCTAGTGCTGTCCTAGTCCCTGGTTTTAAATGTCCAAGCAAAATATAGCCACACAGGCTTTCTCTCACCGCACAGGGGTTCACTCTCCCTAGACAGTCCACACAGGTCTGCTTCCAGGCATGAGCTAACATCTAATGAAGCTGGGATTTCTTATAGAGGCCTAAATGAGCTGACAAGGTTCAGCTGATCTCATCAACTCCCTGTCTGCACGACGCCCAGCCCTCTCCCTAGAGGTATGAGTCATCCATGAGCCCACTAGCCTTATACAACTCTCCACCTAGTTGTATAAGTCAGCGTAAAGCCTGAATCTGGGCGAAATATATCTACCCCCCTGGATGCAACCAGGTGACTTTACCTTCCTGCTGTCACATACCCCCCCCTCTTGTTTTAACCTCGGGGTTGGAACACCAGCAATCAGGCATTCATGTACTCGAGACAAAGCATCCACATTCCCCATTTGAACGCCAGGGCGATGCTTTACTGTGAAGTTGAATTCCTGGAGGGCCAGGAACCACCTATTCACTCTTCTATTTGTTTCCTTGTTTTGAGCCATCCACTTTAACGGAGCGTGATCCGTAACCATGTCAAAGTGCCTACCTAGCAGGTAGTACCGAAGGGAATCTAGAGCCCACTTCACCGCTAAACACTCCTTTTCAACGGTGGCGTAATTTACCTCATGGGACTTCAACTTCCTGCTGAGGTAAATGACTGGGTGCTCTTCCCCGTTCCAGACCTGGGACAATACTGCTCCTAACCCCACATCTGACGCATCACTTTGTACGACAAAGTCTCTAGAGAAGTCGGGTGAGTACAACACTGGCTGGCTACATAAGGCTTGTTTCAAGAATTGGAATGCTGCCTCAGCCTCGGGGGTCCATTTAATCATGACCGACCCTTTCCCCTTCGTCAGGTTGGTTAGGGGCACAGCCTTAGAAGCAAAGTGGGGAATGAATCGCCGATAATACCCAGCGATTCCCAGAAAGGCTCGTACCTGCTTCTTGCTGTTGGGACGTGGCCAACTCTGGATGGCCTCGACTTTGTTGAGTTGGGGTTTTATTACTCCCCTCCCAATGGTGTACCCAAGATATTTGGCCTCCTCCTGCCCAATGGTACACTTCTTGGGGTTAGCCGTAAACCCTGCTTCCCGAACAGAGTCCAGGACTGCTTGCACTTTTGGCAGATGTGAGGCCCAATCTGTGCTATGGACAATTATGTCATCCAGGTAAGCCGCAGCATACTTCCGATGGGGCCTCAGCATCTGGTCCATTTTCCGCTGGAATGTGGCCGGCGCATTCTGTAACCCGAACGGCATTCTTTTATATTGGAACGCCCCGTCTGGGGTTACAAATGCGGTTTTCTCTTTGGCCGACTTGGCCAGGGGGATTTGCCAATACCCTTTTGTGAGGTCAAGAGTCGTCATGTATCGGGCTGTTCCCAGCCGGTCGATCAACTCATCTATACGTGGCATGGGGTAGGTGTCAAATTTTGTAACTTTGTTCAACTGACGAAAATCGTTACAAAATCGCCAGCTCCCATCCGGTTTAGGCACCAACACAATGGGACTAGACCAATCACTTTGGGACTCCTCTATCACCCCTAAGTTCAGCATTCTCTGTACTTCCTCCCGTATTGCCTCCCGTCGGGCCTCTGGGATCCGATAGGGTTTTAACTTCACCCTTTCACCGGGCGGGGTAATAATGTCATGCTCTACCCCAGATGTTTGTCCCGGCAGCTCAGAGAATACCTCCTTGTTGCGAAGTACAAACTCCTTAACCTCCTGTTGTTGGGGTTGTGACAAGGTGGCTGCGATTCCAACCTCAGGAATCACGCAACCAGTTTGAGCTGGTGACCAAGTGTCTGCGACTAGGGACTCTCTATCCCTCCAGGCTTTCAACAGATTAACGTGATAGATCTGTTCGGGCTTTCGCCTTCCTGGTTGTCTGACCTTGTAATTCACTTCGCTCACTTTTTCCATTATCTCGTAGGGGCCTTGCCATTTGGCAAGGAATTTACTTTCAACCGTAGGGACAAGTACCAATATCCTATCCCCCGGGGAAAAGGTACGGGTCTTGGCTCCACGGTTGTACACTCTCTGCTGTGCCAACTGCGCTTGGGCCAAATGTTCCTTCACGATGGGCATTACCTGTGCAATTCGATCTTGCATCAGGGCGACATGCTCAATCACACTCCTGTGGGGAGAACTCTCACTTTCCCAAGTTTCCTTGGCAATATCCAACAGCCCTCTTGGGTGTCTCCCATACAGTAACTCAAAGGGGGAGAATCCCGTAGAGGATTGGGGCACCTCCCTAATAGCAAACATCAAATAAGGAAGTAGACAGTCCCAATCCCTTCCATCTCTATCCACCACTTTCTTCAACATTTGTTTTAGGGTTTTGTTGAATCTTTCAACCAGCCCATCGGTTTGGGGGTGATACACAGATGTACGCAATTGCGTCACTTTGAACAATTTACACAGCTCTTTCATAACCCGGGACATAAAGGGTGTACCTTGGTCCGTAAGCAGTTCTTTACAAATACCCACCCGGCTAAAAACAAGAGATAGCTCTTTGGCTATGGTTTTGGCCGAGGTATTTCTGAGAGGGATCGCTTCTGGATAACGGGTGGCATAGTCCATTATAACCAATATGTACTGGTGCCCCCTAGCGGACTTGATTATAGGACCTACCAAATCCATTGCGATTCTCTCAAACGGGACCTCAATGATGGGTAGAGGGACCAGCGGGCTACGGAAATGTGGCATCGGGGCCGACCTCTGACACACAGGGCAGGAGGAACAATAATTTTCTATGTCCTTCATCACCCCAGGCCAATAGAATCTCTGTAATACCCTCTCTCGGGTTTTCTCTGTCCCCAGATGACCTCCAAGAATGTGCCCATGGGCCAACTCCAACACCAACTTCCTGTAAGGTTTGGGCACCACAAGCTGCTCAACGGTTTCTTCTGCCCTTTTTGCCACCCGATACAGTAGGTCCTTCTCTACGCTGAAGTATGGGTAAGTGCCAGTATTATCTGGGTTCACTAACTCGCCATCTATTTTCACTACGTTTTCCCGTGCCTTTATTAGGGCGGGGTCTTTCAACTGTTCTGTGGCAAAGTTTTCCCTGTGAACCTCAAGATCAGAAAACTCCACAGACGGTAGGTTTTCGTCTGAGGAGGTGGGCTCCTCTCCAGTTTCTTGAGTCTCCCCTGCCAATACTGACAAGGGAAATTCCGGAGAGTCCTCACCACTCTCAGGGGAGTTCTGGCTATCACATTCCTGGTACATAGGGGCACCAGTGGGGGGCTCAGGATCATCCCACAGTTCCCAGAACTTCGGAAAATCCCTTCCCACAATGGCGTCATGCGGTAACTGAGATACTAAGCCCACTGGATGAGAGAGGGTACCTTTGGGGGTCTCGAAACACACCGTAGTCACTGGATACTCTCGGGTGTCCCCATGCACACAAATAACGGCTACCTTGCTATTCCCAGAGACCTCTGTTTTAACTAACTCAGCCTTTATCAGGGTCACAAGGCTACCTGAATCCAGCAATACCACAACATTTCTACCATTAATACACATTTTGCATAAATGTTTCTCAGTTCCCCGAATGGCAGTGCATGCGACTGTCGCACACAGCGACTGACGTCTGCCCGTCAGAAAGTCACACTGCATGGGTTCCTCCACAACCGGGCAATTTGCTGCAATATGTCCCGCTTGCCGGCAGCGGTAGCAAACGATCCTTCTTGCGGCCTCTTGAGCCGCTGATTTCCCAGGCTGTTCTCGCCAAACTTGGGGTAGAGCTCCCACCCTCTCACTCTCTCCACCCTCACCCCTTGGAATCCTCTTATCCGCCCCTGGGGATGGTCTGGTCTTAGGGTGGAAAGTCTGAGTGTCTCTGGAAGAGGCCGTCAGGTTCTCTGTAGCCAAGTATTTCTCCACACGATCCACAAGACCATCGGCCGTCTCTGGGTCTCCATGGCTTACCCACCTTTGGATGGCAGTAGGAAGAGCTCTCAAAAACCGATCCATTACAACACGTTCCACAATCTTTGGTGCGGACAAAGTCTCTGGCTGTAGCCACTTTCTGCTCAGGTGAATGAGATCATACATTTGAGACCTGGGGGGTTTTCCAAGCTGGAAAGTCCAGTTATGCACACGCTGAGCCCGGACAGCCAGGGTGACACCCAGCCTTGCCAATATTTCAGCTTTTAGCATCACATAGTCTTTTGCTTGGTTAGGCTCTAGGTCATAGTAAGCTTTCTGCGATTCACCAGTTAACAGAGGAGCCACTAGTCCAGCCCACTGCTCCTCAGGCCACTTTTCTCTTTCAGCGGTCCTTTCAAATGTGGTCAAAAATACCTCTGGATCATCCTCTCCAGTCATTTTTGTCAATAAACGACTCACCCCAAAGGACGCGGTATTAGTGGGACGGCTTTCCTCACTGGTCTGCGGACGTTGCTGCATTACTGCTTCCATCTGTTGTTGTAGTCTCTGCTCTTGCTTCTGCAACAGGTCTATGAAGCGGGCCTCAGATTGCTGTTGGGCTTGTTGCTGAGCCTCCAGACTCTGTTGTAAAGTTGCAAGGCTCTGTTGATGAGCTTGCTGCTGGGCTGCAAGGCTCCTTTGCAAACCTGCATTTGTCTGCTGTTGATTGGCATTTGCTAGAGCCAGCTGTTTCAGTATCTCCTCCATGCTGGCTTAAAAAAAAACTGCCACTGGTTCTCCACCAACTGTGAGGGGGCTAGCTCGGCAGCGGGTATGTGTGACCCCCGGGATGGGCTCCCCACCCAAAACAGGCCCAGCAGACGGAGGTTGTGGTTTTCAAAATCAAAAAGGTGCGGTTTATTTTCTATTTACAGTGACAAAAACACAGCAAGGCAAAAAAAAACATAAACAAAATAAATCCTGGTCAACTTGACCTCTGACTAAACTTACAGGTTTCCTAACTAACGACTGGGATCAGCCTAGTGCTGTCCTAGTCCCTGGTTTTAAATGTCCAAGCAAAATATAGCCACACAGGCTTTCTCTCACCGCACAGGGGTTCACTCTCCCTAGACAGTCCACACAGGTCTGCTTCCAGGCATGAGCTAACATCTAATGAAGCTGGGATTTCTTATAGAGGCCTAAATGAGCTGACAAGGTTCAGCTGATCTCATCAACTCCCTGTCTGCACGACGCCCAGCCCTCTCCCTAGAGGTATGAGTCATCCATGAGCCCACTAGCCTTATACAACTCTCCACCTAGTTGTATAAGTCAGCGTAAAGCCTGAATCTGGGCGAAATATATCTACCCCCCTGGATGCAACCAGGTGACTTTACCTTCCTGCTGTCACACTACCTATAGTTTTCTGTCCCTAGAAAAAATGTTTTTTAAAGCACACTATAGCACAAGGAGAATTTCACTCACTTTCCTTCTTTGTCCCTAGAAACAAGGTTTATCACAGTGAAAGAAACTGACACTCTTCCTTCCTATAGTTTTCTGTCCCTAGAAAAAAATGTTTTTTTAAAGCACACTATAGCACAAGGAGAATTCCCTCACTGTCCTTCCCTGTCCCTAGAAACAAGGATTCGCACAGTAAAAGACACTGACACTCTCCCTACCTATAGTTTTCTGTCCCTAGAAAAAATGTTTTTTTAAAGCACACTATAGCACAAGGAGAATTCCCTCACTGTCCTTCCCTGTCCCTAGAAACAAGGATTCGCACAGTAAAAGACACTGACACTCTCCCTACCTATAGTTTTCTGTCCCTAGAAAAAATGTTTTTTTAAAGCACACTATAGCACAAGGAGAATTCCCTCACTGTCCTTCCCTGTCCCTAGAAACAAGGATTCGCACAGTAAAAGACACTGACACTCTCCCTACCTATAGTTTTCTGTCCCTAGAAAAAATGTTTTTTTAAAGCACACTATAGCACAAGGAGAATTTCACTCACTTTCCTTCTTTGTCCCTAGAAACAAGGTTTATCACAGTGAAAGAAACTGACACTCTTCCTTCCTATAGTTTTCTGTCCCTAGAAAAAAATGTTTTTTTAAAGCACACTATAGCACAAGGAGAATTCCCTCACTGTCCTTCCCTGTCCCTAGAAACAAGGATTCGCACAGTAAAAGACACTGACACTCTCCCTACCTATAGTTTTCTGTCCCTAGAAAAAATGTTTTTTTAAAGCACACTATAGCACAAGGAGAATTCCCTCACTGTCCTTCCCTGTCCCTAGAAACAAGGATTCGCACAGTAAAACACACTGACACTCTCCCTACCTATAGTTTTCTGTCCCTAGAAAAAATGTTTTTTTAAAGCACACTATAGCACAAGGAGAATTCCCTCACTGTCCTTCCCTGTCCCTAGAAACAAGGATTCGCACAGTAAAAGACACTGACACTCTCCCTACCTATAGTTTTCTGTCCCTAGAAAAAATGTTTTTTTAAAGCACACTATAGCACAAGGAGAATTTCACTCACTTTCCTTCTTTGTCCCTAGAAACAAGGTTTATCACAGTGAAAGAAACTGACACTCTTCCTTCCTATAGTTTTCTGTCCCTAGAAAAAAATGTTTTTTTAAAGCACACTATAGCACAAGGAGAATTCCCTCACTGTCCTTCCCTGTCCCTAGAAACAAGGATTCGCACAGTAAAAGACACTGACACTCTCCCTACCTATAGTTTTCTGTCCCTAGAAAAAATGTTTTTTTAAAGCACACTATAGCACAAGGAGAATTCCCTCACTGTCCTTCCCTGTCCCTAGAAACAAGGATTCGCACAGTAAAACACACTGACACTCTCCCTACCTATAGTTTTCTGTCCCTAGAAAAAATGTTTTTTTAAAGCACACTATAGCACAAGGAGAATTCCCTCACTGTCCTTCCCTGTCCCTAGAAACAAGGATTCGCACAGTAAAAGACACTGACACTCTCCCTACCTATAGTTTTCTGTCCCTAGAAAAAATGTTTTTTTAAAGCACACTATAGCACAAGGAGAATTTCACTCACTTTCCTTCTTTGTCCCTAGAAACAAGGTTTATCACAGTGAAAGAAACTGACACTCTTCCTTCCTATAGTTTTCTGTCCCTAGAAAAAAATGTTTTTTTAAAGCACACTATAGCACAAGGAGAATTCCCTCACTGTCCTTCCCTGTCCCTAGAAACAAGGATTCGCACAGTAAAAGACACTGACACTCTCCCTACCTATAGTTTTCTGTCCCTAGAAAAAATGTTTTTTTAAAGCACACTATAGCACAAGGAGAATTCCCTCACTGTCCTTCCCTGTCCCTAGAAACAAGGATTCGCACAGTAAAAGACACTGACACTCTCCCTACCTATAGTTTTCTGTCCCTAGAAAAAATGTTTTTTTAAAGCACACTATAGCACAAGGAGAATTCCCTCACTGTCCTTCCCTGTCCCTAGAAACAAGGATTCGCACAGTAAAAGACACTGACACTCTCCCTACCTATAGTTTTCTGTCCCTAGAAAAAATGTTTTTTTAAAGCACACTATAGCACAAGGAGAATTTCACTCACTTTCCTTCTTTGTCCCTAGAAACAAGGTTTATCACAGTGAAAGAAACTGACACTCTTCCTTCCTATAGTTTTCTGTCCCTAGAAAAAAATGTTTTTTTAAAGCACACTATAGCACAAGGAGAATTCCCTCACTGTCCTTCCCTGTCCCTAGAAACAAGGATTCGCACAGTAAAAGACACTGACACTCTCCCTACCTATAGTTTTCTGTCCCTAGAAAAAATGTTTTTTTAAAGCACACTATAGCACAAGGAGAATTCCCTCACTGTCCTTCCCTGTCCCTAGAAACAAGGATTCGCACAGTAAAACACACTGACACTCTCCCTACCTATAGTTTTCTGTCCCTAGAAAAAATGTTTTTTTAAAGCACACTATAGCACAAGGAGAATTCCCTCACTGTCCTTCCCTGTCCCTAGAAACAAGGATTCGCACAGTAAAAGACACTGACACTCTCCCTACCTATAGTTTTCTGTCCCTAGAAAAAATGTTTTTTTAAAGCACACTATAGCACAAGGAGAATTTCACTCACTTTCCTTCTTTGTCCCTAGAAACAAGGTTTATCACAGTGAAAGACACTGACACTCTCCCTACCTATAGTTTTCTGTCCCTAGAAAAAAATGTTTTTTTAAAGCACACTATAGCACAAGGAGAATTCCCTCACTGTCCTTCCCTGTCCCTAGAAACAAGGATTCGCACAGTAAAAGACACTGACACTCTCCCTACCTATAGTTTTCTGTCCCTAGAAAAAATGTTTTTTTAAAGCACACTATAGCACAAGGAGAATTTCACTCACTTTCCTTCTTTGTCCCTAGAAACAAGGATTATCACAGTGAAAGAAACTGACACTCTCCCTACCTATAGTTTTCTGTCCCTAGAAAAAATGTTTTTTTAAAGCACACTATAGCACAAGGAGAATTCCCTCACTGTCCTTCCCTGTCCCTAGAAACAAGGATTCGCACAGTAAAACACACTGACACTCTCCCTACCTATAGTTTTCTGTCCCTAGAAAAAATGTTTTTTTAAAGCACACTATAGCACAAGGAGAATTCCCTCACTGTCCTTCCCTGTCCCTAGAAACAAGGATTCACACAGTAAAACACACTGACACTCTCCCTACCTATCCTTCTCTTTCCCTAAACTAAAGGAATCCAGGTTAAGCAAGAAAAAAATAAATGTCACTGTCCCTGCCTATGTTTCTCTTTCCCTGCTCCGGAACACACTACACTAGGCCGCCATGCTGGCGGCCTTTTATAGTGTGAGGCGTGTACTAAACACCCTCAGCAATAATTGGCCACAGGCATCCTGCCTGTGGCCAATCATTGCTCTCCTCGCTGCCGGCGCTGTGATTGGCCAAGCATGCGGGGTCACAGTGCATGCTTGGCCAATCACAGCGCCTGGATGACACTGCGATGACGTAGTGCATTGTGGGCCGTTCGCGTCACTCGAATTTGGCGCGAACGGCCCAAATCGTTCGATCTTCATCGAACAGCCGATGTTCGAGTCGAACGTATGTTCGACTCGAACACGAAGCTCATCCCTAGCCACCACCAACACTAGCACCACAGCTGCTTCACTTGATCTGTCAGAGGAGGTATTTACACATGAGTTGGAAGAAATGACTGATGCGCAACCATTATTGCCAGAGGATGTAGATAAAAGGGATATATCTCAGTCAGGCAGCATTACACACATGGACGTACGGTGTGATGATGATGATGTTGTACCCGCTGCTGCTTCCTTTGCCGAGTTGTCAGATTCAAGTGAAGCGGTTGATGATGACGATGTGTCCGTTGATGTCACGTGGGTGCCCCCTCGAAGAGAAGAAGAACAGGGGGAAAGTTCAGATGGGGAGACAGAGAGGAGGAGGAGACGAGTTGGAAGCAGGGGTAGGTCATCGCAAGGAGCTAGTGGCACAGTCAGACAGCATGTATCGGCACTCGGGGTCAGCCAGACAGCACGCCAATCAACGCATGCTGTTGCCACCACCAGAATGCCGTCATTGCAAAGCTCAGCAGTGTGGCATTTTTTTGTGTGTCTGCCTCTGATAACGGCGATGCCATTTGCAACCTGTGCCAAAAGAAACTGAGTCGTGGGAAATCCAACACCCACCTAGGTACAACTGCTTTGCGAAGGCACATGATCGCACATCACAAACGCCTATGGGATCAACACATGATGACGAGTACAAGCAGCACACAAGCTCAAAGCCACCATCCTCCTCCTGGTCCAGCATCTTCAGCCACGTCAACCACTGCTGTCCTCCTTGCCCCCTCTCAACCATCCGCCACTCCGTCTCTCGCCTTGAGCAGTTCCTGC
The DNA here is from genome assembly GCA_029206835.1 of Rana muscosa. Lineage (NCBI taxonomy): Eukaryota > Metazoa > Chordata > Amphibia > Anura > Ranidae > Rana > Rana muscosa. The sequence continues at coordinate 277,043,327 of CM055117.1, forward strand.
TCATCTGCCCACAGTCAGGTGTCTGTCAAGGACATGTTTGAGCGTAAGAAGCCAATGTCACAGAGTCACCCCCTTGCTGGCGTCTGACAGCTGGCTTGTCGGAACTCTTAGCCCGCCAGCTTTTACCATACAAGCTGGTGGAGTCTGAGGCCTTCAAAAAATTTGTAGCTATTGGGACACCGCAGTGGAAGGTACCCGGCTGAAATTTCTTTTCACAAAAGGCAATCCCCAACCTGTACTCTATTGTGCGAAAGGAAGTCATGGCATGTCTGGCACACAGTGTTGGGGCAAGGGTCCATCTGACCACTGATACCTGGTCTGCAAAGCACGGTCAGGGCAGGTATATCACCTACACTGCGCATTGGGTAAACCTGCTGACAGCTGCCAAGCATGTAATGCGTGGCTCTGCAGAGGAGTTGGTGGTGACACCGCCACGACTTGCAGGCAGGCCTGCTGCCACCTCCTCTACTCCTCCTACTCCATCCTCTTCGATAACCTCCTCAGCTGAGTCCTCTTCTGCTGCTGCGTCTTGCTCCACATCAACTGCACCCCCCCAGCTCCCCAGGGGCTATTCCACATCCCGGATACGACAGTGTCACGCCGTCTTGGGGTTGACTTGCCTGAAAGCAGAGAGTCACACCGGACCAGCACTCCTGTCCGCCCTGAACGCACAGGTGGATCAGTGGCTGACTCCGCACCAATTGGAGATCGGCAAAGTGGTGTGTGACAACGGAAGCAATTTGTTGGCGGCATTGAATTTGGGCAAGTTGACACATGTGCCGTGCATGGCACATGTGTTGAATCTGATTGTACAACGCTTTGTGCATAAGTACCCAGACTTACAGGACGTCCTCAAGCAGGCCAGGAAGGTGTGTGGCCATTTCAGGCGTTCCTACACGGCCATGGTGCACTTTTCAGATATCCAGCGGCGAAACAACATGCCAGTGAGGCGCTTGATTTGCGACAGCCCGACACGTTGGAATTCAACACTCCTTAAGTTCGACCGACTGCTCCAACAAGAAAAAGCCGTCAACGAGTATTTGTATGACCGGGGTGCTAGGACAGCCTCTGCGCAGCTGAATTTTTTTTTGCCACGTTACTGGATGCTCATGCGCAATGCCTGTAGGCTCATGCCTCCTTTTGAGGAGGTGACAAACCTAGTCAGTCGCACTGAAGGTGTCATATATATGCATTAATGTCTGTCTGCCATCTTACCTTCCTCCTCATGTGTTCATCTAGAGACCAGACCTCCTTCACCTGGCTTCCTTTATAATCTCCTCCCAGCCTGACTCCACCCCAGGCCCTATCACTGAACACTATATTAACCTGTGCACTGCAAGCCTGCTTTGCTGATCAACGTGTTTGTTAGGCATTGTGTGTTTGGGTTCCTGCCTGCCGTGTGCTACGTCTGTCTCTCTGTTACGTTATTGGCTTGTCCCCGACTATCCCTGTCTGCTCGTGACCCTTGACCTTCGGCTCGTTCTTCGTTATCCTTGTCTGCTTGTGACCCCTGACCTTCAGCTTGTTATTCGGTTCTCTCTATCGTGTGCTGCTGCTTCCCCTCTTTTCCCCTTATCCTACGGGGCGTGAGCTAGGAAACTCCAGGGGCCGCGACCTGGTCCCAGCCTGCAGCGTAACATCCTCACCACTAGAGGCCCTGGAGAAGACCAGCTGGGTCTTAGACTCCGCGCCCTGGGGAATCTTGGCTCTCGCTTCCGTTGGGATCCCGGTTGTGCTCCTCTGGTCCCGCTTTCCACAACCACCCAGTTTCCTATCCGCAGAAGCCAGCCATAGGGTTCACTACCTCGCGGTGCACTCCTGTCCCCCTACGGTGTGCATCTGTCACCTGGCCACAGGTGACCCTGACAGAAGGCACCATCAGCGACATCATCCCATTTGTTTTCTTCCTGGAGCATGCCCTGCGAAGAGTGCTGGATCAGGCCGTAGATGAGCGTGAAGAGGAAGAGGAAGAGTTGTGGTCACCATCACCACCAGAAACAGCCTTATCAGCATCGCTTGCTGGACCTGCGGCAACGCTGGAAGAGGAGTCTGAGGAAGAGGAGTCAGAGGAGGAATGTGGCTTTGAGGAGGAGGAGGAGGAAGACCAACCACAGCAGGCATCCCAGGGTGCTCGTTGTCACCTATCTGGTACCCGTGGTGTTGTACGTGGCTGGGGGGAAGAACAGACCTTCAGTGAGATCAGTGAGGACAAGGAACGGGACATGAGTAGCTCGGCATCCAACTTTGTGCAAATGGGGTCTTTCATGCTGTTGTGCCTGTTGAGGGACCCTCGTATAAAAAGGCTGAAGGAGAACGACCTGTACTGGGTGGCCACGCTACTAGACCCCCGGTATAAGCAGAAAGTGCCTGAAATGTTACAGAATTACCGGAAGTCGGAAAGGATGCAGCAGTTCCAAAATAAATTAAAAAGTATGCTTTACACAGCGTATAAGGGTGATGCACAACGGGAATCTAACAGGGGAAGAGGTGAAAGTAATCCTCCACCTACCACGACCACGCCGGCAAGGACAGGACGCTTTACAGATGTGTTGTTGATGGAGGACATGCGGAGCTTTTTAAGTCCTACGCATCGCCACAGCCCTTCGGGGTCCACCCTCAGAGAACGACTCGACCAACAGGTAGCAGACTACCTCGCCTTAACTGCAGATATCGACACTCTGAGGAGCGATGAACCCCTTGACTACTTGGTGTGCAGGCTTGACCTGTGGCCTGAGCTATCCCAATTTGCGATAGAACTTCTGGCCTGCCCCGCTTCAAGTGTCCTTTCAGAAAGGACCTTCAGTGCAGCAGGAGGTATTGTCACTGAGAAGAGAAGTCGCCTAGGTCAAAAAAGTCTAGATTACCTCACCTTTATTAAGATGAATGAGGCATGGTTCCTGAAGGGACTGACAGTGAGCAATACAGTTGACTAAAAAAGGCCTGATGAGATGAGCTGCCTTGGGCTAAAAATGGTCCACACGCTGCTGTATTTTATCTCTGCATGCCGGATGACTTGCGTGACTTATCCGCCACCAACTAGGGTTCAAGCCTGTCAGGTCACCTGTGGCCAGATGACAGATGCACAATGTAGGAGGACAGGAGTGCACCACAAGATAGTGAACCCTATGGCTGACTGCTGCAGATAGGAAACTGGGTGGTTGTGGAAAGCGGGACCAGAGGAGCACAACAGGAATCCACAGATTCCCCAGGGCGCGGAGTCTAAGACCCAGCAGGTCTTCACCAGAGCCCCTAGTGGTGAGGATGTTGCGCTGCAGCTAGGTCCAGGTCGCGGCCCCTAGAGTCTCCTAGCTCACGCCCCGTAGGGTAAGGGGGAAAGAGGGGAAGCTGCAGCACAGGATACAAGAATAGCAAAGGACAAGGGTCACAAGCAGACAAGGATAAACGAAGGACAAGCCGAAGGTCAAGGGTCACAAGCAGACAGGGATAGTCACTGAGAAGAGAAGTCGCCTAGGTCAAAAAAGTCTAGATTACCTCACCTTTATTAAGATGAATGAGGCATGGATCCCGAAGGGACTGACAGTGAGCGATACAGTTGACTAAAAAAGGCCTGATGAGATGAGCTGCCTTGGGCTAAAAATGGTCCACACGCTGCTGTATTTTATCTCTGCATGCCGGATGACTTGCGTGACTTATCCGCCACCAACTAGGGTTCAAGCCTGTCAGGTCACCTGTGGCCAGATGACAGATGCACAATGTAGGAGGACAGGAGTGCACCACAAGATAGTGAACCCTATGGCTGACTGCTGCAGATAGGAAACTGGGTGCTTGTGGAAAGCGGGACCAGAGGAGCACAACAGGAATCCACAGATTCCCCAGGGCGCGGAGTCTAAGACCCAGCAGGTCTTCACCAGAGCCCCTAGTGGTGAGGATGTTGCGCTGCAGCTAGGTCCAGGTCGCGGCCCCTAGAGTCTCCTAGCTCACGCCCCGTAGGGTAAGGGGGAAAGAGGGGAAGCAGCAGCACAGGATACAAGAATAGCAAAGGACAAGGGTCACAAGCAGACAAGGATAAACGAAGGACAAGCCGAAGGTCAAGGGTCACAAGCAGACAGGGATAGTCAGGAACAAGCCAATATCGTAACAGAGAGACAGACGTAGCACACGGCAGGCAGGAACCCAAACACACAATGCACAGGTTAATATAGTGTTCTGTGATAGGGCCTGGGTGGAGTCAGGCTGGGAGGAGATTATAAAGGAAGCCAGGTGAAGGGGTCTGGCCTCTAAGATGAACACATAAGGAGGAAAGGTAAGATGGCAGACAGACATTAGTGCATATCCATGACAAAGCCGCAATGTTTTAGGGCACTTTCTGCCTGGAAAACATCAATTTTTCTGGCCTTTGCTACAGCAGCGGCTGCAACAATACCTAATTTTTCAGGCATGTGTACATGCCTAATTTTTCTGACCTCTGGTGCTGCACTGTGGCTGCAAAAACAAAACAAAAAAAAAAAGCACATACATGTGTCAATTCCCCTTTGTGATCGTTACCTTGTTGTGGTGACTGGTGAAGGGGCTTGCGTATCACAATGATGTGACCACCTCTATGAGTGTGTTGGCAATGGCAATGTTGGCACACCCCAGATGATAGGTCGTTGCTTCATTGTGAACAGACCAAAAGCGATCGGCTGGATAATTTTGCGTAGAAAAAACATTAATTTTCTTTGTGATCATCTAAGGTGATCATGAAAGCCTTGCGGTTGTGCAAATGGACTGTTTGCGGTTGTTTTGCGGTGCGTTAAATGGGGAGTTTTCGTCTGTCAGAGTTTGTCAGAGTTTGGTCTGTCACTGTGAAGCGGGTGTAACCCTTACACTACCTGATCGATACAACATCATGCCTGATGTTTTAAAGCACGTTATTCCAAACAATTTAGGAATGTTAGGTGATTTATGCCCTTTATGGATTAAAACCCGACTCAGCGTCAACTATGTAATTTTCCATGGGAGTTTTGCCATGGACCCCCCTCCGGCATGTCACAGTCGAGGTGTTAGTCCCCTTTGAAACAAGTTTTCCATCACTATTGTGGCCAGAAATAGTCCCTGTGGGGTTTAAAATTTGCCTGCCTATTGAAGTCTATGGCGGTTCGCCCGTTCGCAAACATTTGCGGAAATTCGCGTTCGCTGTTCGCGAACGGAAAATTTTATGTTCGCGACATCACTAGTTAGCAGCAGCTTGGCATTGCTAAGCACAGCTTGGTACCAGGTCCTTTTCCATCCTAGATTCCCCCAGAGGTTTACCCCCTAGTGAGTAGGTTGTTTTCATATTTTTGCCACCCAAATGCATTACAAATAAACCTCATTTGCCATGTACAGTAGTTGCCCACCCCATTAACCACTTAACGACCGCTCACTGTATATATACGTCGGCAGAATGGCACCGACAGGCACAATCACGTAGAGTGTACGTGATTGCCTTTGTACAGTTGGGGGGTCCAATCGGACCCCCCTTCTATACAGTGAGCGGTGGCTAAGTGTCCGGGAGCGTTCCGGGATGAGGGGGCAGCCATTCGTTTCTGGCCACCCCCTCGCGATCGCTCCCGGCGAATAGAAATGCCCCCTCTGTCTGTGTCAGACAGAGGGAGCAGGAGGAAGTGATGTCATCTCTGGTGCGGCGCTCACATATACCGAGCGCCGTACAAGAGAAGATATCAGGTCAGTGCACACAACACTACACTGACACCAGGACACATAGGGACATAAATCGCCACCCCAGGCCCCCCCAGACACCCCAGATCACCCCCCAGATCACCCCCCCAGCCCCCAGTCACAGTGTCACTGATTGCAGTGACCATTTATTTACTGATCACTGCAATCAGTGACATTTGTGACTGTAAAAGTGTCACCAAAGTTTAGTCTTAGGTCCAGTGTAGCCCCCTAACCCCCCCTAATAAAGGTTTAACCCCCTGATCACCCCCCAGATAACCCTTTCACCCCCTATCACCACTGTCGCTTAGCGATCATTTTTCTGATCGCTGTCTTAGCGTCAGTGATGCCGATCGGCAGCCAGTAATTTTTTTTAGGTTTGCCGCAGGTTTTTATAGCGTCAGGTACCCCAATATATTATCTAATAAAGGTTTAACCCCCTTGATCGCCCCCCAGGTAACCCTTTCACCCCCTATCACCACTATCACTAAGCGATCGTTTTTCTAAACGCTGTCTTAGTGTCTGTGATGCAGATCGGTAGCCGGTAATTTTTTTTAGGTTCGCCGCAGGTTTTTATAGCGTCAGGTACCCCAATATATTATCTAATAAAGGTTTAACCCCCTTGATCGCCCCCCAGGTAACCCTTTCACCCCCTATCACCACTGTCGCTAAGCAATTGTTTTTCTAAACGCTGTCTTAGTGTCGGTGATGCAGATCGTAGCCAGTAATTTTTTTTAGGTTCGCCGCATGTTTTTATAGCGTCAGGTACCCCAATATATTATCTAATAAAGGTTTAACCCCCTTGATCGCCCCCCAGGTAACCCTTTCACCCCCTATCACCACTGTCACTAAGCGATCGTTTTTCTAAACGCTGTCTTAGTGTCTGTGATGCAGATCGGTAGCCGGTAATTTTTTTTAGGTTCGCCGCAGGTTTTTATAGGGTCAGGTACCCCAATATATTATCTAATAAAGGTTTAACCCCCTTGATCGCCCCCCAGGTAACCCTTTCACCCCCTATCACCACTGTCGCTAAGCAATTGTTTTTCTAAACGCTGTCTTAGTGTCGGTGATGCAGATCGTAGCCAGTATTTTTTTTTAGGTTCGCCGCATGTTTTTATAGCGTCAGGTACCCCAATATATTATCTAATAAAGGTTTAACCCCCTTGATCGCCCCTCCAGGTAACCCTTTCACCCCCATCACCACTGTCGCTAAGCAATCGTTTTTCTAAACGCTGTCTTAGTGTCGGTGATGCAGATCGGTAGCTGGTAATTTTTTTTAGGTTCGCCGCAGGTTTTTATAGCGTCAGGTACCCCCATATATTATCTAATAAAGGTTTTAACCCCCTGATTGCCCCTAGTTAACCCTTTCACCAGTGATCACCATATAAGTGTTACGGGTGACGCTGGTTAGTTAGTTTGCTTTTTATAGTGTCAGGGCACCCGCAGTGTATATAACCCAATAAAGGTTTAACCCCCTGATCGCCCGGCGGGTGATATCAATTAGGTTTTAGCGTCAGAGAGGGTCTGAGTCACACCCCAGGCAGCGTCAGGTTAGTGCCAGTAACGCTAACACCCACGCGTGAAGCATACACCCCCCTTAGTGGTATAGTATCTGAACAGATCAATATCTGATCTGATCAGATCTATACTAGCGTCCCCAGCAGTTTAGGGTTCCCAAAAACGCAGTGTTAGCGGGATCAGCCCAGATACCTGCTGGCACCTGCGTTTTGCCCCTCCGTCCAGCCCAGGCCACCCAAGTGCAGTATCGATCGATCACTGTCACTTACAAAACACAACACACATAACTGCAGCGTTCGCAGAGACAGGCCTGATCCCTGCGACTCCAGTGCTGTAGGAGGTGATTTCACCACCACAGTTAAAAAAAAAAAGCAAATATGCCGAAGCATTGGGGCAGCAGGGGCAGAGGAGCGATTTTGCTCCTAATGCCGCGTACATACGGTCGAAATTCCGACGGAGGCTTGCCCGTGGAAAAGTCCGACCATGTGTGTGCGGCATAACTTTTTTGCGGGAGGATGCCCCCATGCTTCGGCATATATAAATGGTGCGTGTATGCCCATCATTGGAAGTGGGTGGATGAAGGGTGGTATTCTAATGGTGGGCATACCCACCGATCAATCTCTTTTTTCGTTCAGCCAACTGGCTGCATGAAATAAAAAGATTACAATACATGTCCAACAAGGACCAGCAACGTACTGGTATGTTGCTGGACTTTGAATGTTTATACCAGAATGATGCCTGCGGGTTTAGGTATCATCTTGGTATCATTCTTTTCAGCCTGCGGCCGGCTTTCATGTAAAAGCAATCCTAGCGGCTAATTAGCCTCTGGACTGCTTTTACAAGCAGTGGGAGGGAATCCCCCCCGGATATAAAAAGCGCCATTGGGAAATTGGGAAAGCATTTTATCACACCGATCTTGGTGTGGTCAGATGCTTTGAGGGCAGAGGAAAAATCTAGGGTCTAGAAGACCCCAGTTTTTTCAAAAAAAGAGTACCTGTCACTACCTATTGCTATCATAGGGGATATTTACATTCCCTGAGATAACAATAAAAATGATAAAAAAAAAAAAATACTTGGAAGGAACAATTTAAAAATTAAATATAAAAGCAAAATTAATAATAAAAAAAAAAAAAAAAAAAAAAGCACCCCTGTCCTGCCCTTCTCTTGCCCAATGGCGAACGCAAGCGTCGGTCTGGCGTCATATGTAAACAGCAATTGCACCATGCATGTGAGGTATCACCGCGAAGGTCAGATCGAGGGCAATCATTTTAGCAGTAGACCTCCTCTGTAAATCTACTGGGGTAACCTGTAAAGGCTTTTAAAGGCTTTTAAAAATGTATGTAGTTTGTCGCCAATGCGCGTTTGTGCGAAATTTTAAAGCATGTCGTGTTTGGTATCTATGTACTCGGCCTAAGATCATCTTTTTTATTTCATCAAACATTTGGGCAATATAGTGTGTTTTAGTGCATTAAAATTAAAAAAAGTGTATTTTTTAACCCAAAAAATGCGTTTGAAAAATCGCTGCGCAAATACTGTGTAGAAAAAAAAATGCAACACCCACCATTTTAATCTGTAGGGCCTTTGCTTTAAAAATATATATATAATGTTTGGGGGTTCAACATAATTTTCTTGCAAAAAAAAAAATGTTTTCATATAAACAAAAAGTGTCAAAAAGGGCTTTGTCTTCAAGTGGTTAGAAGAGTGGATGTAAGCTTCCTAATGTTGTGTATAAAATGCCAGAACAGTTCAAAACCCCCCCAAATGACCCCATTTTGGAAAGTAGACACCCCAAGCTATATACTGAGAGGCATGTCGAGTCCATGGAATATTTTATATGTTGACACAAGTTGCGGAAAAACGACAATTTTTTTTTTTGCACAAAGTTGTCACTAAATGATATATTGCTCAAACATGCCATGGGCATATGTGGAATTACACCCCAAAATACATTCTGTTGCTTCTCCTGAGTACGGGGATACCACATGTGTGAGACTTTTTGGGAGCCTAGCCATGTACGGGACCCCAAAAACCAAGCACCGCCTTCAGGCTTTCTAAGGGTGTAAATTTTTGATTTCACTTCTCACTGCCTATCACAGTTTTGGAGGCCATGGAATGCCCAGATAGCACAAAACCCCCCCAAATGACCCCATTTTGGAAAGTAGACACCCCAAGCTATTTGCTGAGAGGTATTGTGAGTATTTTGCAGATCTCGCTTTTTGTCACAAAGTTTTGAAAATTGAAAAAAAAAAAAATATATATATATATATTTTCTTTCTTCACTTTCAAAAACAAATGAGAGCTGTAAAATACTCGCCATTCCTCTCAGCAAATAGCTTGGGGTGTCTATATTCCAAAATGGGGTCATTTGGGGGGGTTTTGTGCGATTTTGGCATTTTATGGCCTTCGAAACTGTGATAGGTAGTGAGGAGTGAAATCAAAAATTTGTGCCTAGAAATCCTGAAGGCGGTGCTTGGTTTTCGGGGTCCCGTACGCGGCTAGGCTCCTAAAAAGTCCCACACATGTGGTATCCCCGTACTCAGGAGAAGCAGAAAAATGTATTTTGGGGTGTAATTCCACATATAACCATGGCATGTGTGAGCAATATATCATTTAGTGACAACTTTTTGTAATTTTTTTTTTTTTTTTGTCATTATTCAATCACTTGGGACAAAAAAAATTATATTCAATGGGCTCAACAGGCCTCTCAGCAATTTCCTTGGGGTGTCTACTTTCTAAAATGGGGTCATTTGGGGGGTTTTGTGCTATTTTGGCATTTTATGGCCTTCGAAACTGTGATAGGTAGTGAGGAGTGAAATCAAAAATTTGCGCCCTTAGAAATCCTGAAGGCAGTGCTTGGTTTCCGGGGTCCCGTACGCGGCTAGGCTCCCAAAAAGTCCCACACATGTGGTATCCCCGTACTCAGGAGAAGCAGCAAAATGTATTTTGGGGTGAAATTCCACATATAACCATGGCATGTGTGAGCAATATATAATTTAGTGACAACTTTTTGTAATTTTTTTTTTTTTTTTTTTGTCATTATTCAATCACTTGGGACAAAAAAATAAAAAATTCAATGGGCTCAACATGCCTCTCAGCAATTTCCTTGGGGTGTCTACTTTCCAAAATGGGGTCATTTGGGGGGGTTTTGTACTGCCCTGTCATTTTAGCACCTCAAGAAATGAGATAGGCAGTCATAAATTTAAAGCTGTGTAAATTTCAGAAAATGTACCCTAGTTTGTAAACTCTATAACTTTTGCGCAAACCAATAATTATACGCTTATTGACATTTTTTTTACTAAAAACATGTGGCTGAATACATTTTGGCCTAAATGTATGACTACAATTGAGTTTATTCGATTTTTCTTATAACAAAACGTAGAAAATATCTTTTTTTTTCAAAATTTTTGGTCTTTTTCCGTTTATATCGCAAAAAATAAAAATCACAGAGGCAATCAAATACCATTAAAAGAAAGCTCTATTTGTGGGAAGAAAAGGACGCAAATTTCGTTTGGGTACAACATTGCATGTCCGCACAATTTACAGTTAAAGCAGCGCAGTGCAAAATTCTGAATTCACCTCTGGTCCTCTAGCTACCAAATGGTCCGGGGCTTAAGTGGTTAATTTGTTCAGATCTTCTTGCAAGGTTTCCACATCCTGCAGAGAAGTTATTGCCCTGCTTAGCTTAGTGTCATCCGCAAATACAGAGATTGAGCTGTTTACCCCAAACTCCAGGTCGTTTATGAACAAATTAACATGATTGGTCCCAGCACAGAACCCTGGGGGACCCCACTTCCCACCCCTGACCATTCCGAGTATTCCCCATTTATCACCACCCTCTGAACTCATCCTTGTAGCCAGTTTTCAATCCATGTACTCACCCTATGGTCCATGCAATGGACCTTACTTTGTACAGTAAACAATTATGGGGCACTGTGTCAAATGCTTTTGCAAAATCCAGATACACCACGTCTACGGGCTTTCCTTTATGTAGATGAGAGCTCACCTCCTCATAGAAGGTTAATAGATTGGTTTGGCAAGAACGATTCTTCATAAATCCATGCTGATTACTGCTAATGATACTGTTTTCATTACTAAAATCTTGTATATAGTCCCTTATCATCCCCTCCAAGAGCTTGCATACTATTGATGTTATGCTAACTGGTCTGTAATTCCCAGGGATGTATTTTGGCCCTTTTTTAAATATTGGTGCTACATTTGCTTTTCTTCAATCAGCTGGTACCATTCCAGTAAATAGACTGTCAGTAAAAATTAGGAACAATGGTCTGGCAATTACTTGACTGAGTTCCCCAAGTCCCCTCGGGTGCAAGCCATCTGGTCCCAGGTGATTTATTAATGTTAAGTTTCCTAAGTCTATTTTTAATTCTGTCCTGTTAGCCATGAGGGTGCTTCCTGTGATGTGTCATGAGGAAAAACACTGCAGTTTTGGTTACTAAAGCCCCTTGATTCCCTCGTGAAGACTGAAGAGAAGAACACATTCAATACATCTTAGTGCTTTCCTGGGTTCTTCACAGCTTCTCCCATGTCACCTACCTTGTGGTTGAGCCTGACGTGCAGAAGGAGGCCTCTCCAACAGTCCGACTCGAGAACCACTGATGTTGCGACGGTGGTCGCTTGAGTGCGGTGAGGTACAGGTACTTGTGTGATCTCTCCGCTGGATGAAGAGGTGAGTGGTAGATTTGTTCACCAAAGCTGGATGGTAAGCTGGAACTGAAGACAGCAGACAGCGGACCTCTGGTTGGCAGATAGCGACAGCAGCAGTAGCGTCTGGATGCGTGGTCGCACAAGCCAGGTGGGTAACAAACAGGCAGATGCAGGCATAGACAGCAGGCAAAGGGACGTCAGGGGACAGGCAGGGTTTGGAAACACAGGATCAGGCGGATATCAGAAGGCAGATCAAAGTCCAGAACAAGCCAAGGTCAAGGTAGGTAGCGATCAAGCAAAATCAGGGGCAAGCCGGGTAAAACACAGGAATCAACAGGATCAGATGCAAGGAACACAGGAGTAGCTGCAGACCAAACAGCAAAGGACTAGTGCAGCTACTGCACTTATATAGACCACTGGGCGCCGATGTAAACAGCTAACGTGCACGCATGCGCACATCCGGTCCCAATCGTGCACTTCTGTGCATGCGCACTGGCGCACATCTGTTCACAGCTGGATGGGTACCAGTAAGTCTGTGCCTGCGCACTTCTGTGCGTCTACGGGTCACTGCAGTATCGTGACAAGCATGTTCCTGACATCCCTATAGCAAGGTAGCTTCTAAAACTTCCTCCCAGGTCCTTCAGTGTCCTCATACAGGTTCCCAAGTCTCAGAGCCTTGAGCACATTGTTAGGCCTCAGGCTTCAAGCCTAGTCGCAAAGCTGCTCCACGTACACCCACCCAAAGCCGTGGCCTGAATGGAAGAGAGTGTCAACTGGCCTTCCCAAATATGTATACTCTCTCCCAGAATGCATCAGTGGCCAAGAAACTCCTACTGGTTGGCTAAGAGTAGCATAAATATTCATAAGCCAGTTTTACTGCAGCTCATCATACTAATACCAGGAGGTACCAATGACACCTATTGGCAAAAGACATGAACTACAGCTACACTGGATTTAGAGAAAACCCCAGATGATCAAATAAACTACAAATCAGATGGGCTACTTACCACCCACCAAAGAAAAATGTAGGAAGTAGCCCCTGTTTAAGACAAGGACAAGGGCTACAGGAGTAACATAAATATATATATTTAAACTCAGATTAGTTTCAATGCATGGAATGGTGTTCCTGGACTGAGCATTTTTTTAAAAGGTTAACTATACATTTAATGGTGAAAATAATTAGTTCACACAGACTTTAGCCTGTAAATCACATTTACAACAAGCTTTTCCAAAGCTTTATACAAACTTGTTTTCAAAGCCATAAAGCACTGTTGGGTTGTAGTATTGAAATGCCTGACTCTGTTCTTAGCCTACATTCACACCTGAGCAGAGCATTTTCCTGGTGCTTTTGAAGCATTTTTTTATGTGTTTTTCAGGCTGGGCTGGGCAAGGGGAGACAAGCAGCTCTATAGGAGGAGAGGAATTCTTCAGACATAAAAACGTGCATGAAAATGTACTAATCAGCCATTTACAGGCATTTCCATTGAAGACTTTGGGACCAAAAATGCCTGAATATGCTCAAAAAAAGCTCAAGTACTTTTTTGAGTGTAGGTCCAAAGCCTAATGGGCGGAATGTCTGGCATCATCGGCCGGTTTTTATTGTTTGGCCGACGGGTCCGCGTCTGTCGCACGAGCATGCTGGAAAACCAGCAGCTGACCAGCTTCCGATCAGTGTTCTCAGTGTTCTGGCAGGGACAGATTAAAAAAAAAAAACATTGCCAATCCAAAAATGTAAAAAAAAACTGCGTGGGGGTCCCCTCCAAATTCATACAAGGCTTTTTGGATTTTAAGGGGAACCCCACACCAAAATTTAAAAAACAAACAAAGGCATGGGATCCCCCCAAAATCCATACCAGACGAACCATAATATGGTGGAGCAAAAAATATGCTGGGACTCTAGGTAATGAGCAGCCGGTAAATGTTTGGATAATTGTGTGTACCTGTGTCCAAAAAGCCTGCAGAGCTGAGCAGGACCATTAGTATGAAGCATATCACTGATTCCTGGATGCATCTTAAGCAAGACATTGGTACTGAGGGGTAAATAGAGTTCAGTAGGAAAGGAGTGAAATATCAGCGTGTTACTGTTTTGTACTCAGACTCCTGGAATTTATTACTGATAGAGGACCAATAGGAAAGCATTAGTATTTTGGATTGTGCTGTAGTTAAAAGAAGAGTATGGTGGTCCAGTTACCAGTGATCCATAAAGCGGAGTAGGGTTTGAAATATCTCTATAAGGAACATTTTTTATGTGAAGGAGAGTGCAAGTTGCAACAGAACAAAGGTTTGAAATTCCTTCTGAAACTGAATCATAGGGTGTATAAAAGGCAGGCTTTGAGTAGGGATCTAAAATAGTGTGTTATCTGAAAGATCCACAAGGTGAAGGGCCCAATGGTATAAAGTCAGGGTCTTGTAACACATATTTAGCCATTACCCACACTGAATACCTTGTCTATGATGATGCTCATACTTTGTTTTCTTGACAAAGAAGGTTGATTGTCTTATTGTATAAGCCGGAACTTGGGATTTCACAGGAAGTGAAATAAGGGAGAGGAAGAAGGTTATAGACTATATCCTGTGAATGCATTAATACAGATACACCCGGTTAGTGCTATAGTTGAATGTTTGTGGAGGTCTAGGGTTAGCAGCTCAGGGCACCCTAATCATATCTTTAGAAGAGAGGGAGAAATAGTCTGTTCCATTGCTACCCATAGTTTTTTAATCTACATGTGTTTAATTCAAGCAGGTTTGGAGGCCCATACAGAATTGTTAAAGTAGCATTGCATAGATTTGAGGTATGTGAGTTGGGATTGTCTGCAGGAGGTACAAAATGCAGAGTAGCATGTTTTGTTTGGGCATATTGCAGCTCTGCATTCATGAAAAATTTTGTTTGCCCATGTTGATGATAAGCTGGTAAAAACAGTTTCCAGGTATTTGATTTGAGATGGTGCCGATTTAAAAGCAAACTTTTTTTTTTTGAGTCTGTATGTTGTTGTTGGTAGTATTTGATTTAGAGATTTAACTTTTGGTAATTGATATGGAGGTTGTATATTTCTATAAGTGTCAAAGTCAGCCAGCAGGTTGGGAATGGTGACATCTGGGTTACTGAGAAAAAACAGCAAGTCATTCTCCATAGGCAGAGACTTTAAGTTGATGCCCACCTTCTTCAATTTACTATATGTCTGGGTTCGCATTGACAGTTGTTAAGAGCAACTCTAATGTTAGAATGAAAACACGGGTGAAAGGGGACACCCGTCGTGAAGGAACATTTTTAATATTTTAATCTATAGTCTTTGTAAAGCTAATTCAAGGGTTACAAAGCCACCCAATCTGTAGCAAGGTGTTATAACCCATTGGAATTTTTTGGGAGAATTCTGCTGCAATGCTCCTGGGTGCTACTAGATGTCCCCACATGTCTGCAAATTATCTGTGTAGGAACTGTTTTCGGGAGCCCATCATACAGCTAATGTGTTCTCTGCTGTGGGCATCTTGGAGAGGTCTGTGTTGCAATTGGACACCAAACTCTTGTGAGATGCAGGTGCCCATTTTGGCATGTACATGGTATATACTGTAAATACCCTGTGCTGCCTTACAAGGAAGTCTTGCATGGGAAAGCAGAGGGGACAACCACTATCAGTAGAGAGTTTAGTCCACATGGCAGGGAGCAGGTTTACTTCCCAATAAAGTAGAGCCTTTTTTCATATGAAGAGCGTGAAACCATGAGGAGAAGCACTGTTCTACCTTTTAAAAGGGTTCCCCCCTTTGGGAAAACAGGCAAGCTCCAAAATACAGCAGGAGGGAGACTTAAAAGTGCTGTGAGTACCTATAATGTGGAGGATTTTGCCCTTAACTGGGAGAGCCTTCTGGGCACAGACTGGACAGAATTTACAAGTAGTAGTTAGTCTGCCAAGTGAGAGAATAAAGGTTTGGATGGCTGCACTTCAATGCAAACACCTTTATTACAGTGAAAAAGAATCCATACAGCAGCAGAAGTACAGGTACAGATACAACTGACGCGTTTCACGCCCTTACTGGTGCTCAGCCATAGCTTTTATTTTAGAAATGTAATTGTAAACTACATGTTAAAATGAAATGAACAAATTAAACATATGCATTAAATTGACATTAGACAACTTGAACCCATTGAATTTAACAGTAAGAGAGCTGGTGGCTATGAAACCTGTCAGCACTCATAGAAGTGAGACACGTCTTATTCAAAATTCAACCCGGCTGGCTTTCTAGTGTTGAGGCTAAAGATCCAGAACACTTCTCTTTTGCACAAAGCTCTGAACCTATCACCTCCTCTAACAGGCATTACAATCCTCTCAAGCCCCTGTATAACTAAACTTGAAACATTCTTATTATGAAGTTCATTCCAATGTCTGGCTACATTCGTGGAGTGGTTTTTCTGTATGTCAAATAAGTGGTCATGAAGATGATGTTTCAATCTACGAGTTGTCCGACCTACATATTGAATGCAACATGACTGACATGTAATAACATAGACCTTATGTTACAATTAATAAATGAAGACATCTTAAATGGCAGGGAGCAGGTCTACTTCCCAATAAAGTAGAGCCTTCTTCATATGAGGAGAAGCACAGCTCTATCTTACACAAGTCTTCCCCTTTGGGAAAGCAGGCAAGCCCCAAAATACAGCAGGAGGGAGACTTAAAAGTGCTTTGGGTACCTATACTGTTAAGGATCTTTCCCTTAACTGGGAGAGCCTTCTGGGCACAGACTGGACAGAATTTGCAAATTGCAGTTAGTCTGCCAATGGATCACCACTTCTGTGGCATGAAGTGTTCGGGTACCTTTTCCCCTGAAATTTAACATAAACATTGTTCCCTGTTATTTATAGGAGTTTGGTTTTCAGTGGGCCCCTTGAGGCAGATGCCTGGTGCTATTGCTGTGGAGAAGGCCATTTGAAAGAATTCTTTCCCCGATAGAACTGAAACTGTGTAGAAGAGAGCCCTGAGTTAAGTAACTTGGTTTCTGACCTCTGTTAAATCAGAACTAAACCCTGTTATCCTTTACAGCAAAGGAAGCTGCAGTCTTAGCCTCTGTCTGACCTGCCGTTGCCATGGTGCCGCAATTGTGATCAGTTACAACACCAGCCATTTGATGGTGTCATGGATATGCAGTAGTGTTTGTCTGTCAGCTTACCTTCCTTCCCATGTGTTCATCTTAGAGGCCTGAGCCCTTTCACCTGGCTTCCTTTATAATCTCCTCCCAGCCAGACTCCACCCCAGGCCCTATCACAGAACACTATATTAGCCTGTGCACTGCAAGCCTGCTTTGCTGATCAACGTGTTTGTTAGGCATTGTGTGTTTGGGTTCCTGCCTGCCGTGTGCTACGTCTGTCTCTCTGTTACGTTATTGGCTTGTCCCCGACTATCCCTGTCTGCTTGTGACCCTTGACCTTCGGCTCGTTCTTTCGTTATCCTTGTCTGCTTGTGGCCCCTGACCTTCAGCTTGTTATTCGGTTCTCTCTTATCTTGTGCTGCTGCTTCCCCTCTTTTCCCCTTATCCTACGGGGCGTGAGCTAGGAAACTCCAGGGGCCGCGACCTGGTCCCAGCCTGCAGCATAACATCCTCACCACTAGAGGCCCTGGAGAAGACCAGCTGGGTCTTAGACTCCGCGCCCTGGGGAATCTTGGCTCTAGCTTCCGTTAGGATCCCGGTTGTGCTCCTCTGGTCCCGCTTTCCACAACCACCCAGTTTCCTATCCGCAGAAGCCAGCCATAGGGTTCACTACCTCGTGGTGCACTCCTGTCCCCATACGGTGTGCATCTGTCACCTGGCCACAGGTGACCCTGACAGTTTGATCAGCCATGAACCCGGCTGACATCCCGTTACCCGTGGATGATCCGTTGCAGGGCATAGTTTGCAGACTTGAAACCCAGGAATCGAATCAGACTCAGGTGATGCGATTCCTCCAGGATCTGGCTTCTCGCTTCGAGCAGCTTCAGGCCTCCTTGGGAACCCTGAATCCGCAACCTCAAATACAACCAGCGGCTGCACCTATTGCACCAGTCGCAGCCACACACTCACTACAACTGCCAGCTCCGTCCCGTTTCTCTGGGGACTCCAAGGCTTGCAGGGGGTTCCTTAGCCAATGCACAATTCATTTTGAGCTCCAGCCCCAAAACTTCCTGTCTGATCGGGCTAAGGTAGCCTATATCATTTCCCTCCTCTCTGGTGAAGCTTTAGCCTGGGCAGCCCCTCTGTGGGAACTGAATGATCCAGTGGTTTCTAGCCTGTCTGGCTTCTTGAAACTTTTTCGGAATATCTTCGAAGAACCGGCTCGTGTCTCTTCAGCGGCCAGCGCCCTTTTACGTCTCCGCCAAGAGTCTGCTTCTGTGGGACAGTATGCCCTTCATTTCCGCATACTGTCGGCTGAGTTGAGCTGGAACAATGAGGCCTTAGTCGCAACCTTTTTGCATGGCCTGTCTGATAGAGTGAAGGATGAATTAGCAGGAAGAACCATCCCCACTGATCTGGCCGGCGTTATCTCCTTGTGTAACCAGATCGATATTCGCTTTCAGGAGAGGACCTTAGAAAAGCAACGCCAGCACTCCTTGGTTCTTAGTCAGCCTGAGCTCCCCTCTCTTCGACCCGTAGAGCATCTCCTACCAGCTGAGGAACCCATGCAGCTGGGTCGGACCAGGCTATCCCCCGAGGAACGTGCTAGGCGCAGAACTCTTGGTCTGTGTCTTTACTGTGGGGGCAAAGGTCATTTTCGTGTCACTTGCTCTCTTTGTCCAGAAAAACGTTCGGGTCCACTTCATCTGGAAAGTGGAGTATTGGACCCAGAAATATCACCTTCCCCTTCTCGTCTTCTGCTTTCTGTGTTCCTTCATGTTGGTGCTTCTTCTCATTCGGTCTCAGCATATCTGGATTCCGGAGCCGCTGGTAATTTTATGGACTGGGAAATCGCATCGTCCATGAGACTTACTCTTTTGCCCCTCACCACACCATTGGTGGTCTTGGCGATTGATGGTACTGTTCTCCCAGGGGGACCTATCCGCTTCCAGACCCTCCCTGTTAAGATGTCGGTAGGGACACTCCACCAGGAGTGGATATCCTTCCTTATCTTACCCAAGGCCTCAACGCCTATAATTTTGGGTCTCCCATGGTTACAGCTCTATTCTCCTCATGTGGACTGGACTACTGGACAGATCCTGGCTTGGGGTCCCTCCTGTTCCTCGTCCTGCCTACCCAAGGTTGCCCCCTGTGATTCTGAGCCGGTCATTCATTCCAGGTTGCATAACCATTTACATTTCTCTGTCCCTAACCACCCTTGGACGCACAGCCAGGCTAGCTTGTCTACAAGTCCTGCAGTCGCTACGTCTTGCGATGCGATTCAGGTAGTCGCTACACCTGACTCAGCTATTCACTCTGCCTCTGCACTAGTTATGCCAGTCCAGCCCATGCCCAGTGAGCCTCCTACTTTTTCTTGTTCGGGACATTCTGCTTGTCCTTCAGCTAGTCAGTTTGACTCCGGCGACATGTCACCTTCTAACCAACCTGACTTCAGGGTTCCACTGACATCTGCCCAGTCTGATGGTCCTGTGCAAGATGACCAGTTCCCCTTTAAGGGTCTAGGGGACCCTCCTCAGATTCCTGTTGATCCTCTCATGCCCTTGCTTATTCCTAGAGAGCCTTTGGTCCTCAATAGATCTTCTTGTCATCTCCCTACCTCGTTTTCGGTCTCTGAGGATAATCTTAAGTACGAGGTTAGACAAGTTCTGGATTCTCGGCTCTGCAGAGGCATTCTTCAGTACCTTGTGCATTGGAGAGGTTTTGGTCCTGAGGAGGCGTCTTGGATCGCTGCATCTGATGTCGCTGCACCTCATCTGTTGAGAAGGTTTCATCAGAGATTTCCCTTTAAGCCTGGGCCCAGGCGGGGGAGGGCCCATAAGAGGGAGGGTACTGTCATGGATATGCAGTAGTGTTTGTCTGTCAGCTTACCTTCCTTCCCATGTGTTCATCTTAGAGGCCTGAGCCCTTTCACCTGGCTTCCTTTATAATCTCCTCCCAGCCAGACTCCACCCCAGGCCCTATCACAGAACACTATATTAGCCTGTGCACTGCAAGCCTGCTTTGCTGATCAACGTGTTTGTTAGGCATTGTGTGTTTGGGTTCCTGCCTGCCGTGTGCTACGTCTGTCTCTCTGTTACGTTATTGGCTTGTCCCCGACTATCCCTGTCTGCTCGTGACCCTTGACCTTCGGCTCGTTCTTTCGTTATCCTTGTCTGCTTGTGGCCCCTGACCTTCAGCTTGTTATTCGGTTCTCTCTTATCTTGTGCTGCTGCTTCCCCTCTTTTCCCCTTATCCTATGGGGCGTGAGCTAGGAAACTCCAGGGGCCGCGACCTGGTCCCAGCCTGCAGCATAACATCCTCACCACTAGAGGCCCTGGAGAAGACCAGCTGGGTCTTAGACTCCGCGCCCTGGGGAATCTTGGCTCTAGCTTCCGTTAGGATCCCGGTTGTGCTCCTCTGGTCCCGCTTTCCACAACCACCCAGTTTCCTATCCGCAGAAGCCAGCCATAGGGTTCACTACCTCGCGGTGCACTCCTGTCCCCCTACGGTGTGCATCTGTCACCTGGCCACAGGTGACCCTGACAGATGGCTTGACAGTTCAGATGAGAACATAACCAACTGTGACAGAATTCATGGCATACCTTGTTTTGGTAAACACGTAAATTGATGGGTTTAGTTAACCTTTAACTGCCTGATAAAGAAAATAGCCCTCTAGTAACAACTTAACAAACTGCTGGAAGCGGCAGTAATATGTATGTGTAGTTGTATCACAAGGAAGGAGAAGATGGCTTTACATTACAACCTATGAACACAGTGGAGTCCACTCTAAACGCCAGGGCTGGGACAAGGGGTGGACAGGAGGGGCGGCTACCCTGGGCAGTGTCGTATCATGTGAGGTGGGGGGTGCTGTATTGAGAGTGCCTACCTACAAGCTGGCAGGAGTACTGGAAGAGGGGGGATATTTGTTTGGGGAGAGTTTTGGCTTGCAAAGGGAATTTATGCTTGGGGTAATTGTACAGATTAGAGCTCACAATTGTTTGGAGGGGATTTTTACTGACACGAAATGCTCATACATTTTGGGGAGGGGGGGTCACTATTTGGCATCTTTGCCCTGGGCGCTAGATGACCTTGTCCCAGCAATGCTAAACGCAGTGCAACTTAGGAAAGAAGGCCAACATTCGAGACCAACACACTAGAGGTAAAACTGTCCTTTAATGCATCCCTGGCAGGCACTTGCCATTTTGTTAAGGACACCAAAGCTAGATACTGGACTGCAATAAACACACAGACGCTAGACAGTGAACTGAAAAACATACACATGGGACTAAATGGTGGATATAAGTCCAGCCACTAGAGGTCAAACAGTTTTAGGAGATGAGTGGAGATGCCATGCACACACATGCACTGCAAGAATTATATACTTTGATACATTGAAAGTAGTTCATGTTAGAATTAGACGGTCAGAGGGCATGTTAGTTCCACTGTTTGACTCATTTATCTTTCTCCTTCCTTCTACTGTGAGAGACATTTGTCCTATATCTCACCCACTTTCACTTTTTTGACTGTGTGCTCCAGTGGCGGCTGGTGGATCGTGAAGACGTGAAGGCGGCGATCCACCCCCCCCCCCCACTCCGGTGTTAGATTATAAGAATGCAGCGGCGATCCACCGCCACCCCCACAGGAGACTGAGCTTAACTTAAGAGGCAGCGGGAACGAAAAGTCAGACTGTTGCTTCTCCTCCCCGCTGAACAGGAAGTGTGTCCTGAGACCCGATTGGCCAGGGAGTCCTAAGACTCCCTGGCCAATCGGGTCTCAGGACCTGCTTTCTGATTGGCTGGAAGCAGAATCAGGAAGGCAATATTGAATATTAATTCGCTATTGTCACACAACTGGGTGGGTTTTTGGGAGCACTGCGCTCCGAGTTCACCCTTTTTTTAATCCAGTTAGAGCCTCAGGCTCTAATCATGTGCTTTAAAAAAAAAAAGCCCAGTTGGAATTCATGCGACTGGCACCCTGAGTGTATTAGAGGGGTGGTGCCCCTGCGCCCCGTATGGACGGGTCACCACTGGTGTGCTGCCAAGCATAAAATGGGAAAGTTTTTCTCTAATTTGCATATCAGTAATGCATTGGAAGATTAGAGGGTAACTGTGATAATATTTTAGCAATTAGGAAATTAGTAGTTTTACCTCAAATTAAGTTTGGCAAAATCATCCGCTCATTCCTATTCTAATAGGAATGCATACTAATGCCAACTTATTTTTTAAGCTTAGATCCAACACTCCCAGCTGTGTTCTGCGCCAGACAGATGTCCACACCTTTCTCCCCCCGCTGATTGTAAAATGTTAATCTTCTCGCCAGAGGACTATTATATAGATATTTGGGTACATTTAGGAAGCACAAACACTTTACTTTTTAATACATGCATAGATTTATTTTGCATTTCTCCATTGCAAACAAGAACACCACACACAAACCAATTTGCCTTGTGTCCCAATTTGGAAAACATCTGTTTGCATAGTATATGTACTTATATAAATGTCTTATATGAATTATTAAGCTGGCTGGTTTACATCATCATTTAGTTAAGCAAATTGTACTATAATACTGGTTACACATGGATCATTTTTCGTTCAGCCAAAGGATTGAGCAAGTAAAACTGACCTGATTCCCCCACCTTCAGAATACACAGATCTTTGGGGATGATTGGTACGTGCAATTTTTATTTTGTTCCACAACAGTGAAGAAGGCATTTAGTGAAGCATCCATGCACAGTCAATTCAAGGAGTTTTGCTAAGCCTACAATGTTTCCTATTGTATGAAAGTCAGTGTAACTGTTTAACTTTCATATTTTATTTCCCATGATGTCTACCTGTAAACAGTAAAAAAAAAAAAAAAAAAATTGTCAAGGGGACACTTATGTTATTTATTATTATATCAATTATCTAATTTACAGATACAGTTGTAACTCTTGGTTCTGGATTATAATTATTTTAAACATTGTATTCTTTCTTCTAGTCTTCCTGTTTATCCAGCCGCTGTATGCCATATGGGCCTGTTTCCGTTCTTGTCCATCAAGCTGTGTATGCACTCAGGAACGAAACTGTTCTGTACTATGTGATCGCATTGGACTGCAAGAGATCCCTAATGAATTCCCATGTGAAGCTTCTTTTATTAACCTAGATAAAAACAACATCAAATTTCTTTCTGAGCGGGCTTTTGGGACTTTGCCTTCATTAAAATGTCTCTCACTG
Organism: Rana muscosa; assembly: GCA_029206835.1. Taxonomy (NCBI): domain Eukaryota; kingdom Metazoa; phylum Chordata; class Amphibia; order Anura; family Ranidae; genus Rana; species Rana muscosa. The sequence goes on from CM055117.1 coordinate 277,066,459, forward strand.
AGCCACAACAACATATCTTTCATCACCCCAGGGGCTTTCAAAGGGCTACCCAACCTGATTGAGCTCAAAATGGCTCATAATGATTATATACGCTATTTACACACTCGAACATTCTCTGCTCTCAAGAAACTGGTAAAGCTGCATTTAGCAGACTGCAATTTGTTCAATATTCCAGATCGAATATTTTTAGACCTTCCTTTACTGGAGGAACTTATGCTTTTCCAGAACAATTTCCGTAGGATTCCAGGAACTATCCGAGGTATGCGCAATTTGACTCATGTTTATTTAGAGAGTAACAGAATTGAGGCTGTTGCCTATAATTCTCTTCAGGAATTGCCAAATCTTAAATATCTTAATCTCCAAGACAATAAAATAAATGTAATTCATGATAAGTCTTTCCAAGATTGCCACAAGATGGAGTACCTGTTCCTTAATGACAATTTTCTGGATGAGTTGCCAGAAAACTCCTTTAAAGGATTAAAAAAATTAAAAATGCTGAATTTGGCTGGAAACTCCATACGGAACATTTCATCTTCATGGTTTCAAGATCTAATTGAACTGGAAATCCTTTATCTAGACAGGAATAAAATAAGCTATATTGAGGAAGGGGCTTTTGAGAATCTCACCAGCTTAGTAGCCTTACACCTAAATAGCAACAATTTGACAACATTACCATTTGAGGTCTTCCGACCTGTTTATTTCATAGGCAGATTGTTTCTTTTTAAGAATCCATGGGAATGTGACTGCAGGATTGAATGGTTAAGAGATTGGATGGAGAATTATAAATTGGTTCGTGACATTCCCTGTTCAGCTCCAACATCTCTTGCAGGGATTGACCTAAGCAATGTTTTATTTAAAAGGTCAGAAGAAGGCACCTGCCTTGACCCAACAGAACAAAATTTTACCTATTATGTTACCCTTCCTACTGAAAGGCTTCCATCGACCATGGAATCAAAACTAAGCAGTCTTATCTCCAAACTTCTCCTACCAAAAGGAAATTATGAAGATTTGGGGAATACAACAGAAGGCTTTGACAACAGCACGTTCTCGGATGTAAATGGAAACACAGCATACCTGTCTTTTTCAACGTATATTGTCGCATATGTTGTGCTTGTTATCAGTTATACAACTGTTATATTTTAGGTCTTTAGTTATTAGATTTTCAAAATAAGAAATGTTAATAAATTGTGATTCTAGTCCAGAATTTATTGATCATCCAAAGACAACTGTTTGAGGGACAGACTATATTTTTAAATGAACATATCAAACAAACTAACTTGCTGTTAAAGAGGGAATCTACTGACTGTTTATGAAAGTTTTAGGCCCTTTTTACACGCGCAGACTGATTGGTCCGTATGTAAAAAGATACTAAAATGATAATCTGGCCCTCCTTTCTAGTATCACTCTGCGCTTGTGGATGTTGTGCCGTAAGGATATAAACAATAGTAAAATGTATAAAATATATAAATATATATAAATATATAAATATGTGAACATATGAGCATATAAATATAAAACATATAAAAGAACAGCAGCTGCTAAAAAATCAAGCGTACATATAAAAACAGTATCATATAAAACTAATAAAAAGTTCAGAATAAAACTGCAGCAGCGCTACGGACAAAGTTCAAATGTGCGTCTTCTATGATAATCGCTTATATAGGTGATGAGGTAGTAAATGGTGAATCTAGTTGTAATATATCCAATTCATATTCTTAGTGCTCCTTTCACCAGTAGTGTATAACACCGCGTGGGGGGATTTTTGAAAGTCCTCTTTAGGGGGCGCACTCACCAGATGTAGGATAAATAAAAGCCTAGATCAACATTCCTCCTTCAGCAATAATATAACTGGAATTTTCCTTTTCTTCTCCACCATAGACAGATGTCAAATAAGGTATGGGTATAGAAAAGATATCCTCCTCAATCTATCCTGTCTTCTTATCCTCAGTAATAGATAAAAGGTGCCGCTGGCATATATGTGGAAAAAATACAAACTACATAGGGTAGTACTGTTTGACCATTTATTAAAATATTTAATCCCCAGGTAATCCCTTGGTTACATATATGCGTACCACAAAGTAAAATAATACAGGCGAAATGATAAAATGAGCGCTACAGCGCCAGACACTTGCCCCTGATGAGCGCCGCGGTGTATTTCCCTCGGCACTTCCTTGTTCGGCAGGTCCTGGAGCGCATGAACGTCACTTCCGGTTTGCTTGGTTGGTTGGTCACGCCCTGACGTTTCGTCACTTCCTGACTTCTTCTGAGGGCGTGACCAACCGTCATAGCAACCGGAATTTATGCTAGGTCAGAACCCGCCCTCTGGTTAAGCGTCAGAGCACGCTCTGCGCGCCTGCGACGTCGCGCATGCGCGCTGAGCGAGTCAACGTCCATGCCCTGCTGTGGGCGGAAATTCTATCAGGTGCAGCTCGATCTGCCCCACTCTGATAGGCGTTTGCACTCGGGCTGCATCCTGATTGGCTACTCTGTTTTAACATGTCGGGAACGGTGTCGAGCCGACATGTATACAGAGGGGACTTCAATTAATGATTATGAGGATTGATGTCAGATACACCACCTCATACCGTCATACAGTCGTTCCTTCTGCTGACACTTGTGCCCTGGAGCTAAAAGGGCATGTTTTGGTAACAACGTTACCCCCGGTGGTCAGAATTTTTTTGTATTCTATTTATATTCTAGTGCCGGGTTTAATGCTATGTGATGTGTGCACACACTCTACCGATCATAATGAGGAAACGCTGTGATGGCTGTAAACCTTGACATCATAATCAGCAGTGTTTCGATTTCCCAATCCACAGAAAATGCATCCATCAATAAATATATGAATAATTCAATGTATATGGCAATCATTTACTTCTGCTTGTAGGGCATAATCTGGGTGTGTAAATACTTATTTATAAGTAGGTGCCTATACCCATGTTTCCATTAATATGCTAATATGCTATTTGAAAGGTTCATACATGAAAACTTCTCAGATACAATCCCACCAGCAATCACCGATGGAGTTTCTTGCCTATAAAATACATGAATGTGATCCATCAGTCAAAAAACCCCCCAATCAAAACACGCATAGTGAATGGTGTTGTCAACCCATGCATCACCATCATAAACCCCACATGGAATCCCACCTCTGAAAAATGATTTCCAATGATTAGGGATCATAGGTTATGTACATGATATGGTGTTAGAACACCTCTCAGCGGGGATCATTCTCGCATAATATGTGAGAAATGTATTGGTGAGACACACCGAAGAACTAGTTATAAAACCATAGACTAGTCATTACTAATAAGAAATAGAAGATAAACTCCAAGATAAAATTAAAAATAAAAAATAAAATAAAAATTAGTTAAAAATTAAATACTAAAAATGACAAGAATAACACACCGAAATATTCAGATCAATACCAAGTAAACTCTGCTGTGTAGAACTAATAAAAAGTACTCATAAAATTACTAAAATCACTAAAATCGAGGGTAGAGGCCCTGTGTGTATGTTCGTAGCGTTCTAGTAATATGTCGTGCTAATATTAATATTTATTCAGCTTAATGTCTACGAATCACTAATAAAACAATTGATGTCTAATTCGATGTTCAAACCTTTGGGCGCTAAAACTTCGGTTAAAAAAATCCATTTTGTCTCTTTTTTAGAAAGTTTGCGCACCTTATGAGAACCCCTCCAGTTTGGTTCCAAACTTTCAATCCCCCAGAATTGCAGGCCTGAGGGGTCCTGGTTATGCTTGAGTTTGAAATGTAGTGACACATTGTGGTCCTTATAACCTATCTTTATGTTGTTCACATGCTCAGCTATTCGGATGCGTAAAAGTCTTTTGGTGCGCCCTATATATAAAAGCCTGCACGGACTGTCAGGGTCACCTGTGGCCAGGTGACAGATGCACACCATAGGGGGACAGGAGTGCACCGCGAGGTAGTGAACCCTATGGCTGGCTTCTGCGGATAGGAAACTGGGTGGTTGTGGAAAGCGGGACCAGAGGAGCACAACCGGGATCCTAACGGAAGCTAGAACCAAGATTCCCCAGGGCGCGGAGTCTAAGACCCAGCTGGTCTTCTCCAGGGCCTCTAGTGGTGAGGATGTTATGCTGCAGGCTGGGACCAGGTCGCGGCCCCTGGAGTTTCCTAGCTCACGCCCCGTAGGATAAGGGGAAAAGAGGGGAAGCAGCAGCACAAGATAAGAGAGAACCGAATAACAAGCTGAAGGTCAGGGGCCACAAGCAGACAAGGATAACGAAAGGACGAGCCGAAGGTCAAGGGTCACGAGCAGACAGGGATAGTCGGGGACAAGCCAATAACGTAACGGAGAGACAGACGTAGCACACGGCAGGCAGGAACCCAAACACACAATGCCTAACAAACACGTTGATCAGCCAAGCAGGCTTGCAGTGCACAGGTTAATATAGTGTTCTGTGATAGGGCCTGGGGTGGAGTCTGGCTGGGAGGAGATTATAAAGGAAGCCAGGTGAAAGGGCTCAGGCCTCTAAGATGAACACATGGGAAGGAAGGTAAGCTGACAGACAAACACTACTGCATATCCATGACAGTACCCTCCCTCTTATGGGCCCTCCCCCCGCCTGGGCCCAGGCTTAAAGGGAAATCTCTGATGAAACCTTCTCAACAGATGAGGTGCAGCGACATCAGATGCAGCGATCCAAGACGCCTCCTCAGGACCAAAACCTCTCCAATGCACAAGGTACTGAAGAATGCCTCTGCAGAGCCGAGAATCCAGAACTTGTCTAACCTCGTACTTAAGATTATCCTCAGAGACTGAAAACGAGGTAGGGAGATGACAAGAAGATCTATTGAGGACCAAAGGCTCTCTAGGAATAAGCAAGGGCATGAGAGGATCAACAGGAATCTGAGGAGGGTCCCCTAGACCCTTAAAGGGGAACTGGTCATCTTGCACAGGACCATCAAACTGGGCAGATGTCAGTGGAACCCTGAAGTCAGGTTGGTTAGAGGGTGACATGTCACAGGAGTCAAGCTGAATAGCTGAAAGACAAGCAGAATGTCCTGAACAAGAAAAAGTAGGAGGCTCACTGGGCATGGGCTGGACTGGCATAACTAGTACAGAGGCAGAGTGAATAGCTGAGTCAGGTGTAGCGACTACCTGAATCGCATCGCAAGACGTAGCGACTGCAGGACTTGTAGACAAGCTAGCCTGGCTGTGCGTCCAAGGGTGGTTAGGGACAGAGAAATGTAAATGGTTATGCAACCTGGAATGAATGACCGGCTCAGATTCACAGGGGGCAACCTTGGGTAGGCAGGACGAGGAACAGGAGGGACCCCAAGCCAGGATCTGTCCAGTAGTCCAGTCCACATGAGGAGAATGGAGCTGTAACCATGGGAGACACAAAATTATAGGCGTTGAGGCCTTGGGTAAGATAAGGAAGGATATCCACTCCTGGTGGAGTGTCCCTACCGACATCTTAACAGGGAGGGTCTGGAAGCGGATAGGTCCCCCTGGGAGAACAGTACCATCAATTGCCAAGACCACCAATGGTGTGGTGAGGGGCAAAAGAGTAAGTCTCATGGACGATGCGATTTCCCAGTCCATAAAATTACCAGCAGCTCCGGAATCCAGATATGCTGAGACCGAATGAAAAGAAGCACCAACATGAAGGAACACAGAAAGCAGAAGACGAGAAGGGGAAGGTGATATTTCTGGGTCCAATACTCCACTTTCCAGATGAAGTGGACCCGAACGTTTTTCTGGACAAAGAGAGCAAGTGTCACGAAAATGACCTTTGCCCCCACAGTAAAGACACAGACCAAGAGTTCTGCGCCTAGCACGTTCCTCGGGGGATAGCCTGGTCCGACCCAGCTGCATTGGTTCCTCAGCTGGTAGGAGATGCTCTACGGGTCGAAGAGAGGGGAGCTCAGGCTGAGTAAGAACCAAGGAGTGCTGGCGTTGCTTTTCTAAGGTCCTCTCCTGAAAGCGAATATCGATCTGGTTACACAAGGAGATAACGCCGGCCAGATCAGTGGGGATGGTTTTTCCTGCTAATTCATCCTTCACTCTATCAGACAGGCCATGCAAAAAGGTTGCGACTAAGGCCTCATTGTTCCAGCTCAACTCAGCCGACAGTATGCAGAAATGAAGGGCATACTGTCCCACAGAAGCAGACTCTTGGCGGAGACGTAAAAGGGCGCTGGCCGCTGAAGAGACACGAGCCGGTTCTTCGAAGATATTCCGAAAAAGTTTCAAGAAGCCAGACAGGCTAGAAACCACTGGATCATTCAGTTACCACAGAGGGGCTGCCCAGGCTAAAGCTTCACCAGAGAGGAGGGAAATGATATAGGCTACCTTAGCCCGATCAGACAGGAAGTTTTGGGGCTGGAGCTCAAAATGAATTGTGCATTGGCTAAGGAACCCCCTGCAAGCCTTGGAGTCCCCAGAGAAACGGGACAGAGCTGGCAGTTGTAGTGAGTGTGTGGCTGCGACTGGTGCAATAGGTGCAGCCGCTGGTTGTATTTGAGGTTGCGGATTCAGGGTTCCCAAGGAGGCCTGAAGCTGCTCAAAGCGAGAAGCCAGATCCTGGAGGAATCGCATCACCTGAGTCTGATTCGATTCCTGGGTTTCAAGTCTGCAAACTATGCCCTGCAACGGATCATCCACGGGTAACGGGATGTCAGCCGGGTTCATGGCTGATCAAACTGTCAGGGTCACCTGTGGCCAGGTGACAGATGCACACCGTAGGGGGATAGGAGTGCACCGCGAGGTAGTGAACCCTATGGCTGGCTTCTGCGGATAGGAAACTGTGTGGTTGTGGAAAGCGGGACCAGAGGAGCACAACCGGGATCCTAACGGAAGCTAGAGCCAAGATTCCCCAGGGCGCGGAGTCTAAGACCCAGCTGGTCTTCTCCAGGGCCTCTAGTGGTGAGGATGTTATGCTGCAGGCTGGGACCAGGTCGCGGCCCCTGGAGTTTCCTAGCTCACGCCCCGTAGGATAAGGGGAAAAGAGGGGAAGCAGCAGCACAAGATAAGAGAGAACCGAATAACAAGCTGAAGGTCAGGGGCCACAAGCAGACAAGGATAACGAAAGGACGAGCCGAAGGTCAAGGGTCACGAGCAGACAGGGATAGTCGGGGACAAGCCAATAACGTAACGGAGAGACAGACGTGGCACACGGCAGGCAGGAACCCAAACACACAATGCCTAACAAACACGTTGATCAGCCAAGCAGGCTTGCAGTGCACAGGTTAATATAGTGTTCTGTGATAGGGCCTGGGGTGGAGTCTGGCTGGGAGGAGATTATAAAGGAAGCCAGGTGAAAGGGCTCAGGCCTCTAAGATGAACACATGGGAAGGAAGGTAAGCTGACAGACAAACACTACTGCATATCCATGACACGGACATTTTAGAGCATAGACCACGAAGCTGCTATTGCACGTAATAAACTGCTCGATGTCAAATTGTCTCTGATTGGAAGGAGAGATGAAGTTTTCTAGTCCCCTAATGGGGCATGACACTTCCTTACATGCTCTACATCTTCTACAGGCAAAAAAAACATTTTTGTTCCAGAACGTCTGAGCACTAGCGTTGCTAGCCAGGTGCGGGGGGGGCGGGCCGCACCCGGGTGACACCCACCAGAGGGGTGACACCCGTGGGTAGCGCAGCGGCACCACACTGACATTGCCCGCTGCCCTGTGCCTTAGGCTCACGCTGCGGCTGTGTCCCTCAGCGGAGCGGAAGGAAGCCGCCGCCCCCTCTGCCTCCTCTCTGTTTACATCCACAGAGGAGGAGGAGGAGCCCGCGCTCGAGAGACACACCGCTGTGTGTATCTGCCGCTCTGTTCTGAGGTCTGTAAGGTAAGGGGGGCATCTTTACTGATGGGGGGAGGGGGTGTCTGTACTGCTGGGGTCTGCACTAGGGGGAGTTTGCACCAGGGGGGCTGTAACTGAGGGGGTGTCTGTACTGAGGGGGGTCTGGTACCAAGGGGGGTGTCTGTACTGAGGGGGGTGTCTGTAACTGAGGGGGTGTCTGTACGAGGGGTGTCTGGTACTGTGGGGGGTGTCTGTAACTGAGTGGGGTGTCTGTAACTGAGGAGGTCTGCACTGAGGTGGGGGTGTCTGTACTGATGGAGCGGTCTGCACTGAGGGGGGGGTGTCTGTACTGAGGGGGGTGTCTATACTGAGGGGGGTGTCTGTAACTGAGGGGGGTGTCTGTAACTGAGGGGGGGTCTTTAACTGAGGGGGGGTCTTTAACTGAGGGTGTGTCTGTAACTGAGGGGGTGTCTGTAACTGAGGGGGTGTCTGTAACTGAGGGGGTGTCTGTACGAGGGGTGTCTGTAACTGAGGGGGTGTCTGTAACTGAGGGGGTGTCTGTAACTGAGGGGTGGTCTGTACGAGGGGGGTGTCTGTACTGAGGGGGGTGTCTGTACGAGGGGGTGTCTGTACGAGGGGGTGTCTGTACGAGGGGGTGTCTGTAACTGAGGGGTGGTCTGTACGAGGGGTGTCTGTAACTGAGGGGGTGTCTGTAACTGAGGGGGTGTCTGTACTGAGGGGGGTGTCTGTACTGAGGGGGGTGTCTGTAACTGAGGGGGGTGTCTGTAACTGAGGGGGTGTCTGTTACTGAGGGGGGTGTCTGTACTGAGGGGGGTGTCTGTACTGAGGGGTGTCTGTAACTGAGGGGGGGGGGGTCTGCACTGAGGTGGGGGTGTCTGTACTGATGGAGCGGTCTGCACTGAGGTGGGGGTTCATACTGAGGGAGGCGGGTCTATATTGATGGCGGAGAGTCTGTACTTAGTGGAGCGGGTTTGTACTGAGGGAAGGGATCTATACTGTGGGAGGGGGGTCTGTAGTTAGTGGAGGGGGGTCTGTACTGAGGGGGGACTATAGTTGTTGGGGGGTGACACCATTTTTTTTCGCACCGGGTGACACCAACCCTAGTGACGCCACTGCGTCTGAGATTTGCTGGGAGGGTCCAGTATTATTTTCACCACCCTATCCCCGTGATTGGGAGCCTTTCGATATATAAATTGTGGTTTAGGGGGGAGTACTGGGCCCAATTTCTTATCCAAAAGTAAAATGTGCCAGTGTTTTGTGAAAATGTCCTCCACCTCCCTGAATTGACTGTGAAATTGCGAGATAAAGCCCCATTCTTTTGAGTTGGTGCCCCCTACTGCTGGTTTGGGTTTATTCTGTAGGCACAATTCCCTGGGCATTTGTTCGATTTCCTCTACAATTTTCTTTAGGGGTTGTGGTGCATAGCCCTTAGCTATGAATCTGTCTGATTGGTCCACCTGTCAGTTTTTTAGGCATGCCCGATCGGACCATCCATTGCTCCATTGGAGCGGCAGGTGTCAATGGACATGTGTGTCTGTTGACACCCACCAACATCTAATCCTGCCTGCTAAAAACAGATAGATGGTGATACGTTACCCATCCGTCTAGTGGATAGGATGGGCGTTGGGTGCAAACGGAAAGGCGGTCCGCTTACATTCGACTGCTCAAAAAGAACAGCGGGCTGTGTCTGTGTTTGCTTTGCCCCCCCAAATAAAGACAGTACGAAAAATAATTAAGTATTATGAAAGAGTGCAGGGTTTAGGAGTGTGTTTTGAAGAGAATATAGGGTTAAGGAGTGCATTTCGCTCAGAATACAGGGAGAGGGAGGGAGAGAGGGAGGGAGGGAGAGAGAGAGGGAGGGAGAGAGATAGGAGAGGAGGAGAGGGAGAGGAGAGGAGGTGAGGGAGAGATGGGGGAGAGAGAGAGGGGGAGGGAGAGAGAGAGGGAGAGAGAGAGGGGGGTGTCGGAATTGCAGGGACCTGTTTGCGGTCTACATGTCGTCTGCCCGCGGTCGAAGGGTTTCCAACCCTCAGTAAAAAAAAAAGGAAAAAACGCATACAGACGGGGCAGACCCCCCTCTAGAAAGGGCGCCTGTAGGCACGTGCCTAGTGGAAAACCTGGCCCTAGCTTTTGATGTTTCCACTGTGTCCAGCTGAAATTTTGTTTGCTACCTGTTATTGGCTGAACTGGATGTCTTTTTTTCAACCAGACTGGCTATGTACCTTGTGGGAACTGAAGAGACATACTGTGTTAAGGTGAACATTTCCCAGTTAATGGTAGATGGAAGATGACTGACCCCAGAACACCAAGCATTTTAGATATTTCCAGAATGGAGAATTTAGAACCCCTACCTGCTTTTATTTTTTTTCCTCTGTATTATTGAGGAAATTCCCTTCATTTTCTGCCCAGAGATGCAGCAGAAAATTGGAGAATTTTTTTCAAAATGAGCAGATTTTCCTTCTTAGACAGTTGTCCCTGTAACAGGTACCCCATTAGAAGATTCCCCTTCACCTTTTGCTCCAGGGACAACTCTATTTTGTTTAGGTTTTCCTTCACTTTTTTCTCAGTGCAATGGTGTCAAGGACAAAAAAAAATCTTGACAGAGGGCTTACCAGTCCCCACTAGAAAAAAAAAAAAAGTTTTGCCTAGAGATACACTTTAAATATGGCCACATAATGTGACTGCTACGCAACATATGGGCACACAGGCTAATCAACTCAAAAAGAATGTTCTAATTTCATTTAAATGTAAATAAACTCATCATGCTCCATTTGTTAAGCGATTCGCATGATGTGAATTACAGATAATTCTGTTAATTTCTCTGCATTAACAAAAAATCTTGCCTGAAAATGTTGTTTGCAGTGTAACAAAAAGCTGATTATAATACTGCTGTCTTTATGGCTGTCAAGTCAGGAACCTGCATGCTGTTATAAAATATTCCAGACAATTTCACAAATTTACATTATATCATACCGAAAATCACTTTATTTAATCTGTTGCAAAGTTCTTGTGTAACTGTGCCCTTTTCTCCACTCCAATGATAGGAGCAAAATGCCAGATGTTCCAGAAGTGCTTGGCTGACCTGTTTATTGCATTACATCCAATGACTTTTGCTTTCCAGGCTATTTATGAAGACAGTAATCCTCTTAAATACATAAATTCATATTTGTATTATGAAGGGATGTTTTCCCAAAGCTCCCACTCTACAAATGGAATGAGTTAACCCCAGCAGTCCTGAGTATAGCCTGGCTCACTGTAATTCAGAAAAGCACTGATTTAAGACAGCAAAGATAACCTAGTAATGTCACCGCACTCAAAGAGATCTGTACTGTTCTTTTATTTATTTGTTATGTTCAGTAACAAAAAATAAAAATTTGAAAAATATACTTGTCATTTCTTTTTACTTCGATAAATATGAAGTACATATGAATAATTCATCATTACCATTTGCAGTCAGCAGGTGGAGCTATTTAGAAGCGTATGTCCACTCAGGTGCCTTATGTTGTGATACAAATAGCACATAAAAAAACCCTTTCCTCTTTTCCTAGCCTACAGAAGCTACCAAAAATCATGCAGGTCATGTCAGGATTTTTCTCCCCCCACCTTAAACACCCTACATTTTAACTTTTTAAAAGAGTTTTTTAAGAGAGTATATATACTCTTTTTCAAGAGTCTTCTCTTCTTCTTCCAGCGATTTCAAGGCTCTATTCTCTTCTTCTATCAACCATCAGCTGTGGTTGGTCCTAACATCCCCTCGCCCCCCAATTAGAGCAGTAGTACTATGAATGAGACCAGGTCTGCATGACAAGATTTCCCCTGGGAGCATGTCCATAGTAGCCTGAGCTCATAAAGAATTGTGAGTGACGCTAGCCATCAACCTGAAAAAGAGGGTTTATTTTATTTTTCCTTGTATGAAATAACTAGATTTCTGCTTTAAATATTTAAAACAATTAAATCAAAACAAACCTCAAATCTCATTATGAATAGTGATGTCGCGAACATAAAATTTTCCGTTCGTGAACGGCGAACGCGAACTGCCGCAAATGTTCGCGAACGGGCGAACCCGGCGAACCGCCATAGACTTCAATAGGCAGGCGAATTTTAAAACCCACAGGGACTCTTTCTGGCCACAATAGTGATGGAAAAGTTGTTTCAAGGGGACTAACACCTGGACTGTGGCATGCCGGAGGGGGATCCATGGCAAAACTCCCATGGAAAATTACGTAGTTGACGCAGAGTCGGGTTTTAATCCATAAAGGGCATAAATCACCTAACATTCCTAATGTGTTTGGAATAACGTGCTTTAAAACATCAGGTATGATGTTGTATCGATCAGGTAGTGTAAGGGTTACGCCCGCTTCACAGTGACAGACCAAACTCGGACAGACCAAACTCCCCGTTTAACGCACCGCAAACAACTGCAAACAGTCCATTTGCACAACCGCAAGGCTTTAATGATCACCTTAGATGATCACAAAGAAAATTTATGTTTTTTCTATGCAAAATTATCAAGCCGATCGCTTTTGGTCTGTTCACAATGAAGCAACGACCTTACCATCTGGGGTGTGCCAACAACGCCATTGCCAACACACTCATAGAGGTGGTCGCTTCATTGTGATACGCAAGCCCCTTCACCACAACAAGGTAATGATCACGAAGGGGAATTGACACAGGTATGTGTTTTTTTGTTTGTTTTTTTTGCAGCCACAGTGCAGCACCAGAGGCCAGAAAAATTAGGCATGTACACATGCCTGTAAAATTAGGTATTGTTGCAGCCGCTGCTGTAGCAGCGGCCAGAAAAAATTATGTTTTTCAGGCAGAAAGTGCCCTAAAACATTGCGGCTTGTGGACCATTTTTAGCCCAAGGCAGCTCATCTCATCAGGCCTTTTTTAGTCAAATGTATCGCCCACTGTCAGTCCCTTCGGGATCCATGCCTCATTCATCTTAATAAAGGTGAGGTAATCTAGACTTTTTTGACCTAGGCGACTTCTCCTCTCAGTGACAATACCTCCTGCTGCACTGAAGGTCCTTTCTGAAAGGACACTTGAAGCGGGGCAGGCCAGAAGTTCTATCGCAAATTGAGATAGCTCAGGCCACAGGTCAAGCCTGCACACCCAGTAGTCAAGGGGTTCATCGCTCCTCAGAGTGTCGATATCTGCAGTTAAGGCGAGGTAGTCTGCTACCTGTCGGTCGAGTCGTTCTCTGAGGGTGGACCCCGAAGGGCTGTGGCGATGCGTAGGACTTAAAAAGCTCCGCATGTCCTCCATCAACAATACGTCTGTAAAGCGTCCTGTCCTTGCCGGCATGGTCGTGGTAGGAGGAGGATTACTTTCACCTCTTCCCCTGTTAGATTCCCGTTGTGCTGTGACATCACCCTTATACGCTGTGTAAAGCATACTTTTTAATTTATTTTGGAACTGCTGCATCCTTTCCGTCTTCCTGTAATTCGGTAACATTTCTGGCACTTTCTGCTTATACCGGGGGTCTAGTAGCGTGGCCACCCAATACAGGTCGTTCTCCTTCAGCCTTTTTATACGAGAGTCCCTCAACAGGCACGACAGCATGAAAGACCCCATTTGCACAAGGTTGGATGCCGAGCTACTCATGTCCTGTTCCTCGTCCTCACTGATCTCACTGAAGGTCTGTTCTTCCCCCCAGCCACGTACAACACCACGGGTACCAGATAGGTGACAACGAGCACCCTGGGATGCCTGCTGTGGTTGGTCTTCCTCCTCCTCCTCAAAGCCACATTCCTCCTCTGACTCCTCTTCCTCAGACTCCTCTTCCAGCGTTGCCGCAGGTCCAGCAAGCGATGCTGATAAGGCTGTTTCTGGTGGTGGTGATGGTGACCACAACTCTTCCTCTTCCTCTTCACGCTCATCTACGGCCTGATCCAGCACTCTTCGCAGGGCACGCTCCAGGAAGAAAACAAATGGGATGATGTCGCTGATGGTGCCTTCAGTGCGACTGACTAGGTTAGTCACCTCCTCAAAAGGACGCATGAGCCTACAGGCATTGCGCATGAGCGTCCAGTAACGTGGCAAAAAAATTCCCAGCTGCGCAGAGGCTGTCCTAGCACCCCGGTCATACAAATACTCGTTGACGGCTTTTTCTTGTTGGAGCAGGCGGTCGAACATTAGGAGTGTTGAATTCCAACGTGTCGGGCTGTCGCAAATCAAGCGCCTCACTGGCATGTTGTTTCGCCGCTGGATATCTGAAAAGTGCGCCATGGCTGTGTAGGAACGCCTGAAATGGCCACACACCTTCCTGGCCTGCTTGAGGACATCCTGTAAGTCTGGGTACTTATGCACAAAGCGTTGTACAATCAGATTTAACACATGTGCCATGCACGGCACATGTGTCAACTTGCCCAAATTCAATGCCGCCAACAAATTGCTTCCGTTGTCACACACCACTTTGCCGATCTCCAGTTGGTGCGGAGTCAGCCACTGATCCACCTGTGCGTTCAGGGCGGACAGGAGTGCTGGTCCGGTGTGACTCTCTGCTTTCAGGCAAGTCAACCCCAAGACAGCGTGACACTGTCGTATCCGGGATGTGGAATAGCCCCTGGGGAGCTGGGGGGGTGCTGTTGATGTGGAGCAAGACGCAGCAGCAGAAGAGGACTCAGCCGAGGAGGTTATCGAAGAGGATGGAGTAGGAGGAGTAGAGGAGGTGACAGCAGGCCTGCCTGAAAGTCGTGGTGGTGTCACCACCAACTCCTCTGCAGAGCCACGCATTACATGCTTGGCAGCCGTCAGCAGGTTTACCCAATGAGCAGTGTAGGTGATATACCTGCCCTGACCGTGCTTTGCAGACCAGGTATCAGTGGTCAGATGGACCCTTGCCCCAACACTGTGTGCCAGACATGCCATGACTTCCTTTTGCACAATAGAGTACAGGTTGGGGATTGCCTTTTGTGAAAAGAAATTTCGGCCGGGTACCTTCCACTGCGGTGTCCCAATAGCTACAAATTTTTTGAAGGCCTCAGACTCCACCAGCTTGTATGGTAAAAGCTGGCGGGCTAAGAGTTCCGACAAGCCAGCTGTCAGACGCCGGGCAAGGGGGTGACTCTGTGACATTGGCTTCTTACGCTCAAACATGTCCTTGACAGACACCTGACTGTGGGCAGATGAGCAGGAACTGCTCAAGGCGAGAGACGTAGTGTCAGATGGTTGAGAGGGGGCAAGGAGGACAGCAGTGGTTGACGTGGCTGAAGATGCTGGACCAGGAGGAGGATGGTGGCTTTGAGCTTGTGTGCTGCTTGTACTCGTCATCATGTGTTGATCCCATAGGCGTTTGTGATGTGAGATCATGTGCCTTCGCAAAGCAGTTGTACCTAGGTGGGTGTTGGATTTCCCACGACTCAGTTTCTTTTGGCACAGGTTGCAAATGGCATCGCTGTTATCAGAGGCAGACACACAAAAAAAATGCCACACTGCTGAGCTTTGCAATGGCGGCATTCTGGTGGTGGCAACAGCATGCGTTGATTGGCGTGCTGTCTGGCTGACCCCGGGTGCCGATACATGCTGTCTGACTGTGCCACTAGCTCCTTGCGACGACCTACCCCTCCTTCCAACTCGTCTCCTCCTCCTCTCTGTCTCCCCATCTGAACTTTCCCCCTGTTCTTCTTCTCTTCGAGCGGGCACCCACGTGACATCCACATCGTCATCATCAACCGCTTCACTTGTATCTGACAACTCAGCAAAGGAAGCAGCAGCGGGTACAACATCATCATCATCACACCGTACATCCATGTGTGTAATGCTGCCTGACTGAGACATATCCCTTTTATCTACATCCTCTGGCAATAATGTTTGCGCATCACTCATTTCTTCCAACTCATGTGTAAATAACTCCTCTGACAGATCAAGTGAAGCAACTGTGGTGCTAGTGTTGGTGGTGGCGGCAGGCGGGCGAGTGGGAACTTGAGAGGTGCCCAAAGCTGAGCTGGAGAAGGATGGTGCGTCAAGGTTCCGAGCGGAAGCTGTAGAAGATTGGCTGTCCTGTGTTAGCCAGTCAACTATGTCCTCAGAACTTTTCGAGTTCAGGGTACGTGGCCCCTGAACACTGGGCATTATTCTTGGGCCAAAGGGAATCACAGCACCACGACCACGACAGCCCCTGTGGGGTGGCCTGCCTCTGCCTGTCATTTTTTTTAGATTAGTTTAGTTGTACTATGCGTGCAAGCTACTGTGACACCAGATATGAGTGGCACTGTGCACTGGCAGAAGTTGGCACAGTAGACAGTGTAGGTCTGACACACACGCTGGCAGGCAACTGACTGCTCATCTACTGCAGTCAAAACTGTTGTGTTTTTTTTTATGTAAGCTACTGTGCCGGGGGAAAAAAACAAGCAGACTGGTGTTTTACCAGCCCTAAAAAGGGCTTTTTGGGGTGCTGTCAGGACGCTGTGCTTACAGCAGAGATCAGATGAGTCTTTCAGGAGTGGAGTGAACACTGAATACACTGGCCTAGCCTAGCTTTCCCTATAAAATCAGCAGCAGCTAAACTGTCCCTCCTCTGGCTAACACTGCAGCTTAAGTACAGACTGAATCTAAAATAGATGCTGTCCAGGAAAAAAAAAAAGCAGACTGGTGTTTTACCAGCCCTAAAAAGGGCTTTTTGGGGTGCTGTCAGGACGCTGTGCTTACAGCAGAGATTAGATGAGTCTTTCAGGAGTGGAGTGAACACTGAATACACTTGCCTATAGCTTTCCCTATAAAATCAGCAGCAGCTAAACTGTCCCTCCTCTGGCTAACACTGTAGCTTAAGTACAGACTGAATCTAAAATAGATGCTGTCCAGGAAAAAACAAAAAAGCAGACTGGTGTTTTACCAGCCCTAAAAAGGGCTTTTTGGGGTGCTGTCAGGACGCTGTGCTTACAGCAGAGATCAGATGAGTCTTTCAGGAGTGGAGTGAACACTGAATACACTGGCCTAGCCTAGCTTTCCCTATAAAATCAGCAGCAGCTAAACTGTCCCTCCTCTGGCTAACACTGTAGCTTAAGTTCAGACTGAATCTAAAATAGATGCTGTCCAGAAAAAAAAAACAAGCAGACTGGTGTTTTACCAGCCCTAAAAAGGGCTTTTTGGGGTGCTGTCAGGACGCTGTGCTTACAGCAGAGATCAGATGAGTCTTTCAGGAGTGGAGTGAACACTGAATACACTGGCCTAGCCTAGCTTTCCCTATAAAATCAGCAGCAGCTAAACTGTCCCTCCTCTGGCTAACACTGTAGCTTAAGTTCAGACTGAATCTAAAATAGATGCTGTCCAGGAAAAAACAAAAAAGCAGACTGGTGTTTTACCAGCCCTAAAAAGGGCTTTTTGGGGTGCTGTCAGGACGCTGTGCTTACAGCAGAGATCAGATGAGTCTTTCAGGAGTGGAGTGAACACTGAATACACTTGCCTATAGCTTTCCCTATAAAATCAGCAGCAGCTAAACTGTCCCTCCTCTGGCTAACACTGTAGCTTAAGTACAGACTGAATCTAAAATAGATGCTGTCCAGGAAAAAACAAAAAAGCAGACTGGTGTTTTACCAGCCCTAAAAAGGGCTTTTTGGGGTGCTGTCAGGACGCTGTGCTTACAGCAGAGATCAGATGAGTCTTTCAGGAGTGGAGTGAACACTGAATACACTGGCCTAGCCTAGCTTTCCCTATAAAATCAGCAGCAGCTAAACTGTCCCTCCTCTGGCTAACACTGTAGCTTAAGTTCAGACTGAATCTAAAATAGATGCTGTCCAGGAAAAAACAAAAAAGCAGACTGGTGTTTTACCAGCCCTAAAAAGGGCTTTTTGGGGTGCTGTCAGGACGCTGTGCTTACAGCAGAGATCAGATGAGTCTTTCAGGAGTGGAGTGAACACTGAATACACTTGCCTATAGCTTTCCCTATAAAATCAGCAGCAGCTAAACTGTCCCTCCTCTGGCTAACACTGCATCTTAAGTACAGACTGAATCTAAAATAGATGCTGTCCAGAAAAAAAAACAAGCAGACTGGTGTTTTACCAGCCCTAAAAAGGGCTTTTTGGGGTGCTGTCAGGACGCTGTGCTTACAGCAGAGATCAGATGAGTCTTTCAGGAGTGGAGTGAACACTGAATACACTTGCCTATAGCTTTCCCTATAAAATCAGCAGCAGCTAAACTGTCCCTCCTCTGGCTAACACTGTAGCTTAAGTACAGACTGAATCTAAAATAGATGCTGTCCAGGAAAAAACAAAAAAGCAGACTGGTGTTTTACCAGCCCTAAAAAGGGCTTTTTGGGGTGCTGTCAGGACGCTGTGCTTACAGCAGAGATCAGATGAGTCTTTCAGGAGTGGAGTGAACACTGAATACACTGGCCTAGCCTAGCTTTCCCTATAAAATCAGCAGCAGCTAAACTGTCCCTCCTCTGGCTAACACTGTAGCTTAAGTTCAGACTGAATCTAAAATAGATGCTGTCCAGAAAAAAAAACAAGCAGACTGGTGTTTTACCAGCCCTAAAAAGGGCTTTTTGGGGTGCTGTCAGGACGCTGTGCTTACAGCAGAGATCAGATGAGTCTTTCAGGAGTGGAGTGAACACTGAATACACTGGCCTAGCCTAGCTTTCCCTATAAAATCAGCAGCAGCTAAACTGTCCCTCCTCTGGCTAACACTGTAGCTTAAGTTCAGACTGAATCTAAAATAGATGCTGTCCAGGAAAAAACAAAAAAGCAGACTGGTGTTTTACCAGCCCTAAAAAGGGCTTTTTGGGGTGCTGTCAGGACGCTGTGCTTACAGCAGAGATCAGATGAGTCTTTCAGGAGTGGAGTGAACACTGAATACACTTGCCTATAGCTTTCCCTATAAAATCAGCAGCAGCTAAACTGTCCCTCCTCTGGCTAACACTGCAGTTTAAGTACAGACTGAATCTAAAATAGATGCTGTCCAGGAAAAAAAAAAAAGCAGACTGGTGTTTTACCAGCCCTAAAAAGGGCTTTTTGGGGTGCTGTCAGGACGCTGTGCTTACAGCAGAGATCAGATGAGTCTTTCAGGAGTGGAGTGAACACTGAATACACTTGCCTAGCCTAGCTTTCCCTATAAAATAAGCAGCAGCTAAACTGTCCCTCCTCTCGCTAAGACTGCAGCTTGAGAATGAATCTAAAATGGATGCTGTCCAGGAGGTGGGAGGGTCTGGGAGGGAGGGTATGCTGCTGATTGGCTGGAATGTGTCTGCTGACTGTGAGGTACAGGGTCAAAGTTTGCTCAATGATAATGAATAGGGGGCAGACCGAACATCGCATATGTTCGCCGGCCGCGGCGAACGCGAACAAGCTATGTTCGCCGGGAACTGTTCGCCGGCGAATAGTTCTGTACATCTCTAATTATGAACCCTGTGGTCTATTGTTACCCCATGATTATATACCAGTGTAGCATAATTAATAGTTAATAGCAGAGCATGTGTGGCATAAAGGACACAATGCTGGCTCTACAGTTGTCTCATTGCCATTCCTGTTGATTTGTGCCCTACATAAGCCACCACAACCTTCAACCTTGCTGCTTCTGGTCTTGATCATGCCAGTCTGTTGGAAGATGTTCTGCCTCTCCTGGAGTGATGTCATGGATGGAGTGCCCATATAATTCCAGCTGGGGGTGGGTACCAAGAGAGTGGGGTATGGGTGGAGTTCACCCTGTGCAGCACCATGTAATTCAGCTAGGAAGGAGAGAGTGGAGGTACCCTGCTGGGAAGCACCAACAAGTGGGACAGATAAACATCCTTCTAGAAGCAAGTGGAGTCACCTTGCCACTTTTTACCCTAAACTGCAGGTTTGTGACCTGGTGCTGGTGAGCTGAATATTAAAAGGGACTTTTTGTAGAAGCCTGGGAAGATGGCTAACCCAATGAATAGTTCCCTGCACTGATGTGAATGCATTATCAAGATGTCGCCTTAAAACTGCTGCTGTTCTGCACTATAGACTCTGTCAGTGATTCTGTGATGCTGTGATTGCGATGTATGTGAGAAGAGTTGCAGTAAAGTGTTGAAAAGAAAATGGAGTGGGCATTGCTTTATTCCATACACTGAGACCTCTGGCTGGGAATGTAGAAGAGGGCCTATGGCCAGGAGAAATGTGTTCAAAATGGCAGAACCAAAACACAGGTATGTGGTGAATCTATCCCAAGAAGAAGCAGGGCAAGACCTGGACAGCATGTCACCAATTGCTGTCCAATCCTGGTCCCTTACAGGTCAACTATGCAAACAGAAAACACCTAGCGGTCCACTGGCATAGCAAAGATCAGGTATTTTATTATTAAATTTATTAAAAAATCTACCCGCAAAAGCAATAGACAAATATGCTTCAAATTGAATCATATATGTAGGAGATGCTGATTCCCAAAGAGCTCTGGGGAAGGGGGGTATGGCCCCTGAACTGTGACAGCAGATGACGCACACCTGGACTCTGAGAGGCGGTCAGTGATGTGTGGAAAATGGAAGCAGCATTGCTGAAGGGATTTATCTGCATTTACCTACCTTAATCCAAAGCACATAGTCTCATTCTGTCTGCGGTCTCCTGGAGCTGAGAAAAAGCCTTTGATCTGTGTGTTGTAGAAGGCTGTAGAGGAGATGGCTGCAGATAAACAAGTACAACTTATACAGGAATTTTTTTTTAATCTCTTTGTATCACTTGAGGATAGTCACTCCAGTCGGTATATGTAGGGTTTATAAAAACAGAAAGAACCCTCGTGCTAGCTGAGTGGTGAAACGGGTGGGAGATGATAGGGGAGGGTAGGGAACGGATGGGATACTGCAGCAATCACCGAAGGGTCTAGTCCAGGTGAACAGTAAAGCATAAAAAACGTGATGGTGACTGCGCTGTAGTGTATCAGATTAGGTAAAAATGGGGGAGAGGGAGAGTAAATGAAAATCGGAGGGGATTTGGCAAACAAAAGTGAAGGGTGTGGAAAGGAGGGGGGGGGGGGAGGGGAAAGTGAGGGAAAATGAGAGACAGAGTGGGTAAGTAATTAGCTAGTACTTAGCTAACTAGCAGTGGTGTGCGATGTGCACAGTGACACAAATATACGTGCACTAATAAAAGACTGATCAAATACACAATTAGAAAAAGAAAAATATGTAACACAGTGAATAATGAACAATATTTTGACATATAGAACCAATATCTAAATAATCCAAATTGTGCAACACGTGTTTAAAAAATTAAATCACTAAAACATATTGGTAATCCACAAACATTATCCATAAATGGGAAGAATAGGATGGATAGGATGAATGGAATAACACACTCAGTGCATAAGTGGGTTTTATATGTAGGGTTTGCTACAATTTTAAGGGCCTTTAAAGGAGTTTTGCTTTTTTAATGTTGTCCTCTTCCTTTTTTTTTTTTTTTTTTTTAATTCTCTTTATTGAAGCTTTTTTTGCATCGTTGAGTTACAAAACAGGGCCATAGGGGCATACCCTGGCCAATCCTTGCACATAACCACGTGCACAACAAAAAACAGTTAACATCACACCTTAACGCTAAATATGTCTAACTAAACACAACATAAACACCTCTCAGGTTACACATGATAGGACTACAACAGGAGTTATTGTTTGTTGTAGGACCTCATCTCATTCCTAGTTGTCTGAATTAAACGCTACAGGAGCATTTAGGAGTAGGTAAGATTATTTTGTTATCTATGCTTTCACCTCCATTTACCTATTCAGAATATGGACCTCAGCTCCTGGCATTACAGGTGGATACAAAGGAGATCCATCTGAGTTAATCCCCTGGGGGCTGGTTGTCTGTTGTGGACTCTGAGTCTGTCCACAAATGCCAGACTTTTTCATATTTTCTGGGGCATCCTCGAGACAGATACGTTGCTTTATAGAGGGGTATCATTGTGATAACTAGCTGTTTCCATGAGGTCAGGGTGGGGGGAGTGGTTGACTTCCACTTTAATACTATGGCTTTTCTCGCATTAAAAAGAAGAATACCTTATAGGGTACCTATAGCTTTGGCAAATGCCAGTTGTTCCATCAGGCCAAGGAGGCAGACGCTAATTGTCAGGGGAATAGGGATGGTGGTTAGGCTGGTGGTTAGGCTGGTGGTTAGGCTGTGAATAAATTGAGTTACCTCCCGCCAATAGTCCTGAATCTGTGGGCAATCCCAGAATACATGCGTGAAGTCTGCAGGAGTAACAGAGCATCTCCAGCAGCTGGCCGACAAGGATGGGTATATGCGATGAAGGAGTTGGGGCGTATAATAGATCCTGTGGAAGATTTTAAATTAGATCAGTTTGTCCCTAGTAGCAACCAGCAGCTGGAATGGATAGTCCCACATGTCTTCCCAGTCTTCACCGTCCAGCTCCTGCACCTCCGCCCGCCACAGACCGCGCAGACCATCCAGTCCAACCTGGATGGATGGTAGAAGTGCTCGATAAATTTGGGTTAATGTTTTGAGAGATCAGCATCGTCTAGGAGGATCTCCAAGTCATCAAGTTCCAGCCGAAGCTGAATTGACTTGAATTGCGAATTAAAGGCGTGGCGGAGCGTCAGGAACCTGAAAAAGAGTTCAGAAGTTGGAATTTGTTCTTTAGCCTATCAAATGTAAATAACCCCAACTCTTCGCAGATATCCCTCAAATACTTGATGCCCTTACTGGCCCACAAACCCGGGTCCTGCAGAGAGTGGAATTCCCACAACCTTGGATTACACCAGAGTGGTGTATTAGGGGACCATTTGGCGTTTACCAAATTAGGTTTAATCACTACCGTGTACCATGCCTTAATAATCGCTTTCATAGCCAGTGTTAAAGGTACCGGAGAACCCCCCGACCCCCTATAGAGGGCGTTGCGAAGGGCCTCAAAGGATCCCAAATGTGCTGCCTCTAGGACGACTGATGCATTGGTCAGTTATGTGCATGGGTGAGCATTGCCGCTTAATAGTAGGTGTGAAAGTCTGGGCAGGCAAGTCCCCCCTGTGTCCATGGCCTACGCAAGATCTTCTTATTTAATCTAGCCGGGTGTGATTGCTGAAGGAATATTATGAGCTTAACTAACTCCATCTTGTTATAGCATCCATTTTGATATAACTTGTATCACTAATATGATATGCTTCTGCTCAGAGATATACCCACACAGCTCTATTAGCTAGTTAGTTTATGTTGCGGAGCTCCAAAGTCCGCTGGGAAATCCTTGAAGCTGAGGAAGTACTGAATTATCCAAGTCAACCTGTTACCCCCCCAGTAACTGGACGACACACAGTTCTGGGTGTAAATCAACGCTTTATTTTGCCCAGGCTGGCTTTTTATATCATTTCCCATGCAAGGGTTTTCTTAACTCATTTTACAGGGGCATTCCCTTCAACAATTAACAGATGACAGCGATTTACTTACCTGGGATGTGTGAGACGTTGGTCTCTGCATATTTACCCATAACAATGAAACCGTGCCAGACACATTACTAGGAGTGTAATTACATCCCGTAGCAGATAGTAGATGGTCATTAACATACTGACAATAGATGAATGGAACGCTACCTCAGACCCCCAATTAACCCAATTTACTTATTCAGACATCAGTAGACATTCTGTCTCTACATTTCCTGGAATGAATCTTTGCTGTCACCTCTGAAGTGATCCAAACCATATTCTCAGTTTCAGCATTTTGCTACAGTTTAGATTTCCTGTAAATCACATGACTTCCTCGAAATAATGTTTGTACTCTGCTAGACAAGTTGTCTAGGTCATATGTCAGATGTATTTTGTAAACTATGGAAAGCTACTGTTACTGCTAATTTATGCTTGAAAGTTACTATTCTGTCTATGTAACCCACACAATAATACAGCATTTCAGATTACTTTGAGAGACTACACTGTGTGCGTGTTGAGTTATTCAGAGTGATCTCCAGGCCTGCGGAGTAAGAGGGTCAACCTGGTCAGGGCAGAGACAAGTCTATATACCCCTAGAAGTAACAGGTGGGGGCTTCGTCCGGGATGGTCATCTATGTCCGCGGTAAGTGTTGAAATGTATTTTTCCTTGCCGTGACCTCTGGTTACGACCATCCCTATAACTTTGTTGGTTATATATATATATATATATATATATATATATATATATATATATAGTGTTTTGAAAACACATAAATAAAAAGACTCTGGGAGAGTTTAGGTTCTGAGAAACCTCATTCTAAAGAAATAAGACAGTACTGTATTTTGAAAAACGGACTGACAGGTTGAACTCAGACTACTTTCTTTGCCTCTCTCTCTCTGTCGCATAAAGTGATTAAAATATTATAAATGCCATTTGCATGTCCTGGTTTTATCACTGGGTTGTTGTTTTGTTAAAGAAATGGCCGGGAATACTTGGTGAGCAGTATTTCTGGTGGTTATCAAAATAAGATCGGTAAAGGTTATTTGTTTAAAGAAGGGAAACCTAAAGTTAAGGTGGTACCATAGTAGAAACTCTGGGTGAGTTTTGGGACTCTGAGAAGTCCTATAACTGTTCTGAGAAACAGTAGTAGAAAAAAACTCTGGTTGAGTATTTGGACTCTGAGAAGTCCTAAGGAAAAAGATTTATAGTATACAGTTCTGTGAAGAAGAAATCTCATAAGGTGTGCCAGAAAAACTCAGAACCTCTTTCGCTTTTCTTTCTGTCGCATACAGTATAAGATAATCTGTTTGTATGGAGTTGTCTAGAAACCGTGGGTGAGGCGGCCTCTGTCCACTGTGTTGCAATTATGAGGAAGGTACAAGGAAAGCCTATACCTCCCCGAGCCAAGGTGTTCTATAAGTTAATGTGAGACCCACAAATGCTGACAGTGAGGGTTAGTTAATGTTACTGTGATACAGTAAAGTGGGCTCCCGGCCAGGGAGACATGAAACTCATTTTGAGCAGAAATGTGGCCACGATAAGGAACTATTATTCTTACTTATTCTGCTCTCTGTGGCGAGTAATTAGTCGGTGTCTGGGGTCATTTGGCTAAAGGAGTCTGATCAATTTTTCTAATACTGCGTATGGATAATTGTGGAGTACTGAGAGATGCTCTCAGCCCCCACCTTTGGGTTTCTGTGAGAGTAGGGAGGAAGGCGCCCCTCCCTTCAAATTTCTGTGACTGTCTGTAAAATGTTAACTCTTGACTAGCTATGTGACTGGGTTGATTTGGTATTTTAGCATGCCAGAATATTAAAGGAACTTGTGCACTTATTGTTTATATTGCTAGGTAAACATTATATACGTGAGGTATTAAGGTAGCGCTTAATTTTCTCACTTTTCCTGCTAATAAAATTTGGTGTCTAGCAGCAACCTTAAATATTTAATCACAGTTATTATTAGTATCGCAGAAGTGTTAGGTCCCACAAAACAAAACCCCACCCTTGTGATTTTTGACACTACGGGCATGGGATCGATAATGCAACACAGCTTCAGCATAATACTTAATTGTCCGGTGAGTCTCTCTGGAAGGGACCTATTGGACAAGTTGGGTATTACGATGTCAGTAACAAAGGAAGGGGGATTGAATGTTCGGTCTAGCAAGATGAGCACTCTTACCTACTTTCTGACAGAAACATTACACCCAAGTGAGATTGGGAACAAAGTAAATGAGGCAGTATGGGCCGAGACCTCACTAGATGTAAGTTTCATCCCCTGTACACCTTACAAAAACAGGGCTATTATAAAAGACCAAACAATTATACCTACCATGCAGGGTATCCTGTGGTGCAACTACCAGACAGAATAATTGAGGCAAACCCAATACCTTTCTAATCAGCACAAGCAGCTGAACTAATAGCATTAACAAGAGCATGTCAGCTATTTGACACTCAACATTGGTAAAATCACTGCTTCAAGCCATTCAGTTACCTAGGAAAATAGCTGTTATTTATTGCAGAGCACATACAGGAGAACAAACAGATATTGCCAAAGGGAATGCATTAGCAGACTACGCTGCTAAAGCAGCCGCTACCTCACAGCCAGCACATACCCAAATGCCAGTACTAATACCTGAAATAGCACTGCTGGATCATACATTACTAGACCATCAGACACATGCCACTGACCAAGATCTTAGGGACTGGGCTGGGGAGAATTTGGAAAAGATCGAAAGCGGACTTTTCCTCAAAGAGGGGAAACCATGTATCCCCGCAGCGAGTGCTCTCTTATTTATAGCACAGTGCCACGGCATGGGCCACAGGGGTTGGCAAAACTCCTGTGAAGTCCTCCTCAAGGATTTTTTATATTGTAGGACTACCCAAATTAGTCAGAGGTTATGTTGCACGGTGTAAAAAAATGTGATGGTGTCAGGAATGGTGTCATTACTGGGCTCACCTGCTGGTGGCACTGTTGCATTCGGCAGCAGTGGGTGTAGTTCTGGTGGCCACCAGCGGGTGTCTCCTCACCAAGACTTTCCACCAGCCATCAAGCACACCTGATCTGGGTCTGCTGGACTATATAAACCCGCCCTTAACAAAGCTCAGTGCTCCAGAATTCCTTCTGTAAGCCTGGTCCCTGCCTGAACCTGATCCTGATCTGTTCCCTGCCTTGTCCTGGACTCTGATCCTTGTACCCTGTCCCCTGATACCTGTCCCCTGATACCAGCTTCCCCTTGCTGACTGCTCCCAGTACCTGGCCTTCTGCTCCCCTTGTCTCTCATCCCCTGCCTTGTTCATGTATGTGTGTTCTCTTTTGTACATATTAGTTAGCTAGTTAGATTAGGTTGTTTTTGGGGTTTGTTGTGTTCCTTTGTATCCGTTTCTTGCTTATGGTTTGCTGTGGTTTTGTTTACACGTGTGTCTTTATCTTTAATAAGTATAAATATTTTTCACTTACTCTGTTCCCGATTCCTTAATGTGCAGCCCAATGATCTGACCACCTGTATTGGATGTCTGTGTATAGCATCCTCGTGACAGAATTCTGGAGCCATACAATCAGATCGGCTGCACCTTGGAATTGGGTCTGAGCACTTGTTAAAATTACTGAGATGGAGGTGGACGATATTTTTTATCTTTCGCTCCTGGCAACAGATGACAGAGATTTCTGTTATCAGACACTAAGAGAATATACCAGAGAGCAGTTATTAGAATGCATCCGCATAGCTCACGTTTTTGTGGATCAGGGCAATTTTGTGTTTGAGGATGTACAAGCTTTGATTTGTATCTGTACAGAGTTGGCCCTGTCTGATGCCTCTATTGGAACTGACGATTATACACCTCCTTTTAATGCAGCTTGTAACGGCACCCCAATCTCAAGGGGTATTAACGCCGTTTACGATGTTCGCTCTCCTAGACACACATCCACTCGCTACCGATATCCACAGCTAAACGACCCTTTCCTATAGGAGCCGACCCCTCTGGAAGAAGACGAGACGCACTCTGTCTCTTCTGTAGTAGGAATGAATTTATTATTGACAAACATTGTAACTTTATACACAGTTCAAGGCACATGATTTAACATGAACAAGGGCCCAGCTCCTCCCACACATCCCAAGACTCAACACCTCATCCTGACGTCTGCTAGGCTTCAAAAGATCCCAACACAATAGAATATACGATCTCCAATACACATCTTTTCACAAAGGGTTGGCAGCCAGTCTGTCTGGCACTTTACAATACACACAAGGACAGACTTAAATGAACAATAGAAATGCAAAACAACTTAATTCCTCACAGCAATGATACTTAACCCCCACATACAGTATACATCCAATCTATATACAATGTATATACAGCCTTGAATATGGCTATCACAGACCATATCGGGGGTTTCTTTTATTCACCCTGTGTCCAAAGTGACCCCACTGTCACACATCTCCCCTTTCGGCAGGGGACTAACAGAGGAGGGGACCCCAGACGGGTCTACTCCGAAGTTAGTCCATGGGTCCATTCTTCTAATGCTGGTATCCACCCAGTACCACAAATGAATTGCTCCAAGCAGAGCATTACTTACCCAGCCAACCTCTGCCTCTCTCAGAGAACATACCCGCCGCTGGGGAGAAGACAGGGTGACTGGGCTTAGTCCGTCATGCTGTTGGGGATCTGGGTTGACTGCCCGGCATCCCTGGGGTATACAAGTGGAGACTGAAGTCCCATCCACTTGTGGTAGGTGGAAGTCCCCCAGTACTTGCAAAGCAAGGCTGACATCCTCCTGTCTCAGTGTCACACCATTTTCTGGGGTTGTGTCAGTGAGGACTGAAGTCCCATCCAATACCACAGGAACTCCCTCTTCTGTTAGTTGAGAGCCGAGGCCCGTGGCACTCGGCTCTGTTGCCAGCTCTTCTGCTGGGTTGCTGTGAGTGGAGACCGCAGTCCCATCCACCGATATCCGCTCAAGTGGCAGTTGTGTGCAGCGGCCAGTAGCATTCTGCCCTGCTGCCAGTGATTCAGCTGGGGGTAAAAGCTTTACCACCCCAGCTTGTTGCTGGAGAGAGGGGCCAACTGCCCCGGCTCCCTGAAACTCCACAGTTGTTTCCGGTGCTGGGCAGCACAGGTTGCTATCACTCTGCCCTGTTGCCAGTACTCCTGCTGGGGACTCCACACCATCTGCTCTGGCTACCTGTTGGGGAGGGAAAATGGCTGCTTCTCCTCCCTGCATCTCTGAAATCCACTCAGAAAGAGGAACCATCACCTTCTCAACTCGGGCCTCCAACACTGCCGCGGGTGTAGAGCAGGGGTCTGCAGTACTTTGTCCTGCTGCCAGTACTTGAGCGGGCGATGCATAATTCATAACATCCTCTGCACAGTCCATTAAGTCCATACCTTCTGTAATCTGTGGCTGGGGAGATGAGCCAACTGCCCTAGCTCCCTGGAACTCCATATCATCCACTTCGGCTTTAAGGGTGGCAATCTTCAGATTTTCCACTGCTGATTCTTCAGCCAGGCTAGCTCCCTGGAACTCTATATCATCCACTTCGGCTTTAGGGAGGGCAATCTTCATATTTTCCACTGCCGATTCTTCAGCCAGGCTAGCTCCCTGGAACTCTGTATCATTCACTTCGGCTTTAGGGAGGGCAATCTTCAGATTTTCCACTGCTGATTCTTCAGCCAGGATTTCATAGTTGTCAACTGGTAATTCCTGATAGTCCCAGGCAAAGGGAGCCCCACTCTGCTGCTGAGTAGTGATGAGCCGAACACCCCCGGGTTCGGTTCGCACCAGAACCCGCGAACGGACCGAAAGTTCGTACGAACATTAGAACCCTATTAAATACAATGGATGCGAACGTTCGAATTCTAAAGTGCTAATTATAACGACTATTATGCATGGTATTGTCCTAAAAAGGGTTTGGGAACCCGGGTTCTGCACCAGGGGACATGTATCAATGCAAAAAGAAGTTTTAAAAACGGTCGTTTTTCGGGAGCAGTCATTTTAATGATGCATAAAGTGAAAAAAAAGTCAAATATTCCTTTAAATATCGTACCTGGGGGGTGTCTAAAGTATGCCTGTGAAGTGCCACGTGTTTCCCGTGTTTAGAACTGTCCCTGCACAAAATGACACTTCTAAAGGAAAAAAAAGCCATTTAAAACTGCTTGCGGCTTTAATGTAATGTCTGGTCCCGGTAATATGGATGAAAATCTTTAAGAAAAATGGCATAGCTACCCCATGACCCCGCCCCCCTACCCCAGCCCATTACCAGCCCCTTTGGGTCTTGTATGGATATTAAGGGGAACCCCGCACATAAAATAAAAAGGCCCTATATACTCTGAACAGCCGTATACAGGCGGTGCATACAAGACAGGGACTGTAGGTTTGTTCTTATGTAGAATCTGTTTGTAATTTTGAACAGGTACATTGTTTAAGTGTAGCTCCAGCCCAAAAATCTATTTTTAAACTTTTTGGAAAACATAGGTAAGGGTTATCACCCCTGTAACATTTGTTTTGCTGTCTGTGCCCCTGTTCAGAACATTTCACCTCACTTTCCGTCCCAATGACAACTGTTTTTGAAATGTGGTGTTTTTCTTGAAACAAGGATTGGTGATAAAGCATCAGTACAGAGGAGACACCTTTCTCCCATATTAATTCTTACAGGAGAGAATTTTCCTTCCTAGGGGTTGTGAGGGGGTTAACTCGGTAGCGGGTGTGTGTGACCCCCTGGTTGGGCTCCCCACACAAAAACAGGGCCAGCAGACGGAGGTTGTGGTTTTCAAAATCAAAAGGTGCGGTTTATTTCTCTATGTACAGTGACAAAAACACAGCAAAGCCAAAAAGAAACATAAACAAAATAAATCCTGGTCAGTTTGACCTCTGACTAAACATGCAGGTTTCCTAAACTAACAACTGGGATCAGCCTGGTGCTGTCCTAGTCCCTAAGTCCCTGGTTTAGTAAAAGTCCAAACAAATAGCCACACAGGCTTTGCCTCACCGCACAGGGGTTCACTCTCCCTAGACAGTCCACACAGGTCTGGTTCCAGGCATGAGCTAACACCTAATGAATCTGGGAGTTCTTATAGAGGCCTAAATGAGCTGACAAGCTTCAGCTGGTCTCATCAACTCCCTGCCTCACGACGCCCAGCACTCTCCCTAGAGGTATGAGTCATTCATGAGCCCACTAGCCTCAGCTGGGCTTCATCAACTCCCTAGTTGTATAAGTCGGCATAAAGCCTGAATCTGGGAGAAATATATCTACCCCCCTGGATGCAACCAGGTGACTTTACCTTCCTGCTGTCACATACCCCCCCCTCTTGTTTTAACCTTGGGGTTGGAACACCAGCAATCAGGCATTCATGTACTCGAGACAAAGCATCCACATTCCCCATTTGAACGCCAGGGCGATGCTTTACTGTGAAGTTGAATTCCTGTAGGGCCAGGAACCACCTATTCACTCTTCTATTTGTCTCCTTGTTTTGAGCCATCCACTTTAACGGAGCGTGATCCGTAACCATGTCAAAGTGCCTACCTAGCAGATAGTACCGAAGGGAATCTAGAGCCCACTTCACCGCTAAACACTCCTTTTCAACCGTGGCGTAATTTACCTCATGGGACTTCAACTTCCTGCTGAGGTAAATGACTGGGTGCTCTTCCCCGTTCCAGACCTGGGACAATACTGCTCCTAACCCCACATCTGACGCATCACTTTGTACGACAAAGTCTTTAGAGAAGTCGGGTGAGTACAACACTGGCTGGCTACATAAGGCTTGTTTCAAGAATTGGAATGCTGCCTCCGCCTCGGGGGTCCATTTAATCATGACCGACCCTTTCCCTTTCGTCAGGTTGGTTAGGGGCACAGCCTTAGAAGCAAAGTGGGGAATGAAGCGCCGATAATAACCCGCGATTCCCAGAAAGGCTCGTACCTGCTTCTTGCTGTTGGGACGTGGCCAACTCTGGATGGCCTCGACTTTGTTGAGTTGGGGTTTTATTACTCCCCTGCCAATGGTGTACCCAAGATATTTGGCCTCCTCCTGCCCAATGGTACACTTCTTGGGGTTAGCCGTAAACCCCGCTTCCCGGATAGAGTCTAGGACTGCTTGCACTTTTGGCAGATGTGAGGCCCAATCTGTGCTATGGACAATTACGTCATCCAGGTAAGCCGCAGCATACTTCCGATGGGGCCTCAGTATCTGGTCCATTTTCCGCTGGAATGTGGCCGGCGCATTCTGTAACCCGAACGGCATTCTCTTATATTGGAACGCCCCGTCTGGGGTTACAAATGCGGTTTTCTCTTTGGCCGACTTGGCCAGGGGAATTTGCCAATACCCTTTTGTGAGGTCAAGAGTCGTCATGTATCGGGCTGTTCCCAGCCGGTCGATCAACTCATCTATACGTGGCATGGGGTAGGTGTCAAATTTTGTAACTTTGTTCAACTGACGAAAATCGTTACAAAATCGCCAGCTCCCATCCGGTTTAGGCACCAACACAATGGGACTAGACCAATCACTTTGGGACTCCTCTATCACCCCTAAGTTCAGCATTTTCTGTACTTCCTCCCGTATTGCCTCCCGTCGGGCCTCTGGGATCCGATAGGGTTTTAACTTCACCCTTTCACCGGGCGGGGTAATAATATCATGCTCTACCCCAGATGTTTGTCCCGGCAGCTCAGAGAACACCTCCTTGTTGCGAAGCACAAACTCCTTAACCTCCTGTTGTTGGGGTTGTGACAAGGTGGCTGCTATTCCAACCTCCGGAATCACGCAACCAGTTTGAGCTGGTGACCAAGTTTCTGCGACTAGGGACTCTCTATCCCTCCAGGCTTTCAACAGATTAACGTGATATATCTGTTCGGGCTTTCGCCTTCCTGGTTGTCTGACCTTGTAATTCACTTCGCTCACTTTTTCCATTATCTCGTAGGGGCCTTGCCATTTGGCAAGGAATTTACTTTCAACCGTAGGGACAAGTACCAATATCCTATCCCCCGGGGAAAAGGTACGGGTCTTTGCTCCACGGTTGTACACTCTCTGCTGTGCCAACTGCGCTTGGGCCAAATGTTCCTTCACGATGGGCATTACCTGTGCAATTCGATCTTGCATCAGGGCGACATGCTCAATCACACTCCTGTGGGGAGAACTCTCACTTTCCCAAGTTTCCTTGGCAATATCCAACAGCCCTCTTGGGTGTCTCCCATACAGTAACTCAAAGGGGGAGAATCCCGTAGAGGATTGGGGCACCTCCCTAATAGCAAACATCAAATAAGGAAGTAGACAGTCCCAATCCTTTCCATCTCTATCCACCACTTTCTTCAACATTTGTTTTAGGGTTTTGTTGAATCTTTCAACCAGCCCATCGGTTTGGGGGTGATACACAGATGTACGCAATTGCGTCACTTTGAGCAATTTACACAGCTCTTTCATAACCCGGGACATAAAGGGTGTACCTTGGTCCGTAAGCAGTTCTTTACAAATACCCACCCGGCTAAAAACAAGAGATAGCTCTTTGGCTATGGTTTTGGCCGAGGTATTTCTGAGAGGGATCGCTTCTGGATAACGGGTGGCATAGTCCATTATAACCAATATGTACTGGTGCCCCCTAGCGGACTTGATTATAGGACCTACCAAATCCATTGCGATTCTCTCAAACGGGACCTCAATGATGGGTAGAGGGACCAGCGGGCTACGGAAATGTGGCATCGGGGCCGACCTCTGACACACAGGGCAGGAGGAACAATAATTTTCTATGTCCTTCATCACCCCAGGCCAATAGAATCTCTGTAATACCCTCTCTCGGGTTTTCTCTGTCCCCAGATGACCTCTGTTTTAACTAATTCAGCCTTTATCAGGGTCACAAGGCTACCTGAATCCAGTAATACCACAACATTTCTACCATTAATACACATTTTGCATAAATGTTTCTCAGTTCCCCGAATGGCAGTGCATGCGACTGTCGCACACAGCGACTGACGTCTGTCCATCAGAAAGTCACATTGCATGGGTTCCTCCACAACCGGGCAATTTGCTGCAATATGTCCCGCTTGCCGGCAGCGGTAGCAAACAATCCATTTGGCTGCCTCTTGAGCCCCTGACTTCCCAGGCTGTTCTCGCCAAACTTTGGGTAGAGCTCCCACCCTCTCACTCTCTCCACCCTCACCCCTTGGAATCCTCTTATCCGCCCCTGGGGATGGTCTGGTCTTAGGGTGGAAAGTCCGAGAGTCTCTGGAAGAGGCCGTCAGGTTCTCTGTAGCCAAGTATTTCTCTACACGATCCACAAGACCACCGGCCGTCTCTGGGTCTCCATGGCTTACCCACTTTTGGATGGCAGTAGGAAGAGCTCTCAAAAACCGATCCATTACAACACGTTCCACAATCTCTGGTGCGGACAAAGTCTCTGGCTGTAGCCACTTCCTGCTCAGGTGAATGAGATCATACATTTGAGACCTGGGGGGTTTTCCAAGCTGGAAAGTCCAGTTATGCACACGCTGAGCCCGGACAGCCAGGGTGACACCCAGCCTTGCCAATATTTCAGCTTTTAGCATCACATAGTCTTTTGCTTGGTCAGGCTCTAGGTCATAGTAAGCCTTCTGCGATTCACCAGTTAACAGAGGAGCCACCAGTCCAGCCCACTGCTCCTCAGGCCACTTTTCTCTTTCAGCAGTCCTTTCAAATGTGGTCAAAAATACCTCTGGATCATCCTCTCCAGTCATTTTTGTCAATAAACGACTCACCCCAAAGGACGCGGTATTAGTGGGACGGCTTTCCTCACTGGTCTGCGGACGTTGCTGCATTACTGCTTCCATTTGTTGTAGTCTCTGCTCTTGCTTCTGTAACAGGTCTATGAAGCGGGCCTCAGATTGCTGCTGGGCTTGTTGATGAGCTTGCTGCTGGGCTGCAAGGCTCCTTTGCAAACCTGCATTTGTCTGCTGTTGATTGGCATTTGCTAGAGCCAGCTGTTTCAGTATCTCCTCCATGCTGGCTTAAAAAAAACTGCCACTGGTTCTCCACCAACTGTGAGGGGGTTAACTCGGTAGCGGGTGTGTGTGACCCCCTGGTTGGGCTCCCCACACAAAAACAGGGCCAGCAGACGGAGGTTGTGGTTTTCAAAATCAAAAGGTGCGGTTTATTTCTCTATGTACAGTGACAAAAACACAGCAAAGCCAAAAAGAAACATAAACAAAATAAATCCTGGTCAGTTTGACCTCTGACTAAACATGCAGGTTTCCTAAACTAACAACTGGGATCAGCCTGGTGCTGTCCTAGTCCCTAAGTCCCTGGTTTAGTAAAAGTCCAAACAAATAGCCACACAGGCTTTGCCTCACCGCACAGGGGTTCACTCTCCCTAGACAGTCCACACAGGTCTGGTTCCAGGCATGAGCTAACACCTAATGAATCTGGGAGTTCTTATAGAGGCCTAAATGAGCTGACAAGCTTCAGCTGGTCTCATCAACTCCCTGCCTCACGACGCCCAGCACTCTCCCTAGAGGTATGAGTCATTCATGAGCCCACTAGCCTCAGCTGGGCTTCATCAACTCCCTAGTTGTATAAGTCGGCATAAAGCCTGAATCTGGGAGAAATATATCTACCCCCCTGGATGCAACCAGGTGACTTTACCTTCCTGCTGTCACAGGGTAGATTTCCTCTCACTTCCTGTTGTCTTCTTGCGTTTGCAAGTAGGAGTCGTTTGTAAGTTGGATGTTTGAAAGTAGGGACCTGCTGTATATACTCTGCAGAAATAGGCCCCTTAGTTGTTGGTGTTGGCACAACACTGTAAGCACTCACAGTTACTCTTGGTTGGTGCTGGAACGCCCTGCTGTCAACTATTATATCAGGAATTGTAATTACATATAATTGTTGAACAGTGGTAGTAAAAATTGGGCCTTTGATGGTGGTGCTGGTGCCACAACACTGTAAGCCCTGACAGTTACTCTTGGTGGGTGCAGCAATGGGCCCTGCTGTGAATTATTAGATCAAGAATTGTAATTGCATGCCCCTGTTGAACAGGGGCTGAAAAATTGGGCCTTTCGTGGTGGTGGTGGTGGTGGTGGTGTTGCCACAACACTGTAAGCCCTCAGAGTTACTCTTGGTGGGTGCAGGAATGGGCCCTGCTGTGAATTATTAGATCAAGAATTGTAATTACATACCCCTTTTGAACAGGGGCTGAAAAATTGGGCCTTTCGTGGTGGTGGTGGTGGTGGCGTTGCCACAACACTGTAAGCCCTCAGAGTTACTCTTGGTGGGTGCAGCAATGGGCCCTGCTGTGAATTATTAGATCAAGAATTGTAATTACATGCCCCTGTTGAACAGGGGCTGAAAAATTGGGCCTTAGGCACTGGTGGCACAACACTGCAACCCCTCACAGATACTGTACTTGGAGCACAGAAATGAGCCCTGTTGCAAAGTATTGCTTCAAAAATTTTAATTACACGCCCCTGTTAAACAGGGGCTGAAAAATTGGGCCTTAGGCACTGGTGGCACAACACTGCAACCCCTCACAGATACTGTACTTGGAGCACAGCAATGAGCCCTGTTGCAAAGTATTGCTTCAAAAATTGTAATTACACGCCCCTGTTAAACAGGGGCTGAAAAATTGGGCCTTAGGCACTGGTGGCACAACACTGCAACCCCTCACAGATACTGTACTTGGAGCACAGCAATGAGCCCTGTTGCAAAGTATTGCTTCAAAAATTGTAATTACACGCCCCTGTTAAACAGG
The DNA here is from genome assembly GCA_029206835.1 of Rana muscosa. Classification (NCBI taxonomy): domain Eukaryota; kingdom Metazoa; phylum Chordata; class Amphibia; order Anura; family Ranidae; genus Rana; species Rana muscosa. Next base: position 277,102,297 of record CM055117.1, read on the forward strand.
GGCTGAAAAATTGGGCGTTAGGCACTGGTGGCGGCACCCATAAACAAAAATGATCTTCCAAGCTATCATCATCAATCGTATCATTGAGGACTCGGAGGAGGAGGATAGCCAGTCAACATAACAGCACAGGCACTCAGCATCAGCATCAGTCTTGAAGGGATGTGACATGTTAAAATCAATTAGTCTGTTATATCAGCATCAGGTGTGTGGTAGCTGGTGGTGATCCAAGACTGGTTCATCTTGATGAAAGTCAGTCGATCAACCGAGTCGGTGGACAGGCGCACCCTGTGATCCGTGACAAATCCTCCAGCAGCACTGAATGTGCGTTCCGAAAGAACGCTGGATGCAGGACAGGCCAGTAGCTCAATTGCATACTGTGCAAGCTCTGGCCAGTGATCCAAGACCCAGTAAGCCAGAGGATTTTCGGTGGGGAAGGTGTCCAAGTCTGACCTTGCCCCTAGATATTCCTGCACCATGTTTATCAGACGCTGGCGATGGTTGCTGGAACCGATCATACTTTGGGGCTGCGGACTAAAGAATTGTCTGAACGCATCGGTCAGACGGCCACCTTCCCTACCGCTCCTTCTTTGACTGGCCGAAGCCTCAGCAACTCGTTGTCCAGGACCAGGAGTTTGTAACCTCCCAGTCTCTGGGAACGCGTTGCACAGACCTTTCTGCAAGGCCTCCCGGAGTTGTCTCATCCTCTGCTCCCTCTGCGACGGTAACATAAGGTCCGCAACCTTACCCTTGTACCGTGGATCAAGGAGAGTGGCCAGCCAGTAATGGTCCCTCTCCTTGATCCGAAGAATACGAGGATCCTTCGGCAGACTTTGCAGGATCAGGGAGGCCATGCAGCGTAGGTTAGCTGAGGCATTCGGTCCGGAGTCCTCTGGGTCACTAAGGACGACATGATCCGCAGCCACCTCCTCCCAGCCACGTACAAGTCCACGGGTTTCTTGGGACTGTAAATCATCCCTAAAAGACTGCTGCTGTTGATGCTGCTGAGTGCCAGGCTCCACCTCCATGCTGACACAATCCTCCTCCTCCTCCTCCTCCTCCTCCTCGTCCTCTTCCTGTGCGATGGGTGGGACAGAAGGAACACTGTCTGGGTAAAGGGGGCCTTGAGAGGCAAGGAAGTCCTCCTCTTCCTGCCTCTGTTCTGCCTCAAGTGCCCTGTCCATTATTCCACGCAGCGTGTGCTCCAACAGGTGGACAAGAGGTACAGTGTCACTGATGCATGCACTGTCACTGCTCACCATCCTCGTGGCCTCCTCAAATGGTGCCAGGACAGTGCATGCATCCCTGATCATGCCCCACTGGCGTGGAGAAAAAAAAACCAAGCTCCCCTGACCCTGTCCTGGTGCCGTAGTCGCACAGGTACTCATTGATGGCCCTCTGCTGCGTGTGCAGCCGCTGCAGCATGGCCAACGTTGAGTTCCACCTGGTGGGCATGTCACATATAAGGCGGTTCTTGGGCAGGTTCAACTCCTTTTGCAGCTCAGCCAGGCGAGCACTGGCATTATAAGATCTGCGGAAATGCACACAGACTTTCCTGGCCTGCCTCAGGACATCCTGTAAGCCCGGGTACCTGCCCAAGAACCACTGCACCACCAGGTTAAGGACGTGAGCCACACAGGGCACATGGGTCAGTTGTCCCTGTCGGAGGGCGGAGAGGAGGTTGGTGCCATTGTCGCAAACCACCATTCCTGGCTTAAGCTGGCGTGGCGTCAACCACCTCTCGGCCTGGCCCTGCAGAGCAGACAGGACCTCTGCCCCAGTGTGGCTTCTGTCCCCCAAACACACCAGCGCAAGCACGGCATGGCATCTTTTTGCCTGCGTACTTGCGTAGCCCCTTGAACGCCTACGGAGCACCGCTGGTTCAGAGGACAAAGCACAGGAAGAGGCCATGGAGGAAGAAGAAGAGGAGGGGGTGGAGGAGAGAGGTGTGTCACAACCAGTAGTAGCATTTTGGAGGCGTGGCGGTGGAACAACCTCCAACACTACTGCACCTTGTCCTGCATCCTTCCCAGCTGCCAAAAGAGTGACCCAATGGGCCGTGAAAGAAAGGTAACGTCCCTGTCCATGCCTGCTGGACCATGAGTCAGCGGTAATATGCACCTTACCGCTGACCGCCCTGTCCAGCGAGGCCAAGACATTGCCTTCCACATGCCGGTAGAGAGCCGGAATAGCCTTCCGTGAGAAAAAGTGGCGTTTGGGAACCTGCCACTGAGGAACCGCACATTGCACAAACTCACGGAAGGGGGCCGAGTCTACCAACTGAAAAGGCAGCAGTTGAAGCCCTAGCAATTTAGCCAAGCTAGCATTCAACCGCTGGGCATGTGGATGGCTGGGAGTGAACTTCTTTCGACGGTCCAGCAGCTGGGGCAGGGAAATTTGCCTGCTAGAATCGGACGTCGGTGTACTGCTAGCAGAGTGGCCGCAAGTACTTGGCTGTGACACACCTAATTCTACACCTTCATTCCTCTCAGTGCATGTTTCAGAGAGGACTGAAGTTATAGTGGGGTTGGAGATCCCAGCTGATGCGGTGCAAGGAGAGGTCCGCTTTGTTCTTTGGTGTGGGTCTTTGAGGTAGGCTTGCCAACGAGCTGCATGGCAGGTCAACATATGTCTGGTCAGGCATGTGGTACCCAAGCGGCTGATGTTTTGGCCACGCGATATACGCTTGAGACATATGTTGCAAACAGCAGCTGTGCGATCTGATGCACTAGCCTCAAAAAAGGCCCACACCAAAGAACTTTTTGAATGACGGGCAGAGGCAGCGCCCTGCACAGGCGGAGCTCTGCGGTGTGATTCCGTCGGTGTACTGCCCTTACGCTGGCCACCAAAGGGCATCCTGCCTCGTTGGAGATGTGCCTCTTCCTCATCTCTCCTATTAGGCACCCACGTGGAGTCAGTGACCTCATCATCCCCTCCCTCCTCATCACTGGAGCCAATCTGGCAGTATGCTGCAGCTGCTGGAACATGACTGCCAGATTGGTGTCCTTCTTGAGCATCCCCTCTGTCTGCTCTCACGCTACTGCCTTCCTCTAGCTGGGTTTCATCATCAGACCCTTCGAAACGCTGGGCATCCTCCTGGAGCATGTACCCAACACTGTGCTCAAACAGTTCGGGGGACTCCTCAGGAGGAGGACATGGTGGGTCTAGGGAAGGAGTGACTGATGATGAGTCTGACATTGATACCAGGGAAGAGCACGCTTTGGCAGCTGCTTTGCCAGTACCCTGAGCCTGGGTGAGAGAGGATGAGGAGGAGGAGGAGGGCTTGGTCATCCACTCTACCAAGTCTTCGGCATAATGTGGCTCAACATGTCCAGCTGCCGAAAAGAAGGACAAGCGTGTCCCATGGCCATGTGCTGATGACAATGCACCGCGTCCACGACCAGCACTGTTGCCCCCAGACACAGAGCCTGCTTGCCCTCTTTTATTGCCTCCTGACTGTCTGCCTCTCCTTGTTTGCCTTCCAGACATTCTAATGGATGGCCTGCAGGGAGATGGGGAAAAAAAGCAATAAGGGCTACCTTCAGGTGTCCTTCTCTGTCCCTTTACTTAAGGATTTCTAAATATGGTTGAGGATGATTGCTTTCGCACAGAATAGCACAATGACAATTTCCCTGACTGTCCAAAAAACAAGGATTTCAAAGATGGTTGATGAGGAATGCTTTAGCACAGTATAGCACAATGAGAATTTCCCTCACTGTCCTTCCCTGTCCCTACAAACAAGGTTTAGCACAGTAAAACACACTGACACTCTCCCTACCTATAGTTTTCTGTCCCTATAATTTTTTTTTTTTAAAGATGGTTGATGAGGAATGCTTTAGCACAGTATAGCACAATGAGAATTTCCCTCACTGTCCTTCCCTGTCCCTACAAACAAGGTTAGGACAGTAAAACACACTGACACTCTCCCTACCTATAGTTTTCTGTCCCTATAATTTTTTTTTTTTAAAAGATGGTTGATGAGGAATGCTTTAGCACAGTATAGCACAATGAGAATTTCCCTCACTGTCCTTCCCTGTCCCTACAAACAAGGTTTAGCACAGTAAAACACACTGACACTCTCCCTACCTATAGTTTTCTGTCCCTATAAAAAATTTTTTTTTAAAGATGGTTGATGAGGAATGCTTTAGCACAGTATAGCACAATGAGAATTTCCCTCACTGTCCTTCCCTGTCCCTACAAACAAGGTTTAGCACAGTAAAACACACTGACACTCTCCCTACCTATAGTTTTCTGTCCCTATAATTTTTTTTTTTTTAAAGATGGTTGATGAGGAATGCTTTAGCACAGTATAGCACAATGAAAATTTCCCTCACTGTCCTTCCCTGTCCCTACAAACAAGGTTTAGCACAGTAAAACACACTGACACTCTCCCTACCTATAGTTTTCTGTCCCTATAAATTTTTTTTTTTAAAGATGGTTGATGAGGAATGCTTTAGCACAGTATAGCACAATGAGAATTTCCCTCACTGTCCTTCCCTGTCCCTACAAACAAGGTTTAGCACAGTAAAACACACTGACACTCTCCCTACCTATAGTTTTCTGTCCCTATAATTTTTTTTTTTTTAAAGATGGTTGATGAGGAATGCTTTAGCACAGTATAGCACAATGAGAATTTCCCTCACTGTCCTTCCCTGTCCCTACAAACAAGGTTTAGCACAGTAAAACATACTGACACTCTCCCTACCTATAGTTTTCTGTCCCTATAATTTTTTTTTTTTTAAAAGATGGTTGATGAGGAATGCTTTAGCACAGTATAGCACAATGAGAATTTCCCTCACTGTCCTTCCCTGTCCCTACAAACAAGGTTTAGCTGTCACGGATGCCTAACACGGCATCCAGCACAGGGTACGCAGATCAGTGGGCTGCACTAAAAGGAACTAGGCACAAGGTAAGTAAATATATATATGAGTTTATTGAAAGGATAATTCCTAAAACAATAAAGGCAACCAGCAAACAACCACAGTGACACACAAAACAACTCCCTACACCAACGTAAATACAGTTTAGAGATTAAAGCGTAAATGTAATCAAGCCAGGGTCATACACGAGAGATCAGTCCGATTGAACAGGGAGCCGGAAGGGACAACAGGAGGAAGGGATGAGTCTGCAAGACAGGGGTCCAGGGATGGATGCAGGGTTCAGGAACACAGGATACAAGGTACAGAGGCAGGGGTCCAGGGATGGATGCAGGGTTCAGGAACACAGGATACAAGGTACAGATAACAGGTCACAAGGTTCAGGTTCAGGTTCAGGTTCAGGTTCAGGTTCAGGTTCAGGTTCAGGTTCAGGTTCAGGTTCAGGTTCAGGTTCAGGTTCAGGTTCAGGTTCAGGCATACAGGTCTGGGTTCCAAGACAATACCAGAGCAAATGCTTTAGTGTCTTCTGGGTATTTATACACACCTCCTGCAATCAGTCTCAGGTGACGCCTGATTGCAGGAGATGATTTTGGCTCCAGACAAATGGGAGACACCCGCTGGTGGCCACCAGAACTGCACCCTTTGGTGCTGAAAGCAATAGCACCACCAGCAGGTGACCCAGGCAATGACACTGATCATGACATTAGCACAGTAAAACACACTGACACTCTCCCTACCTATAGTTTTCTGTCCCTATAAAAAAAAATGTTTTTAAAGATGGTTGATGAGGAATGCTTTAGCACAGTATAGCACAATGAGAATTTCCCTCACTGTCCTTCCCTGTCCCTACAAACAAGGTTTAGCACAGTAAAACACACTGACACTCTGCCTACCTATAGTTTTCTGTCCCTATATATTTTTTTTTTTAAAGATGGTTGATGAGGAATGCTTTAGCACAGTATAGCACAATGAGAATTTCCCTCACTGTCCTTCCCTGTCCCTACAAACAAGGTTTAGCACAGTAAAACACACTGACACTCTCCCTACTTATAGTTTTCTGTCCCTATAATTTTTTTTTTTTTAAAGATGGTTGATGAGGAATGCTTTAGCACAGTATAGCACAATGAGAATTTCCCTCACTGTCCTTCCCTGTCCCTACAAACAAGGTTTAGCACAGTAAAACACACTGACACTCTCCCTACCTATAGTTTTCTGTCCCTATAATTTTTTTTTTTTTAAAGATGGTTGATGAGGAATGCTTTAGCACAGTATAGCACAATGAGAATTTCCCTCACTGTCCTTCCCTGTCCCTACAAACAAGGTTTAGCACAGTAAAACACACTGACACTCTCCCTACCTATAGTTTTCTGTCCCTATAAAAAATTTTTTTTTAAAGATGGTTGATGAGGAATGCTTTAGCACAGTATAGCACAATGAGAATTTCCCTCACTGTCCTTCCCTGTCCCTACAAACAAGGTTTAGCACAGTAAAACACACTGACACTCTCCCTACCTATAGTTTTCTGTCCCTATAATTTTTTTTTTTTAAAGATGGTTGATGAGGAATGCTTTAGCACAGTATAGCACAATGAGAATTTCCCTCACTGTCCTTCCCTGTCCCTACAAACAAGGTTTAGCACAGTAAAACACACTGACACTCTCCCTACCTATAGTTTTCTGTCCCTATAAAAATGTTTTTTTAAAGATGGTTGATGAGGAATGCTTTAGCACAGTATAGCACAATGAGAATTTCCCTCACTGTCCTTCCCTGTCCCTACAAACAAGGTTTAGCACAGTAAAACACACTGACACTCTCCCTACCTATAGTTTTCTGTCCCTATAATTTTTTTTTTTAAAGATGGTTGATGAGGAATGCTTTAGCACAGTATAGCACAATGAGAATTTCCCTCACTGTCCTTCCCTGTCCCTACAAACAAGGTTTAGCACAGTAAAACACACTGACACTCTCCCTACCTATAGTTTTCTGTCCCTATAAAAAAATTTTTTTTAAAGATGGTTGATGAGGAATGCTTTAGCACAGTATAGCACAATGAGAATTTCCCTCACTGTCCTTCCCTGTCCCTACAAACAAGGTTTAGCACAGTAAAACACACTGACACTCTCCCTACCTATAGTTTTCTGTCCCTATAAAAAAATTTTTTTTTAAAGATGGTTGATGAGGAATGCTTTAGCACAGTATAGCACAATGAGAATTTCCCTCACTGTCCTTCCCTGTCCCTACAAACAAGGTTTAGCACAGTAAAACACACTGACACTCTCCCTACCTATAGTTTTCTGTCCCTATAATTTTTTTTTTTTTAAAGATGGTTGATGAGGAATGCTTTAGCACAGTATAGCACAATGAGAATTTCCCTCACTGTCCTTCCCTGTCCCTACAAACAAGGTTTAGCACAGTAAAACACACTGACACTCTCCCTACCTATAGTTTTCTGTCCCTATAATTTTTTTTTTTTAAAGATGGTTGATGAGGAATGCTTTAGCACAGTATAGCACAATGAGAATTTCCCTCACTGTCCTTCCCTGTCCCTACAAACAAGGTTTAGCACAGTAAAACACACTGACACTCTCCCTACCTATAGTTTTCTGTCCCTATAAAAATTTTTTTTTAAAGATGGTTGATGAGGAATGCTTTAATACAGTATAGCACAATGAGAATTTCCCTCACTGTTCTTCCCTGTCCCTACAAACAAGGTTTAGCACAGTAAAACACACTGACACTCTCCCTACCTATAGTTTTCTGTCCCTATAAATTTTTTTTTTTAAAGATGGTTGATGAGGAATGCTTTAATACAGTATAGCACAATGAGAATTTCCCTCACTGTCCTTCCCTCTCCCTACAAACAAGGTTTAGCACAGTAAAACACACTGACACTCTCCCTACCTATAGTTTTCTGTCCCTATAAATTTTTTTTTTTAAATATGGTTGATGAGGAATGCTTTAGCACAGTATAGCACAATGAGAATTTCCCTCACTGTCCTTCCCTGTCCCTACAAACAAGGTTTAGCACAGTAAAACACACTGACACTCTCCCTACCTATAGTTTTCTGTCCCTATAAAAATTTTTTTTTAAAGATGGTTGATGAGGAATGCTTTAGCACAGTATAGCACAATGAGAATTTCCCTCACTGTCCTTCCCTGTCCCTACAAACAAGGTTTAGCACAGTAAAACACACTGACACTCTCCCTACCTATAGTTTTCTGTCCCTATAAATTTTTTTTTTTAAAGATGGTTGATGAGGAATGCTTTAGCACAGTATAGCACAATGAGAATTTCCCTCACTGTCCTTCCCTGTCCCTACAAACAAGGTTTAGCACAGTAAAACAGACTGACACTCTCCCTACCTATCCTTCTCTTTCCCTAAACTAAAGGAATCCAGGTTAAGCAAGAAAAAAAAATGTCACTGTCCCTGCCTATGCTTCTCTTTCCCTGCTCCGGAACACACTACACTAGGCCGCCGTGCTGGCGGCCTTTTATAGTGTGGGGCGTGTACTAAACACCCTCAGCAATAATTGGCCACAGGCATCCTGCCTGTGGCCAATCATTGCTCTCCTCGCTGCCGGCGCTGTGATTGGCCAAGCATGCGGGGTCACAGTGCATGCTTGGCCAATCACAGCGCCTGGATGACACTGCGATGGCGTAGTGCATTGTGGGCCGCGAATTAGGCGCGAACGGCCCAAATCGTTCGTTGTTCGGCGAACGATCGAACAGCCGATGTTCGAGTCGAACGTATGTTCGACTCGAACACCGAGCTCATCCCTACTGCTGAGCAGAGTCTAGCAGCTGTTTGTAGGCAATCTCCAGCTCCCATTCCTGAACGGCCAGAAACTCCAAATCTTCCTGTGCCCAGTGCCCTTCCGAGACATTCAGTCTTTGTTCTCTGTGCTCCATTATTTCCTCCAAACGCCACTCCTGATCACTCCCAAAGTCAGGGTCCTCGGACAGCCTCCAATACAACAATCCCAGGCCATTATAGTCAAAGCCTTCCGTGGGGCTGTCATCCGCTGACCATGGGCACTCTAGGGCTACATACCACCGGAGGGCTCTGTAGCTCTCGTCCAACCGCATCTCTGCCCGGATCAGCCTGCTTAACTCAGCTGTCCACTCCTGCTTTGGTTGTTCCCCCAATAACAGCATTTGTACTTCATACTGCGACCAGTACCTTACATGGATGGAGGGGAGAACTTTTCCCTGGTGTTGCTGCTCGAGGGCTAGCACTTTCTTCCAGAGTTCGCAGCGGATCGAATCCGACCATCCCAGCAGGACTTCCTCTGATACTGGTCCTCTATGCTGTATCTGCATCTCTCGCAACCTCCTTCTGAATTCCTTTTCCATGTCGGCTGGTATCTGTATCTCTCCTCTCCTTTCAGTTGGTGCTGCTTTTTTAGGTGTTGTCTCTGATTGCAGTATTTCCGCCATTCTCTGCTCATGTTGTCGCTCATCCTGCCGCTCGATTTCTCTAATGGCTTCCTGTATGGCGGTCTCTGATGGGTTAGCACCATATAATGCCAAGCGCTCTCGAACTCGTTGCTGAAACAAATCTTCAACTGACCGGGGTCCTGCATCACCATTCCTCTGGTTCATCTCGGCTCTCAAGTAAGTCTTTCAGCGTGACTTTCCTGCAGGCTGCATAGCTTGGTCATTCACTGTGGTGGCTTGGAGTGTCCCAGGAACTGGAGGGAAAATCCCGCTGCTGCCAACCAATGTAACGGCACCCCAATCTCAAGGGGTATTAACGCCGTTTACGATGTTCCCTCTCCTAGACACACATCCACTCGCTACCGATATCCACAGCTAAACGACCCTTTCCTATAGGAGCCGACCCCTCTGGAAGAAGACGAGACGCACTCTGTCTCTTCTGTAGTAGGAATGAATTTATTATTGACAAACATTGTAACTTTATACACAGTTCAAGGCACATGATTTAACATGAACAAGGGCCCAGCTCCACCCACACATCCCAAGACTCAACACCTCATCCTGACGTCTGCTAGGCTTCAAAAGATCCCAACACAATAGAATATACGATCTCCAATACACATCTTTTCACAAAGGGTTGGCAGCCAGTCTGTCTGGCACTTTACAATACACACAAGGACAGACTTAAATGAACAATAGAAATGCAAAACAACTTAATTCCTCACAGCAATGATACTTAACCCCCACATACAGTATACATCCAATCTATATACAATGTATATACAGTCTTGAATATGGCTATCACAGACCATATCGGGGGTTTCTTTTATTCACCCTGTGTCCAAAGTGACCCCACTGTCACACAGCTCAAGTAGAATCTTTGGTGTGGCTGTTGGAGGATGACTCAGCCTTTTTCTATGAGCAGTACTCAGCTTGTCCTGAACAGGTGCTTGCAGCATGTATTGATTCAGTGCAGTCTCTGGTCAGACAAGCAGTGTGCAAACCTGATTTTGTGAAATCCTTAATACAGGCCTGGTCAAGTTTGTTGTACTTAGCCCCTGTCAGCTCCCAACCATCCATTTGTATGTCTAGATACCAACCTGCTGGGATGTCTTCCTCTCCTTTTCCCACAATTCCCACTTTTTCTGAACAATGCACCCAGCTAACAATGAGGTATCAGTACCCTGTCTCCTCCTGCTGCACTTACCCTGCCTTCAATCCACCTGCTTCTTCCCTCCTATCCGTAGCCAATCCACAAGAACCTCCTCCAGCCACTGTCCCTGCACCTCTGCCATTTTCTTCCATTTGCCCAATCCCAACCTTTTCATATATTCCCCCCGGTACTTGCAAACCTGCAGTGACTAAGCCCAAAAAGAAGCGGAAGTACTTTCCAACCCACACAATCTTACCGGTATACCAACCTGCCTCCACACCCACCAACCTGTTCCAGCCTGAGGTTCCCGTGCCAGCCTTCCAGCCTGAGGTTCCCGTGCCAGCCTTCCAGCCTGAGGTTCCCGTGCCAGCCTTCCAGCCTGAGGTTCCCGTGCCAGCCTGTCAGCCTGAGGACCCTGTACCAGCCTGCCAGCCTGAAGACCCTGTACCAGCCTGCCAGCCTGAAGACCCTGTACCAGCCTGCCAGCCTGAAGACCCTGTACCAGCCTGCCAGCCTGAAGACCCTGTACCAGCCTGCCAGCCTGAAGACCCTGTGCCGCCAGCCTTCCAGCCTGAGGTTCCCATGCCAGTTTGCCAGCCTGAGGTTCCTGTGCCAGTTTGCCAGCCTGAGGTTCCCATGCCAGTTTGCCAATCTGAGGTTCCCGTGCCAGTTTGCCAGCCTAAGGTTCCCATGCCAGTTTGCCAGCCTGAGGTTCCCGTGCCAGTTTGCCAGCCTGAGGTTCCCGTGCCAGTTTGCCAGCCTGAGGTTCCCGTGCCAGTTTGCCAGCCCGAGGTTCCTGTGCCAGCCTTTCAGCCTGCAGTGCCAGCCTTTCAGCCTGCAGTGCCAGAGCCAGCCTTTCAGCCTGCAGTGCCAGGGCCAGCCTTTCAGCCTGCAGTTCCAGGGCCAGCCTTTCAGCCTGCAGTTCCAGGGCCAGCCTTTCAGCCTGAGGTTCCTGTGCCAGCCTGCCATCTTGAAGTTCCTGTGCCAACCTGCCAACTTGAAGTTCCTGTCTACCGAACAGAAGTCCTGATGACGGTGTCCCAGTCGGAAGATCCGGTGTCTCAGTCGGAAGATCCGGTGTCTCAGTCGGAAGATCCGGTGTCCCAGTCGGAAGATCCGGTGTCCCAGTCGGAAGATTCGGTGCATGAGACCCCGCCTGAAGATCCGGTGCCCGTTTCCTGGCCTGAGGTTATGATGCCCGTTTCTCAGTCTGTGGAGCCTACTGCCCAGCCTGACGTGTTCCTGTCTGCTGCCCAGCCTGAGATGACCCCGCCTGCTGCCCAGCCTGAGATGACCCCGCCTGCTGCCCAGCCTGAGATGACCCCGCCTGCTGCCCAGCCTGAGATGACCCCGCCTGCTTCCCAGCCTGAGATGATCCCGCCTGCTGCCCAGCCGGAGATGTTCCTGTCTGCTGCTCCGCTGCCCAGTCTGATGTTCCAGAGCCTACTGTCTTGCTTGGTGACCCTGTACCTGGTATCCAGCCTCACGATCCAGTTCCTGATGGTTCCATTCCTGATACTCTTCCTGGTGGTTCCTTTACCGCTGCCTAGCCTGATGACTCGGAGCCCGCTGTCCAGCCTGAGGATATGGTCCCTGCTAAGACCTGTTCCTGATGCCCAGCTGGCCGCTGACGTCTTCCTGATGGATGCCCTTTTTTCCACTATTTTAATCCTGATGGTCACCCAGCCAGAATGTAATGCCCCTGCGTGGTCTGCCTCCGAGGGGTTCTTGCCCATTGCCCTGCTAATTTTTACTTCTAAATCTGAACTTCCTGACCCTGGTGGTGGGATGCGCGCCCTATTTTCAGACTCTAGTGGCACGTCCCCCAGTGAACTAAAGGACTCTGGCCTAGGAAGTGCGAAGAAGTCCGCAGACATAGTATGGAGACTTTTTTGGGTGTTTCCGCATCCACTCGGACTGTCCAACCAAGGGCTGAATGGAGTGTCCGGAGGCCACTCCTTAAGGGGGGGAACTGTCAGGAATGGTGTCATTACTGGGCTCACCTGCTGGTGGCACTGTTGCATTCGGCAGCAGTGGGTGTAGTTCTGGTGGCCACCAGCGGGTGTAGTTCTGGTGGCCACCAGCGGGTGTCTCCTCACCAAGACTTTCCACCAGCCATCAAGCACACCTGATCTGGGTCTGCTGGACTATATAAACCCGCCCTTAACAAAGCTCAGTGCTCCAGAATTCCTTCTGTAAGCCTGGTCCCTGCCTGAACCTGATCCTGATCTGTTCCCTGCCTTGTCCTGGACTCTGATCCTTGTACCCTGTCCCCTGATACCTGTCCCCTGATACCAGCTTCCCCTTGCTGACTGCTCCCAGTACCTGGCCTTCTGCTCCCCTTGTCTCTCATCCCCTGCCTTGTTCATGTATGTGTGTTCTCTTTTGTACATATTAGTTAGCTAGTTAGATTAGGTTGTTTTTGGGGTTTGTTGTGTTCCTTTGTATTTGTTTCTTGCTTATGGTTTGCTGTGGTTTTGTTTACACGTGTGTCTTTATCTTTAATAAATATATATATTTTTCACTTACTCTGTTCCCGATTCCTTAATGTGCAGCCCAATGATCTGACCACCTGTATTGGATGTCTGTGTATAGCATCCTCGTGACAGATGGTGACTGCGCTGTGCAAGAAAGTAATGAAAGGGAGGGGGGGGGGAAGAGGTGGGGCAAGAAACTGATGTCTTACCTCTACAGGACACAGAGTGTATCATATAACAATAATGTAGATCCTAGTGAGTACAGTGATGCCTATAAGTAATCTGAAAACACGTATCACAAAATGGGACCCAGATTAGATCCAGTAATAAGCAATGATGCAAATAGTGACATCGAACAATATGAAAACGCATAAAAAGCATAAGGTGCATCCCAAAATGGGATAAGAATGTTCCTGTAAATCCAGTGATGGGAGTTCCCAGAGTGATAAATGTAAATATAAATCACAAATCACAAATGTATATCCAATAAATGTGACACAAAAAAAAAATATATATATATTGTGACAGAATGCAGGTAAAATCACCAGGTTGCATCCAGGATGGAAGGTATATATGTCCTAGATTCAGGCTTTATGCCAATTTATACCACTAGGGGGAGTGCGGGAGTCTTGCAGGGGAAGAGATAATGAGCCCAGCTGAAGTAAGTGGGCTCGTTAGGGCCTCTACAAGAACTCCCAGCATGCTAAGGGAGATGCTCAAACCTGGAACCAGATCTGTGTGAATAGTCTGGGGAGTGTGATCTCTGTGCGGTGAGCTAAAGCCTGTGTGGTTATTGTAAGAACTTCAAAAAGCAGGGAGCTAGGGACTGGGACAGCACAAGGCTGTACCCAGTTGTTAGTCAGGGACACCAACGTGTGTAGTGAGCGGTCAAGTTGACCAGGGTTTCTTTTCATGTTTCTGTTTGTTTTGTTGTTTTTCCCTTGTAAATAGTTTGAATAAATCACACCTTTCGTTTTTGCAACTATAAACCCTGTCTGCTGTGCCTGTTTTGTGTGGTGAACCCATCCAGGGGGTCACACACACCCGCTGCTGAGTTAACCCCCTCACAGTTGGTGGAGAACCAGTGGCAGTTTTTTTTTTAAAGGCCAGCATGGAGGAGATACTGAAACAGCTGGCTCTAGCAAATGCCAATCAGCAGCAGACAAATGCAGGTTTGCAAAAGAGCCTTGCAGCTCAACAACAGACAAATGCAAATTTGCAACAGAGCCTGGCAGCCCAGCAGCAAGCTCATCAACAGAGTCTGGCAGCTCAGCAACAAGCCCAGCAGCAATCTGAGGCCCGCCTCATAGACCTGTTGCAGAAGCAAGAACAGAGACTACAGCAACAAATGGAGACATTAATGCAGCAACGTCCGCAGACCAGTGAGGCAAGTAGTTCCACTAATACTGTGTCCTTTGGGGTGAGTCGTTTACTGACAAAAATGACTGGAGAGGATGATCCAGAGGTGTTTTTGACCACATTTGAAAGGACTGCTGAAAGGGAAAAGTGGCCTAAGGAGCAGTGGGCTGGACTGGTGGACCCTCTGTTAACTGGTGAATCTCAGAAAGCTTACTATGACCTAGAGCCTGACCAAGCAAAAGACTATGTGATGCTAAAAAATGAAATATTGGCACGGCTGGGTGTCACCCTGGCCGTCCGGGCTCAGCGTGTGCATAACTGGACTTTCCGGCTTGGGAAACCCTCCAGGTCTCAAATGTATGATCTCATTCACCTGAGCAGGAAGTGGCTACAGCCAGAGACTTTGTCTGCACCAAAGATTGTGGAACGTGTTGTAATGGATCGTTTCCTGAGAGCTCTTCCTACTGCCATCCAAAAGTGGGTAAGCCATGGAGACCCAGAAACGGCCGATAATCTTGTGGATCGTGTGGAGAAGTACTTGGCTACAGAGAACCTGACTGCCTCTTCCAGAGACTCACGGACTTTCCACCCTAAGACCAGACCATTCCCAGTGGCGGGTAAGATGATTCCAAGGGGTGAGGGTGGAGAGAGTGAGAGGGTGGGAGTTCTACCCAAGGTTTGGCGAGAACAGCCTGGGAAGTCAGGGGTTCAAGAGGCAGCAAGAAGGATTGTTTGTTACCGCTGCCGGCAAGAGGGACATGTTGCAGCAAATTGCCCGGTGGTGGATGAACCCATGCAATGTGACTTTCTAAGGGACAGACGTCAGTCGCTGTTTGCGACAGTCGCATGCACTGCCATTCGGGGAACTGAGAAACATTTATGCAAAATGTGTATTAATAGTAAAAATGTTGTTGTGTTGCTGGATTCAGGTAGCCTGGTGACACTGATAAAAGCTGAATTAGTCACTACAGAGGTCTTAGGGAATAACAAGGTAGCTGTTATTTGTGTGCATGGGGACACCCGAGAGTATCCTGTGACTACAGTGTGTTTTGAGACCTCCAAAGGTAACCTCTCTCATCAGGTGGGGTTAGTGTCTCAGTTACCACATGATGCCATTGTGGGAAGGGATTTTCCAAAGTTTTGGGAACTCTGGGATCGTCCTGAGCCCCCCACTGGTGCCCCTGTATATCATGAATGTGATAGCCAGAATTCCTCTGAGAGTGGTGAGGACTCTCCAGAATTTCCCTTGTCGGTATTGGCAGGGGAGTCTCAAGAAACTGGGGAGGAGCCAACATCCTCAGACGAAAACGTGCCGTCTGTGGAGTTTTCTGATCTCGAGGTTCACAAGGAAAATTTTGCCACAGAACAGTTAAAAGACCCCACCCTAATAAAGGCACGGGAAAACATAGTGAAAATAGATAGCGAGTTAGTGAACCCAGATGAGTCCTGCACTTACCCGTACTTCATCGTGGAAAAGGACCTACTGTATCGGGTGGCTAAAAGAGCAGAAGAAACCATTGAGCAGCTTGTGGTCCCCAAACCGTACAGGAAGTTGGTGTTAGAGTTGGCCCATGGGCACATTCTTGGAGGTCATCTAGGGACAGAGAAAACCTGAGAGAGAGTATTACAAAGATTCTATTGGCCTGGGGTCATGAAGGAAACAGAAAATTATTGTTCCTCCTGCCCTGTGTGTCAGATGTCGGCACCGATGCCACATTTCCGTAACCCGCTGGTACCTCTTCCCATCATTGAGGTCCCCTTTGAGAGGATCGCAATGGATTTGGTAGGTCCGATAATGAAGTCCGCTAGGGGGTATCAGTACATTTTGGTTATATTGGACTATGCCACCCGTTATCCGGCAGCGATTCCTCTCCGAAATACCTCGGCCAAAACCATAGCCAAAGAGCTATCTCTTGTTTTTAGCCGTGTGGGTATTTGTAAGGAACTGCTTATGGACCAAGGTACACCCTTTATGTCCCGGGTTATGAAAGAGCTGTGCAAGTTGTTCAAAGTAACACAATTGCGTACATCTGTGTATCACCCCCAAACAGATGGGTTGGTTGAAAGATTCAACAAAACCCTAAAACAAATGTTAAAGAAGGTGGTGGATAGAGATGGAAAGGATTGGGACTGTCTAATTCCCTATTTAATGTTTGCCATTAGGGAGGTACCCCAATCCTCTACGGGTTTCTCACCCTTTGAGTTACTCTATGGGAGACACCCAAGAGGGCTGTTGGATATCACCAAGGAAACTTGGGAGAGTGAGAGTTCTCCCCACAGGAGTGTGATTGAGCATGTCGCCCTGATGCAAGATAGAATTGCACAGGTAATGCCAATCGTAAAGGAACATTTGGCCCAAGCGCAGTTGGCACAACAGAGAGTGTACAACTGTGGGGCCAAGACCCGTACCTTTTCCCCGGGGGATAGGGTATTGGTACTTGTCCCTACGGTTGAAAGCGAATTCCTCGCCAAATGGCAAGGCCCCTACGAGATAATGGAAAAAGTGAGCGAAGTGAATTACAAGGTCAGACAACCAGGAAAGCGAAAGCCCGAACAGATCTATCACATTAATCTGTTGAAAGCCTGGAGGGATATGGAATCCCTAGTCGCAGAAACTTTGTCACCAGCTCAGTCTGATTGCGTGATTCCTGAGGTTGGAATAGCAGTCACCTTGTCAAACCCCCAACAACAGGAGGTTAAGGAGTTTGTGCTTCGCAACAAGGAGGTTTTCTCTGAGCTTTCGGGACAAACCTCTGGGGTAGAGCATGATATTATTACCCCGCCCGGTGAAAGGGTGAAGCTAAAACCCTATCGGATCCCAGAGGCCCGACGGGAGGCAATACGTGAGGAAGTACAGAAAATGCTTAAGTTGAGGGTGATAGAGGAATCCCAAAGTGATTGGTCCAGTCCCATAGTGTTAGTGCCTAAACCGGATGGGAGCTGGCGATTTTGTAACGATTTTCGACAACTGAACAAAGTTACAAAATTTGACACCTACCCCATGCCACGTATAGATGAGTTGATCGACCGGCTGGGAACAGCCCGATACATGACAACTCTTGATCTCACAAAAGGGTATTGGCAAATTCCCCTGGCCAAATCGGCCAAGGAGAAAACCGCGTTTGTAACCCCAGACGGGGCGTTCCAATATAAAAGAATGCCGTTTGGATTACAGAACGCACCGGCAACATTCCAGCGGAAAATGGACCAGATACTGAGGCCCCATCAGAAGTATGCCGCGGCTTACCTGGATGATGTAATTATCTATAGCACAGATTGGGCCTCACATCTGCCAAAAGTGCAAGCAGTCCTAGACTCTATCTGGGAAGCTGGGTTTACGGCCAACCCAAAGAAGTGTACCATTGGACAGGAGGAGGCCAAATATCTTGGGTACACCATTGGGAGAGGAGTAATAAAACCCCAGGTCAATAAAGTCGAGGCCATACAGAATTGGCCACGTCCCAACAGCAAGAAGCAGGTACGAGCCTTTCTAGGAATCGCTGGTTATTATCGGCGATTTATTCCCCACTTTGCTTCTCAAGCCTCGTACACACGACCGAGTTTCTCGTCGTAACAATCTCGTCGTTTTTTTCGACGAGATTCTTGTTAACCTTGACGAGTTTCTCGTCAAGCTTTCCATGCGTACACACTGACAATTCCAAATCTCGTCGTTGTTCTGCGCGGTCACGTCCAGCACGTACGACGGCAGTATAAAGGGGAAGATCGATTTCCTTGGTGCCACCCCTTGGGCTGCTTTTGCTGATCTCGTGTTACCGCGTGTGAAGTAAAAGTTTGGGAAGAGACGATTCGCGCTTTTCAGTCTTCGTGCTTTTCAGTTCGTTTTCTGCTGTTCAGTTTGTGCTTGTGGGTTCGTATCTTGATTGTCAGGGCGTTTAGGCAGGTCGTATCTGTTTTACAGTGCGTTCTTGCCCGTTCGTTTCTGATTTTCAGTTCGTTATTCATGGGCCTTGCTGTTCTAAAGTGCGTTCTGTTCTGTACGTTCTGATAAGACGACCGTTTCCTAGCCATGTCGCCTGGACGTTCTCGTCGTCGAGTTCGTGCTGTGCGTGCGCTTGGTGTTGGTCTGCTTGTTTTGGACCAAGACCAGTCCATGAACGGTGTGAGGAGGAGTTCATGGACCAAGAATTGGTTGCTCCAGCGGGACCAATTCTGCCATATGCCTCTGCTGCGGGAGATCGTCGAGAATAATCCTGAGGACTACAGGAATTTTCTGCGGATGTCTGACCCCGTTTTTCAGGAACTGTTGGCTTTGGTGTCCCCCTATATTACCAGGAAGGACAACGTTATGCGGGAAGCCATCAGTGCTGAGCAGAGGCTCATCGCCACGTTACGTTATCTGGCGACAGGGAGAAGTCTTCAGGACTTGAAGTTCACGACAGGCATCTCCCCCCAGGCTCTGGGCCTCATAATCCCAGACACCTGTTCTGCTATTATACAAGTCCTGCAGGAGGACTATATTAGGGTAAGTTTTCTCCATTAACATCACATTTTATGTATTCCTTGTATGCTAATGTATTGTATTTCTTTCATCCTTCCCTAATTACCATGATTGTAATATGCTGAGAATGTCCCCTTTGTCTCCATGCATGCTGGAAGTTTTTAAATGCCCCTTTTTTCTCCTCCATGCATATTTCCCTTCACTAAGCTTTCCAGCAGGGGCGTCTGTTGCTCCAAATGATTGGGGGTCCAACCCCAATTTATGAAATAAACTTCCTCCTTTTTTGCGACTGTGCCTATTAAACGCCCCCAGTTGCCCCCTCCAATGCAGCCATTTTGTTCCCTCCAATGCAGCCATTTTGTTCCCTCCAATGCAGCCATTTTGTTCCCCCCAGCCCTGCACTTACCTTCTTGTGGTCAGCGCCATCCTTCTTCTGTCCTTGATGTCTTCTCCTGCCCTTGATGTTGCATCAGCCAATCATGTTACCATTAAACAGACTTGGTGAACATGATTGGCAGAGCAGCCTGTCAGTGTTTACCCAAGGAATGTCCCCCCCTGCGTCACCTATTTAACTTTTATGAAGCCAATTACATCCCTCAGGCTGTAATGTGCAAGCCTATTTGCCTCCCTGTTTCTGATATGCAATTTTCACCCCATAAATGCTGCAGTTATTCATATGTTGGTCGCTTAACAGGGGGCCATCCACCTGAATAGTGGGCGGCATTGACAATACATAGGTTAATGCAAGGCATGAACCGATGTATTGTTCCGAGTGACGGGCACAGGAGAGAGGTGGCAGTGTTCCAGCGCCCACTCTGGACGCACCGCCACTGCAATGCTATCCTGTGGCCAAACACATCTACCCCCCCCAAAATATTTTTTGAATGTTTTTTATTATAATCTCCTTGTAATGTAATATTTTAAAATTCTAATTTTTTTTCATCTTGTTTGACTCCCCAGCTTCCTTCCACGCCACAGGAATGGCAGACTGTGGCATCGGAGTTTGCCACGCGGTGGGACTTCCCCAACTGCGGTGGTGCCATAGACGGGAAGCACGTCCGCATCGTGCCGCCACCCCGTTCTGGGTCCTACTACTTCAACTACAAGGGGTTTCATAGCATTGTGCTGATGGCGGTGGTGTCAGCACGGTATGAATTCCTCTATGTTGATGTAGGGAAGAATGGCCAGATGTCCGATGGGGGATCCTTCATCCAGACGGAGTTTGCCCTCCGTCTCCAGAGTGATGACCTTGCATTGCCACCGGATGCAGGGAATGTTGAAGGACTCCCCTTTGTTTTTTTGGCTGATGAAGCCTTCGGGCTCGGACCGCATCTTATGAGGCCATTTCCTCAGAGGACCCTGACCCCAGAGAAGAGGGTGTTCAATTACCAGCTGGCCAGGGGCCGAAGAGTCGTTGAAAATGCCTTTGGCATAATGGCCAGCCGGTTCCGCATTTTTATGACTTCCATCCACTTGGCGGACTACAAAATAAACTATGTAGTTTTATGCTGCTGTGTGCTACACAACTTTCTCAGCAGAAAATCCACTTCTTATATGGCCACAGTATTGCCTGAGGCTGGACTTTCATCTGCAAATCCCCTGCCGGGCCTTGAATCTGCCCGTCCTGGCTTGCCCCCCCAAAATGCCCGTGAGGTTTGGGAGAAATATATGCTATATTTCACGGGTAGGGGGGCAATTTCTATGCCAGGCTATGCCTAAAGATTCATGGAGAATGAGCTAAATAAAATTCTGATTTCAACTTTTAACTTTTGTTTGTTTCCTGTCTCCTAGTTTGTCTTAGTGCATTTGTAGTGCCAAGTGTATTTTCCTTTAGTAAATAACAACCATTTCACTATGTAACCTTAAAAAAAACACAAATAAGGTTAGAGCGTATTGAAAAAAGAAGCTACACGTTGTTTGTGTTCAAACATTTTACTCTGTGCACATTCACACACATGTTTACTTTTTAATTTTTTTTTTTTTTGTCCTGGCCACAAACCGCCAATTCTTTTCTTAAGAAAATACAAAAACAACAGTTGCATTCCAAAAAGTACAACTTTGGATATCTCTGAGCAATCTGAGACATTCACTTACACAAACTATGTCTCTATGTGCCCGTCATAATATGGGGTCTTGCCACCCCTTGCCCAGCCAAAAATTGAATATGCACACATTTTAAAGTAATTTCCAAAAGGGATTTTAGACTCCTGATCCCTATTGTCAACATGTGCTATCTGCCATCAGGGGTGATCAATGGACGTGTTTTGGGGGTGCAACCCCTTCCTCAGTTCACCTACTTTAGATACGAGGAAGGGGTTGCACCCCCAAAAGACGTACATGGATATCCCCTGATGGCAGATAGCAAATGTTGACACACTGTGTGCATATTCAATTTTTGGCTGGTTTGATTGTCAAAAAGAGTTTAAAAGGTTGAACAGTCATTCCTGAAACAAAAATGGGGGTTTGGTTGACTTATTCGATTCTCCCCAATACATCTAGAATGTCTTTAAATGTTTGATCCATCACATGAATTATTTGTTTTATTCTGTCCAGTTCCGTGCTACATTCCATCACTTGCTGTATTATTTGGAGGGCACTGTCAGCAGAGAAACGTGTACTATCCTTCACCACAACATTTACATCCCCTAAAAACTAAATAAAAAGGTATTATAACTCTGCAGGCCTACATCTCTTACCTGAAGCTGTGGTGACAGATACTGACCTGTTGTGGTGACCAGTTCCACAACGTCATCCACCTCTCCTTCCTGCACTTCTCCTTCCTCCACCTCAACTTCCTCAACATCCTTCGGTTGTGGGTCTTTGGGAGTTTGGGGTTGTTGTGAAGCTGTGGGGTTCCTGTGCTCCCTGGAGTGTTCTCCTCCCAGTCTTCTCTCCCCTATGAGAATCAAACAAAGGGTCTATTTATCACACTGAAATTCTCTCTGAAAAATTAAAACAGGCTAAATTGTTTGGAAGTGGGGTACAAGTGTGTGTTTGTGCGGATTTTAAAGATGAATGCATTATTTGGAACCAAAAATAGGTTTAGTATTCACCTTTTGGATGTAAATTTTTAGACATGGAGGCACCACAAAAATTCACTGATGCACCTGTGTGGGACACCCAAAAAAGGTGGTTCTGTTGGCCCACACTATAGTGCTCCAAAGTACAGATGTGGTACCAGCTGCTGAGTGTCCTCTCCTTTACACTGATTAAAGTTTGCATTTCATTCTCTTTACAAACACATCATCTAGGCGAAAATTTAGGAACAACAATTTGTAAAAAACAGGCAGATGTCTATTATTTTTTTTGGGGCTGTAAAATAAGCCAAAACAGCGGATAGTGGCCGAACGAAGTGTCTGTAACGTAACGAACGATTACTGTGCCAAACCAAGTTCGAAATTAGGAAATTTTGGAAGGGAGTCCAATATGAAAATAAACAAAAAGGAGCAACATGTAATTTGAGAAAAACCTTAATAGCAGAAAAGTGTACATTTTACTTACTTTTTGCTAGCATTCTCTTAATGCTCCTTAACTGCTCTGGCTCCCTCAGTTTGAGGTCTGACCACCTCTTTCTGAGCTGCTCATTTGAGCGTTTCGCCCCGAAATTCGTCTTCAGACTCTTCACGACTTTCTTCAGGATTTTGGCCTTCCTTCTATTAGGTTTGCTATACGGCCCATGCTTTGCGTCATAATCAGACTTGAGCAATATGTCCACCATCTCCGCCATCTCCGCAAAAGACATATTAGATGCCTTGAATCTCCTCCTTGATCGTGACGTTTCCTCGGTCTCTGGGCTTGTCTCCTCCTCGTTTTTGGAGGAATTATCAGACACCTGCTGTAAATCCGCCATATCTGTCTGCGCGCCGAAAGAGAAGGGGCGGGGAAAAGATGTTAGTTAGAACGTCATGGGCGGGCGACGTGTGCGGAGCGACGTGTGCGTAGTTTGACGCATGCGTGGTGTATATATAGCAAACACACATGTGACTATACTACGTTCGTTGTGCGGAGAGAGGAGTTCAAGTGACGGACGTGCGAACGAAGGTATGTGATTTTGTGACTTTGACTAATTGTTGGCCTATACTGTCTGGAGAATGTTGTAGGATATATATGGTGACTACGATTTTAAGGAGGTTAGACTGTGTGCCTCACATTAGTTATATATTATTTATTTTACTTGCAGATACAATATGAATGTCTTTATTAGCGACAAAGAATTCCTGGCGGAATTTGTAGACCGGGTAAGGGAGCTGCCCGCTCTGTGGGAGACCAAAAACCCCATACACAAAAAAAACAGGGCTGAGAAAAGCAGCGCTGGAGACCCTGCTCCCATTTGTGCATACTAAGGTGCCCACAGCCACAGCAAAACAGGTGGACACTAAAATTGGGAGCTTGAGAGGCACATACAGGAATGAACGCTCTTAGGTCCTGGCTTCTCAGAGGTCAGGAGCAGCAGCAGATGATGTGTATGTCCCCAATTTGTGGTACTACAGCAGGATGTCCTTTCTGGATGACCACATTGAGACAAGGCCATCACTCTCCACTCTTCCCCCCAGACTTCCCTGCAGCCAACCTGAGTCTTCTCTGGAGCAAGAGGAGGCAGCCATCCTGGATGAACCTGATTTGGCCATCTGGAGCCAGGTATAGTATTTATAGAAAATGTATTGGGATAAAATTAATGTTTGACAAATATGTCAAGATGACAAACAAACTATTTTGGGTTCCACAAGTGAAATCAAGATCTCGAGACATTAGTCTGGCCTAAATTGGGTGCTAAATAGTCAATCTGATGTAGTTGTAAATTGGTCAAAATGATTTCTGGATTTACATTCGAATTGCTTCAATCATGATCTGAATTTTGGATGTAAAGATTAAACCAACATATTAAACTATGTCCCTTTTTCATACACAGGATGAAATCAGCCAGGAGGAGGGTCTGGAAACTGTCAGGCAGGAGGAGGCAGGGCCCAGTGGCAGGCAGGAGGTGGCAGGACCCAGTGGCAGCCAGAAAGGGGGCAGGGCCCAGTGGCAGCCAGGAGGTGGCAGGGCAAAGGAGAAGCACCAGATCACAGGTGCCTCCCATCCGACTTCCCAAAAGAAGCAGGAGGAACAGGACCACCAGTGAGGCAGCAATGGCCCTTATTCGAGAGGCCCATGCCACCCTCAAGGAGCCCACATCCCCTGAAGAGGCCATTGCCGGCCTAGTGGAGGCAAAGTTCAAGGTGATGAGCATGGAGCAACGCCTCCTATGCGAGCCCCTGCTCATCACCTTGCTGAACAAGGGGGTGATGGAAAAAATTACCCCCAATACCGCTATTTGTGAGGTGGCACAACTGTCCCAACCTCAACCTCCTCCTCCACCTTCTTCTTCTGCCCCACCCCCTTCTCCTCAACCTCCACCCTCTTCTTCTGCCCCACCCCCTTCTCCTCAACTTCCCCCTTCTTCTTCTGCCCCACCCCCTTCTCCTCAACCTCCACCTTCTTCTTCTGCCCCACCCCCTTCTCCTCAACCTCCACCTTGTTCTTCTGCGCCACCCCCTTCTCCTCCACCTCCACCTTCTTCTTCTGCGCCACCCCCTTCTCCTCTACCTCCACCTTCTTCTTCTGCGCCACCCCCTTCTCCTCCACCTCCTCCTGACAGGAGTACCCCTCCAGTGGCCCAGCCTCCAGCCAAACGAAGAAGGAAGGCTGCAGGGAAGGCTTCAGGAAAGGTTGCCAGGAAGACGAGGAAGTGATGGCCTTGCTTCATTGTGGTCGGACAGAAGGCAGCCTGTTGTAGTACCACACACTTGGGACATATATCTCACCTGCTGCTGTTCCTGACCTCTGGGAGGCCAGCATCAGATTGTGCTCAGAAATGTTGGCCTTCTCTCAAGCTCCCAATTTTAGTGTCCACACAGGGTTGATGTGTGGTCTGGGGTCCCTGGGATGCACAAATGGCAGCAGGTTCTCCAGCGCTGCCTTCTCTTTATTGTATTTCAAACATGAATAAATGTTATTTTTGTTTTAAGTTCATACTTGACTATGTGTATTTTTAAAAAAATTCAAATTTAGCTTTGGAGTAAGCAGAGACATTTGACAGCCAAAAAAAGGGACAGATACCAAACCCAAAAAAAGAATAACAATCTTATTTAAAAAAAATAGGGTGTAAAATTTAACAAATATATATTAAAATATTCAATGGGAGATCACTATCAAAACATTGCCAAATTACAATTAACATCAGTTTGAAAAATTTAAAAATGTAAAATATTCAGAAGATCTTGCACGATATAATACACCTAAATCTTCTTAAGAGCAGCATGAAAAAGGATAAAAAAAGATAGTCATAACTCTGTGTGAATATCAGCAGCAAAAGAAGTTCATTCGTTTGGATTAATGTAACATTCTAAAGAAGATTTCAATGCACAACATTTAAACGATGCAATAATTTTGAGCGTGACGAATGTGCTATCTCCATTACGAAGGCTTGTTTTACCAGAAGATGCGCTCCCGTCTCATACTTGCTTCTGAGCATGCGCGCTTTTTGAAGAGTTGTAAAAGCATACACACAAACCATTTTCTCGTCACAAAACAGGCCGACGAGAAACACGACGAGGAAATCTGGAATCCTGACGAGAAAATAGAGAGCAGGTTCTCTATTTTCTCATCGAGATTCACGGCAATTTTCTCGTCGTAAAACCATACACACGAACGGTTTTCTCGAGGAAAAAGCTCTCGCGCCACTTTTCTTGCCGGTTTTGGACGAGAAAATCGGTCGTGTGTACGAGGCTTCAGGCTGTGCCCCTAACCAACCTGACAAAAGGGAAAGAGTCTGTCATGGTTAAATGGACCCCAGAGGCTGAGGCAGCATTCCAATTCTTAAAAAAAGCCTTATGTAGCCAGCCAGTGTTGTACTCACCAGACTTCTCTAGGGACTTTGTCGTACAAAGTGATGCATCAGACGTTGGGTTAGGAGCAGTTTTGTCCCAGGTCTGGAATGGGGAAGAGCACCCAATCATTTACCTCAGCAGGAAATTGAAGTCCCATGAGGTAAATTATGCCACAATTGAGAAAGAGTGTTTAGCGGTGAAGTGGGCTCTAGATTCCCTTCGGTACTATCTGCTAGGTAGGCACTTTGACATGATTACTGATCACGCTCCTTTAAAGTGGATGGCTCAGAACAAAGAGAAAAATAGAAGAGTAAATAGGTGGTTCCTGGCCCTACAGGAATTCAACTTTACGGTAAAGCATCGCCCTGGCGTTCAAATGGGGAATGTGGATGCTTTGTCTCGAGTACATGCATGCCTGATTGCTTAAGTTAAAACAAGAGGGGGGGGGGGGGTATGTGACAGAATGCAGGTAAAATCACCAGGTTGCATCCAGGATGGAAGGTATATATGTCCTAGATTCAGGCTTTATGCCAATTTATACCACTAGGGGGAGTGCGGGGAGTCTTGCAGGGGAAGAGTTAATGAGCCCAGCTGAAGTAAGTGGGCTCGTTAGGGCCTCTACAAGAACTCCCAGCATGCTAAGGGAGATGCTCAAACCTGGAACCAGATCTGTGTGAATAGTCTGGGGAGTGTGATCTCTGTGCGGTGAGCTAAAGCCTGTGTGGTTATTGTAAGAACTTCAAAAAGCAGGGAGCTAGGGACTGGGACAGCACAAGGCTGTACCCAGTTGTTAGTCAGGGACACCAACGTGTGTAGTGAGCGGTCAAGTTGACCAGGATTTCTTTTCATGTTTCTGTTTGTTTTGCTGTTTTTCCCTTGTAAATAGTTTGAATAAACCGCACCTTTCGTTTTTGCAACTATAAACCCTGTCTGCTGTGCCTGTTTTGTGTGGTGAACCCATCCAGGGGGTCACACACACCCACTGCTGAGCTAACCCCCTCACAATATATATTTTAAAAGGAATATTTTAAAAAGAAAATCGAGAGTCTAGTAAGTCCCGTCACCAACAAAGTAACATGAAGTGCTTGAACAGATCCTGCAAAGTGGGACACCTCTGTGCTTGCAAGCCGCTCACCTCCCTACTGTCAGATGAACAGCATAAGTAGCTCCCAATATAAATAGAAGCAGTAGTTGCAGCAATGTGGCAATGCAGAGGTCTCCTTGCGGTGGTTTACAATGTTCTCAATATCCAGTGCGTGTCATACATAGAAAAAATATAAAAAGAATGTTCATCGCATAACTCTGTGGGATTCCACAGTGGAGTATTGACTGGTCATACAGTGATAAATTCACTCTTAGACAGAGGAACATGGGCATCAATCCTACGAACGCCGAGTTCGTCAGTCCCAGCTGTATGCCTTTGGTCCACTCTGCAGTCCCAGGTGTGAATCCCCAATATTACGCTAGGCCGCGGTGTTTTAATGGAAAAGATATGAAATGCTCATAGCATAATTCCGTATAAGAACATACTTATTAGCGCAATAAATGACAATAAAACTCACATTTAGTAGAAATTGCAATGAATAATATCCTACGAGTGCCGAGCTCGTCTCCCTCCGTCAGGCTGTTGGTGTACCTAGTGCTCCAATCCCGACGCGTGTCGTCACGTCACGTGACTTCATCAGGGATTGACACTAGGCAAGGTAAATGGGCTTAAATAGTCTGCATAATAGAAAGTCCGTCTGCCATTTTGTTGAAGCCCGCCATTGTATTAAATTAATTCTTTCCAATCTACCAGTAATGGTACTAAATATGTTATTAAGGAGTTTATTGGGTGTAACACGGAGGGAGCAGTATATGTCTTTGAGTGCAGTAGCGACCTACAATATGTGGGTCGCACCAAAAGACTATTGAGAATTTGCATAAAAGAACATGTCCAAAATATCCAATATGGCTTTGTGAAACATAGTGTGTCTAGGCACTTTGCAGAAGTCCACAATAGAGACCCCTCTCACCTTAAATTTTGGGGGATTGTGCCAGATTTTTTCTATGGACACTTTTCCACGAAAGAACTTAACATAGACTTTGACCTCAATTGCTTCCTAAGTGATTTCTAGTCCATACTCAAGGAGCTCTTTTAACATATTTCTCCACTACCAGTCACCATGTGTATTCCTGCATTCTCTATGTGTCCATGTTCATTATTTGTTTGCCAGATATTACTTATACTTTTAGAGTTCTGTATGTATGACCTAAGAGTCGTATATTCTCTAGTCATCTGTGGTGTCCCCAAGGCTCCTTGTTCATTATTTTATCCTTTTTATTATTTTATTTATTTTAGACCCATTTTAATTTTATACTTGTATTTTTTGCTTCTTCCAATATAATATTTTCATTATTCTCATTCTCATTCATTTGCCTCTTGTCATGGATTATGCACAGGCCATCTTTCTGGTTGGTTTATTGCCCAGTCCATGCAGTACCTGCTATCAGCCACATCTACCATCACAAAGCCTGTGCCATTTAATACAATGGCGGGCTTCAACAAAATGGCCGACAGACGTTCTATTATGCAGACTATTAAGCCCATGTACCTTGCCTAGTGTCATCCCCTGATGAAGTCACGTGACGTGATGACACGCGTCGGGATTGGAGCACTAGGTACACCAACAGCCTGACGGAGGGAGACGAGCTCGGCGCTCGTAGGATATTATTCATTGCAATTTCTACTAAATGTGAGTTTTATTGTCATTTATTGTGCTAATAAATATGTTCTTATATGGAATTATGCTATGAGCATTTCATATCTTTTCCATTAAAACACCGCTGCCTAACGTAATATTGGGGATTGACACCTGGGACTGCAGAGTGGACCAAAGGCATACAGCTGGGACTGACGAACTCAGCGTTCGTAGGATTGACGCCCATGTTCCTCTGTCTAAGAGTGAATTTATCACTGTATGACCAGTCAATGCTCCACTGTGGAATCCCACAGAGTTATGCGATGAACATTCTTTTTATATTTTTTCTATGTATGACACGCACTGGATATTGAGAACATTGTAAACCACCGCAAGGAGACCTCTGCATTGCCACATTGCTGCAACTACTGCTTCTATTTATATTGGGAGCTACTTATGCTGTTCATCTGACAGTAGGGAGGTGAGTGGCTTGCAAGCACAGAGGGTGTCCCACTTTGCAGGATCTGTTCAAGCACTTCATGTTACTTTGTTGGTGACAGGACTTACTAGACTTATATTTACATTTATCACTCTGGGAACTCCCATCACTGGATTTACAGGAACATTCTCATCCCATTTTGGGATGCACCTTATGCTTTTTATGCGTTTTCATATTGTTTGATATTACTATTTGCATCATTGTTTATTACTGGATCTAATTTGGATCCCATTTTGTAATACTTCTTTTCAGATTACTTATAGGAATCACTGTACTCACTAGGATCTACATTATTGTTATATGATACACTCTGAGTCCTGTAGAGGTAAGACATCAGTTTCTTGCCCCACCTCTCCCCCCCCCCACCCTTCCATTTCATTACTTTCTTGCACAACGCAGTCACAATCACATTTTTTCACTTGTTATTTGTCTTTTAGGATAAGACGCACAGGTGTCTGCAGCAGTGTCCCTTAGTTCAGTTCCTTTAAATAGGCCCACAGACAGCGCAGGAGTTTTTTCCCTTTATATTTCTATTTATCCTTTTTACCTACTCCGGCTGCAGTCATGGACATCTTCACTTTCATAGAACAAAGAGAGGTGGACCTAGATTTAATATTTAACAGTGAGGACACTAAAACAGATAGCAATGTGGAACACCTAATGCGTAAACTTTGGCATGGTATGGAAAAGAAAATTAGTCTGTGGTGGGATATCACCACCTTTGATCGGTATATTATTGTACCAAGACGCCTTAGGTGGGATGTTCCACTTAATGATGGTCTCACTGACCAAGAATCAATAGATGAGTGGTACAGGTTTTTCAATGAAAAGGGAGCTGAACTGTTAAATTTTCTGCTGAAAAGAAAACAAAAGAAAATTAGAAAATTTGATCAAACAATAGCTGAGTTGAAAGTACAACTTGAGACACACAAAGACACGGCGGAATTTAAACGTCTGACTACTTAGCTTAATAATGACCAGACAGCGCAGGAGTTTTTTTCCCTTTATATGTTGCACGGTGTATTACCTGCGTTCGGAACAATCTGAATACTCCTAATAAACCAAAACATGAACACTTACAGTATCCTATGACACCTTTCATGCATCTCCAAATTGATTTTACTCACATGCCTAGATTAGGAAAGTGAAAGAAGCTTGCTCGTATCCCCACACAGCGATATGAACCCCCACCCTCGTGAAGAGAGAGGGAGTAAGGTGCCCCTCCCTTACGAATTCCTGTGAAGAAAAAATTCTTAGAACAAGGGATTCTAAAAGAGACCATCTCTCCCTATGATACTCCAATAAATCCAGTGAAGAAGGCAGATGGTAGTTATAGGTTGGTACAAGATCTTAGGGCAATTAACAGCCTAGATATTCCAATAACACCAGTTGTACCTGATGTGCCATCCCAACTTACAGCCATACCATCCGATGCTACCCACTTCACAGTGATTGATTTAGCTAATGCGTTTTTTAGCGTCCTGGTGGACGAGGAGACACAGCCCATCTTTTCATTTACTTATTCACGGGCAGCAACTAACTTGGTGTAGAATGCCTCAGGGTTATGTAGACTCCTCTGTTGTCTACGCAATTGTGCTCCAGACCACACTGAGGGGGGGTGGACACCTGCACGTGGACCAGTCCTGCTACAGTATGTGGATGATATCCTCCTCTGTAGTTACTCTTTGGAGGTCGGTCAAAGGGACGGGTTGAGTTTGTTGAAGTACTTACATGAATGTGGACACAAAATGTCAAAGAAAAAGTTGCAATTGTGTCAGGAAAGTGTTGAATACCTTGGTTTTGTACTCACTAAAGGAGAACAAAAAGGTCAGTCACAAAAGAGCTGCGGCTCTAGTGGAACTTGCCCGCCCACAAACTAAGAAAGACATGCTAACCTTTCTAGGGATCATTGGTTACTGCTGCCAATGGATCCCTGACTGTTCCTACGATGACAATCTCCTGAGACAAGCCACAGGTCAGGAAATGTCATAAATTATTAAATGGTCACAGGAAATGTTAAATGCCTTGTGTATCTGAAAATGCTATGGTTGTAGCTCCCGGATTTGGCCTCCATGATTATGTAAAAAAAAAATGTTTCATTTGTATGCAAGGGACAATTGTAAGACTATGGCAGGTGTCCTCGCCCAAGAACATGGTGGAAAACTGCGCCCTGTAGCTGTTTTCTCAAAGATGGTCGCAGTTCAGGTTCAAGGCATGCCTGCGTGCCTCCGAGCATTAGCATCCTGTGCGATGGTAGTTGAGGTGGCAACATCATTTACCCTGGACAGACTTACTACTTTACACACCACTCACAATGTATCAATGTTACTTAAAAATATTCACACCCAACATATGTCCTCTCAGAGGCTAATTGGCTATGGAGTCATTTTGCTATCAAACCCTGAGTTAATAATTAAATATGCGTCCCCGAACTCTGGTCCAGCCGCAATCCTTAAAACAGACTTCTAGGATTAAAAGGTGAAAGAGATATGGTAGTACCCCAACATGACTGTATACACATTATTCAACAAGACACTTCTCCCAGGTCAGAGATGTCTGCCACTGTTTTACCTGATGTAGATGGATCCTGCTCAAGGCCTAATGACAACACAAATCTTCTGGTTGTTGTGGACATGTTCTCTAGATGGGTGGAGGCATTCACAACAACCAAGGAGGATTCCAAGATAGTTGTGAGGATTCTCACACAGGAAATCATTCCTAGGTGGGGGTGCCCACTTCAACTAAACTCAGATAATGGCCCTGCTTTAATTTCAAAAGTTTGCCAAGATCTAGTTAAAACCCTTGAAATAGACTGGAAGTCTTACATTCCCTATCACCCACAAGGCTCAGGCATAGTGGAAAGAATGACACCATCAAAAACAACAGGCTATTCACCTTTTGAAGTCCTGATGAGTAGGCCATTTCCCACTCCCTGGGCAAGATAGCCATTAATGTTAGAAAGAGGGGACATTGATCTTATTCAGGAAGAATATGTCAGAAAACTGATTGAAATTTTGAATACAATTGAGAGAAATGTTGCTCACACACCTTTCTTTTTCTTCACAGAAACCAACACATCCCTTTTAAGTAGGAGACACCGTGGTAATCCAACAACTGAATAGGACCAAAAAGCAGGAATACCCCTTTGGACCTCCTACCGCAGTAGTCGCGGTGACCCGGACAGCCATCCTGGTGGAGAATTCCCAAGCCTGGATCCATGCCAGTCGAGTAAAAAAGGTCAAGGTGGATTGTGCGAAGCAAGACAAAGACACAGATAAAGCTTCAGTTTCAGATAAAGGAGGTGAAACAGGTGTTGTAAATCCTCGAAGAGCGAGTGAAACAGGTGAAAAAAGTCTCTGAAATACAGCAAAATGACTTTGTTAATAGCCCAGAACTCTGGGGGACTCTGGATACTCCTGGGGGTGACCACACTTTCAGTGTTCATCCCAACATGGGTCATAACTAACTGTATATACCACCCAGAAGATTTAGGTGTCATAAAAGACATCTGTGGAAAAATAACTAACTCTAGCCACACTGAAAAACATGCTAGAGTGAAAAGAGAAGTTGGTGAAAGTTTCACTGATAAGATGCTATCGTTAAAATTTAAAAAATCAGGATATGATAAATGTTGGATATGTAGTAAACTCCACCCTGGTACCATTAGAATCCCGTTAATAGCGGTGCCTTTAAATTTCACATCTCTTCTAAAAAGGTACCCCACCTATTTATCTTAACAAAGTCAGAAGAAAATTTCCAAACAACAGTATTGTGTTCCAAACCATGGGTAGAAGCCACTCTCCCGATTTGGTGTTTTAAATTAGGTAATTGCACAAGGTGCTACAGCTTGCCAACATGCTGCACTTAATTTTTCAGCAACATCACTGTTTAGCTCCTTTTTCTGTACCTCAGACCCTTTATTTAATTCTACGTTGCTAGAATTCATAAGCGCTAACTCTACCTCTGCAGTAGGACAATTGTTGTCAACTATAGCATTCTCCGGTCTCTCTTGCGAGCTAAGGAGAATTTTCCAAAGGTTGCCTTTAGCCCTTGCCAATAATACATTCATCTGTTGCAAGGAAGGATGTTATCCCTGGATCCCTTTAGAATCCCAGGGATGGTGCTATTTAGCGGCCCTGGTCCCGGTAATGGGAGTATTAGGTGATAGTAAAGGAG
Source organism: Rana muscosa (assembly GCA_029206835.1). Taxonomy (NCBI): domain Eukaryota; kingdom Metazoa; phylum Chordata; class Amphibia; order Anura; family Ranidae; genus Rana; species Rana muscosa. The sequence continues at coordinate 277,135,282 of CM055117.1, forward strand.
GACACCTTCTTAAAGCTAGTCTACACCCCAGGTATCTAACAGAAATAGACTTCACGAAGGAGATAGAGACATAAGTTTAGAATAAATCATCTGTTAAGAGATGATTTACGAGGGGATTGAAGGAATATTATGAGCTTAACTAACTCCATCTTGTTAGAGCATACTTTTTGATATAAATTGCATCACTAATATATGCTTCTGCTTAGAGATATACCCACACAGCTCTATTAGCTAGTTAGTTTTGTTTTCCTGTAAATCACATGATTTCCCCGAAATGATGTTTGTACTCTGCTAGACAAGTTGTCTAGGTCATATGTCAGATGTATTTTGTAAACTATGGAAAGCTACTGTTACTGCTAATTTATGCTTGAAAGTTACTATTCTGTCTATATAACCCACACAATAATACAGCATTTCAGAATACTTTGAGAGACTTTACTGTGTGCGTGTCGAGTTATTCAGAGTGATCTCCAGGCCTGCAGAGTAAGAGGGTCAACCTGATCAGGGCAGAGACAAGTCTATATACCCCTAGAAGTAGCTATCGCCAACAATTGCCACAAGAAGGAAGCCACTGAGGAGTCTAGCTGCTGGAAAAGAGACTTGGGAATCCAGACCGGAGAGTGACGCAAGATATACAACAAGACCGGAAGTAGTTTCATTTTTATTAAGTTAATTCTCCCTATAAGAGATAATGGGAGGTTTGACCAGGCCTTCAATTTTAATTTACACCACTGCAGCAGCGAGGATAAGTTACGTTAGCAAAAGAAACTGGGTATTGGAAGAGATATTAATCCCTAGGTATCTAATGGTGTCTGCCCATTGTAGAGGTGAAGCAGGATCACTCAGCCTCTTTGCCCCGGGATCTATGGGTAGAATGAGTGATTTACTCCAGTTGGTTTGAAAGGCCAGAGAGAGTCGCAAAACGATCCAGAAGCCGAAGCCCCCCGGCGAGCAAGGGACCGGGGTCCCGGAGGAAGAGGATTAAATCATCCGCATACAATGCCAGTTTCTCGACCACCGAGCCGACCCGTACTCCAGACACCTCTCGACCTCCGCAGGGCCTCAGCTAAAGGCTCCATCACCAGGGCAAACAGCGCAAGGGATAAAGAACACCCCTGTCTTGTCTCCCTCCTAATCGGAAAGGGGGGCGAAAGCCTACCATTTAGTTTGATATGGGCCGTGGGGGCCCTATATAATAAGCCGATCCATTTCCGGAAAATTGGGCCAAAGCCTTCCAGAACCTGCATCATATAGGACCATCTAACTGTATTGAAAGCCTTTTCGATGTCGAGGGATACCAAGACCCAAGAGGCAGTCTCCTCAGGTGGGAGCTGGAGATGGGCAAAGACTTGTCTAAGGTTTATGTCCATGGACTTGTCATGCATGTAGCCGGTCTGATCTATATTGACAAGGGATGGTAAAACCTTCCTGATTCTATTGGCTAGTACTTTGGTAAGTATCTTAAGATTGTAATTCAGCAACGAGAAATGTGCCTAATACATGCTATCTGGTAACCTATCGGATTCCAAGCAATCTGTGAATAACTGAGTTAGTTTGGGGACCAGTAAAGTAGCGTGTGTTTTGCACTATTCCCCAGGTAGACCATTGGGACCCGGGGATTTATTGTTGGGCAAGGAGTAGATTGCATCTTCTATTTCTTGACGTGTTAAAGGCTTATCTAGTGTGACCCTGTCCTCCTCTTAAAGGAGAGGCAAAGTAATTTCCCCTAGTTCCTCTAACCTGGCATCAGCTGAGTTAGAGACTGAAATGAGATGAAATTCCCTCAGTATACCTTCGGGGTCTGTAACCTGGCAACCGATGGAAGTCTGAATTCTAGGGATTACTGTTTGGAGCGTGGGTTCTGCCACCAGGTTGGCCAGTAGTTTGCCATTCTTGTCCCCTGATTCGGCAACAAACTTCCGTGCATCAGAGTGCACCAGCAAGGTGTAACGGAGCTTCAAATCTCTTCTCGCTTGGGCTAGAGTAGAATAATTTTCAGGTGTTGGATGCTCCGTAAAAAGCTCCAGTGCCGTCCCTTCACGCTGTTCCAATTGAGTGGTCTGTGACGCAAAGCCGAATCTCACTGCCTTGATAGAGAATACATATTCACCTCGGGCATGAGCCTTACCCGACTCCCAGACCACATCAAGGGAAGCTGACCCCTCATTTGTTATCCAGTATTCTGTGAGTTTGGGCCCTACCAACTCCTGGATTTGAGGATTGTCTATCCAATGGGACGCTAGCCTCCAGCATCCTGGCTCGCGGGATGTACCCAGAGTCAAGCCAAGCTCCAGCGGTGAGTGGTCTGAAAGACCTGCCGGGAGATACCCCTACTTGAGACAGAGCAGAAGCCGACCAGAATATTAAGTCCATGTGAGACCCAGATCTATGCGATGCTGAGATATGTAAAAATGTCCTATCCTCCAGATGCTTCCACCGCCAGATCTCCTGGAGAACAAAAGTGTCCGCCCAAAGGGCCAAATCAAGGGGGCAGGTCTAAGGGGGTTTGTAGTGTCCTTGTTATGATCTAGGATGGCGTTAAAGTCCCCTCCAACTTTAATATTGTGGACCTGGAGGGGGGCTATTTTCGTAAGGATGGTGTACAGGATGGATGAGTCAAATGGAGCTATTGCCAAGCGTTGGGCATACAGTTCAAGAATTAGGATGAGGTATCTTCCCCCCTGGATCAATGAAGACCTGTTCTACCGAGCAAGAGAGCGACTTGTTCAGCAGAATAGTCACGCCCCTCACGTAGGAGGAATATGTGGCATGAACCCCTTGTTTAACCCATGCCCGCTTGAGTGCTAGGATTTTACTGCCTGTCAGGTGAGTTTCTTGAAGAAACAAAATGTGAGGTTTATGAGACTGCAGAAATGTAAACAATAACAATCTTTTCACTCTGTCATTCAGTCCTCTAATATTCCAAGATATCAACCTTAAATCTATACCCATTTAGAATAGAGAAGCTCAATGACAGTAGGAGCATAGAAGACCCATACCCATTAATGTCCTGTCCATAGGCCCGTTTCAGAGACAGTCCAGATGATGCAGCCGTCCAAGGATTCTGGAGAGAAAAGAGGTGAACAGGAGGAAAGAACAAGATGAAGACAACATAGTCCAGCAAGAGAAATGGTGTGGAACCTGAGCAGGTGTGGTAACCAACTAAAAGTACATGTAACGCCCTACCGCCTGGCATAACCCCAACTGTCGCCATGGCAGTTTCTTACCCTAAACTTGATAGCAGATGTCGCCTACTGGAGGCTCAAATATCCTGGGATAACCTCAGCGGGAGTTCAACCTATAACAGTAGGCGAGGGTGAGGGAATCTGCATCCCATCACAGTGAGGGGTCCGGGCAATCCGGAGCAGTTGTATAGTTCCTCCAGGTCGTGGGATTGCTCCAGGTAGAGGTAGATCACCAGGTCCTCCACTCCTAGAGAACAAACAAAACAAATCGGGGGGGGGGGGTCAAGTGTGGACCTGAACCCCATAGAGAATCTATGGGGCATTGTCAAGAGAAAGATGAGAGACATGAGACCGAACAATGCAGAAGAGCTGAAGGCCGCTATTGAAGCATCCTGGTCTTCCATAACACCTCAGCAGTGCCATAGGCTGATGGCTTCCATGCCACACCGCATTGAGGCAGTAATTGCTGCAAAAGGGGCCCAAACCAAGTACTGAGTACATATGCATGCTTATACTTTTCAGAGGTCCGATATTGTTCTATGTACAATCCTTGTTTTATTGATTGCATGTAATATTCTAATTTTTTGAGATTGTGGATTTGGGGTTTTCATGAGCTGTAAGGCATAATCATCACAATTATGACAAATCACGACTTGAACTATCTTGCTTTGCATGTAATGAGTCTATCTCATATATTAGTTTCACCTTTTAAGTTGCATTAGTGAAATAAATTAACTTTTGCACGATATTCAAATTTTTCAAGTTTCACCTGTATGCTGTGGCAAAAATGGCATCCACTGTCACCTTTGGCTGTGTTACTACAATACAAGTCAATGAGGCTGTGCCATAACTGCCCTGCAACCGCATGAAATGCATGTGGTTGCGACGCAGTGGTGCAGGCTTTTCAGGGTTTAAACAGATTGTAGGAAGGCAACATTATGCCTCCCAGCTGCTTGTCAAGCACCCTCTGAAAAGCGATCCATGGTGGATTGATTTTCAGAAGGACGGCAAGAGCTGCTGCCTGTGCGAACAAGTCCCAAGTGCTGCTTTCTCATCCTCAGTACAATTATTGGGAATATGATTACAAAACGTTTTATTATCCAACATGCTCATTGACTTTTTGTTATTATAGATGGTTCTAACTCTATTAATGATGCAAATGGAATAATATGTATTATGTCTGTTGTTTAACAGTTTTCTAATAGGTTTGTCTCACTGGAGGCTGGAAATATCTCTTGCCCCCCTGCCTCCTGCTCATCGGTCTGTACTTGTTCTTGGGGGAAGAAAAGTAGCAGCAGAATCAGATGAAGCTTATGAACTAACCTCAGTGCACTATATGAAGGAATAGCTGTAAAAACATGATATATACTGTGTGTGTATATATACAGTATCTCATAAAAGTGAGTACACCCCTCACATTTTTTGTAAATATTTTATTATATCTTTTCCTGTGACAACACTGAATAAATTACTGTAGCCAAGCTTTTCTACTGTGCTTATGATTAAGGGACAGTTTTGTTGTTTCTTTATATGGGTTTAGCTCCCTCTAGTGCATGCTGGACTCTATGTGTGTTTTTTTTCCTCCTGTGAGAATGACCCAGAGCAATGCATTAGGGAACATGTAGTCCGGAATGAGGAAGTGACACTGTTAGCCGGCCCAAAGGTAACAGAATTCTGTGCGCACAGAGCAGCCTGCTGGGAGAGGAAATAAAAAGGCGGGTGTGGCCTGTTTTTCGCTCTCTCTGGACGCCAATCTGACCCTGCCAGCACGAGGTCTGTGTGACAGGGAATGCTGAGGATCTGTGGCCTCCGCAGCGGGGAGCCGGATCGCCAGCCTCAGAGAGATCTTAGAGGACAGCATCGCTGTTTCAATTCAGCGGACCGGCCTGCGCTCCAGACCATCCGGAGGTACCTGCAACCCAGTCCACCAGGAGCTGCAGTGCGGTGCCGCCATTTCCACAGGACAAAGACACAGAGAATTCTGGCTGGAACCCTCTATTCATCTGATGTTCGTAGTGGTGAGTGGGCACAGCCCTTGTGATAGTTGACAACAGTACTGCTGAGTAACATTTATACAGACTGGCTGGTGATACTTGTAGTTCCACGGATGTGAATCTACTTTTTCCCAGGCCTTACACAGCAGGCGCTTGGGGCTAATATCCCCCCATTGTGCTTTAAAGTCAGTATTGTGAACATTTCTCTAACGCAGTTAAAGGAGGAGCATACACGTGGTATCATCTCTTTAGATAAGGTGCAGTTTAGTTCATCCTTGTTATCTTCCATCTTGGATTACAAATTTACTGCAGTATAACCAGCAGGCTAGCTGAAGATAACTGGAGCTAAAGGAACACTTATCGTTTCGTCTCTGTTGTGCACAACTTCCTCACATTCCTTTGCCTATTGCATTGAACTACTACTACAGGGAGCCACCCTATGTAATATTATTCAAGTTACATTGTAGTTGATATACAGTATATATATGTTTATTACAGTTTGTCGGTCTGTGTGTTGAGGACACAGTGGGAAAAAATCCAATACATGTGATACAGTATTGGCTATTTGTTCCTTTGTCTACCTGTCCACATAGGTCTTGTAGTGGATTTATGTTAAGTATTTTGTGTAGCATCTATGAGGCCTATTCACTGTTAAATTAAGCTGTGTTTACTTATGCCATTCTTTGTGCCTATTTCATCCCAGTAAACATATCTGAGTTGTTCATTGATACTGTGTGAGCTTCTAATTACTATTATAGCTGTGGCAGGATGGAACCCAAGGTGTCAGAGGTAAGAGATGATTTGCAGAGTCGAGGTAACCAATGGGGTATAGAGTCTACTAGCAGCCCTCACAAGGGTACCACTACATTACACTTTGCTACAATGTCAAATAGTGAATGTACAGCTTATATAACAGTGTAAATTTGCTGTGCCCTCAAAATAACTCAACACCTATTAATGGCTAAACCGCTGGCAACAAAAATGAGTACACCCCTAAGTGAAAATGTCCAAATTGGGCGCAATTAGCCATTTTCCCTCCCCAGTGTCATGTGACTCGTTAGTGTTACAAGGTCTCATGGGTGAATGGGGAGCAGGTGTGTTAAATTTGGTGTTATCACTCTCACTCTCACTCTCTCATACTGGTCACTGGAAGTTTAACATGGCACCTCATCCCAAAGAACTATCTTCGGATCTTAAAGAAATTAATTGTTGCTCTACATAAAGATGGCATAGGCTATAAAAAGATTGCCAAGACCCTGAAACTGAGCTGCAGCACAGTGGCCAAGACCATACAGCAGTTTAACAAGACAGGTTTCACTCAGAACAGGCCTCGCCATGGTCAACCAAAGAAGTTGAGTGCACGTGCTCAGCATAATACCCAGAGGTTGTCTTTGGAAATAGACGTACGAGTGCTGCCAGCATTGCTGCAGAGGTTGAAGGGGTGGGGGGTCAGCCTGTCAGTGTGTTTTGCTTGCGTCTATCTAGCAAGGTTACTCTGTGGTATAACAAGGAAGCTGAGACTTCTGCAGTGTGTAAATGTGCTTTTACTATACAAGATGCTGTACATACAAAACTATTACAATATTAGGACTACAATACAAGACTGACAGATCTCTATAACAAGCAAAAATGCCTAGCAAATGAACAGCCTATGGTCTATAACAGTAAATACATTTAAGTTACTTATCTTCTGTTACTCGTGATCTCCATTGGCAATGATTCTCCTTGGAGACCAGGTTCTGTTCTTCTTATGATGAGTGGCTTCTTCTGATGTTACAGCAACATGATGTGTGTCTGTGTCCTAGCTTATGCCTGCTTTTATGTGTCAGGCTGAGTTACCAAACAACAGCAAACATACCTGTTTACTGTAGCTGTTGAATACAACAATGCTATCTACCTATTGTCTACTTAAACCAAATCTGTCAGTAATCTAACAGTCATTCTTTCAGTTTGAGAGCTGAAAGAAATCTCAAACAAGTAATATCTTAATTGTTTACTGTAGCTATAATACAACAATGGTATCTAAACCCCATTGTATGAAAACAGCATTTGTTTGAGAAATCTACTCAAACCAAAAAACTAACAGTAATCTGACCAACTCACTATTGTAAAAGTGTCCCATGTATCCTATGTCTGAGTAATATAATAAAAATCATATTTTTAACAAACGCAACACATTCCACCCTATGATTATTTTTTTTCTCTCTCAGACTACACAGAAAATCTCTTCATTACTAACAACTCATTCTACACATGAATTTTCCTTAAATGCAACCCCTCCCATATTTCTGTTACTGGGAAGGTGTTTCAGTCTTTGGATAATAGTTCATTAGAAAGTCCATTCTAAAGTTCATTAGAAATAAGTCCAGGCTTGAAATACATCAAAGGCCTTGCTCTCCACAGCTCTTGCGATCTTCCGTCATTCTTTCCATCATGTAACCACTTTTCTCTGGTCTTCCTATGGATCAAATCGGAGACAGCCTGTGGAGTGGAAAACAAAGCGGATTATCTGTTCCTTCTAACAATACATAAACAGTAGATCCTGGCCCTTCAGCTACAATCTCTCCTCTAAATGGCTTCTTGCCTGGATATCTGACCAATACTTTTCCACCTGCCTGTATGCACCTCTGACCCTCCCAAAGAACATCAATAGGGAGGAGAGGAAATATACTGATATTTCCCAGAAGACCACTGCTGTTTATTTTGGAAGGTTTGATGTTATGTAGCCTTACTTTCCACTCATGCTGAGAAGTATCCACTAACCAGTCAGAGTCTCAGCCACTGTCTTGAAGCTCATCTGCCAATGCAAATATAACTTCAAACCTTCCTGCCAGATTCCCTCTCATTCCTAGATGGGCTTCAGCTTCAGATACGTCACTCTTGGTTTCTATGTCATGGGAAGCAGTAACATGGTATCTGTTAAACCCTGTTCTTTCAGGAACCTTACATAAATACTGAACTCTGCACTCCAGCTGTGGAATCTGTGCCTCAGCCCCTACCATCCTCTCATATGGTGTGCTTTTGGCTATTGGCCTAGAATTTAACAACATGACTGCCTGTGTGAGGACCCGATCCCACCCCCTTAGTGTATGTGTGGGTGTAAGTTTGCGTATCTGGTCTTTCAATAGCCCATTGTATCTTTCAGTCAAACCAGCTGCCTGTGGATGGTATGGGATGTGGCACAACCAGTACACTCCAGAATCTTTGGCCCACTGCTGTACTGTTGATCCGGTGATGTGCGAGCCGTTATCACTTTGGACTTGTTTGGAACAACCATAAGCAACGACAAGTTTCTGAAGCAGTTGAAGCATTGCGGCTTGATCTGCACGTTTGCAAGGATGGACAAGCATAAGTCCTGAATAGGTGTCCACTGCAGTGCAACAATATCTCAGTCCATTGTTTCCCCGGGGCAGGGGACCGATGAAGTCAATCTGCCAGATCTCTGCAGGCCTCTCACCCCTCTTAATCGACCCGGTGGAGTACTTTTGCAATGGCCATTGTCGCACTTCTCCACACACTGTACAGTTCCCTATTACAGTCTTTATCATGTCCATGGATATAGGCAATCCTCTCTGCTGTGCCCATTCATATGTTGCTTTCTGCCCCAAATGTCCAGATTGCTTGTGGGCCCAGTTGGCCAAGTTAATCAGAACAGGATCAATTGGCACAACTGCCTTCACTTTGGCGATTTCATCTGCAACTCTGTTATAGTTCTCAAAGTCTGGTACTAGGGGCACATGTGCATCAACATGCCCCACTTTTATGGTGCGGGAGTGAGCTTCCTTCCAGATGTAGTCCCAGACTTCCTTGCCTCCCCACACCACCTTTCCATGAATCATCCATTTATTGGACTTCCACGTGGGCATCCAAGTTGTCAGTCCTTTAAAAACCGCCCAGCTGTCAGTGTAGATAGTGACATGGGAAGAAGGATCCTCTTGAAGAGTCATCACTACTGCTTTCAACTCTGCATACTGACTGGACCCTCCGATTCCAGACTCCTGCAGGACTGTGTCTGTACTTGGGTTGTAGGCTGCTGCTGTCCATTTACGTCCAGACGAGGTGATTATGGCTGAACCATCAGTGAACCACGCTGACTCCTTCATGTCTTCTGACAGAGACTCAAAGGGTGGAGCCTCTTGAATGGGGGATGACTGCAGCACAGGAATTTCCTCTTTTGGCCGGGTGCTGGTAAAAGTAACAAGCCCTGCCAACTGTTTTGAAATGTCTCTAACATCCCCAGCTGCAATACCCCCTCTTTCTTGAAGGTACCACTTCCATTTCATCAGTGTCTGGTTCTGGGCTACAGCTGCCCTAGTGGTCAGTCCATTATGTCTCACCCATCCTGCTATTGGCAATGCAGTATGGATGGTGACTGTGTCCTTTTCTGTAATAGTCTCTACATGTTGAAGTGCTGTGTAGGCCCCAAACAGGTACTTCTCTAGGGGCGTGTATCTCGTCTTTGCCCCTGTCAGTTGTTTGGACCAAAATCCAATAGGTATTGCTCTCAGTCCTTTCTTTCCATTTGGCTGCCACAGACTCCAAGATATGGTACCATTCTGCTCCACTACATCCAGCTGAAATGGTACTCCTTGTCTCACGGGTCCCAATCCCTGATGCTGCAAAATAGCTTCTTTAGCAGCCAGGAATGCAGTCCGTTGCTCTGAACCCCATTAGAACTCAGTCTTTTTTCTGGTAACATTGTATATAGGCCTCAATATCAGTCCAAGATGTGGGATGAACGATCTCCAGAATCCCACAACTCCAATGAACTTCTGTGCCTCCTTTTTGGTAGTAGGGGGCGACAGCGCCTGAATAGTTTGCACAACTGTCTCTGGAATCTTCCTCTGTGGCCCAGTCCACATCATTCCTAGGAATTTCACCTCTGTGGCAGGTCCTTGGACTTTGTCTCTGTTGATACAACACTTGGAGAACAGAGGATGGGCTATCAGCAGGTGCAGTGCTTCAGTTACATCTTCTTTTGTCCCAGAGATCATGTCATCAATGTAGTGAAACACAGCGACTTTCAAATTCAGGGTACTTAAATCTTGGGCAATCAGTCCATGACAAATCGTTGGAGAATGAAGATAGCCCTGCGGAAGGACAGTGAAAGTGTACTGGCGGCCGTCCCACACCATAGCAAACTGGTCTTGACAATCTGGGTCTATCAAAATTGAAAAGAAAGCATTAGCCAGGTCTATCACAGCATGATATTCTCCTGCATCTTTAGCAATTTTCTCAACAATTGAGATCATATCTGGTACAGCTGACTTCAATGGAGGTGCCACTTTGTTTAGACCTCTGTAATCCACAGTCATTCTATATGTCCCATCAGGTTTCTTTACTGGGAACACCGGAGACGAGAAAGGACTTACAGCAGGTCTAACGATCCCTACTCTCAACAGTTCTTGAATAGTCTCCCCAATTTCTTTGTGGCCTCCAGGAAGTCTGTACTGCTTGAGACAGACTGGCTTCTCTGGTGGAGGAATGTAGACAGGGGTCCATTTCGCATGATCTCTGACCACAGCCTTCACCGCCCTTACCAGATACGCTTTATCAGGATACCCGAATGTGAATGTACCTCTTTCAGTCTGAATTGACTGACCTTGAAGTACATCCATCCCAAGAATATTTTCGGGTAACTCTGATATCAAAACATTTGTCATAAATCCTGATCCCTTGCCAATAGCCAATTTCACCCGTATCCTAACTGCTGGTGTAGTTTGCCCTCCCAAACCTTCTACATAAATAATTTCTCCTTTGTGATGGGAAGGATTTCCTTGCAAAAGTGTAACTTCAGCTCCGCTATCGACTAAAGCCATTACATGTGTAGGAGAAGATGACTTCCCCCACCATACAGTGACAGGTGCATCTTTAGGTACTCCTGCCTTTAATAGGTCCACCCACAGTTCTTTCCTAGAAATAACTAGCCTGGTTTTCTTTTCACCTTCTGTCTTCTCTACCCCATTCCGTTTTTTCTCTGTTCTTTTCTGCTTGTATTCTTCCTGTCTGGCCTTGACCTTATCTACTGCCCTGACAGGTTTTGTTTTAGTCGCCTCTATCTCCCCCAACTGGCTTAAAAGGGTTGTGGCTTCATGAATCTTGCTGTTTAATCCCAGGCCTCCCAACAAAGACAATAATGGAGCCCTGAGATTAAATGGCGCAGACTTCATCAGCTTAGAGCGCAGAGCAGACGTAAAGGGTTCCATATCTGGACCTATCCATTCTGGAAATGTATTTAATCCGGTTATACAACCCATCTCACGTAACCTGGAAATACCCTCTCCTATTGATCTCCAGGAGTAGGTATTTTCCAGGTCAGTAGGACTAGCGTATACTCTGACTATTCCATCTCTCACAAGGTCTAACAGTGAAAAATTCACGCTAAACTCTCGGGCTTTTCGCATTGCCTGACGCAATTGTGGATCATGGGTTAACACTCCCATAGCCACTGCTTCCTTACCTGACAAAAGAACACTGTCCGCCCCTTCATCCCATAAGCGTAGGAGCCAACTCAATAGGGGCTCCCCAGGCCTTTGTTTGTATTGTTTTGCCAGCTCATGGAGTTCAGTTTGTGTAAACTCCCGTACTTTTTCAAATTCAACATCTCTGGGGTTGCGATAATGCACCTCTCCATCTGCCCCATATCCTCTCTATCATGTTGCCGTTTCCTATGCTTAGTAATGAGAGGTCTGGCATGCTTTTTCTTTCCCACTAGCAGATCATCATCTGAAACATCAAACTCTATCTCCTCATCCTCACTATCATTTGAGGAGAGCACATCCTCACAATCCAATTTTGGGATGTGACAATGGCACGTACCCTGGCTTTACTAACAGGTTTACGCCCCTTCCTTTTCCTTAAGGCATTAATTGATTTGGTCATGAGGGCTGCACACCGCTCTTGCAAATCATCAGCCCGACTAGCGGTTGAACGTACACACTCTGAAGCAACTGCTAGCTGGTCTTTTAATACCTTAACTTCTGCCTCTGCCTTCTCCCTTCTATGTGATTCAGTATAGAGAGCATGGAGGAAGTACCAACCCACTGTGGACACTGTCCTCTTCTCTTTCTTACTTAAATCCAACCCCTTAAGGCTAAAATCTACAAAATGATCTGAGACTTTATCACCCCAAGTCTGCTTCAAGGGAGAAGCATACTTCACAAATTCTTTAGCAAGAGGCTCCCACTCATTGTTTCTGGCCCAGATAGGTAAGCTGCACACTTCCTTCTGGTCACCAGAACCCTCTGCAGCCTTGCTTTTCCTAAACAGCTTACGCAGCATTTTACCTAGCACAAGCTACACAACACACTACAGAAAAACAAGTCTGCTTCAATTGAATTATATCACAGATCGCGGCTGAGCCCCCAAATGTTTTGCTTGCGTCTATCTAGCAAGGTTACTCTGTGGTATAACAAGGAAGCTGAGGCCTCGTACACATGGCCGAGATTCTCGTTGAAAAAAACATGTCGTTTTTTTCGACGAGATTCTTGGACAAGAAACTTGTCCCGGCCGAGTGTACACACGCTCGTTTCAAAGAACCCGCGGTTCTTTGAAAGGAGCGTACGCGGTGACATCATCGACTACGTCGAGCATGCGCTCGTCACATTCGATGCCGTCGCCGCCATCTTGGTATACCCTACGTATGCCTAGGAAGCTACCGCGCATGCGTCAAATTCATTTCGAACATGCGCGGGCTTCGGGGAGGACAGGTAAGTGTACACACACTCACTTTTCTCATCAAGAAACATGCCGAGGAGAATCTCGACGAGAAAATAGAGAGCAGGTTCTCTATTTTCTCGTCGAGGTTTCTTGTCGGTTTTCTCGACGAGAAACCCGATAGCAGCGTACACACGACCGATTTACTCGGCAAGACCTCTCTGCCAGCAAGTTTCTTGCTGGTTCTTGCTGAGAAAATCGGTCGTGTGTACGAGGCCTCAGACTTCTGCAGTGTGTAAATGTGCTTTTACTATACAAGATGCTGTACATACAAAACTATTACAATATTAGGACTACAATACAAGACTGACAGATCTCTATAACAAGCAAAAATGCCTAGCAAATGAACAGCCTATGGTCTATAACAGTAAATACATTTAAGTTTCTTATCTTCTGTTACTCGTGATCTCCATTGGCAATGATTCTCCTTGGAGACCAGGCTCTGTTCTTCTTATGATGAGTGGCTTCTTCTGATGTTACAGCAACATGATGTGTGTCTGTGTCCTAGCTTATGCCTGCTTTTATGTGTCAGGCTGAGTTACCAAACAACAGCAAACATACCTGTTTACTGTAGCTGTTGAATACAACAATGCTATCTACCTATTGTCTACTTAAACCAAATCTGTCAGTAATCTAACAGACATTCTTTCAGTTTGAGAGCTGAAAGAAATCTCAAACAAGTAATGTCTTACTTGTTTACTGTAGCTATAATACAACAATGGTATCTAAACCCCATTGTATGAAAACAGCATTTGTTTGAGAAATCTACTCAAACCAAAAAACTAACAGTAATCTGACCAACTCACTATTGTAAAATTGTCCCATGTATCCTATGTCTGAGTAATATAATAAAAATCATATTTTTAACAAACGCAACACACAGTGCTCAGACCATATGACACACACTGCATTAAATTGGTCTGCGAGGCTGTCGTCCCAGAAGGAAGTCTCTTCTAAAGATGACGCACAAGAAAGCCCGCAAACAGTTTGCTGAAGACAAGCAGACTAAGGATATGGATTACTGGAACCATGTCCTGTGGTCTGATTAGACCAAGATAAACTTATTTGGTTCAGATGGTGTCAAGCGTGTGTGGCGGCAACCAGGTGAGGAGTACAAAGACAAATGTGTCTTTGCTTACAGTCAAGCATGGTGGTGGGAGTGTTGCATGAGTGCTTCCGGCACTGGGGAGCGCCATTGAGGGAACCATGAATGCCAACATGTATGTGACATACTGAAGCAGAGCATGACCCCCTCCCTTTGGAGACTGGGCCGTAGGGCAGTATTCCAACATGATAACGACCCCAAACATGCCTCCAAGACAACCACTGCCTTGCTAAAGAAGCTGAGGGTAAAGGTGATGGACTGTCCAAGCATGTCTCCAGACCTAAACCCTATTGAGCCTCTGTGGGGCATCCTTAAACGGAAGGTTGAGAAGTGAAAGGTCTAGCATCCACCAGCTCCATGATGTCGTCATGGAGGAGTGGAAGAGGACTCCAGTGGAAACCTGTGAAGCTCTGGTGAACTCCATGCCCAAGAGGGTTGAGGCAGTGCTGGAAAATAATGGTGGCCACACAAAATATTGACACTTTGGGCCCAATTTGGAGAAATATATACAGTCAGGTCCATATATATGGGACATCAATACAATTCTAAACTTTTTGGCTCTATACAGGCATATCCCACTTTTAAGTACACAATGGGTTTTATTTACTAAAGCTGGAAAGCCCAAAATCAGGCTCATTTCTGCATAGAAGCCAACGAGCTTCTAACCCCAGCTTGTTCAATTAAGCCTGGTAATAAAACCTGGAAGCTCATTGGTTTTTATGCAGAAGTGAGACAGATTTTGTGCTTTCCAGCTTTAGTAAATAAAACCCATTGTGTACTTAAAAGTGGGGTATGCCTGTACACCACCACAATAGATTTGAAATGAAACAAACAAGATGTGCTTTAACTGCAGACTTTCAGCTTTAATTTGAGGGTATTTACATCCAAATCAGGTGAACAGTGTAGGAATTACAACAGTGTGTATATGTGCCTCCCACTTTTTAAGGGACCAAAAGTAATGAGACAAATTAACAATCATAAATCAAACTTTCACTTTTTAATACTTGGTTGCAAATCCTTTGCAGTCAATTACAGCCTGAAGTCTGGAATGCATAGACATCACCAGACGCTGGGTTTCATCCCTGGTGATGCTCTGCCAGGCCTCTACTGCAACTGTCTTCAGTTCCTGCTTGTTCTTGGGGCATTTTCCCTTCAGTTTTGTCTTCAGCAAGTGAAATGCATGCTCAAATCGGATTCAGGTCAGGTGATTGACTTGGCCATTGCATAACATTCCACTTCTTTCCATTAAAATACGATTTGGTTGCTTTCGCAGTATGCTTCAAGTCATTTTCCATCTGCACTGTGAGTTCTGAAGCATTTGGCTGAATATGAGTAGATAATATTGCCCGAAACACTTCAGAATTCATCCTGCTGCTTTTGTCAGCAGTCACATCATCAATAAATACAAGAGAACCAGTTCCATTGGCAGCCATGCATGCCCACGCCATGACACTACCACCACCATGCTTCACTGATGAGGTGGTATGCTTTGGATCATGAGCAGTTCCTTTCCTTCTCCATACCCTTCTCTTCCCATCACTCTGGTACAAGTTGATCTTGGTCTCATCTGTCCATGGAATGTTGTTCCAGAACTGTGAAGGCTTTTTTAGATGTTGTTTGGCAAACTCAAATCTGGCCTCCTGTTTTTGAGGCTCACCAATGGTTTACATCTTGTGGTAAACACTCTGTATTCAATCTGGTGAAGTCTTCTCTTGATTGTTGACTTTTACACACATACACCTACCTCCTGGAGAGTGTTCTTGATCTGGCCAACTGTTGTGAAGGGTGTTTTCTTCACCAGGGAAAGAATTCTTCGGTCATTCACCACAGTTGTTTTCTGTGGTCTTCCGGGTCTTTTGGTGTTGCTGAGCTCACCGGTGCGTTCTTTCTTTTTAAGGATGTTCCAAACAGTTGATTTGGCCACACCTAATGTTTTTGCTATTTCTCTGATGGGTTTGTTTCATTTTTTTCCAGCCTAATGATGGCTTGCTTCACTGTAGTGACAGCTCTTCGGATCTCATATTGAGAGTTGACAGCAACAGATTCCAAATGCAAATAGCACACTTGAAATGAACACTGGACCTTTTATCTGCTCCTTGTAAATCAGATAATGAGGGAATAACACACACCTGGCCATGGAACAGCTAGGCAGCCAATTGTCCCATTACTTTTGGTCCCTTAAAAAGTGGGAGGCACATATACAAACTGTTGTAATGCCTACGCTGTTTACCTGATTTGGATGTAAATACCCTCAAATTAAAGCTGAAGGTCTGCAGTTAAAGCACATCTTGTTCGTTTCATTACAAATCAATTGTGGTGGTGTATAGAGCAAAAAAGATTAGAATTTTGTAGATGTCCCAATATTTATGGACCTGACTGTAATATATATATGTAGCGGGTATTTGAATTTAGGGGAGGCATCTGGGTGGTAGTGTAACCCAGATGCACTAATTGCTAGGGGATCCGAGACCTTTTTTTCTGGTTCTTGGAGGACTCTGGTGGTGTGAGGTTCCTTGCGGTCCACGGGTGGCGCTGTTGCCCTGGGCCGGGGCTGAACTCACACCGCAAGACTGTACCTTTTTGTCCTCCCCTGGAGCTGGTACAGTGGGGCGGGGAACCCGCTGTGGCGCGAAGGGAGAGGGGATAAAAGGGGCGGACGCCCTTACCACGGGGTTCAGAGTTAGAGTTGGAGGATGCGGCTGCACCCAGGCACCTTCAGCTTGGGTGCTGGCATTCCAGTGTTCCAGGCCCAGGTGCCTTTGACCTGGCCGGAGCGAGAGATGGAGTCCATCTCAGGCACCTTTAGCCTGGGGTGAGGTACTATGGCGGACGCCTGGGGCTCAGTACCTTCGACTGAGTTCCGCGAGGGTGGAGGAATCCGAGGGGGCCCTAACTCCTTGGGTGCCCGTGTCTGAGTTCGTGAGATCTGGTGTGCGGAACTTCTCTGAAGAGTCCGGTGCAGCATTGCCGGTGACAGAGAGGCCTCCGGTTTCTCCCTTGGACGGATTTCCTTCCACTGACAGGGGCCGTGCTAGCGAAGGTAATTCACATTCTACTCAATATAGTCAGTGGCAGTGACTACCCGCCACTGGTGATACCACAGTAGTTGGCAATAGAAGGGAAGGGATTGTGCCTCGATCTATTCCCCATCACTACTCAGTAGAAGAAACTGTATGTTTGTACGCCAAGAAGAATAAAACTGAGTTGGACCTATTCACTGTGTGGAACTCTGGTTACTAGGAGCAAAGGAGTCAGGGACGAAGTACTGGACTTGACTCTAGGACACCTACACAAAACCCAATCTTCTGGCCTTCACCTCTCAGCTATGGAGGACATGGGCCGTGGTGTACCTCATCCCTCTCCCCAGCACTGAAACTCCTAGACGAAGAAAGACAAGCCGAGCATGAGAAAGGGAGAGAGGGGTGAGGCCGCTACACACATATATATATATATATATATATATATATATATGTATATATGTGTGTGTGTGCAACCTGGCTGCATTACATTAACAAATATGGGGGCTTAAAATGTGTTTTACGGTACAAGTATAATGGCTTGTAATACAACACTTTTTGTTTTATTTTTTCAGTGCAAATATAAAAACAAATGTGCAGCTAAATTTAATCAAGAACACCCATCTCTCTGTAATAGATTCATTCCATTGATTAAATGCCAAGTTCATCTTTTGTGGGCAGAAATTCACATTTCATAATAAATAGAAGCCTTTTGTAATTTAATTTCTGCCACAGCCATCCCAATGTGCTTATCTTTCACTTACCTTGTCTATAGCAGCTTTGAAATTTTATTTGTTAATTTAATTATTTGAAAAATGTTTTTTTTTGCTTTCATCACTTCCTGTAAGTCATGTGACATCCACGAAGCTTTGAATCCCAGCATGCACTGCCTTGCTGCATCACAGAAAAGGGCGTGTTTACCACTCTGGACTATAAGATCTCCTTTAGATTTACCATCAGCTACATAGTGCAAGGGCCTGTCTGATTTGATACAACTAAACCAACATAATAAATGCACATCTTTTTGCAGGTAAAAAAAAATGTACATTCATTATTTTTTTACATTGCATCCTGTAAAGCAGTAGTCATTAACCCTGTCCTCAGGGCCCACTAACAGGCCAGGTTTTATGTATTACCTTGGGGAGATGCAGACTAGTATATTACAATCACTGAGCAGCAAATTATATCACCTGTGATGTATTTCAGTTATCTTGCAAACCTGGCCTGTTAGTGGGCCCTGAGGACAGGGTTGATGACCACTGCGTAAAGCATTGCACCCGTGATCAGCAGATCGCAGGAGCAATGCTGATCCCGGAGACTGTCATTACACTGTCTGCCCATATCAGAGGCAGTTACTGAATGGCAGGAAGATCAATGGACTAGGACGACGCTCACCAGCGCCCTCGTAGTTCATTGAGAACTACAAGCTGTCGGCCGCAATGGCTGAGAGCACTAGTATATTAATTCACAGGAAACTGACTGAATGACATGGCCGTGTGGGGCTCCGCATCTGCTGTTATTAAAGGGGGTGGATAGGAGTATGTTGCACCATAAATATAGGTGTAACATGCTCCTGAAAGTGAACTTTGCCTTTAAGAAAAAATGTCTGGCTCTCCTTCCTAAACATTTACCTGAGTCTGTAGTGGTTCTTTCTTTTCTCTGTGCATTTAAAGGACAGAGAGGCAGCAGTGAGAGCCATCGAAGGAGCCACGAGCACCTGTGGGGGTTTCCAGAAGGAGGCTTGGGGCCTCTCTGTGCAATACCATTGCACAGAGCAGATAAGTATAGCATGTTTGTAATTTAAAAAAATATTTTAGACTTTATGATCACGTTAATAGCTGGATGGATGGATGGAGGAACAAATGAACTGGAGCAAATTAGTGCTTATCAATGCAAAGAAAGGCAAAAGCAGTACCAATTATAGATTATCATTTTCTAATATATGCTGAAAGATAACAGCTGAAATGTGACTTGATGTGTTAAACCGTGCTATAATTTTTTTATAAACCAGGAATAGGTAGTGAAAATGTTTTTGACAAATCTGCATATATTAAGTTACTAAATATTCATAGAAAGCTTAAAACCTGCTGATTTTCAGATGGTTAAAGCAATGAAAATGCTAAAGAATTTGAATTTTCTGCTCGAACAAAGCATTTTTTTCTAACAACTCTTAATATTACTTTATAGTCTCTCGTTATTCCTAGTTTGGATCCTTAATTACTTGTAGGAATCTTTTATGAGGTTGATGGTAATTACCTTAGAGTATTATTTCACAGATGGCTGGCAGAAAAAAAAAGCTTAAATTGAATTTCTAATGCAGTGCAGTTTAATTAGTTTTATGTTGTAGCTTCTGAGCAAAGGTGCATTATTCGACATTTCTAAACTATATGTATGGAACAGAATTTAGTAAAAATTACATTACACTGTGATCTCATCAATTACCAGCATTAGGAAAAATGTCTATTACAAAGTCTTTTTATGCCCTACAGGACAGGATTGAGTCTGAGAGCAGGTCAAGCTACGTCATATGTAAGGATGGCTCACCATACGGATTTTATACATATGAGCAGCCTTTGGAGTCAGGCTCCTTACTTCAATTTATAAATGAAGCAACTACTGCATGCACACTTTTTATGTGAGTGAATATACCCTGTATTTTGAGTGTGTTTAACAAAATGAAATTTCAAAATTAGAAGTATTTGTGCTTCTGCAAATCATGGGAGATATATCACTCTGCATCTGGATCTCATGAGATATCAAGTTCACATTATAAGAAGGGGAGTTGGCTATGAGTAATTATACAGGCATACCCCACTTTAAGTACACTCACTTTACATACACTCACGGGTATGTCCTTACTCGCGAGTGTATGTAAAGTGGCTCTCAAGCTAAAGCTGAGTAATCCGTGCACGGATAGTTCAGATTCCCCGCTACTTGGAAACACACTCCCTGACACCCCCACTACAGCCCCTGACACCTCTACTACAGCCCCTGATGCCCCAGAAGTGAAAAAAGGTATTGTTTCACTTAAGTACATTTTCGTTTTACATACATGCTCTGGTCCCATTGTGTACTTAAAAGTGGGGTATGCCTGTATAGGACTATTTTATGCATGAACACAAGTTTTACATCATTTGGACTTTTATGACAGTGTAGCACTTTTTTGGGTATATCTATTTTACATGGTTACAGTTTTGCATGCACATGTTTTTATTGGATATTTTCCTCCGGTAATACATATTTGCTTACACTAGATTTTGCAGTCAACATGAAGTTAAAAAAACATTTTTACGTATTATTTTCTACACAATATATTTGTTTTTTAGCATGTACAATTAAGCTTTATACACAAATACAGAGAAAGTGTCACTCACAGGACTTTTAAAGTTGAGGTGCAACAAAATTGGCTGATAGCTGCTGGGGTTTTAAATGATATCAGTTGTAATAAACCAGTTTTGCTGCACTTCAAAAGCCTTACGAGTGCTTTTATCCCAACACGCAAATGTAATAAATTAAAGCTTAGCACATCTGATCTCCCATCTTACATAAAACCTCTTATTATAATTAGAATTTCATAATTAATGTACACTAGTTACTGTATGTCCAAACATCTCTAATCCAACAAGTACAATGTTTAAAGGAATTTCTTGGATAGAAAAGATACACCACCTCACCTTAAATGAAATATCTGGTCACAGCATTCACTTTCATTTTATAACATCAGCATTGTAATAGCAATAAAAACAATATTTATTTTTGACAATGCAATATAAGCTTACTTCAAAATCTCCTGCCTGTCTGCTGGTCAACTCTCTCTATAACTTCCTGGATTCTCTGCATGTTGTGCAACTTTTCCTCAATTTCTAAAGACTACATATCCCATGGTACCTTTCTGCCTGCAAACAGTGATTCCTGTACTGACTCCGCCTCCTCTCAGCACCTCTGTAGTTCAGGTGGCAGGCTCTGTGAAATGTGTGACACAGCAGTGCCTACTTACTTATAACTATGTGCTACAGAATTCTAGGAAGTAAAGTGTGGAATTCACCACAAATAAATTTTACAAACTTCAAGATCATTCAGATTAGGCATATTTAGCCATATGTTAGCAGAGGGCAGAAATTACTACCCTTTGGGAACATTCACAATATTTGGGCATTGTGTGTCCCTTCATCAGGCCTTCTACAAAACCAAATTTTAAGCTTAAAATATTAGCTTACAGTAGTTTTTAAAGGCATAAAAGTAAGATAATATATTTTGAAAAAGAACAAACAGCCAGTAAAAGATTATACAATAAATATAGGAGTCTTTCGATGTTTAATAAAAAAATAAAAAAAAGACAATAAATCATTATATTGGGATTAGCATTTATGATGCTAGCTGCTGACTCGTTTTTGTAAATTGTATAACTTAAAATTGCTAGTTACAAAAATCTATTAATATGCAGTAAATATTCATTACTCTGAAAACATGGTCTCACCAATCAAACCAAAATTTATAGCACTGAAGTAAATTGCGATTGGCAACTGAATCATAAAATACATCAATGACCATGGTATAAAGGTGTTTTTAAACATATTGCTACAAAACCTATTACCTAATATGTTTGAGCAAAAAGACTGAATAGTTAATATCAATTAGAAACAGTCTAAACAATTTCAAAAGAAAAAAGGTACTGCTGTCGGGTCTCTTTATAAAAACCCACGACAATCTGCAAATTCTGTGTCATAGCTTCAATCTGTAATAAAGGTTACAGAATACTTTCATAATTAACTAAAAAATAAAAAAAATAGGATTTTTGTACTCACCGTAAAATCAGTTTCTCTGACGTTCATGGACCGACACAGCTCTCATACTGATTACGTGTGGGTATATGTCCCTGCTTGTACGAGAAGACCTAGGCAGAATGTTAGATGTTAAAACATTCTAGAACAAGCCAGAGCTAAACAGCCCCGCCCAGGGGGGCGGTCCCTCCGGACATTACCCTCCCACCTGCAGCTAGCAGCCTCAGTTTGTAACAAGCAGTACAAACTTAAAAGGAAGGGTGGGTGCTGTGTCGGTCCATGGACGTCAGAGAAACGGATTTTACGGTGAGTACAAAAATCCTATTTTCTCTTATCGTCCATGGACTGACACAGCTCTCATACTGATTACGTGTGGGACGTCCCAAAGCAGTATAAGAAAAGGGTGGGAGCAAAAAGTAAGGAACAACCAAAACTTCACTCCAAACCAGCAGAGCTCCTCAACGGAGGAGTTGCAACATTAAACAGCGGCCTACAACACTTTGCGGCCGAAGGAAGCATCCGAAGATGCAGCCACATCAACCTTGTAGAACTTTGAAAAGGTATGAATGGACGACCAGGTCGCCGCCTTGCACACTTGTGCAACCGACGCTTGATGTCGGAAAGCCCAGGAAGCACCGATTGCCCTGGTGGAATGCGCCGTGACCGGGAAGGGAGGTGACCAGGAAGGGAGGCGCCCGTCCCCTAATGGCATAGGCCTGTCTGATCCACCTAGAAATGGTGGCAGACGACGCCGCTTGGCCCTGTTTCGGACCAGAGACACATACAAACAGCGAGTCAGACTTCCAAATAAAAGCAGTAGCCGTCAGGTATACCCGTAAGGCACGCACCACATCCAAATTGTGAAGCGCAACCTCTCTAGGATGCGATGGATGAGGGCACAAGGACGGAAGGACAATGTCCTCATTAAGGTGAAAAGCCGAAACCACCTTAGGAAGAAAAGACGGTCGCGGTCGCAATACCGCCTTATCCTTATGGAGGACCAGGTAAGGCGACTTGCATGACAGAGCCGCCAACTCCGGCACCCGTCTAACAGAAGTGATGGCCACTAAAAAAGACACCTTCTGGGACAAAGTTGAAAGAGGAATATCTCTTATATTCTCAAAAGGAGATTCCTGAAGAACCAAAAGCACCAAGTTCAGATCCCAAGGAGGGAGCGGAGGCTTGGCAGGTGGAACCACATGGCGTACCCCCTGCACGAAAGTGCTAACCAAGGAATGACCAGCTAGGGGTCTTTGAAAGAAAATGGCCAAGGCCGAAATCTGACCCTTAATAGTGCTCAAAGCCAGTCATTGAGCAACCCCACGCTGTAAGAACCTCAGGATTCTGGGGACAGAGTATGTCCGTGGACGCCAGTCTAGTTCCTCGCACATAGCGATGTAAGCTCTCCAGGTACGGTGATAGATCTTCCTAGAAGAAGACTTCCGTGCCCTAAGCATGGTTGAAATTACCGAATCTGACAGGCCTCTTCTTTCAGCACCTGGCTCTCAATAGCCATGCCGTTAAAGCCAGAGACTGTAAAGCAGGATGAAAGATAGGACCTTGAGATAGAAGGTCCTCCCTCAAGGGCAGGCGCCAAGGAACGTCCGCGATGAGACGTACCAGGTCGGCGTACAAATGACGCCGAGGCCAGTCCGGAGCAATGAGGATCACCGGAATGCCCTCGACCGCTACCCTGCGCAGCAGACGAGGAAGCAACTGCAGCAGAGGGTAGACATACATCAAGCGATACTGACCCCACGGGGCCACTAACGCGTCCGAGGCGTCCGCCCAGGGGTCCCTGGACCGGGCCACAAACCTTGACACCTTGTGATTGAGACGAGACGCCATCAGGTCCACATCTGGAGTGCCCCACCGTCGACAAAGGAGTTGAAACACTTCCAGATGCAAGGACCACTCCCCCTGGTCCAGGGACTGGCGGCTCAGATAGTCCGCCTGCCAATTTTCTACGCCCGGAATGTAGATGGCCGACAGCGCCAGCACGCTTCTTTCCACCCACCTTAGGATGTGGGCGACCTCGGACGCCGCAGCTGAGCTCCGAATGCCCCCCTGATGGTTGACATACGCCGTGGCGTTGTCCGACTGGATTCTGATCGAGCGGCCTAGTAGCCTCTTCGACCATGCGGAGAGACACAGCCTGATCGCCCGCAATTCCAGGATGTTGATTGGGAGACGATATTCGGCTGGAGTCCAGGGCCCTTGAGCTGACAGGACTCCCCACACTCCTCCCCAACCCATCAGGCTGGCGTCCGTTGTGATCACCGTCCAGCGGATGGGGAGGAACGACTTCCCGGCCCGAAGAGCCGGGGACCTCAGCCACCACGTCAGGGACGCCTTGACAGAGTGACTCACCTGGATCTGAAGATCCAATGACATGGGGGACTTGTCCCAAACCGACAGAATTCCCCTCTGCAATGCCCGAGTGTGTGATTGGGCATACGGAACCGCCTCGAAGGAGGCCATTAGTCCCAGGACTCTCATGCAGAAGCGAATTGACGACCATTTTCGGGACGTCAGAACCTGTACTGCCGACTGAAGTGTCAGTAACTTCTCTGAGGGTAGAAACACCTTCGCTGCCGAAGTGTCCAGGATCAGACCCAGATACTCCAATCGCTGAGTCGGGACTAGAGCCGACTTCTGCGTGTTCAGAACCCATCCGAAGTCCCGGAGGGTTTGACTGATTATCGTCACATTTTCCTCCAATTCTGAGACATTTTCTGCTCTGAGAAGGAGATCGTCTAGATAGCCCACGATAACAATTCCTCGCTGTCTCAGCAAAGCTAGAACCGGGGCAAGCACCTTGGTGAAAACCCGTGGTGCTGATGCTAGGCCGAAGGGAAGGGCCACGAACTGATAGTGGACTTCGCCTATGGCAAAGCGCAGAAACCTCTGGTGGCCTGCGCAGATAGGGATGTGCAAGTAAGCGTCCTTGATATCCAAGGACGCCAGAAAATCCCCCTGGTGGAGTGTCGCGATCACCGTGCGAATGGATTCCATCCGGAATTTTTGTACCCTCACATAGGCATTCAGGGCCTTGAGGTCCAGGATTGGCCGAACCCCGTCCTTTTTCAGGACAACAAACAGGTTTGAGTAAAACCCCTGAAACCTCTCTTGTGACGGAACCGGCACAATGACTCCGCGCCCGAGCAAAACCTGTACGGCCCCCAAGAGGGCCGCCCGGCAGGCCGGAAGGAGAGGGAGGTTCGAGGGAAAAAACCTGTTTGGGGGCCACGAGCGGAACTCTATCCTGTATCCCGGGGTGACCACCTCGCACACCCACCGGTCGGAGATCCGGGAGGTCCACCACACCGCGAACCTGCGAAGACGTCCCCCCACCCCAGATTCGGGCATGGGCAAGACTTCATGCTGTGGTGGACTTGGGAGCTTGCTTGGTAGGCTTACGCACCCAGGGACGTCTTTGTCCCCCAGCCGCACTTTTTTCAGTCTGGGTGGGCTTACCCGTGGAATCTGACTGACGAAAAAACTTCTTCTTCGCCGGAAAGGAAGGGCCCGGCCTGCAGTGGGGCTCCTTTCCCTTAATAGACTGGGGAAGGAAGGTGCTCTTACCTCCTGTGATGTTTTTAATAATGTCATCTAGGGGGGCCCTAAACAGTCTACCGCCCTTAAAGGGCAAGTCAGCCAGGAGCTTTTTGGAAGCTAGGTCGGCCGACCAGCATTTCAGCCAGATAAGGCGACGCATCACCACAGCAGAAATGGAGGCCCCGTTATTAAAGGGGTCGCATCCACAGTGGCATCGCACATGAAGACCAAACCCTGCGTAAGTTGGTGAGCCAGGGCAATGGTTTCAGGAGGGAGATTATGCTCCTGAACCGTCTGGTGCAATATCCGTGCCCAGCCTGTGAGTGTCTGAGACACAAGTATTGCCGCCACTATAGGGCGTAAGGCGGCCCCCAATAAGGTGAACATAGTTCTACACGCCACTTCTGACCTGCGGCTTATCCCAGACCTGGTCAATGTATGTATTAAAAAAAGGCACATATGGAAAAACCTTTTTTGAAGACACGGCTTTCAAGGAACCAAAGGTCATAGTTTCCACCTGAGGTTCCTCAGCCTCAACATTCAGCTTGAGAGTGTCCCTCACAGCGTCAATGAGTTCACTTACAAGCACTCTGTCAGTAGGTGGTTCAAAACAGGGGTCTTCCTCACAAGGAATGTCCTGTCCAAATACATCCAAATCCTCAGAACTAGGGTCCTCAGCAGCAGTAGCTAGGCCCATATCTAAGTCAGAGCACTCCACATGTGGAGATTGTGTGGGGAGGGGGCGCTTTACAGCCCCCGTGCGTTCGCACACCGCTTCAAGCTTGACAAGGAATGATTCCAGGACTGCCGACAACTGGTCCATAGGGACCGCAGGTGCAGGAGCACTGCCAGTTGCCTCTGACAAGTGGGGAGAAGCAGGTGAACCAGACTCCAGATTGCCACCCTCTGAGACCCTATTCACTATTTCAGTGAATAGTACAGTCCACCCACTGTCTGTGCTGAGGCTGAGGAGGGGATACCCGGAGGACCCACCACCCTTAGGGAACGCTCGGTTCTGCTGTATGAGCCGCGCTGCAGAGCGGGCGAAGCCTGAGGAGAGTAAAGAAACTGTGAGGAGAGAGGTATTTCGCGCCGTTCAGCAGCGCTGCTAGAGGCCGAAAATGAAACTAAAAGCGCAGCGGCTACAAGAAAATGGCCGCTGGGCGCCTGTATAACTGTGCCAATGGCGCACTTTTTAAATTTAAACACCGCGCCAATGGCGCACGCAAAAACCAATACACATTCCTCCAGAACACTTCCCAAGCCACTAAACAGCCATGGAGCCCCCCACCCCCAGGGCAGAACGACTCCCCAAGTATCTCCACACAGCACAGCACCAGCAGGGTGCAGAGAGCAGCATAACAGGGGGAGACAGGGAGAACCCCCCACACACAGAAACACAGCCAGTATGTACTCACCTTGCAGTAGGAGAGACTACTTACCCGTCCCGCAAGCACCTTGGAGAACACCCTCGTGCCAATAGAGGGACCCACTGGCTTGTTTCAGACAGACCTATCACAGAGTCGTACTGCGTAGCTGTCGGCCCGGTCCACCGCGAAAGATACAGTAGGTACTGTTCAATCTTGAGAAGACCGCGGGAGCATGAAAGCAACCCGGCCACCCCTGGAGCCATGGGGTATGTCGTGAACTGAGTCTCACGCACACAAGGCGAGGATCAGCACGCTCGATGGTCGGACAGGGAAGACTACGAGCATACTAGTGTACCCAACCTGTTTCCCAGCCGACAGTCGATTGAAGGTCTTAAAAATAAAATAATAAAATTCCCAAAAGAATAAAATATAAAAGTAAAAATCTTCCAGGAGACTGGCTCCTGAGAGAGCCACGTCTTCTCCTTCTGCTAGGCAGAAATAAAACTGAGGCTGATGCCGCGTACACACGATCATTATTCACGGTGGTTAAAAAAACGCCGTGAATAATGACATTAAAAACGAGGGAACGGCTTGTTCCCCACACACGGTCGTTTTTCACGTCATTTTTTCTCTTGACGAGAAAAACGACCGTCTGTGGGCTCCGCGGCAGTGTTTCCCTATGGGAAAACTGCCGCGGGAAACATGTCGAAAAAAACGATGAGAAAAATTATGTTCTAATTTTTCTCGTAGTTTTTAATGCCGTTTTTTTCGTCGGAAAAAACGGCAAAAAGCCCACAGACGATCATTTTTCTCGTCGAAAGGAAAAAATTTTGTTTTTCTCGACGAGAAAAACGGCCGTGTGTATGCGGCATTGGCTGCTAGCTGCAGGTGGGAGGGTAATGTCTGGAGGGAACGCCCCCTGTTCAGCTCTGGCTTGGTCTAGAATGTTTTAACATCTAACATTGTGCCTAGGTCTTCTCCTGCAAGCAGGGACATATACCCACACGTAATCAGTATGAGAGCTGTGTCGGTCCATGAACGATAAGAGAAAACATAATTTTAAAAACTTGTGAACCGTTTAATCTCTGGGTATCACCAGAGGCCAGTCGCTGGGAATATGTAAGGGTTTACAACCGCTTTAAGGATAAACTGATTTTTAGCAGACAGGAAAATCTGTCTTAAAGTTTAGAATTCTGACATGCCTCCACATGAAAAATTATGAGGGTGACAGATTTATGTCAAAACATAAAAGAAGAGAGCGCACCACCCTAGTGCATTAAACTTTTATAGGAGAAGTTCATATTTCGTAACATTTTAAACCCATATTCAGGGTGTAACATGTTACGAACAGACCATCCCCTGCTCCCCCCCGATCCCCCAATCTGACTGCTAGCGGGGATCTTCACCCCCGTGAGCTGTCACTCATTTACAGTCCTCTGTGAATGGAGAACTACAAGTCCTGACAGCCTTTGGGGCTGTTGTCTTGTAGTTTTCAATGAACTACCACGGTGCTGTGAAGCGCTGTGGTAGTTCACGGAGTCCTCCTGTCAGATCTACTTGCCCATGCATCGTACACAGATACACTAAAGCCCTGTACACACGATTGGTTTTACAGATAAAAACAGTCCAATGGACTGTTTTCATCGGACAAACCAATTGTGTGTGGGCCCCATCGGACTTATTTCCATCGGTGGAAAAAAATAGAACATGTTTTAAATTTTTCCGATGGAAAAAAAAATGATAGGAAATTCCGATCGTCTGTGTGGAACTCCATCGGAGAAAAAACCCACACATGCTCAGACTGAATTAGGAGACGGGAGTGTTCGTTCTGGTAAAACTAGCATTCGTAATGGAGATAGCACATTCGTCACGCTGTAACTGACTGAAAAGCACGGAGACTGAAAAGCGCGAATCGGCTCTCACCAAACTTTTACTAACACGCGGTATTGTCTGATGGTGTGTGTGTGTGTGTGTAGGCAAGACTAATGGAAGTCAGCTTCATCGGAATTCCGATGGAAAAATCCATCGGATTTGATTCCATCGGAAATCCGATTGTGTGTACAGGGCTTGACAGGTCTCCAGGAGACCTGCATGGTACCAGCGATCTGCTGATTGCTGGTGCAATGCTTACCAGGCTCCAAAAACTAAAAAAATTATAAATGCAAAAAAATTTGCATTTATTATTTTTTGTTAAAAGGTGAACTTATCCTATAATATGTGAAAATAAAAATAGACAATTGCACTCACAATTAAAATCTTTGTATCACACATGTAACAAATCCACACAAGGATCTCTTGGTCTGCACAAGGATGGATCAGCTCAGTCCACCGTACATATGACCTAACAATCCTGCCGGTGGCTTGTCACCCAGGAGAGCTGCCACTCCTTGCTTAAGCCAGTAACTCCTGTGTTATGGCACTTCAATTCAATGACAGGTCATATGTACGGCGGCCTGAGCTGCACCATCCTCATGCAGACCAAGGGATCCTTGTGTGGGTTTGTTACCTGTGTGGTACAAAGAATATAATTGTGAGTGCAATTGTCTATTTTTATTTTCACATATTAAAAGTGTAATACACTAGGGCGGCATGCTCTCTCTTCTATGTTTTGACTGCTACTGATTTCTCTGAGCTGCAGGTCATTGACAATAAAAGAGTTTTGTGTATAGGTGGGGAGAGCCTGATGGGTATTTAAAAACATTTGTTTTCCATCAGGTCTACTCCCCATGTGACCGACAGCAGGCAGTGGGTGGATTCTTAGCTAGTAGAGAGCCTGCTAATGGCTATAGTATCTGGTCACTGCCTGCTGTCAATCACAAGGAGAAAGCAGACTTCATGGTGAACTATTGTCTCAGATTTCCCATCAGGCTCCGCCCACTGCAGAATCACTGGCTGCTAGGATGCTAGTGACAGGGAGGAAGTAACGATGGTAAATATGCCTCTCTGCTACACTGTGTACAGGGAAAGGCACTCTACCAGTCTCTGTACGCCAACTTAGAGTTGGTCTTGATTAACTCCAGTTGTGTTATCTATGAATCAAAAGAAGTGCAACGCTATTAAAACATAAATTATACCTCAAACAATATTATGCATATGGTGCATGAAAATCAAATAAGTTCCAGATAATTGTGTCACATTGGAAAAAAATAAAGAAAGTTCAGAACTAAAAGTGCTCAAAAAAAACGTAGTCCTTGAAATAGTCCAGAATGCAATGATGCCAAAATTCGAATAACACTTCAAGTTGCCAACCACAAAAGTGCTATAGTGCAAACAAAAAAAAAAAGGGAGGAAAAAGGTGTCCACTACTTCCACTCATCCATTGGTGTAAGTCCTCCACCACATTTCACTCACCAGAAGACTGGTATTAGCCTGTAGTAATACTGTATAACTCTACTGAGTATAAAGTGCTGCCAAACATTCATCCTGTTAGGGAAATGCGATAGAACTTTGGCCACCTTCCGCCATCTGTACCTTAATGGAATACAGTCTCTACATCACTTCCTGAACATGGACCAACAAATGTAATGCATTGCACTATAATTGTTGTGGTATATTGCAATTGATGCTTAACCACTTCCATACCGGGCCTATTCTGGCACTCCTCTCCTACATGTAAAAAAACAATAATTTTTTTTTTAATAGAAAATTACTCAGAACCGCCAAACATTATGTTTTTTTTTTTTTAGCAGACACCCTAGGGAATAAAAGGGCGGTGGTTGCAACTTTTTATGTCACACGATATTTGCGCAACAATTCTTCAAACGTGTTTTTTTCATGAATTAAAAAATAACAAAACAGTAAAGTTAGCCCAATTTTTTTGTATAATGTGAAAGATGATGTTATGCCGAGTAAATAGATACTTAATATGTCACGCTTTAAAATTGCACACACTTGTGGAATGGCGCCAAACTTTGCTACTTAAAAATCTCAATAGGCGATGCTTAATTTTTTTTTTACAGGTTACCAGTTTAGAGTTACAGAGAAGGTCTAGTGCTAGAATTGTTGCTCTCGCTCTAACGCACATGGCGATACCTCACATGTGTGATTTGAACTGCGTAGGCAGTACTTGTACATGTAGGCGGTACCAACGTGTGCGCGAGCACACGGTGACAAGGGGTGCTTTAAATTTTACTTTTCTATAAGACCCCACATTTCTCCTCCAGGCTGGAAAGATTGAGATAAAAAAAAAGAAGACAGATCTCTTTATTTCCTGCCGAGATCTGGGCTTTGTTTACTTGCACGGCCCGGACGTGACGTCATGCCCGGCCTCCGACTGTCATAGAGCTGACTGGAAACCATCTGGTCACCGGAAATCTCTGATCATCGGACGGCACCGGCAGGTTCTTTCTCCTGGTCGCCGATGGCACGTGCGGGCCCAAAAAATGTTTAATGCCGCGTACACACGACCGTTTTTAATGACGAGAAAAATGCATTTTTTTTAAATGGTCATTAAAAATGATCGTGTGTGGGCTTCAGAGCATTTTTCACGACGTTTTTTACATCGTCGTTTTTCTCATCATTAAAAACGGCCGTGTGTGGGCTTTAACGACGTGTGAAAAAAAATGCGCATGGTCAGAATCAAGTATGAGACAGGAGCGCTCGTTCTGGTAAAACTAGCGTTCATAATGGAGCTAGCACATTCGTCATGCTGTAAATTATTGCATCGTTTAATGCAGCGCATTCTTTTCTTCGTTATAATGCTGCAATAATCCAAATCTTTTGCTGCTGATATTCTCAGAGTTATGACAACGTTTTTTCTTTATTATTTATTGTGTTCTCATGATTAATCTATATTTATTGTAAGCCAGATCTCCCTAAAGAGCAAATTTTTTTGGGTTACCATCTTGTATTGAAGATGTTATTTTTGCTTATTATTTGGATAATATTTTAGACTGCTTTCCATTATTTTTTGATATTTTTGAGTGTGTCAAGTTACCACAACAACATTATTATTTATTTTAATTTACCCTCAAGGAGGTTAGTGTCCCTTGGTAATTTCAAAATGATTTTTTACAATGTCCCTGCCTACTCACTAGCAAACTCTCTATTTTGAATAAAAACACGTTCAATTTTTGGCAGGAAACTAAAAAACCATTTATTCTGGCATAAAAACAAATGAAAGGTTAAGGCAAAACAAAACCACCCAGGAAGACAGCACTGGAGACCCTGCTTGAATTCGTGCAGACACAGAAAATTGGGACCATCAGAAGGACATATCATGGACTTATTTTTTGCTCTTCTTTGTTGCCTTTTTATGGTGTCACACACAAGTGATCCAGTGGATACTTGGTGTGTTTCCATGTGTGAAACCTGACCAAAATAGATCAATCTACCAGCTTTGGTAATGGATGAAAGGTTCTGGTTCTGTTTGGTTCTGTTGGACCTTCTTGGCTCGAGCTGGACTCAGGATCTGTGGAAGTCTCTCTGACCGGTCGGATATTCAAGACACCAATAAACAGTGAATGGGTATACAAGAATATGTGGTTTAATGGTTACATGTCCTTTTTTATACACAGCGAGAAAAGTTGCCTCCCTCCTATGGACCTATCAACAATAAGCAAAAACCTCATGAGTTAGACAAAAATAAATTCTAACAGGTTTTTTGACTTCTGCAAAAGCGGTCAGTTAACATACGTCAATTGTGGTCAAACTAGACATGTTCTGATATTTGAAACAGGAAGATAAGAAACGCCAGATGTCAGTGCGGTCAATCTGTCAGTTAAAAAGCAGAAGTGAGATACTTTTTCCCGGAAAAGGCCTAACCACAAAGTCACATTTCAACCTAAATATACATGCTTGTCAGTTACACAGAAGAAAGATTAGCTTGACCACAAAAGTCACATCTTGTTCACACATGTCAGAGAAACATTATTGTAAAATATATATATATATATTTGAGGAGAACTCTAACCATGAATATTGGTTCATGATCTTCTTATACCTTACAACCCCTCCTTATGATCATGGCTTCAAGAATTGAAGCCCATCGATCATTGGATTATTAAGGATGACAGGTGGTGTGCCGTTTAGGAGAGGGGTGAAGTTTAGAGGTACTGCCATTAGGGGGATTCTAGCAGTGCTAGGATGGAGTTTACTACATATCCAACATTTTTCATATCCTGATTTTTGAGCATAAGCATACTTAAATTTAAACAGCAGCATTTTACCACTAAAATTGTCTTCCATACTTCTTTTTGGTCTGTTAGAATTATCTGACCAACACTGTCCTACGATTATGAGCATTAAAATAAACAATGTAATTATTAAGGAAAAAAGAAAAAGTTTTGCCGAAGTGACCCCTCCTTTTTGACCATTAGTGTCTATGGGTATGGAACTCTGAGTTTCTTGTTTTTCATAGTCCACTAGGGAGTATTTTCCGGATCCTTTTCTGGAATACTCTCCAGAACAGAGGTCTTTGTCTTCTCCTTCACCTTCTTCCAGTTTCCCTTCGGAAATGTCTTTAGTCTGGATGCATGGATCCATTGTGGTCCTTGATCTGTAAGAACGGCTGTTCTGGCAACCTTCAGAATTTCAAATGGTCCTTGGAAGATAGGGCCTGGTTGTTTCCGGACAGCAAGTTGTTTTATCAATACTTTGTCTCCTGGGATATACGGATGTGTAGGCTCTGTGGAGAGAGGAGGAAAAGTGACAGCAACCTTGTCCTCTGTTTCACTAAGGCTACTTACCAGATGTTTCACGTACTCTTCCTGTAAAGAATAAAGATTAACCTCCTCTCCCTCATCAGGTTTCCTCTGTGCTGGCCTACCCATAAGTATCTCAAAAGGAGATATTCCTGTTCTGTGGGGGGGTAGTCCTGATTTGATATAAGACTGCTGGCAAGTAATCTAACCAGTTTTTCATTGTGCCACCTGGTGCTTTTTTCAATTTGTCTTTTATGGTTCTGTTCATGCTTTCCCCTACTCCTGAGCTCCTTCACTAAGGCCGAGGTAAATGCTGGACCTTGATCTGACCATATAGTGGCCGGAAGGCCAAACCTACAGATCCACTGATTTATTAGTACTCTAGCTGTCTCTCCTGTGGTAGGGATTGCTTTTACCCATCCTGTAAATCTGTCAACTATAACCAAAAGATATTCTAAATTGCCCTTCTGTGTGGGGACTTGTGTGTAATCTAGGGATTTTATCATGTGGTGCACCCCTTTTATTCCCTTTGTCAACCCGTGTACCCATATCTGCTGTCAGTGTAAATGTTTACATCTTTTCCTTCAAAAATCTGACAAACCATAGTTATAGCAATGAGTTCTGCAATCTGGACTGAACTAGCATTTAGAGATTTGGCTTCAATCATTAGATCTGGCAATTGAACAATGGCATAACCAGTTTGATAAGTTTTGTCATCAGGTCGGGAGCAGCTGCCATCTACATAAACATTTTCCGCATTTGGATACGGAACATCTGTGAGGTCTGGTCTAGGGAGGGTAGTTTCTGCAAGTACCTCAGTGCAATCGTGTTCCTGAATGTAAAAACCTAATGGGCTTTGAGGTTTCTGAACATGATTTTATGGTTAGATTATGTGTTTTTAGCAAGATAATCTCATAGCCGCTGCACCTTTGCGTTGTCATGTGTTGTGTGTTCATGTTTGTCATGAGGTGTGTAGTATACAGTGTGAGGTCATGTCCCAGAACCACCTTTGAAGCCTCTTGTACGGCCATTGCA
Source organism: Rana muscosa (assembly GCA_029206835.1). Classification (NCBI taxonomy): domain Eukaryota; kingdom Metazoa; phylum Chordata; class Amphibia; order Anura; family Ranidae; genus Rana; species Rana muscosa. Next base: position 277,169,684 of record CM055117.1, read on the forward strand.
CAGGCTGCTACGGCCTGTAAGCAATGTGGCATACCTTGAACTTGATCTGGAAGTTTCTTTGAGATGTATGATACGGGTCTCAGAGAATTCCCATGTGATTGTGCTAGGACCGCTGCAACCGTAGGTCCAGATACCACACAGTACAATGAAAAAGGCCCTGCGCACTCTATAAGTCCCAATGCAGGGGCTTGCCTTAGAGAGCTGAGTAATGCTGTGAAAGCCTTAACCCTCTCTGTTGTCCAATCAATAAACTTTGGGGCATCCTGCAGGGTAGCAGACCTTAGGATAGAATCATAATAAGAGCAATCAGGTATCCACTGCCTGCAGTATATTATGGACCCTAGGAAAGAGAGAAGCGCTGACTTGTCTCTTGGTGGACTCCAGGAGGACAGTGCCTTGACTCGAGCTGGTGACACCAAACGTTCGGTTCGGATTATACACCCCAATTACTCAACCTGCGACCTGCACCACTGGATCTCTTTGCGAGACACCAAGTGACCTTTTGAGGCGAGGTGAGTTAGTAGGTGCTCTGAGTCCTCCGCACAGCTGACCTCATTTTCATTACACAGCAATAGGACATCCACATACTGAAGCAACACTGAGCCTTCTTTTGGTACCCAATCGCTCAAAGATCGATTCAAGACCATGGAGCATGCGGCAGGACTGTTCGCAAAGCCTTGCGGGAGCCTAGCCCAGGTTTAAAGTAATTTTGGGCTTCCTCTGCAACAGGTATGGAAGAGAACGCGATACTTAAATCAATGACCATGTAGATCTTGGACATTGCCGGTATCTCACAAAATATTGTAGCAATATCCGCAACAAAAGGTGGAAGGGGGACAATAGCTTTGTTCAGGGCCCTTTGGTCCTGTACAAAGCGCCATTCACCACTGGCTTTGACTGGGTGAATGGGGGGTGTTCCAGGGACTGATTGTATGTTTCAGTATTCCTTCTGCTAAATATTGCTTTATTTGTGGTGCTATGCCTGCAATTTTTCCTTCTGACAGGGGATATTGTTTTTGGTAATGTACTACTGCTCCTTCCCCAATGATGGGCTTGTATCGTGTACAATGTATGCAGTGCCCATATAGGGTGTGCTTTAAGGTGTGCCGATAGTAACATAAAGTACCCTCTAAAATCCTGTCTTTTTTGGGTTAGACAAATCACAGATTTCTGATGTAGCTAGCAGGCCCCCATCTTTTGTAAATTTGATGTGAATGTTTAAACTTGACATTAAGTCTCTTCCCAGAGGAAGTGGTCAGTCAGAATGGCAAAACTCATTTAAAAAGATGTTGGTCATGAACTGTACCAACGGGCAATCTGCTTCTTCCCATATTACCCCTGCGGTTAGCTGCCCTACTTGTTCCTCTCCTAAGGGGGCATTCTGACTTCCAATGTCCCATGTCCCTGAATGTGAAACAACCCTGCTGGTTATCCTGGGGATATGCTTGGTATTGTGCTTGTTGGGATTGTTGGGGAACTGGTTTTGTATAAGGGACAACCATTTGTGCAGCAGCTAACTGCGGGCTTTCTATCTGTTCGGGGTTAAATGAGGGAAATACCCCTCCTTTTGTAGTGAATAAGCCAGAGGATGCACGCTTTTTTTAATGTCTTTGAGAAAGGCATCAGGTTTTAATGTTGACCAATTGGGGGTAATTAATTTAAGTAACTGTGTTGTTTTGGGATCTCCCCCGGACATGACTGTGCTCACATACAGTTCAGGGTTCTCCATTCCTGTATCTTTGTATAACTGGTGTACCCGTTTACAAAATGAATAAAAGTTTTCTCCCGGTCCCTGCTTTGCAGTGCACATTATCTGCAAAGCGCTCTCTCCTTTGTAACTTTACTGCCAAACAGCTGTCACAGCTGCCCAAAATGATTCCCATCCCTTTGCCTTTTTAAAGTGGTCATTATCAGCAAATAATGTCTTAACTTCTACATCGCAGATGGGATCTGGATCCACTGTCTGTATTATTATTTCACAGTCTTCGGCATTCATGCCAGTGCCCACGCAATGTCTCTGTAAGAACAGAGCTGCCTCTCTGGGGTGTTTGCGTGGCTTTGGGCAAAGATCTTTAATATCCCTTAACGTCCCGAGGGGGAGTGGGATATGGACCGGGGTTTCTCCCATGTGAATAACGGGGCATTTGAGGGCTTCTATCCCCGAGGTCAAGCCACCCACTGCCTCATCATCCTTATCCTCCTCAGCTTTCCTTCTATCACTTTTTCTTCATCTTCCTCTTTTTTTAATACACTGTTCTTCCTCCTTTACTAATTGACTTAAACGTTCCTTTATCTGTCTTCTATCTTCCCCCTCTCGTAACCAATTAGTTCCCTTTTGTTTAGCTATGGTTAATACTCCTGCTATAACATTTGGATCTAACGAGGGGTATATTTTCTTTGGGACAATTCATCTTTTACCATAGCATATGGAGGGGGTTTTTCTTGATAAAATTTAGGGGAAGCTGATGGACTTCCTATTGCATCTTCTAATTGCTCTTTCTTTTCCATTTTTACACTTGTATATTTCTTTCTATATTCCTTCATACCCTTTGCCCAAATCTTACAACATTTAGTCATGTAATCTTTGTCAAGGTCTTTTATGGGATAATTATACTGTTTATGTTGGCCACATATTCTGGTCACTTCCTCCCACTCTCTTCCTCGGAACATGGTCCGTATTCCCCCAAACATGGCACTTCTAACTGATGTGCTCTTTTTAAAACTAGTGACCAAAAAGGATCAGTATAATTTTTCCCATAATTGACTTTAATGTAATCAATCGGAGAGGGTCGGTGCTGCTTACCTTCAGCTTCCTTTCCTGCTTGATTACCCATTATAGCAAACAATAATACTTATACTTTAAAATTAAAAAATTTCAGACTTGCTTTCTCTATTTCGTTCCAGGGGCGGAAAATGTCCTTAAACTTATGACAATTTATAGATTTATGACAAGGAACCCAGTGTTCTCCTTTTTTAAATACAACCAGACACTGTATTTCTGCTACACTTAGTCCCTCGAACACCAGACTGGGGGGTAGTATGTTGTGTATATTAAACCTTAACATATGTTGTTTTGATCCCTGGAACATAGGACCCTTGCCAATTTTGACATGATACCCCCCTGGAACAATTGCCACTAATGACGTGGTCTTCCCTTTGTAAGCAAACAATAAACCAGTTTTACATTCAGGACAACAATATACAGTTAGCATTTAAAAAGGTAACCCTTTTTGTGTACACCTTTAGATATAGAGTTTCCACAGATCTGTCCTATGTAGAGAAGAATTTAAGATTCTTTCTCAATCTAATAACCTGGTCTGGCCAACCTAGCGAGACCCTCTGTATCTATTCTAAATCTACCTTTCAATCTTAACAGAGTCCCAGAAAACTTGTCGTTTTCTCGAGAGTCTACTTTATGGTGAACCAATTGACAAGGCAAGACTGTTGTTCCCAATAATAATTAAAGGGGGTCTTACCTGTTCAATTGGATCATCCCACTTCTGACACCACTGAAAGGTTCTGGTTCTGTTTGGTTCTGTTGGACCTTCTTGGCTCGAGCTGGACTCAGGATCTGTGGAAGTCTCTCTGACCGGTCGGATATTCAAGACACCAATAAACAGTGAATGGGTATACAAGAATATGTGGTTTAATGGTTACATGTCCTTTTTTATACACAGCGAGAAAAGTTGCCTCCCTCCTATGGACCTATCAGCAATAAGCAAAAACTTCATGAGTTAGACAAAAATAAATTCTAACAGGTTTTTTGACTTCTGCAAAAGCGGTCAGTTAACATACGTCAATTCTGGTCAAACTAGACACGTTCTGATATTTGAAACAGGAAGATAAGAAACGCCAGATGTCAGTGCGGTCAATCTGTCAGTTAAAAAGCAGAAGTGAGATACTTTTTCCCGGAAAAGGCCTAACCACAAAGTCACATTTCAACCTAAATATACATGCTTGTCAGTTACACAGAAGAAAGATTAGCTTGACCACAAAAGTCACATCTTGTTCACACATGTCAGAGAAACATTATTGTAAAATATATATATATTTGAGGAGAACTCTAACCATGAATATTGGTTCATGATCTTCTTATACCTTACAATGGATACAATCATGTGTTCAGCTTAGAACTATTGACAAAAAAGACAATTGTACCACACTTCCAAAGAATGATTAATATTCCTCTTTCAGGCCTAAAAATAATTATTTACTCAAGTCTACCTTTGGGTTCAATCTCATAGGGCTTCAAAGAGCTTCGAGACAGGAGGCTAGGAACCCCACACCACCAACCCAAGACCCACAACCGCAGGATGTGGAGGAAGAAGTGGAAAATGGCAACACAACAGGTCAGTGTCATACACCACAGCCTCAGGTAATAGATGTAGGCCTGCATATTTATAAGACATGGGGGCTGATTTACGAAACGTTTGCGCCAACTGTGTGCGCAATGGCTGTTTTGGTATTTACAAAACATTAGCGCCTGTAGCGCAGCCCTATTTGCCATTTACTATAGTGTTGTCGGTTGACGGGAGGAGGCGCTCAGTGCGCCACTATGGACCTGGCGCACGGCATGTTAAACACTAAATATAAAGAAGCTGGAAGTGAGAATATAATGGGGGTGATGTGGGGTGATGTGAGGAAGTATAGTGACACCTGCCCAAATAACAAACATGCCCAAAATAGTGTGAGAAAGTAACTTTTTCAAAACCAGCCCGCTGCGCCGGCAAGTACGATTCGAGCTGCGGGAGGTTTTTTTAAGCTCAGCGCGGGAATTTCAATGGTTCAAACGCGCCAAGAAACTGTGCCGGCAAAATCTTAGTAAATATCAAGTCACGTAAACTAATTTGCATAAGTTGAACAGGCGCAGCTCTGAACTTCGCATTGCGCCTGCAAAATGACATTTCTAAAGGAAAAAAAAAGGCATTTAAAAGCAGCCGCGGCTGTAATGAATTGTCGGCTCCCGGCAATATAGAGAAAAGTCATTGAAAGTCTTTGCTAACCAAAAAAAAAAAAGCCTGGGGGTCCCCCCAAATTCCATTACCAGGCCCTTGAGGTCTGGAATGGATATTAAGGGGAACCCCGCTGCAATTTTTTTTTAAAAATGGCGTGGGGTTCCCCCCAAATATCCATACCAGGCCCTTCAGATCTGGCATGGATTTTAAGGGGAACTCCACCCCAAATAAAAAAAATGGCGTGGAGTCCCCCCAAAAATCCACACCAGACCCTTTATCCGAGAACATAACCTGGCCGGCCGCAGGGGAAGACATTAATAAAGGAATTGTCAAAAACCGGCTCTTGTCATTTTTTACATTTTTTACACTTTGTTTGTGAAATGGTAGGGGTACATTTGTACCCCATTACCATTTCACATAAGGGGAGGCCGGGATCTGGGGGTCCCCTTTGTTAAAGGGGTCTTCCATATTCCGATAAGCCCCCCGCCCGCAGACTCCCACAACCACCGGGCAAGGGTTGTGGGGATGAGGCCCTTGTCCCCATCAACATGGGGACATCCTCCCCATGTTGAGGGCATGTGGCCTGGTACGGTTCAGGAGGGAGGGGGGGCCGCTCTCTCGTCCCCCCTTTTCCCCTGCGGCCGGCCAGGTTATGTGCTCGGATAAGGGTCTGGTGTGGATTTTTGGGGGGACTCCACGCCATTTTTTTTTAAAATTTGGGGTGGAGTTCCCCTTAAAATCCATGCCAGATCTGAAGGGCCTGGTATGGATATTTGGGGGGAACCCCACGTCATTTTTAAAAAAAAATTGCAACGGGGTTCCCCTTAATATCCATTCCAGACCTGAAGGGCCTGGTAATGGAATTTGGGGGACCCCCACGCTTTTGCTTTTTGTGTAATCAAAGACTTTCAATGACTTTTATCTGTATTGACGGGAACCAGCAATTCATTACAGCAGCAAGGACTTTTAAATGACTATTATTTTACTTTAGAAATGCCATTTTGCTCTCCAAGTGTTATAAACATGGAAAACATGTGCTACTTTACAGGCATACTATAGACACCCCCTGTTGTGTTACACTATGTGATTATTCTTGCTCTGTGTCTTTAAGATCTGTCCCCTTCTTTCTAGCTGAACTCTCTCTCTCACCGTAGTTCTTTATATATCTCCTCCACTTCCTGATTCTGGTCATTACTCCTGTATTTCTTCCATGCTAACATCTTACATGTGGCTTACAACTGCAACGTTTTTCTACCTATGAATATCCATCATTAAACGGAACATTCGAAAGGATTCATCGTCTGTCGTCCTAACTGTGAGTTTATTCATTGAGTTAAACTGCCTGTATCGATGCAAGGGATGAATATCAAACCAGCTTGAGTAAGGCCTACTTAAACCTGGAGATGAACTTTATCGCTTTGTAGTTGAGACAGAACACCCCTGGGTATGATATTTAGGGCCAGTTCACACCGGATGCAGTGCAGTGCGTTTTTTTGATGCATGAAAAACGCAAAGAAAGTTGATCACATTAATGCCAATGGCATAGTTCACACCACTGCAGTCCGTTCCAGTGCGTTTCAGAAAGCAAAAAAAAAATTGGTCATGCTGCATTTTTTAGGTACAAAACTGTACTGGACCCCAGTAAAACACATCAAAAACGCAACGGAACGTACCAAAAATGCACTGGAATGCACCGGAACGCACCTAAATGAAAAGAGGGGGAAAAAACACTGGACTGCATCAAAAACGCATCAAAAATGCACTGGAATGTGTCAAAAACGCGCATGCAGAAAAGCACCTGGAACGCACCCAGACTGCGTTTCTATAGTGTGAACTAGGGCCAGTTCACACCATAGAAACGCAATCCAGATGCGTTCCAGGTGCTTTTCTGCATGCACGTTTTTCATGCGTTCCAGTGCATTTTTGGTATGTTTTTCATGCAGTCCAGTGCTTTTTTTCACCCCTCTTTTTTATTAACCATAGATGAGGACAAGTGTGTTCCAGTGCGGTTTTGGTGCATTTAGGTGTGTTCCGGTGCGTTCCAGTGCGTTTATGATGCGTTTTGCTGCGTCCAAGTACAGTCCAGTGCAGGTAAAATGCAGCATGTTCTACTTTTTTGGTGGAACTGGAACGCACTGGAACAAACACTGCCATTTAGAACCATATAACCAACTTTCCATACATTTTGGATGCTTAAAAAACGCAATGCACTGCATGTGGTGTGAAATGGCCCTTAACCAATTCAATACCATGCACTTTTACAGCTTCCTGCCCAAGCCAATTTTGAGTTTTCAGTGCTGTCACAATTTGAATGACAATTGCGCGGTCATGCTACACTGTACCCAAACAAATTTTTTATCATTTTGTTCCCACAAATAGAGCTTTCTTTCAGTGGTATTTGATCGCCTCTGCGATTTTAATTTTTTGCGCAACAAATAAAAAAAGAGCGAAAATTAAAAAAAAAACTATGTTTTTCTTTGTTTCTGTTAATTTTTTTTTGTAAATAAGTACCTTTTCTACTTCAATGACGGGCACTGATAAGGCGGCACTGAAGGGCACTGATAAGGTGACACTGATGGGCACCGATGAGGTGGCACCAATGAGGTGGCACTGATGAGGTGGCACTGATGGGCACTGATAGGCGGCACTGATGGGCACTGATACGTGGCACTGATATGTGGCACTGGTATGCGGCACTGATGGGCACTCATAGGTGGCACTGATTGGCACTCATAGGCAGCACTGATTGGCACTCATAGGCAGCACTAATGGGCACTTTTAGGTGGCACTGATGGGCACTTATGGGTGGCACTGATAGGTGGCATGGACGGGCACTGATAGGTGGGCACTTATGGGCACGGATGGGCACTGATAGGTGGCACTGATGGACATGTAGGTGGCACTGGTGACACTGCTGCCTAGCAATGCCAGCCACCACACATTATTTTCTTGGCATGATCGTGCCAGTCAGTGCCCATGTGTGGGCACTGATTGGCATATTTTTTTATGTTTTTTTAATATTTTTTTATATTTTTTTTAGTTTTACTACATGTGGATGGCCATGGGGGCCATCCACCTGCTTAGGGCTTCCCTGGTGGTCCTTGGGGGCTTCCCTGGTGGTCCAGTGTGGGTATCCGAGGGGGGGCTGCGCTGATAGACAATCAGCGCGAACCTCCCCTGTCAGGAGAGCCGCCGATCTTCCTGTTTACTTCCTGATCAGCCGTGATTCGACACGGCTGATCACATGGTAAAAAGCCTCCGACGGAGGCTTTTTACCGAGATCAGTGTAGCGGTGGGTCAGACTGACCTACCGCTCCACCGATCGCCGCGATGTGCGCCCCCCGGGTGCGCGGCGGCTGTTATCCCGCAGGACGTCATATGACGTCCAGTGTGGATAACAGAACCACTTCCCGGACGTCAATTTGCTATTGACTGGGCGGGAAGTGGTTAAGCAATTTGGTATATTTAAAGGCACTTCTCCTTGTTTTGTTTTTGTTGTTTTCCAAATTGGTGACATTGATATATGTCCCTTAGGGTGGGACCTGGGCCCCCATTTTAAGGCCAATAACTAGAAGATAAGCCAGCCAAGTGGGGACTAGCAAAATTAACAAGTCAGTTCCCATAGACTGCAATGGTATTTGTTGGTGGGGGGAGGGGTGATTGTCCCAGCTCTAATTTTGTAGCATGCTGGATGATGTGCTTAATTTTTGACGGGGGGGGGGGGGGCGTTATTTTTTGCTAGCTGCATTGGTGTTGTTCTGCACATGCCCAGCCAGTTAGTTTTTTTTGCGTGCTTTTTGTGTGTGAACATCATCTGGATATTTCTGGGCATGCTCACTCAGAGAGTGTTTTTATGGGTTAGTAATTGAAGGACATCCTTAACAGGTGTAGCCACTTTGAATTTCAGTCTCTACATTGAGTGAACTTGCATTTTGGGTGTTTCATGGACTGTGCATGTGTTTTCAATTGCCTCATTAGCTCACAAACATATGTTATATAAAGCTCAGAGGGAACATTCGTTCGCTTGCCCTGAGAAGAGGCAAGTGTATGCGTGTGTGGGGGTAAAATGTACATGTTGGTGTCCTTATCGAGTTTGTAACACATGTATTTTATTTGTTATGTCTTTGCAAAACAGGTGATTGGTTAACTTTTGTGGATTGGATTTTTTGTGGGGGGGAAATGTTCCCCTGAAATAATTCTGATGTTGTTAATGTGTGTTGTTTGTTCACTTTGATTTAATTGTCTGTGCTGCATTTTATTTTTGCCCAAAAATTTCTCAAGATGTTGAGTCTGTAACTGTTTCAAATTGACCATGTTTTTTATTTTGCCTTCCCTTTTTGTTTTGTTGAACAATAAAATTAGATGCAAAATTTTGATGTTTGTTTTGTGTTTTCTTTGCAACAAATGTGACAGCTGATTGGCATGTCAAAACAAAACAGGTGTGATTTGTCTAATCTGGTGCCTTCATGCTAGCATATGCATGTATTGTGTGCTGCCATGGAGCGTCACCAGGAAATGAAATACAGAGCGGTAAGTATTCAATTTTCCTTTTTTACTGCAGTGGTTCTCAGCCTCAGTCCTCAAGTACCCCCAACAGGACATGTTTTGTGAATTTATCTTATCGAGAATTGCTGTCCAAAATTCAAAACCATTGACTGTGATTTAAAGCACATGTGCAACATGAAGGAAAACCTGCAAACATGGCCTGTTGGGGGTACTTGAGAAGCACTGATTTAGAGCACTGCACTTAAAAATAGCTCAAGGCAATACAATTCTAATTGTGGGCATTTTGAGGGAAATAAAGTAAGTGTTAGAACCCCTGCGTGTGTGTGTGTGTGTTTTTTTTGTTTTTTTTTAAGTTTGGGCTTTGTCTCCTTTTTCTTAAAATTGGCTTCACTTCCTGTCACACAGCTAAACAGGAAGTGAAGGTAAAACCCTACCAATGTCTTTTCTTGGGGACACACAGATCAATCTAACTAGTGTCCCCATTAAGCAAATTGCACTCTAGCACTTTGTTGTGTACACCCCAAATCATTGTATAGTTTGGGGTTTAGTAAAGACAAATCCACTGTGCAGTAAAAGTGTAGCTGCTGAAAATCTGAGGGAAAGTACTGGTGATTGGATGTTACAATCATGTAAAAGCAAAGATGGTGTTTTTGTTTATTTTTGCTTGCATGTCCCCTTCAGATATACAGCAAGTGCACTTGTAGTGCAAAGTAGATTTGCCTTTAGTAAATAAACCCCAAAGTCCAAACTACCTAATAATTTGTGGTGTACCCCGCAATATGCTGGAGTGCAATGTGCATAATGGGGAAAGTATTTAGACTGACCTGTGTGTCCCCAAGGAAAGACATTGTTAGGGATTTTCCCTCACTTCCTGTGTGGCTATGTGACAGGAAGTGAATTATTTGGAAGGATGAAGTGGCCAAATTATTTAGTTTAACTTTTCAAAGACACATTCCTAAGTTGAATTGTGATGCATGTCAATGGCCCATTTAGGCCCTCTTTAATCACTTGAGATCAGCACTATAACTGATCGACGGCCACAGCATGGTCCGTCAATAAACGTCCTCCCCTTTGCGCGCGCTGTGGTCACAGAGTCACTGAGACTCGGGTGATGACAGATCCGAGTAAGGGGCCGATCCCTGCCCTTTAACATGTGATCAGCTGTCAGCCAATGACAGCTGATCACGTGATGTAAACAAAAGCTGGGTAATGGTTTTTGTTTTCTCCTTGTGCTGACAGCGTGAGCATAAAAAAAGGCAATCACCGGCTTATGTGCAAGGGACATGGGGCCCGAAGAGGAAGAGGCAATTCTGCGTCATCTGTGACAATTAGTAGCACCTGCCAGTGCCATCTATCAATGGCCACCACTGGTGCCAATCAGTGGCACCTAGCAGTGCTGCCTATCAGTGCCCATCACTGCCAACTATAATTGCCACCTAGCAGTGCCACTTCTCAATGCCCACCAGTGCCAACTAGCAATGCCACCTCTCAGTGCCCACCCTTGCCACCTTATCGGTGCCCATCAGTGCAGCCCATCAGTGCAGCCTCATCAGTGTACATCAATGAAGAAGAAAATTTACCTTTTTAAAAAATATTAACCAGTTTCCTACCGCCCACCGTCAAATGACAGGCATCATTCAGATATCATTAATTTCAGCCGGCGATTCTGTGCACAATAAAACGATCATAGTGGCAGTTCCGCCGCTTGATCGTTCTTATAGGCGGCGGGAGGGGACGTTCCCCCCCCCCCTCTTGCCACCATCCGGTGCTTCTCCGGGCTCTCCCGTGCCATCTTGGGCTCGGAGAATGATTTGGAGATGACTGGTGACCAGTCTCCATGACCGTCGGCGGCCCGGGCGCGATGTTATGACATCACGCCGTGTTCCTGTATGTTAACCAAGCCATGATCTCGGCTGTCAGCATGAGATTGGTGAATTTTTTTGACCAATATCATGCTTTCCAGCCTGGAGGAGAGATGTGGGGTCATAAAGAGGACCTGTCACACACATTCCTATTACAAGGGATGTTTACATTCCTTGTAATAGGAATAAAAGTGATCCAAAAAACGAAAAAATTAAAAAAAGAGTAAGAAATACAAAAAAGTAAAAAAACGAAAAAAATAAAATAAGCAAAAATAAGAAAAAACGCCCATGTCCCCGGTAGCTCGCGCTCAGAAGCGAACACACACGTAAGTCCCGCCCACATATGTAAACGCCGTTCAAACCACACATGTGAGGTATTGCTGCGTGCGTTAGAACGAGTGCAACAATTCTAGCACTAGACCTCCTCTGTAATGCCAAAATGGTAACGTGTAAAAAAATTTAAAGCATCGCCTAGGGAGATTTTTAATTACTGAAGTTTGGTGTCATTCCATGAGTGTGCGCAATTTTTAAGCGTGACGTGTTAGGTATCTATTTACTCAGCATAACAACATCTTTCACATTATACCAAAAATTGGCCGTAACTTTACTGTTTTGTAATATTTTTACCAAAAAAAAGGCGTTTGAAAATTTATTGCGCAAATACCGAGCGAGATAAAAATTTGCAATGACCGCCATCTTATTCCCTAGGGTGTCTGCTCAAAAAACATATATAATGTTTGGTGTTTTGAAGTAATTTTATAGCCATAAATTTATGATTTTTACATGAAGGAGAGAAGTGCCAGAATAGGCCCAGTGCTGAAGTGGTTAAAATATCCTTTTTTGTTTTTTTAAACTCGGTCTTTTGTATTTATATAAAAAAAAACAAAAAAAAAAAACAAAGGTGATCAAATAGCACCAAAAGCAAGCTCTATTTGTGTGCCAAGAAATAATACATTTTCATTGGGTTACAGTGTTGTATGAGCGCGCAATTGTCATTGAAAGTGCATCAGCGCTGAAATGTGAAACTTGGTCTGGGCAGTGCGCAAGTGGTTAATATAAGGCTACATGCACACGGACGTTTTTCCAGCCGCTTGTTTGAGTGTTTTTTGCAGCTTAAAAACATCTCTCCATGTAAGCCTATGGCCTCATGGTCACCATGGCGTTTTTGAGCTGTAAATGGCATAGGCGTTTTTAGGCCCCATGTAGACGGGACGCTGGTGCAAAGTGTTCAGAACTAAGGTTGAAAGTGGCGTTTAGAAAGGCGCGCTTTGTGGCGTTTGCATGCTGTGTTTTACCACATTTGCGTGTATATGATAAGGAGCCGCCCTAAGCTCCAAAAACAGTATTATTCACGATTTTAGCTATTTTGTGAGACCAGAGTGATACCAGCAGCTGAGAGCAGCAGTGTAGTTGTATTTAGCGTGTCACTTGCCACATCACTTGCCACAAGATGTGGATTGTCCACTTGCCACGTCAGCTGCCCCAAGTTGTGGATTGTCCACAATGCAATGGAAGCAATTTCTTTTTTATATATATATTTTATGGTTTTTCCTCATTTGCCATAAATTTGGAGTTTATCAATGTAAAAAAATAGGTCACCTTTAAAAACGCTTCTAAACTAAAATGCGGCTAAACGCTGGTACCGCGTCTGAAACGTGGAAATCTTTGGCGTCTGAAGGCATTTTTAGGCTTTGTGAAAAACAATTTTAAACGCAACTGCAGATTTTTTTTGCCAGGCCAAAAACAGTGTTTTGGATGTAATAGAATTCAATGGACCCGCATCCAAAACGCAAGTACCGCGATTTTTTGTTTTACCTGATTGTTAAAGGAAATGTAAAAAAAAAAATGCTGGTTCGAAAATAACCAGCGTGGGGTCCCCCCCAGGTCCATACCAGGCCCTTGGGTCTAGTATGGATTCAAAGGGGGACCCCCCTCAAGAAGAAAAAAAATGGCGTGGGGGTCCCCCAGAATCCACACCAGGCCCTTCAGGTCTTGTATGTATTTTAAGGGGAACCCTGCGCCAAAAACAAAAAATAGCGTGGGGTCCCCTAAAAATACACACCAGACCCTTTATCCGAGCACTCAACCTGGCAGGCCGCAGGGGAAGAGGGGGGGACGAGAGAGCGGCCCCCCTCCCTCCTGAACCGTACCAGGCCGCGTGGGGGGCCGCAGGTCGCCCCCCTGCCCCAAAGCACCCACCCCCCCATGTTGAGGGCATGCGGCCTGGTACGGTTCAGGAGGGAGGGGAGGCCGCTCTCTCGTCCCCCCCTCTTCCCCTGCGGCCTGCCAGGTTGCGTGCTCGGATAAGGGTCTGGTATGGATTTTGGGGGGAACCCCACGCCGTTTTTTCGGCTTAGGGGGTTTCCCTTTAAATCCATACCAGACCTAAGGGCCTGGTATGCTCCTGGAGGGGAACCCCCATGCCTTCATGATTCATACCAAACACGGGACAGCGATGCTGCCGAGAACCAGCGCGATGCCATCGCGCTGGAGACATTCTCGGCCAGCTAGTCGCCTCTAGGACACGACTTGAGCGGCTGCTTCACGCGCTCAGGTCGTGTCCAAGTTGCCTGGCAAAGTCGCGCTGTCCCTGTGTCAGCCGGCACACGAGTCGCCCCGCGAGTCGGATACGCTTCATCCGACTTCCCGGGCGACCTCTATTCAAATCAATGGGCTCCCATAGGGAACCATTCATTTTCAATAGAGCGCCGCTGACATTTGTATTTACTATAACAGTGCGCCGCTGGTTCCTGCACCCAGTGAAGGAGTTATCTGGCGCACCAATTAAGGTTAGAACCAGCGCAGCGCACTGTTATTAGTAAATCAGCCCCAGGGTGTTTTTCAAAATTTTAGGTGCTTTTCTGCCTGTGGCCCAAGCAACATTCACCAGTCACAGTGCCCAGATGTTGATCCAAGAACTCATGGTCTGCTCTCGTGACCTGGATCAGATGAACCAAAACTTGCTCCAGATCAGGCAAAAGAGCAAGCAGCTGGAGCAAAGAATTAAAAAAATAAGAGATGTTCTTGGGAGAGTTTAAATCTTTAATATGGGCAAAAATGATATTTAGATTTTTGTTTGATGTTTGAAGATTTTGTTTTGTAAGGTTTTAATTGTTTTTTAGTACTATTGTACATGTTGAACTTTACTAGTTACATATGGTTCATGCGTTTTAGCAAGAAAAATACCAAAAATTCAAAAAAGTATACCTTTTTCTATTTTTATAAAAAGAAAAAAAAAATTGAGCTCCAATTAAAATTATTTTGGAATCAACAATGTGTGGCTTCTTATATCAATGTTGCCCCAAAAATATAAAAAATGGGGGTGTTTACACTGACAATGATGGTTATTTACTTATGAAAAATAAACATGGCACTACAAGTGCACTAGGATAACCTAGGACAGTGATGGTGAACTTTGGCACCCCAGATGTTTTTGAACTACATTTCCCATGTTGCTCAGGCACTCTGCAGTGGAGTTGAGCATCATGGGAAATGTAGTTGCAAAACATCTGGAGTGGCAAGGTTCACATCACTGACCTAGGAGAAAGATCAAATCAACCCAAATAAAACAAAACAAGATGTTTTCATTATAAAGTATATTTTTATTACAAAGAAAGTTTCAAAGTTCATCAGGCATTGCAATGGCCCCCCTACCCATAAAATATTCTACGTAGCGTTGGCGCACATCACGCCCGCTTTGGGGGGCCAAGAATGTAGGGCCAGCTTCATGGGCTGGCAATGCTCCATCAGAGTACCGTGTGGCCTGAAGGCCAACTGAAGAGAGATAATTAGTTGAGTGTCTTTTTAAAAAATTGTGGAGTATGCAACAGCACATTACTATGTGGTTCCACTTGTACTCCGCCATATTTAGAGATGTCTGAAAAAGGCGGAAACGACTGGCCATGATGCCAAAGGCACTTTCTACCACCCTTCTCGCTCTGGCCAGCCTATAATTAAAGACCCTCCTCTCAGGGGTGAGGGTCCTTTGTGGAAAAGGCTTTATCAAATGGGGACCTAGCGCAAACGCCTCATCTGCGATGAAAACGAAGGGTAGTCCATCTTCATTCTCTGCCGCAGGTGGCAATGCCAGGTCTTCTGATTGAAGCCGGTCGGCGAAATCTGTCTGGGCAAAAACTCCACCGTCAGACATCCGCCCATTTTTCCCAACATCCACATAAAGGAACTCATAATTGGCAGACACCACTGCCATCAGCACAATACTGTGGAACCCTTTGTAATTAAAAAACAAAAGGATCCCGAACGGGGTGGTGGCACGATGCGGACGTGTTTGCCATCAATGGCTCCTCCACAGTTGGGAAAGTTCCAACGCTGAGAAAACTCAGATGCCACATTCTGCCATTCCTGTGGCGTAGAAGGGAACTGTGGAGTCAAACCAAAAAATAAAATGAATAATTTGAGACCTAAACAGTGCAAGTAGATTATCACAAAACATTCTTGGAAAAACATCAGTATAACATTAATTTTGAAGGAGTATTTTAAAAAGAGCTAAAAATCCGATTCAGCACCCCCTCTGGAACAATTAAATAATTTTATGGGGGGGGGGGTTCAAGCACATAGGCGTGCGCAGCCTATTGCATTAGGGCACGGGTGCTCAACCTGTGGCCCTCCAGCTGTTGCAAAACTACAATTCCCATCGTGCCTCTGCCTTTGGGAGTCAAGCTTGTAACTGTCAGCGGCTTGTAATGCCTCATGGGACTTGTAGTTCCGCAACAGCTGGAGGGCCACAGGTTGAGCACCCATGCATTAGGGTGTGCGCCCCCAAAGCTCTACATATACTACCGATCACTCACGATGAAAGGGAAGGGGCCGGTAAGTTACATATTTACCTGCCCCTTCCCCCACTCATCCTAAAACATCCCCAGCAGCAACAGCCGGTGGGAAAGGAGAGTAGGGAAGCTGGAAGCGCTGCAAGGGGAAGGAGGGGGGATCCAGGGCAGTAGGGGGAATCTGCTGACCCCGCTAAGTAGAATGACAGGTCCATGTCCATTGTGCAGAGCTCTATGAGGAAATCGGATGGACTACCTGTCTGTTTCCAACCGATCCACCAGACGGATGGAAAATAGGACCACCATCTTTTGCAGGCAGGATCGGATCAGATGGCAGCAGACATGTGTCTGACATCCGCTGCTCCATAGGAGAGACTGGAGGGTCTGATCAGGTCCACCTGAAAAACTGACAGGCGGACCTGATCAGACAGCCCGTGGGAAAGGACCCTACAACCAATTCTAGGGTTAGTCCCAGCGCCATACAATTTTTTTTCTGAAGGCAGGAATATATCTTTTTCACCAGACTCTCATGCTCAAGGCAAAAGCCCACATTGCCCTCTTTGGCTAGGGCCACTATGGAGCAATTTACCCTCAATGTTCACAGCAGAAGCGCTAAAGTCGTGCTCTAGTATAGGCATATGCCTTGCTGTGTACATGAAAATTGAAAAATTGCCAAGTTTTCACAGCAACTTTAGTTCCTCTTTAAAGCCGCGGTTTAATCCAGCTTATATATTGCATTCACTTGTTCCTCCTTTTTCGACTCAACATGCCAATAAAAATAATAAATAAAACTTTTCCATTTTCATTACATACCTTATTTTAGTGAAATGATCACTAGGGCCTTTTGCTTTTCAATGCAATGCAAGTAGATCATGACAAGGGGAACAGCAAGGTGCTATACATAACTTCCTGAAAAACAGGATACTATGGTAATACCCACATGTGATAATGAGCCTCTATAAGTAGAAGAATTGAAATTCAATGAATAAAAGTGGTGGGCCTATAGTAAGGCTGGGGAGGAAATGGATAGATGATGCTGGATGTCCTTCAGCCAGGAAACGAGGAGAGTTCTATCTGACTTGCTGCAGGTTTTAATGCAGACTTTGAGAAGCTTACAGATGGCATTGAAATCCGAGTAAGCAATTTCAGTACAGAAGAGGAATTTATAAAAACTGATGGAAGGTAAGGCTGGAGTTCAGTATTAGGAATCATTTTATCCACAGCATATTAAAAAAATGAAGAAATCACCCTCATTTTATTTAATGATCTAACTAACACATATATTTGACTGTTCCATGCATAACAAAGCATTTGCTAACTGTATGCCTATTACACACAAGACAAGTCCTAAAGTCTACTGAAATGCACTGCATTAGGAATAAGACCATAAAAATATACTACAGGTAGTGCAAATTATATATGGTAAAGTATAAGTTCACCTTTGGAACGTGTTGCACCTGTTTTTAGGGTAGAACATGTAGCATATTCCAGCATCTGCAGCCTCTCCCCCCGATTCCCCCTACCCGTGACAGTGGGTTGGGAATCTTCTCCCTGCACTCGCTGTCACAATTTGAAAACAGTGCAGCACTGTCAACATAGCTGCAGAGGCGGCTCTCCAATTAGGCCAATTAGGCGATCGCCTTAGGCCTCGCGATAACAGCAGGGCCCCGCGATCGCCGAATTTGCCTGATATGTGTAAGCAGTGCTGCGCGGATCCCCTACCCGCTTGCTCTCCCCACCGGCCGCCGGGAAATGACAGGAGCGGTTTGAGAAGGAGACCTCCTTCATTCCCCCTGCTCGAGCCGCCGCTAAATAACTGGATGTCTCTCTCTCTCTCTGTGCTCCCTGCCCATTCCCCTCTTTCCTCCTATCAGAGGAAAGCAGCAGAGCAGCAGAAGATCGGAGCGACAGTGTCTGTGTGGAGAGAGAGAGAGAAGCTGCTGTGGGCTCTTCTTCCCCCCTCCTCCTCTCATCACTGTACTCGTTTTTTTTCTTCCCCCTCCTTCTTATTGGGCAGGGGAAAAAAAACACCAAAATTAAGCAGAGAGGAGGATTTTGGGAAATGTAGTCCCGAGGGCAGGACATGCAATACTAAGGGGGATAAACTGCAGCCCCCAGCATGCCCAGCTGGAGAGGAGGGAGAGAGAGCCAGGAGCCCAGGAGAGGTTTTGGGGAAGTGCACCCAGGACTCCATCAGAGAGAGATAATCCCACTGCACTGCACCACCAGAGAGAAATCCACACAGCCTAGCACCATCCCTTCTGAAGAAAGCCATGAAGTTATTTCTAGAATACAGATCTGGGCACTACCCAGCGGAGTCGCCACAGGCAACCGAGAATGAGCTAATTCCTGATTGGAGGAACCATTGTTGCTGTATCCCCGAGTCTGGTAAGAGGGCCGATCGCGATCGGCCATTATCTACTGCCATCCATAGGAACTGCCCACCCTGTTATTCTTTGGCCCTAATACTGCCCACAGGCCCTTTTCACAGCTGCAACGTGCACCAGCAAATAAAAAGATGAAGATTTAGGACTTAGTGCTGGTTCACACGACATCAGATGTGATTTGTACCACATTGCAGTGCAAATCACATGCGATCTCTGTGCGATGCGATTTCAGTCATACAGATAGTATGGCTGAATTTGCATCGCATTTGGACCAAACTTGCACAGGACCATTTTTTGGTCCGCACCAGAATAGGAACGCGTGGGTGTTCACACCCATGCGATCCGATTCCTGTCCGAATTTGCAGTTCGCACTGTGATATGCAAACTGATTTGGAGGTGTCATTAACTTTTAACTGACACTCCCAGCAGTTCGCATAAGGCAGTGTGGACTGCCACCAGGAGACATGCAATGCGGCAACCCACAGTGGTTTCGCAGGGTTTCCACATTGCTGCAGTGTGAACCAGCACTTAGGCTCGGCTCACACTGGTGCGATGCGAGAGCCCTCTGAATCCACTGTGGGTTCCTGCATTGCACCTGACTCGCAGGCGGTTCACACTGCCTTATGCAAACCGCTGGGAGTGTCAATACAAAGTTAATGACACCCCCAGATCGGTTCACATATTGCTGTGCAGACTGTCAATTCAGACATGAATCAGATCGCATGGGTGTGAACACCCATGCAATCCGATTCTGGTGCGGACCAAAAAAGGGTCCTGCATGACCTTGGTCCAAATGCGATGCAAATTCAGCCATACTATCTGTATGACTGAAATCGCATCGCACAGAGATCGCATGTGATTTGCACTGCAGTGTGGTGCGAATCACATGTGAGGTTGCACAGCACACTGGTGTGAACCGAGCCTAAAGACTTCCCTATAACTGTAGTGGCCCCAGGGCTATGGCCGGCACTACCATATAGCGGCTTAAGCAGCCACCTCAGGGCGCCAGGATAGGGGGGCAGCAAAACCCTAATCCCCAGATTTTTACAGTGCTGAATGTTTTTTTTTTTTTTACACACTCCCAGCCCCTATAGCAGCTAGGAGTGTGTGTACTTTAGTAAAGCTGACTGTCGCCTTTTATGTGGAAGTGTTACAAGTCACTTCCACCACTGCCACAATATGTAACCCCCTTCACCATGTTTACCGGGTACCACTGTCCCACCTGCGGGCCCGCTGCTGTCATGGTGGGTGGCACTGGGAAGGGCGGCGGTAGCTCAGCAGACCTTCGTCCACTCAGCCACCCTCCTGTACACAGACTGGGAAGTGTCATGTATGACGTCAGGGGCGGGCTGGGGCGGGGGAAGAGTGGCAATTGCCTCCTAGGCCACTCTAACCCATGTTAAAAACAGCCGGCAGCCGCTGCCCGCTGCCTTTTTTTTTCTTCTGTAGGAAGTTGGGCCGGCGGCCCAGCCGGCCGCTGTTTTATTCCGGGAGTTGTACTCAAGCTCCTGAGCAGGGCAGAGGAAACTACAACTCTGGTGAGCCTGCATTTATGGACACTGGTGAGGCTGCATTGATGGACACTGATGAGGCTGCACTGATAGGCACTGATGAGGCGGCACTGGTGAGGCTGCATTGAAAAACCAGGTGGGCATGGATGAGCTGATTCTGTGGTTCAATGGGCCACTGGGCAGGCTGCCAGCCCTCCCCTGTATGACGTCACTTCTTGGACCAGGGATAACTAAACAAAAATCCTTGCACCGCCCTGCGCAGGTTGTTGTTGCCATTTAAAGGGAGACCCCACCTTCTCTTATTTTTTCGAGTGCACTCAAAAACCACTGCTATTCCGTTAGACATGTTTAAAGCGGAGGTGCCGCGGATTTTTTTTTTTTTTAAAAACCAGCAGCTACAAATACTGCAGCTGCTGACTTTTAATATTAGGAAACTTACCTGTCCTGGAGTCCAGCGACGT
The DNA here is from genome assembly GCA_029206835.1 of Rana muscosa. Classification (NCBI taxonomy): domain Eukaryota; kingdom Metazoa; phylum Chordata; class Amphibia; order Anura; family Ranidae; genus Rana; species Rana muscosa. The sequence goes on from CM055117.1 coordinate 277,190,153, forward strand.
CCGCAGCAGAGGACGAGCAATCGCTCGTCACTTTGCTGCCCCTACCGCCATCCTTGGTGAGGGAACCAGGAAGTGAAGCCATTCGCGAGTCACGCTGCGCCGTTCTGAATGGTCCCCTGTGTTCTGTGAGCCGAGTGTCTCCCAGGTATCTGCACCCCCCTCCCCCCTCCCCCCTGAAAGGTGTCAATTGTGACACCGGAGGAGGGGGGAGGGTTCCGATCAGCAGAAGTTCCACTTTAGGGTGGAGCTCCACTTTAACCCCTTCCTTACTGGGCACATAAACCCCCTTCCTGCCCAGGCGAAATTTCAGCTTTTGGCACTGCGTCGCTTTGAATGACAATTGCGCGGTCGTGCGACGTGGCTCGCAAACAAAATTGACGTCCTTTTTTCCCCACAAATAGAGATTTCTTTTGGTGGTATTTGATCACCTCTGCGGTTTTTATTTTTTGCGCTATAAACCAAAAAAGAGCGACAATTTTTTTAAAAAAACAATATTTTTGGATTTTTGCTATAATAAATATCCCATTTTTTTTTTTAAAAACGATTTTTTCCTCAGTTGAGGCCGATATGTATTATTCTACATGTTTTTGGTTAATAAAATCGCAATAAGCGTATAGTGATTGGTTTGCGCAAAAGTTATAGCGTCTACAAAATAGGGGAAAGAATTCTGACTTTTTTTTTTTTTTTACTAGTAATGGCGGCGATCTTCGATTTTTGTCAGGACTGCGATATTGCGGCGGACATATCGGACACTTTTGACACATTTTTGGGACCATTTACATTTATACAGCGATTAGTGCTATAAAACTGCACTGATTACTGTATAAATGTGACTGGCAGGGAAGGGGTTAACACTAGGGGGCAAGGAAGGGGTTAATGTGTTCCCTATTAGTGTTTCTTACTGTGGGGGGAGGGGGACTGACTGGGGGAGGAGACCGATCTGTGTCCCTCTCCCTGTCTGTGTACAGGCTGATCGCAGGTGCCTGGCGGACATCGCGGCCGCCAGGCACGCGCATCGGCATCTCAGTGATGCGCCGGGCTCGCTTTTGCGTGCCGCCGCCAGCGCTCGCGCGCCCCCCAGTGGCCGGAGGAGCGGAGGCCGTATAAACACGGCCTCCCGGCATTGTAGAACCACTTTGTGGCTGTCATAAGTCGTATGACGGGCGCAAAGTGGTTAAAGTTGTGTTGCTAAATATTGATTTACCTATTCTCGTATTTATTTTTCTGCTATTGATATAGAGCTGCTTTTATAGATATATTTGTTTACCTTTATTACCTGAGGGCAGTTCTACTCTGCTTTGTGAACTGCACTTTTAGTCATTTTAGTTCCTAATTCTAGACAAATAGTGTCTACCACTAAGCACGTGTGTAATTGTTTATTGCCTATATCCTACAGTAAGGTGAAATGTACTATACGCTACGTGTGTCTGTAGTGATTCAATCAACCAGGTGTGTCAGAGGGGCTGAGGGTGTTCTTGGAGTTGAGGCGCAGGACAGGGAACCCAAAATTACCAAGCGGCTGCTTCAGGGGTAGTGCGACACACATTACCCCAGTTTTGATTGACGGGGGACCTTAACACTGCTGTGCTCAGAGCCGTGTCTCACTTAAGCGTGGCAAACATCTGATCTGCAGCACATTACTTTAGAGGTCACAGCACATCTTAATGCCGCTGTGTGCAGGCAACGTTAAGAGCCTTGTTACCCTCACTTCTTGCGTAACCTAAGACTCCTGATGTTCTGCCTACCAGCCAATAAGGAGTGATGTTGCGTCCGCGCACGTCACTTTTCCCATCCAACACACAAGCATCTCAATCTGGGAAGGCCTGCTGCGTAGTTCAAGGGCATCAGTGGGGCCTCATGTCTAAGTTTTGCCTAAGGCCTCACAAAGCCTAGAGCCGCCTCTGTATAGCTGCATCATTCATTTACAGTTTTCTGTGAATGAATGCCTACAAATACTATTGTGGCTGATGGCTTGTAGTTCTCAATCAACTACGAGGGTGTTGGCAAGGGTCTTTGTGGTCCATTGATCCTTCTGTTGTCAGGTAACGGACAACTATGCTGAGAGTCTGCAGAAGCCTGAGATTGCAGCTGTGATCTGCTGATTGCAGGTGCAGTGCTCTGCAGGCTCCTTAGAAAACAAATAGTAAATGCACACTTTTTAGCTGCAAATTTTTTTTTTTAAACACTTAAGCCCCTGACCATTTTGTTGCTAAAGGACCAGGCCCCTTTTTACGATTCGGCATTGCTTCGCTTTAACTGACAATTGCGCGGTCGTGCGACGTGGCTCCCAAACAAAATTTACTTCCTTTTTTTCCCACAAATAGACCTTTCTTTTCGTGGTATTTGATCACATCTGTGGTTTTTATTTTTTTCGCTATAAACAAAAATAGAGCGACAATTTGGAAAACAATTCAATATTTTTTACTTTTTGCTATAATAAATATCCCCAAAAAATATATAAAAATAGGATTTATTACTCACCGTAAAATCCTTTTCTCTGAGTCCATGGACCGACATAGCCTCTCTATTGACAAAGTGGGTATTATCCGTTAATTAGGAGTGACTAGGCAGAAAACTTGTAAAAAGTGTTGCATCACACACTCTACAGTACCGCTCAGGCGGACCCTCTGGGTATATCACCTCAGTCTGCATCTCGCAGATCAGTTCGTCAAAAAGCAGTACAAACTTAAAAGGAGGGGTGGGTGCTGTGTCGGTCCATGGACTCAGAGAAAAGGATTTTACGGTGAGTAAAAAATCCTATTTACTCTTTTGTCCATGGACCGACACAGCCTCTCTATTGACAAAGTGGGACGTCCCAAAGCAGTGTCAGAGAAAAAACGAGGGGTGGTAACAGCATAAAAATAAACTTCACCCCAAACACAAAACAGCACTCCTCCAACGGAGGAGTTGCAACTCTTAACAGCCGCTTGCAAAACCTTGCGGCCGAAAGAGGCATCCGAAGATGCACCTACATCAACTTTGTAGAATTTTGTGAAAGTGTGAGCGGATGACCAAGTCGCCGCTTTACATAATTGGGAAACAGACGCTTGATGCCGGAAAGCCCAAGAGGCACCTATTGCCCTGGTCGAATGCGCCGTGACCGGAAAGGGGGTCGCTTGACCCTTTAAGGCGTAAGCCTGGATTACTCTGTCGGATCCACCTAGAGATGGTGGCCGACGAGACTGCTTGGCCCTTCTTGGGACCAGCCACCGAAACAAACAGTGAGTCTGACTTCCGGAACAGGGAAGTAGCAGATAGGTCTACTCTCAAAGCTCGGACAACGTCCAAGGAATGCAACACTGACTTCTTAGGATTCGACGGGTGAGGACACAAGGATGGAAGTACAATGTCTTTGTTGAGATGAAAAGCCGAAACGACCTTCGGAAGAAAGGAAGGCTGCGGCCGCAGCACCACCTTATCCTTGTGGAAAATCAAATAGGGAGCCTTGCAGGACAAGGCTGCCAGCTCAGAGACTCGTCTAACTGACGTAACAGCCACCAGAAAGACCACTTTCTGAGAAAGTGTCAATAGGGGAATATCTTTAATATTCTCAAACGGTGCCTTCTGAAGCACCGAGAGGACCAGGTTCAAGTCTCACGGAGGTAGTGGGGGACGGACCGGAGGGGCCACATGTTGAACCCCATGCACAAATGTACTCACGAGAGAGTGAGTCGCCAGGGGTCGCTGAAAAAAGACAGCCAGGGCAGATATCTGTCCCTTAATCGTACTTAAGGCAAGCCTTTGATCCACCCCATGCTGTAAAAACAGCAGGATTCTGGAAACCAAATAAGTACGCGGATGCCATTTCATTTCCTCACACATGGAGATGTAGGCCTTCCAAGTGTGGTGATAAACCTTCCTAGAGGACGGTTTCCGAGCACTTCTCATAGTAGAGATTACTGAATCTGATAGGCCCCGGTCTCTCAGTACCTGGTTCTCAACAGCCATGCCGTTAAAGCCAGTGACTGTAAAGCAGGATGGAGTATGGGACCTTGCGATAGCAGGTCCTTCCGTAGTGGTAGGCGCCAGGGGATGTCTGCTACCAGACGTACTAGATCGGCGTACCAAGGACGCTGAGGCCAATCTGGAGCGATTAGGATCATTCGAATTCCCTCTGCCTCCACTCTGCGGAGCAGAAGAGGAAGAAGCCTTAAGGGAGGGAAGGCATAGATTAGCCGATACTGACCCCACGATGCCACCAACGCGTCCGTTGCGTCTGCCCATGGGTCTCTTGACCGGGCCACAAACCTCAATACCTTCCGATTGAGTCGGGAAGCCAGAAGATCTACGTCTGGTGTACCCCATCTTTGGCAGAGGAGTTGGAACACCTCCGGGTGTAAGGACCATTCTCCCTGGTCCAGCATCTGGCGGCTCAGGTAGTCCGCCTGCCAGTTTTCCACACCCGGAATGTACACGGCCGACAGTGCCGGTACACTCCTCTCTGCCCACTTCAGGATGCGAGCGACCTCCGATGCTGCAGCTGAGCTTCTTGTTCCTCCTTGATGATTGACATATGCCACTGCTGTGGCGTTGTCTGACTGGATCCTGACTGGACGCCCTTGCAGCCTCTGAGACCATTTGAAGAGGCACAGCCTGATCGCCCGGATTTCCAGGACATTGATCGGCAGGAGGGCTTCCTCTGGGGTCCAGCGACCTTGCGCCGACTGAACACCCCAGACTCCCCCCCAACCTGTAAGGCTGGCGTCCGTCGTGATCACTATCCAGTAAACCGGAAGAAATTACTTCCCGGCCATTAGAGCCGGTGCTGTCAGCCACCATACCAGGGATCTCCTGACTAGGTGGCTCACTCGGATTTGATAATCCAGAGATGAAGGGCATCTGTTCCATCTGGACAGAACTTCCTTCTGTAACACTCGAGTGTGGTATTGAGCATATGGGACCGCCTCGAAGGAGGCTACCATGAGGCCCAACACTCGCATGCAAAAACGGAGTGACGACCAATTCCTGGAAGTCAGCTGCCGTACTGCAGCCCGGAGGGTCTGCAACTTCTCCACAGGGAGGAATACCTTTGCCTCTGAGGAATCCAGAATCAACCCCAGGTACACTAGGCGTTGAGTGGGCACCAATACGGACTTTTGCGTGTTTAGTATCCAACCACAGTCTCGAAGAGTCTGACAGGTAATGGACACGCTTACCTCTAATTCTGAGCTTGAAGGGGCCTTCAGTAGAAGGTCGTCCAAGTAGCCCCTGATAGCGATACCCTGCTGTCTTAGAAGTGCCAGAATCGGAGCGAGCACCTTGGTGAACGTCCTGGCTGCTGAGGCAAGGCCAAACGGGAGGGCCACAAACTGGTAGTGGTTCTTCCCGATAGCAAATCGCAGAAATCTCTGGTGTCTGGAGTATATGGGGACATGCAGGTATGCGTCCTTGATGTCCAAGGAGGCCAGAAAGTCCCCCGGATGGAGAGCCGTGACTACAGATCGAACCGACTCCATCCGAAATCTTTGTACTTTCACAAAGCAATTGAGGGCTCTGAGATCCAAGATTGGACGAACCCCCTCCTTCTTCGGCACAATGAACAGATTTGAGTAAAAACCCTGACCTCGTTCCTGTTCTGGAACTGGAATAACTACCCCGCGTTCCAGTAGACCCTGCACCGCCCCATACAGGGCCTCCCGACAGGTCGGTAGTAGCTGGAGATTGGAGGTGATGAACCTGTCCGGTGGACAAGAGAGAAATTCTATCTTGTAGCCTGAGGAGATTACTTCGCAAACCCACTTGTCGGAGACTAGAGCTGTCCACTGAGTCGTGAATTTGCGAAGATGTCCCCCCACCCGAGAGCTGGGTGGGGGCGGACCTTCATGCGGACGCAGATTTGTCCGCAGGCTTGTTGGGTTTGCTGGACCAAGGACGCTTTTGTCCTTGGGCAGGCGCCTTGTCGGCCTGGGGTCTTTTCCCTGTCGCCCTAGGGGGACGAAAAAACCGCCTGCGTGCAGTAAAGGAGGGCCCTTGCCCTTGGCGTGGCCCCCTACCCTTGCTAGTTTGGGGAAGCAAAGTGCTTTTACCTCCTGTGGCATCCTTGATGATGTCATCCAGAGAAGCCCCAAAAAGTCTGTCGCCCTTAAAAGGCAGATCCAACAGGGCTTTCTTGGAAGTCTGGTCCGCAGACCAGCCCTTTAGCCAGATCAGGCGGCATATTGCTACTGCATAAACTGAAGCTTTTGACAGCAGGGGAATAGTATCCATGTCTGACTCGCAGACAAACTTAAGGCCCTGGACCAACTGGTCGTCCAAAGTTATCTCATTAGGAGGAGCATCTCGCCCCTGGAGTAGCAATTTTGCCCATTCAGCAAGTGTCTGAGACACTAGGGCACCCGCCAATGCCAGGCGTACTGCCGAGCCTACCACTGAATATGGTAGCGAGCGAGTGCTTCAGCCTTCTTATCCACAGGGTCCTTGAAAACAGGAGCCCCTTCTACTGGAATAGTGGTGGCTCTATTAAGTCTGGACACCGGAGGGTCCACTATAGGGGGAGAGGTCCATTTCTTCAGAAAACTCTCCTCAAAGGGGTACCGTACCGCAAACCTCTTTGGGGCTGTAAAGACCCTCAGTGGGTTCTCCCATTCCTTGTATAAGAGTTTGTCAAAATAAGACACGCAAGGGAACATCTTAGCAGTGCGGGCAGGTTTACGAAACCCAAAGGGGACTGGAGTTTCTGCTGCTTCTGCAGTATTTTCCAACTTTAGCGTATCCCGCACTGCAGTAATAAGGTCAGATACCAAAGCCATCTCGCGTACTGACCTGGACTTGGAGCCATCCTCACTGTCCGATCGGTCACGGTCTGCAGTCTCTGATGCGTCCGAATCTGGGCCATGAGCCGTTGCTGGACCTGGTTCTGCATCAGAATTATCCCCGGAAGATTGCAGGGGACGGGGGCGTTTACTACCCCCTGTATTCCCGTGTGCTGCTTCCACCCTGGCAGCAAACGCCTCTAGGATTGCCGACATAGCGTTCATAGACACCTCAGTGGCACCAGCTGCTAAATCTGGTGCTTTAGGGGAGAAGACATCTGGCTCAGATGCCATGCTGACCACACGCTGACACCCACAGGGCTCCAGGCAAGATATCAATAGGCCACCCTCCTGCGCTGCAGAGATGCTGGGTTACCAAGAGGACTCACCACCCTGGACTGGTACTGCTATGCTGCCGTGTTCTGCGCCTGTGATGCTGTCCCACTGCTGCTTTGTCAGTCTGCTTCTTTTATCAGCGCTTCCTGTGTGAATTTTCGCGCCAGTGTAATGCACCCTAGAGGCCGGAGACTCTCGCAAAATGGCCGCCAAAACGTCTGTATGGAAGATAATGTGGGCTCTAAGAAAATGGCCGCCGAGCCGAAGATAGAGGCCAAGCAGCCGTAGCCCACAAAAAGATGGCCGCCGAACGGCAATATATACATACAGGGTGGACAAACATGGCTGCCGATCAGTTGATAGAGGCCAGTGGGTGTGGACTACAAGAAAATGGCGCTGAAACCACAGGAAGATGGCCGCCGGGCAGTCACTAGAGGCCGAACCCGGCATGGACCACCACAAAATGGCCACGACAGCATGGAGGAGGAAGCACACACAGGTAAGCAGAAATTACATTTCTTTTAAATGTTAGTTACAGCCAGCCCCAGTGGAACCCCTTAGGTGACCCCCAGCACCCAGCAACCTTTAGCTAGAAGCCCAGGGAGGAGGGGAAAAGGCAGGGAGAGAGGGAAGAAAGGGGCCACAACCACTTACTTGGTCTCTCCAGGAATGTCCAGCCAAATCACCCAGCCGAGCCAGGGGAGTTTACTTACCTATCCTGCATGTATTATGCTGGAAGACATTCCAAACAGATCATTGTCCGCGCACGGAAGGTGACTGTTGGCCAGGCATGCTGTGATTGGACCCAAAAGGGACGATCATATGTATGCCCTGGGGCGTGACGCTCACCGGACAGGCTGCTGCGACTCGGCCGTAAGGTCAGCCGAAGCTGAGCGGTCCGATGCAAGCTTTGGAGCGTAAGCTTACCGGCCAGGCTGCTGCTGAAGCTGAGCGGTCCGATGCAGGCCCTGGAGCATAGGCTCACCGGCCACCCATGGAGCAACGGGCATGTCGTGGAAAACCCAGCGCATAGCTAGGGTCGGCACACGCTCGATGGCCGAACTGGGGAGACTAAAAGGATCGAGGATCCAGCCTGTCACCCAGTCGGCAGTTGATCAAAGATCGCAGGAAACAAAAAATGTAGCAAAAAAATATATCTTTTTCCCCCGGACCAATGGGCCCGAAGGGAGCCATGTCCTACTCCTTGCTAGACAGAAAAAAACTGATCTGCGAGATGCAGACTGAGGTGATATACCCAGAGGGTCCGCCCCCTGGGCGGTACTGTAGAGGGTGTGATGCAACACTTTTTACAAGTTTTCTGCCTAGTCACTCCTAATTAACGGATAATACGCACTTTGTCAATAGAGAGGCTGTGTCGGTCCATGGACGAAAGAGTAAAAACATTTTTTTCCTCAGGTTTAGGCCGATACGTATTCTTCTACATATTTTTGGTAAAAAAAATAAAAAAATCGCAATAAGCGTATAGTGATTGGTTTGCGCAAAAGTTATAGTGTCTACAAAATAGGGGATAGTTTTATGGCATTTTTATTAATATATTTTTTTTTTAACTACTAAGGGCGGCGATCTGCGATTTTTAGCGTGACTGCGACATTATGGCGGACACATTTTTGGGACGATTGACATTTTTACAGCGATCAGTGCTATAAATATGGACTGATTACTGTGAAAATGACACTGGCAGTGAAGGGGTTAACCTCTAGGTGGCGCTGTAGGGGTTAAGTGTGCCCTAGTGAGTGATTCTTACTGTAGGGGGGTGTGGCTTAGCGTGACACATCACTGATCGCTGTTCCCTATGACAGGGAACAGACCATCACTGACAAGCCACTAGGAAGAAGGGGTAAAGGTTTGTTTACACTTACCTCTCCCCGTTCTTCAGCTGTGTGACCCGATCGCGGGACACTGGCGGTGATCGGGTCCGCGCGTCCCGCGGGCACGGTCATGGAGCTTTGGACGGGGTCGCGAGCTCGCTGGCTGCGGCGCGCGACCCACGGCTGGGATCTTAAAGGGGCCGTACCTGTACGCACTTGTGCCCAGCCGTGCCATTCTGTCGACGTATATTGTCGTGCGGCGGTCCTTAAGTGGTTAAAGGTGAAATTATCCTTTAAAAATGAAAACAATAATGTAATTTTACTTTGGATACATGTTCATGTATTATTGCAGCATTTATCTTAAAGCATACCTTAACCTGAAATTAAATAATACTACATTGCAGTTTACCAGTCCTAAAGAATAAGTTCACCTTTCCCAACATGTTACACTCGTATTTAGGTATGTAACATGTTGTTATCCACCACCTCATCCCCCCTTCTTTGTGACAGAGGGTGGGGTACCGCTATACTGACAGTCTGCAGGAGCCTTACATTGCACCTGCTGATAGCTGGTGCAATGCTTTACAGGCTCCTAAGAAAAAAAATTAATAAATGCACATTTTTTACCTGCAAAAAATGTGCATCTTTTATTTTAAAAGGCGAACTTAGTCTTTAAGATATGGTGACTGCATTACTTTTTTCTTTCCACCTGGGGATTCTGCTAGGAACACACTTTCTGTCCTAGTATGGCAAAACTCAGTCTTCCTAATGTATCAGGACAGGACTATCAGAACCTGCCATCTTCTTGTTCATAGATGGGCGGGCCCTGTAGTCTTCAGAACATTGTACCTGATAACAGCACAGCATAGGCAGAGGACAAAGGAAGTTAGTAGGCAAGCTTAACCGGTACTGTTTGCATTTATCAAACAGACATAACAAAGCATGTTCAAAAGGGAGCAATAGAGAGAGGTTCGTTATTAGGGGTTATACACTCTTGAAAATTGATGAGCCTATTGCATTTTTACAAATCTTATTTTTGCTTTTCTATTACATATACATAACTGTACATTAGCTATTCTAAAGGAGTTCTCAGGAGCTTAGTGCAATTACATTTGGTGTGTTTCACAGTACACCTGTCATAAGACAATTATGTAGACTGCCACCACTGAATTTTCCTTTTGAGAATGTTAGTTCTCTGGCTGTGTGATACAAGGGCTTTCAGAGTTACTAACCTGGAAAAAAAAAGACAAAGGCCAAACAAAGATAACAAGAATTTTCAGGAAAAAAAACACCAATTGCAGATTCCATACTTTTCTCTGGTTTACTTGCATATCTTAACTCTAAAAATTAACAATTTACAGCCCTAAAAGTAATTCCACGATACAGCCAAAATGCAGTGGTGCAAGAAAAAAAAAAGTACATTGTGAAGATAAATATAAAGACACCACCAGCCGAAATTAAAGGATAACTTCACCTTTTGTAACATATTCAGGATGTAACATGTTACGGATGCACCAGCCCTTGCACCCCCCCCCCAAATCCCCGGTTTTGACAGCGAGTGGGCGATCTTTCCCCACTCGCTGTCGCAATCTAAAAAAAAAACAAAAAAAACGCTGTGTCGTTCATTCACAGTGTTCTGTGAATGTGAATACTACAAGTACCGGCAGCCTTTGCTGTTACGCGCTCTAGGTAGTTCATTGAGCTTCCTTTTAGAGTTTAACTACATGCCCATATCAGAGGTACGGGCAGACAGCCACACAGTCTGCAGGACTATGGCATTGCATCCGCAATCTGCTTTACAGGCTCCTAACAAAAAAATAAAATTTAAATAAAATAAATGCATATCTTTTACCTGCAAAAAAAATGTGCATTGATAGTTTTTTTTTGTAAAGGTGAACTTATCCTTTAACTAGGCCTTGCATGTGCATCTAGTGAGATCAACATCATTGATTGGTTGCACGGCTTAGGGGTAGGAGAAGCATATCAGGTGTCCATGACTTATCTTTTTATTTAGTTATTATTATTATTTTTTTATTATCAATTACAAACTACACACACAAGTTTTGAAAAACATGAACACATTGACACATATTTACATCAAGCTGATGTGTTACATTTTTCCATAAAAAATTTTTTTAACTGTACCATGCAAAAATGTAAAAACAATATTCTATTGTAATTAACAAAGAATTTGCAATGCCCTTTTGCTGTCCATGGAATTCTTGAATTCCCTGTGAAACTGTAGTTCTGGAGCAGGTATATTTTAATATCTTTAGTACATTAAGAAAGCCTACTTCTTTTTTATGTTACCTTAGCTGCCATTAAAGTCTTATTAAACCCTCAAATCTATAGCCTCGTACACACGGCCGAGAATCTCGTCAGGAAAAAACTCGTCGTTTTTCTTGACGAGATTCTTGGACAAGAAACTTGTCCCGGCCGAGTGTACACACGCTCATTTCAAAGAACCCGCGGTTCTTTGAATAGAGCGAACGCGGTGACGTCATCGACTACGACGAGCGTGCGCTCGTCACATTCGATGCCGTCACCGCCATCTTGCTACACCCTACCTATGCCTAGGAAGCTAGCGCGCATGCGTCAAAGTCATTTCGAGCATGCGCGGGTTTCCACGGCGACAGGTAAGTGTACACACACTCGGGTTTCTCGTCGAGAAACAGGCTGACGAGAAACCCGACGACAAAATAGAGAGCAGGTTCTCCATTTTTCTTGTCGAGATTCTTGTCGGTTTTCTTGACGAGAAAACTGAAAGCCGTGTACACACAACCGATTTACTCGGCAAGAAAGCTCTGCCAGCAAGTTTCTTGCTGGTTCTTGCCGAGAAACTCGGTCGTGTGTACGAGGCTTATGACTGGGGAGAAAGGGGATCAGCAACATACCAGAAATTGTCAGCACTGGGATTTCCCATCAGTTCGGCATGGTCACAGCAGCAAGTGATCAGTGGGGTCAGGTATTTAAAGCAGCATACAATACTTTAAATTTCACTTACCGTATATACTCGAGTATAAGCAGAGTTTTTGAGCACATTCTTTTGTGCTGAAAATGCCCCCCTCGGCTTATACTCGAGTCTGTGTTCATCTTCACTTTTGTGCGCCTGATCCCAGCTAGCCGTAGGTCCCCTGGACCCCAAACTTGGCACACATGTAGCCCCACTCTTCCTCTACAAGTGTGAAAAGTTTGTTGTCCGGGGGGCACCGATTTTTCAAAGCCGGGCACCCCTTCCATAGACTCCCATGTTAAACGTCAGTCTAGTCACACAGCGCCGGAGATCAGGTAGGGAGATTGGACACAGTGAGGCGTGGGGCACAGTGAGGCACAGTGAGGCATGCAGATGGACACCTTAGGCTTATACTTGAGTCAATACGTTTTCCCAGTTTTTTGTGGTAAAATTAGGTGCCTTGGCTTATATTCGGGTCGGCTTATACTCGAGTATATACGGTACTTTACAAAGCTAATGTGGGCACAATTTACTTTCAAGGTTCACTATAACACGTGTAAACAAGCATACTTTTGTATGGTATTTATAATATGCATGTTGCATTGAGGTCGATATATAGTCATGTAAAAAGTGAGTATAACCCATGTTTAACCTTTTCAACATATTTCAACAGGCACACAGTGGATCTTAGTTTAACCGCTTCAGCCCCGGAAGATTTTACCCCCTTCCTGACCAGAGAACTTTTTACAATTTGGCACTGCGTCTTTTTAACTTACAATTGCGCGGTCGTGCGACGCTGTACCCAAACAAAATTTTCGTCCTTTTTTCCCCACAAATAGAGCTTTCTTTTGGTGATATTTGATCATCTCTGGGGTTTTAATTTTTTGCGCTATAAACAAAAGAGCGACAATTTTGAAAAAAAAAGCAATATTGTTTACTTTTTGCTATAATAAATTTCCCACATTTTTTTAAAAAAAAATATTTTTTTCCTCAGTTTAGGCCAATATGTATTCTTCTACATATTTTTGGTAAAAAAAAAAATTGCAAGCAGCATATATTGATTGGTTTGCGCAAAAGTTATAGCGTCTACAAAATGGGGGGTAGTTTTATGGCATTTTTATTATTTATTTTTTTACTAGTAATGACGGCGATCTGCGATTTTTATTGGGACTGCGATATTGCGGCGGACAAATTGGACACTTTTGACACGATTCACATTTATACAGCGATTAGCGTTATAAAAATGCACCGATTACTGTATAAATGTCACTGGCAGGGAAGGGGTTAACACTAGGGGGCGCTCAAGTGTTCCCTCACTGTGTTCTAACTGTAGGGGGGATGGGACTTACTAGGGGAAGAGAGATTGGTGTTCATACTTTGTATGAACACACGATCAGTCTCTTCTCCCCTAAGAGAACCGGGCTCTTGCATCGGCTCTGGGGGCGCCCCTAGTGGCCAAAAGGCAAAGCGACGTAAGGCAACGTCGCTTCGCCCAGCTGTGGCATTCTGCGGCAGTAAAACTGCGGCGAAAGCTCGGCAAGTTGTTAAACAGTGCCTACTAATAAAGCTGATATACTTGCCTTTTTCAATAATTGTTTCAGCAAAAAATTTTATAAATATAATAGCGTACATTTTTAGCAGAAATAATTTCTTATAGGAGCTTGGCATAACTAACCACCGTTATTTGATATGGACTAGGTATCATTTTTGACCACTGCTCTATGCAAAATTCCTTTGGGTTACCTTGCGTAACCTGCCCATTCCAAATTCCCTCACAACATTTCAATGGGATTCAAATGAAGACTTTGAATAGGCTAGTCCAAAGCCCTCAATTTCTCCAAATTAAAGTGGTTGTATACCCACAAATATGAAATGCACCTACAGGTAAGCCTACATTAAGGCTTACCTGTAGGTGCTTGCAATATCTAAGAGACCTACACGGTCTCAGAGATATTTGCAAAAAAGAGTGCACCGCTATCTACGGCGCTTGGGCGCCGTAGATAACGGCGCAGGCGCACTGAGCGCGGAGGCTCTTTGAATGGCAGTCTGCCGGACACTGCCGGAAATCGCGCATGCGCGGGGATCGTGCTGTTCCCCGCGCATGCGCGGGAGTGACGTCATCGCCGCTCCGGCCAATCACAGCGCCGGAGCGGTGATACCCGGAAGTCACTCCGGGTATCATGGATGCGACGGAGGACGTGTCCGAGGACCGCTTCGGGGGCTTCGATCTAAGGTAAGTGATTGATAATGAGCTAGTATGCTAGTCATACTAGCTCATTATGACTTTGCCTTGCAGGTTCTGAAAAAAAAAAAAAAGTTTTGCGGTATACAACCGCTTTAAGTCATTCCTTGGTGGATTTGCTAGTGTGCTTCAGATGATCATAATAAATATCAAATTCCTTTTTCAACTTCAACTTTGGGATAGATGGCTTCACATTCTCAAGCTTTGATATGATATGATGCAGAATTCATAGCTGACTCGATGGCTACAAGCAGTCCAGGCCCTGACCATACTATTGCCACCAATAGCATGGTCTGAACTGAAGGCAGCATTTTCTCCTGAAATGCTGCCTTCAGTTTGCAGCAAACATATCTACTGTTACTGTAGCCAAACAACTATCTTTAAGTCACCAATTTCCAGCACATGCTCCAGAAGGTCTGTTTTTTGCCTTGATGACAAACTGTAGTCTTGCTCGAATGTTCTTTCTCTTACCGTCCATTGACTGACACAGAATCTTCAATCTTGACAAAGTGGGTCATGTTCCTGCTCATAGGAGAAGACTAGGCAGAATGTTAGATGTTTTAACATACATTCCATTACCAGAGCTGAACAGTCCCTCCCAGGGGGTGGTCCCTCTGGACATAACCCTCCTACCTGCAGCCTCAGTTTTTTTTCTGCCTAGCAGAGGAGAGGACGTGGCTCTCTTCGGAGCCAGTCTCTTGAAGAAATATTTTTATTCTTTGATTAGTACCTTCGTACGGGGGGGGGGGGGGTCCGCCATGTGCTCCCCCCTATTAAACCACCTCTTCCTCCTTGGGATTTGAATTTGGTGCTCTCGGTTTTTCAGGAACCTCCTTTTGAGAACATCAGAGAGATTCCTCTCTTAACTTTGTCTCAGAAGGTGGCTTTCCTAGTAGCCATTATTCTGTCAGAAGGGTTTCTGAATTGGCGGCCTTGTCTTGCAAACCGCCATACTTGGTCCTGCACAAGGATAAGGCGGTGCTACGCCCGCAGCCTTCTTTTCTCCCGAAGGTGGTCTTGGCCTTCCACCTTAATGAGGACATCATACTTCCATCTTTATGTCCTCATCCTTCGCATCCCAGAGAGTTTGCACTCCACACGTTGGACGTGTTACTTGCCTTGTGGGTGTACCTGTCTGCTACGGCTTCGATTCGGAAGATTGACTTGCTGTTTGGCCCTGGTTTGGACCAGACACAGACACAATCGGTTTCGTCTGACACCATTTCCCCGTGGATCAGGCAGACTGTCATACAGGCCTATGCCCTTTTTTTTTAAAGGTAAGTTTTTATTACGTTTTTTTTCAAAACAAGACATACAATAGACAATAAACAGACACTCGTGGAGCGAACATCGCCCAATCCAGTACAGTGCAAAAAATTTCTTTTAGAAAGCTGGTAAACAATTGGCATATATCAGGAAGACAATATTTAGTCACATTTTTAAGGAGCAGGAGAGACAGTGCTCTCAGAATCAAACCAGTAGCCCCAAACCTTCCTGAATTTTTTTCGGACACCCTCTAGCCTCATATGTCAGTTTGTATAATGATACAGCATGGTTAATATTTGTGAGCCAGAAGGCAATAGTGGGCAAGGATGGAGACTTCCAATGGAAGGTTATTGCTTTCTTAGCATAAACAATACTATTCTCAGAAATGTTTGTGTACTCTCGGATATACTATCATCATCAATATAGCCCAGTAAACACCTTAAAGGATTACAGACATTAGGTAATTGTGTCAATGAACTAATGAAGGCCGTGACCTCCGACCAGAACTGCCTGATCGGAGGACACTCCCACATTAAATGAAAGAACGTGCCATCAGCCATGCCGCAACGAGAGCATAATGCAGAGGGCAATCTATTCAGTTTAAATAGTAAGCATGGAGTAAAGTAGGATCTGTATAAAAATTTAGTTTGTATTACTTTATCACGAGAAGAGATGACAGAGGGAACCTGGAGGGGCAAAAGCTCCTGCCATATTTCCTCCATCAGTTTAGGGATATCAGCTCTCCAGCTGGCAGCCGTCTTGCACAGCCTTTGAGTCGTGGAATGCAGAAGGGACCTATAATATGTAGAGACTAGCTTGGTGTGAGAGGAGTCGGTCAACATACGTTCCAGTGGGGAGAGTTGAATGGATATGTTGCGAAGACCAAACTGCGTTGCTGCAGTGTGGCGTATCTGTAGGTAGAGGAAGTAAGCTGTGCGTGGTAGATTGTAATCTCTACGAAATTCATCAAAAGAACGAAACACGTTGTCTGAGAATAAATGCAAAATAGTTTTTGACCCCCTTTTCGACCAGAATCCCCCGTCAGATCTGCGGAAGAACTCTGGTAGAGTCGGGTTCCCCCAGAGTGGAGTGTTCGGAGAGTAAGTATTACTGTCAGTGAACGACTGTAGTTTTGTTAGCTTAATAAGCCTAAAGCCCCGTACACACAATCGGTTTGACTGATGAAAACCGTCCGATGGATGGTTTTCATCAGACCAACCGATCGTGTATGGTACCCATCGGTCTTTTTTCCATCGGTTGGAAAAAATAGAACTTGTTTTAAATTTTTCCGATGGATAAAAAACCGATGGGAATTTCCGATCGTCTATGGGCAAGTCCATCGGTTAAAATACCCACGCATGCTCAGACTGAATTAGGAGACGGGAGCGCTCGTTCTGGTAAAACTAGCGTTCCTAATGGAGAGAGCACATTCGTCATTCTGCAAGTTATTGCTTCGTTTAATGCAGCACATGATTTGTTGCTTTAGAACGGTCTTTAAAATGTCATTTTGGCAGCAGATCTTTCTCATAAGTTCTGACAAACGTATGTCTTTCTTCTTTCTTGTGATCTTTGGAATAATTTGTTTAATTCTTCAAGGCCGACCTCCCAAATTACACCTTTTTTTTTGTTTTTGTCTTTAAATTTGTTGTGCATTTTTTGGTGTGTCAATTTCTCAGAACAACATATTCTTTTTATTTTTTACTCATGGAGGGTGGTGTCCCTTGTTATTAATTACACATTGTATTTATGAAATCTTATTGCTACTTCCAAAAAAAAACACATCAGGCATGTATGTTGGCTGAAATCAAATTTCCCATTTATTTCGGAAAAAAAACAAACAAAAACCGAAGGGCAACTATTCCGGAATTAGCAGAGAATATAAAGTCATTAGATCCCAAATGCAGACCTGACTATGATCAATAATAAAATCAACAACAGCATGAAATCAGGAGCAGCAGCCAAAGACATACATCATCCCAAGCTGTGGTACTCCATCAACCTTCAATTTCTGGATGAGCAGCTCAAGGCCAGGGAATCACCTCCTGCTCTTCCCTGTAGCCTTCCTTCCACGCCTCTCTGCAGCGTTCTCTCCACGGCCCCGTCCACGCACCCTTGCAGGCTGGGCCACTGTGGGTGGTGATGTGGCAGGAGGAGGAGGAGAAGGAGGAGAGGGATTGGCCTGCTGCGAGATATGGGTGGCCTCAGTCAGCAGCCCCCTCGCCCCCATGTGTATGGCCATATATATAAGGTGCTCACAAAGGGCCCGTTGTCCCACCTCCATTCTGAGCAACTTATCCGCCAGATAGGTGCTAAACCCCTCCGTAGGGTTGAGGGGGGCCCTCATGATAGCAGCAGCCTCCTGAATCATCTTTAGTGACTCCTCCTCCACTTGTGTCATCCGCCGTTGTTTTGGCGGTCTGACGTGGAGGGGAGCCACTTGGGAGACGGTGCTGCCACTAGGCCTGGGGACCTGCTGAGTCCCACTTGGCCCTGCCTCCTCCTGCCTGCCACACTCCTGACCCTCTTCCTCCTGGCTTGCCTCATCCTGTTTTTAAAAGAAAATGAAAAATTTGATTATTTGGGGAATCTCTCACACACAATTTTGATCTCTTTCCTGTTTTTTTTTTGTTGGGGGGGGGGGGGGTATGATATCATTTATGGCTAATCCAAACAGTTCAACACAATATTACTTAGTGGACAATAATTATGATCAAAAATACTATACCTGGCTGAAGATCTGGCTCTTCTAGCTCGGGAGGCTCCTCCTCCGCCTCTGCAGGGGTGGAGGGAAGGGTGGAAGGAACGCTGGAAGGAACAGTTGAGGGAAGGCTGGAAGGAAGGGTTGAGGGAAGGCTGGAAATAGATTCCCTGGCCTCGATCTGGTCATCCAGAAATTGAAGATGTCTGTAGTACCACAGCTTTGGCTTTACTACATCGTCGGCTGTTGCTCCTGATCTCTTTGACTGGCGCACTTCCTTGTATTTTTTTTTATAGGAATTACGCAGGTTGTTGATTTTATTATTGATCATAGTGTAGTCTGCATCTGGGATCCATGGCTTCATATCCTCTGCTAACTTGATAATAGTTGCCCGACGTACATCACTCTTGTGGTACGCAGGGTGTTTCAGTTCCCACAAGTTGCGCTGTTCCTTATATTTTTTTATAAAAATCAGCATCACCTCCGGCTCTCGTAGTTTCTGCATCTTTTTGGAACAACAAGTAAAAAACAAAAGAAAAAAAGTAAAGGATCAGAATTGATTCTCCTCAACTTATCACAATATTGCCCTTTACAATCATGAAACATTAGAGGCCACTGCAGGCCCGAGTTCCCTTCTTACCTTAGTTCACTTTGTTGGTTCACTTCCGGTTGTCCTTACTCCGCACATCCCTAATAACTTCTTTCCCCTTTTTATACCCTGCGCATGCGTGTAACTCCGCCCTCGTCGCCCGCCCATGACGGACTTTTTCAGCATTTCCCCGCCCCTTAACGATCGGCGCACAGTGTGAGACGGCGACATGTCGCAGATACAGGTGGCTTCTTTAGTTGAAATTACCGATGAGGAAAGCCCGGAGGCGGAAACGTCACGATCCAGTAAAAAAAGATACAAGGCGACTAATATGTCTTTTTCTGAGATGGCGGAGATGGTGGACATTCTGCGGAGGAAGGATTACGACGGCAAGCATGGCCCATACGACACCCCTAATCTCCGGAAGTCACAAATTATGGACAAAGTGGCGAAGACTCTCTATAAAAAATATGGGGTCAGGAGATCCAAGGAACAACTCCGTAAAAGGTGGTCAGACCTGAAGCTCAGGGAGCCGGATCAGTATAGGAAGCTTATAAAAAGCATTGAAAAAAGTAAGTTTATTTTACTGTGTTCTTTCACATTGTAATATGTATTCTTCCATGTTTTGCACCATGTGCTTGGCTTGACTGGTTTCACATTTTAAAATCTCAACTTTTATGTTAAGTGGAGAGTCCACTTATTTGCTAAATGTGTTTAAAAAAAAATTGCTGCTCTTCCCCCAAACATGTTTGGCACATATCCACATAAACTACATGTGGGCATGCCTCATTTTACTTCAACAATGTTTATCTACACATTGTTGGCTAGATGATGTGTTGTAAGGAAATTTAGAATGTGAATGAAAGAATAAACTGTATTCTGGGTAAAGGAGATGACACTCCAGCAGTTGTGTACTCTTTTTTTTTTGTTCTTCATAAAGATACTATACTCTGGGCCACATGACCAAATTTCTTAACGGTGTCACACACAGGTGGTCCAGTGGATACCTTGGTGGTTATCCAAGTGAATTTGTGAGTGTCCTCCAAAATAACATGTTGCTTTGTTAGTTTGCAAGATCTCATATGTTCATCTTGAAACTCAGGGCCAAATATCAATTGGACCCCACTTTAAAACATTGAGAATCCATTTTCAGGCCTAAAAAGTTTGTGGGCTAAAGGATGCATTTTTTTTTTCTATTCCCATAGGGGAGAGGAGAGTGGGAGGACACCATGCTCATGAGACGAGGAACCCAACACCACAGAAACTCCCCGAAGATCCCAAAGCAGACAAAGTTCAGCAGGTTCAGGAAGCGGAGGGGGAGAAAGTGGAGGTGGAGGTGGGGACAACAGGTCAGTGTCTGTCACCACAACTTCAAGGTAAATACAGATGTAGGCCTGCATAGTTTTAAAATATTTGTTTCTTTTTAGGGACTGAACGTGGGGGTGTGTCAGGAAGTCCAAATCCTCCATTCTCGAGTGCCAGCGCCAAAATAATCATTCAGGAAATCATGGAATGCAGTAGCGAAATGGACATTATGAGAAAGAGAATGATTGTGATTGAGCAAAAATATAAAAACATGATAGATATTTTGGGGAGAATAGTGTGACACCCCCCCCCCCCCTTTTTGTGTGTTTTGTTATGTGTCTGAATTTTTCTATGGGCTTTCCACAAGCCCAAATGTGAAGATGCACACACTGAAGACTCAACATGTGCTATCTGCCGTCACAGAATATCTATGTCCCTGTTTTGGGGGTGCAACCTCTTCCTCCCTCCTCAAGTAGGGGAGAGGAAGGGTTTTCACCCCCAAAGCACGTCCATTGATCCCCCATGATGGCAGATAACACATGTTTACCCTAGCCATGGGATCATGTTGAAGATACCCATTTGAGCCCCAAAAAGAAAGTGTGGTTCTTCACATTTGGGATGGATCAGGGCTAACATCACCCCATCTCCTGTTTGTATTTTTCACTGTGTTATTTTATTACTTTTTAATGAAAAAAAATTTGTGGAGAATTTTCTTAAAAAATTGTGCAACAAGCAGCAGCAGTACACAATGTTGTTGAGTTTATAATCCACCAAATTTATAGCTGTCTTGAACAGGCGGAACCGGCTGGCCATTATCCCGAAGGCATTCTCCACAACTCTCCAGGCTCTGGCCAGCCGGTAATTAAAAACCCTCCTCTCCGGGGTGAGGGTGCGTTGGGGAAACGGCCGCATGAGGTGTGGTCCTAGTCCAAAAGCTTCATCCGCAATGAAAACGAACGGTAGCCCTTCCACGTTCTCTGCATCTGGAGGCAGTGCAAGACCCCCAGCCTGCAGACGGTAAGCGAACTCCGTCTCAGCGAATACTCCGCCATCGGACATCCGGCCGTTCTTCCCCACGTCCACATACAGGAACTCGTACCGTGCCGACACCACCGCCATTAACACTATGCTATTAAAACCTTTGTAGTTAAAATAGTATGACCCCCGAACGGGGTGGCGGCACTATGTGGACGTGCTTCCCATCAATTGCCCCTCCGCAGTTGGGGAAATCCCACCGCTGGGCAAATTGGGAGGCCACAGTCAGCCATTCCTGTGGTGTGCTAGGGAACTGTGGAGTCAAACAAAAAGAAGACATTAGTACGGTTTATGTTTACAGTGCAAGCAGATTACACACAAAAACATTGTTGACCAACATCATTCTAACATTATTATTTAGGGGAGTATTTCCTACCAATAAACAAAGGCCCACTTAGCAGATGCCTCACCCCCGCTGAGTGGCCATTCTAAAATAATCTAAGGGGGGGGGGGGCTAAGGTGATTGTGGGGGATCCAAAAAAAAAGGCTCTACCACTCCGCTGAGCTTGATTGAGAACTAAAAAATTCTTTACATCTTTAGGGGGGGGGGGGAGGGAGGGTTGTCAAACTACGCGGGCAATGACCCCAAAAAAAGGAAAAGGAAAATAGAAGGCTAGCTGGGTTTGCGCCCACGATAGCATGCTGGAGAGGTTAGTGAAGGGAAATAGGCATGTAGGGCCCAAAAAGGCATTTACAGGTAAAAAAAATGCATGGGGAAAATGGGGACATTACCAGGATATTACAAACAGGCAAATTTGGGTTAGGAGGGAAAAAATAAGAAGATTCAAAAACAATCAAAACATATAATGTGAGGTTAAAGGAGCAAAATTACCTTCATATAGTCCTTCTGCAGGACCTGAATGATGGCCGAACACGTCTCAGGGATAATGATCCCGAGAGCCTGGGGGGAGATGCCTGTTGAGAACTTGAGGTCCTGCAAGCTTCTCCCAGTCGCCAGGTATCTCAACGTGGCAATAAGCCTCTGCTCGGCCGTGATGGCCTGGCGCATCACAGTGTCCTGCCTCGTTATATAGGGGGACAGCAAATCCAACAGACAGTGAAATACGGGGTCTGTCATCCTGAGATAATTCCTGAAATCATCAGGATTATTCTCATGGATTTCCCGCAGCAGAGGCATATGAGAGAATTGGTCCCGCTGGAGCAACCAATTCTTAGTCCATGAACTCCTCCTCACCCTGTTTCACAGACTGAACTCGGGTTACTAAGTTAACTGCAACACCAAGCCCAAAGCCAGCACGAGCTCGAGAACGCACTTCAAACATGGTTTTAAACCGGTCGGCTGGTCAGAACGCACTCAAACAGAACGCACCATGGAACAGCAAGGCCTGAGAAGAACGACCTGAAAAACAGTAAATGAACGGCCAAGAAGGCACTGCAAGGAAGTAACGACCTGACTGCACGCACTGAATCACAAATACAAAACCCACAAGCACAAACTGAACACCAGGAAACGATCTGCAAAGCACGGAGACTGAAAAGCGCGAATCGGCTCTCACCAAACTTTTACTAACACGCGGTAACACGAAATCAGCAAAAGCAGCCCAAGGGGTGGCGCCATTAGATTTGTTCGGCCCTTTTATAGCGCATCGTACGTTTTGTACGTGCCGTCGTTTTTTAAACTGATGGTGTGTGGCCAAGATTGATGAAAAACAGTTTCATCGGATTTCCGATGGCCAAATCCATCGGACGAAAATCCATAGGTTATCCGATCGTGTGTACAGGGCTTTATAGTCATTGCCAGGACACTCGTACCCTCCCGCCCTCTAAAGGACATACGATAAATCAGGTTCTGCAGGGATTCATAGGAGGTAAGGATAGCAGCCTCCAAGCCAGTGGCTGCGTTGTTGGCTTCAGGAAAAAAACACCAATGTGCATGAGCTAATTGTGAGGCAATATAATAGGTGTGGAGGCAGGGTAAGGCCAATCCCCCCTCCAGTACCGGTAACTGGAGGGTGGTCTTGGCAATCCTGACTACTCCCCCCCTCCATAAAAAGGAAGTAAGGATGGAGTCTATTTCTTTAAATTTAAGCTTAGTGACATATATTGGTGAATTACCCAATACATACAGAAATCGTGGCAGGAATATCATTTTAAAAATATTAATCCTGCCCAATAAGGTAAGTGGGAGATTTGCCCAGGTTTTGAATGTGGTCTTCATTCTCCCTATAAAGGGGTCTATATTGAGTTTAGCGTAAGATGTAATAGGGAGCTGTACCATAACTCCTAAATATCGGAAGGAGGTGACTATTTGTAGTGGGCAAGAGGAAGTTAGCCTGGGTGGGTCTGTCTGGTCAATCTGAAATAGGATGGACTTGTCCCAGTTAACCCGGAGAAATGCCCAAACTTGCCAATAATCTCCAGCAGGACTGGGAGAGACGACTGGGGGTCCGACAAATAGATCAACATGTCGTCAGCATAAAGAGACACCTTCTCCTCCAGACCCCCAATCGTCAGTCCCACAACCTCCCCGCAAGATCTTATCAGTGCTGCCAAGGGCTCTATCGCCAGTGCAAAGAGCAATGGTGACAGAGGGCACCCCTGCCTGGTGCCTCTCTTTAATCGGAAAGGGATCAGACACGGCCGCGTTCACCCTCAGTCGAGCAGTGGGTTTAGAATATAACAGCTGGACCCATCTGATGAAGGTATCGCCAAAACCAAACTTTGCCAGGACCTCCAGCAGATAAGGCCATTCGACTGAATCAAATGCCTTGTGTGCGTCCAAGGCCAGAACAGCCCTGGAACCCATCTCCGCATGAGTGGCCTGAAGATTGGTGAACAATCTCCGCAGGTTGATGGAGGTCGATCGCCCAGGGATGAACCCAGTTTGATCCGCACCAATAATGGTAGTAATAACTGTGTTCAATCGCCGGGCGACCACCTTGGCCAAAATCTTAACATCTGGAGTTGATGAGTGATATTGGTCTGTAAGATTCGCATAGGAGGTGATGGGGTTTTTCGCCTTCCTCTGGATCAACGGGGGGGGGGGGGGGGGTTAGATAGGTGGGATTACCACCGTCTTCACCAGGACCATCATCGGCATCACCATCATCACTCATCTTTACCCTATCATCATCATCATCCTCTTCTCAGGACTAGCATTAGTCGTCTATCAAATCGGATAACCAGGTAAGTATATCAGGCTCCTTCCATTAGCGGGAAGACTCAGGACAGCTTCAACAGCCTCCAGGGATTAGCAAGGAATCATCATCAGTAGGATCATCATCAACATTGGGATCATCATCGGATCATTATCATCAGTTGGATCATTCTCAACATGGGTATCATTAAATACTCAGCTGACACCATCCGAAGCTTAAAGAACTTCACCACTACACTACCGACACCCATCCAAAAAAAACGACAAAAAGAACGAATCCTAAGAATTAGTCAACTATCAACAGGAAAAAACATTAGAGCACCACGGCAACTACAACATCTATCAAGTGCCCTAATCAACACCAGATCGGCGGTCAAACACAGACAGGAAATCCATGATTTCATCACTTAACACAACATAGACTGCCTCTTCATCACGGAAAGCTGGCTAACACCCGACTGCAATACTATCCTAGCAGAACTAGTGCCGGAGAACTATCGCATCCTAACAGAGCAAAGAACAGGACAAAGAGGAGGAGGCCTAGCAGTAATTTACAAGGACCACCTTACGTTCATCAAACCAACTCTACAGAACGCATTACCTTTTATTGAAATGCTCACTTTGCAACTTCAAACGACACCCCAGGACACCGTCCACATACTGCTCTGCTACAGACCACCGGGACCAAAGACACAACTCCTCACACATTTCGATGAATTTTTCTCGACATACACCATGAAAACCAAAAACCTCCTGCTACTCGGGGACTTCAACCTCTGGGCCAACGCCCCTGAAGACCCTATCGCCACCGCCTGCATCGACCAACTAGAAAAACTAGGCTTGCAACAACTGGTAAATACTCCTACACATGTATCAGGTCACACTCTCGACCTAATCTTCAAACAAAATATGGACATTAACACACTGGACAACCAGCCTCTACCATGGACAGACCACCATGCCATCAAATTTACTATAACGACCAACACCACCGGCCAAAAATCAATACAATCAGCAACAACACACTGGACAAGATCACAGAAGAAACTATACTCAGAACTTTTCAAAACCACACTACGGAACAATATGGAAATGCTAAACCAAAACCACTCAAGAGAAGAAACACTCAACTCCCTGAACAAAGCTTTGCTACAGACAGCAGACACGGTAGCTCCAAGACGCAGAGCACTCATCCGCAAAAACAACTCGGGCTGGTTCAATGACGCCCTTACTTTACTGAAACAAGAACGCAGAAGAGCAGAAGGAGCATGGAGAAGAAATTCAACAAAGGAGAACTACACAATCTACAAAGCACTCACCAGGAAATATCATAAAGCAATCTTCAAAGCAAAAAAAAGACCATTTCACTAACACCATCGCAAAAGCCCTAAACCGCCCCCGCGAACTCTTCAGACCAGTGGCCCAGACCATGAATCCCACCTTCAGCAAACGAAACACAGGAATTCTGCAATGAACTGTCCAATTTTTTTTATCAACAAAATCGATAACATTAGGAAAATAATTCAGCAGGAAAAATCAAACAACCCCACACGGCCAAAGGAAGAAAAGAACCAGATAAATAATCTGCAACCAAAGAAATTTACTCTGGTCCCAATTACAATCGACACTACTAAAAACATCATCAGAAGCCTCTGAGATAGCACTTCACCGAACAACATTATTCCAGCAAAACTGCTGAAAGAATGTACCGACATCTTGGCACCCCTCATAACACACTTCATCAACCAATCGTTCAAAGAAGGTATTGTGCCGACTTCCCTTAAACAAGGAATAATCAAACCCCTCCTAAAGAAACCTAACCTTGACCCGAATGACCCAAATTTTAGAAGACCAGTAACAAGCCTGAACACCATCTCCAAGATCATCGAGAAAGTTGTAACACAACAGCTACAACTTCATTTGGATACCCACAAACGCCTGGATCCACTTCAATCGGGGTTCCGCCCAGGCCATGGGACGGAAACAGCACTTCTTAAAATATGGGACGACGCACTAGAAGCAGCAGATGACGGAGAATCGCGCCTCCTGGTGCTGCTGGACCTCAGTGCAGCCTTTGATACAGTAGATCACAAAATTCTACTTACGCGCCTCACCGAAGTAGCAGGAGTCGCAGACGAGGACCTACCATGGTTCACATCCTTTTTGGAAAACAGATCCCAGACAGTGAAACTGGGAGCCTTCAGCTCGGCACCACGCATAAATACATGCGGAGTCCCTCAAGGATCACCCGTCACCGGTACTCTTCAACATCTACCTCCGGCCACTCCTCAAAATCATCAGTCCTATGCAGACGACACTCAACTTTACTTTCGCATCAACAACAAAAAAGATCAATATTACGGACTTGAAAAATGCCTTACATTAATCAACAATTGGATGACAGAGAGCTCCCTCAAGCTTAATGCATCCAAAACAGAACTGTTCATTTTCCACGCAAACCGAATGGAAAACGCCAGGACCACATGGACGCCACCCACCATCCTTGGACAAAACATAACCCCAAGCACCAAAGTTAAAAGCCTGGGAGTCACCTTTATCTCAGATATGACTATGGACGCACAAATAGGATCAGTAGTCAGCGGATCGCACCACCTTCTCCGCCTGCTACGAACACTTATCCCCTTCATCCCAGAAAAAGACAGAGCAGTAGTAGTCGGAACCATCATCAATTCCCGTCTTGACTACGCTAACTCCCTCTACCTAGGACTACCCAAATACCAGATTGCACGTCTACAAGTCATCCAAAACACAGCAGCCAGACTGGTAACAGGGAAAAAACCGTGGGAATCAATCACATCATCCCTGAGAAGCCTCCACTGGCTATCCGTAAAGGATCGAGTCACATTCAAGACCCTTTGCCTCACCCACAAATGTGCACAAGGAAAAGCACCTCAATATCTATGCGAAAAAATAAAACACTACACCACTACTCGCGACCTTCGATCAACCAACCAAAACCTCCTCCACATCCCCAAGACGCGCTACAAAGCCAAGGGAGAACGAAGGTTTGCTGTCCTAGGACCAAGGCTATGGAATGGGCTACCCACAAATATCCGCATGGAAGAAAATCATCGGGCCTTCCGGAAAAAACTAAAGACCCATCTCTTCTAATGATCTCAACGACACTGGATGCCAAGCGCCTTGAGGCGATTTAGTTCGCAATTGCAGCGCTATACAAGTTCTCACTCACTCACTTATGTGGTTTAGGAATGAGGACAATCAATGCCTCCGACATAGAGGGGGGTAGCTGTCCCGTTTTCATAGCAAAATCATATACCCTGCTTAGATGGGGTATAAGCAAATCTTTGTATTGCAAATACCACTCGATGGGGAACCCATCCAGTCCCCGCGTTTTGTTTCTGGCAAAGGACTGGATAGCCTCCCCAATTTCCTCAGGTTGTCAGAGGAGCGTCAAGATCTGACACCTGCTGGGTCTGAAGTCTGGGCAACGAAATGTCCGCAAGATAGTCATCAAATTCCACAATCGTGTAGTGAGCTCTAGTAGCATATAGGGAGGAGTAAAAGGAAATAAACGCTTCCATGATCTCATTGTTCTGTTCTACCACTATGCCCTCTGCGCTCTTAATTCTGGGTATGCTGCATGGCTGATAGTCAGGTTTAGAAAGATATGCCAACAAATGGCTATTCTTGTCACCAAACTCAAAGATTCGCTGATTCTGGTATAACAGCTTCTTCTGGGTGCGCTCCAAAAGCACTAGGTCCAATTCTCTGGACCCATGCTTCCAGGGAGCATGTGTCTCAGGAGAGGGAGTCGCGGTATAAGTGGCTTCTGCCTCCCTGAGAGCCCCCTCTGCATCCATCAACTTGGACATAGAGGCCTTGCGTGTCTGACCAACCGCCACAGCAAAAGAGACACGTGTAGTGGCCTTAAAGGCATCCCATACCACTGGAACGGATGCACACACTGTTTATTAAGTAGCCAGTATGATTTCATCTCCGTCATACATTGGTTCACCACGATTTCATCCGCCAACCACAGTGGGCTCAGTCGCCACACCCGATAGGAGGAGGGGCCCAGGGCGAGGTCCACCATCAAAGGAGAATGGTCGGATATCGCCCTAGGGAGGTATTTAACCTCTGACACCATGGAAAGTAGATCCGACGAGACCAGACACAAATCTATACGAGACAGAGTACCGTGTGACTCAGAGTGACACGAATACTCCCTCCTGTCCGCATGCTTCCACCTCCAGGCCTCTACCAAGTCAAATTGATTTAAGAAGGAACCCAGGGGAGTGGGGGGTAATGAAGAACAACGTAATCTGTCTATGGAATTATCCAGTACTGTATTATAGTCACCCGCTATTAGTAAAGGACCCTCTGCTATCGCCAGAATGGAGGTCATAACCCTTTCAAAGAACAATTTAGTGATGGGGGAGGGGCATACAGGCTAGTCACGGTATATGGTCTTCCCCTAAGTTCGAGTACAACAACTACAAAACACCCTTGCGGGTCCAGTTTAACATGCTTAATACTAACCGGGGCTGATTTGGCTATTAGGATGGAGGTCCCCCTGGCATATGTGGAGTATGTAGAATGGAGGGCGTAGGCTATTTTTGACCGTTTGAGGGCCATGACTCTAGAGCCCTGGAGGTGGGTTTCCTGAAGTAGGATTACATGCAGATTGTGGCGTGCCAAGTAGTCAAACATCAGAGATCTTTTCACCTTGGAATTCAGCCCCCGTACATTCCAAGACACTAAACGTAGCTTAGACATAGGGAGGCGTAAAGCACAAGATTAACCGTACCCACTTCCCATGGCCCGCCGGACACAAGCAAGGCCCGAAGTCCCGCGAACCAGGGGAAGCGTGCAAGGTACAAAACAGGTCAAAAAGATAAGGCAAGACCATAGGAAATAAAGTGATCAGATGCATATCATAAGGGTCAGTTATACCAGCCTGTAAATGGAAATGCACAAATGGATACCAGTACTGCAGAACAAAACACATAAAAATAAAAACTTCAAACAAAAATCCCCAAACATCCCCACCCACCCTAACCCTCCCGGCTCCCAAACCCAAACATATGAGAGCTTTGTTCCCAAAACCAAAACTGCAAAGCAGGGGGGTCATGACACAGACCCCAAACTAACCAACCCTGAGGAGCGTTAAAGTCCCTTAGACGCGGGCTACCATCCGTGACCGCACAGGACAAGTATGCTAGTTGACCCTGAGTCTGAAGGAAAAAATGCAGCAGTCACCCAGATCAAACAAGTAGGAAACAAACAGAGTTAGTAGAATGTAGTTCGCCACTTTCATATAACTGTAAAGAGGGAAGTGAGATGATCACAGGCGTAAGGATTTCCAGGCCCACTCCTACCCCCCCTCAGCTGTCCTTTGCTGGAAAGGGGTAACGTAGGCCACATAAGGCACAAGGTGTAGCTATCAAAAAATGCAGGTTAGGTGCGATGTCAGCGTGGAGGAGATCTTTGATTCGGATTCCGGCGTTCAGGATGTCCCAGGGTATCCACCCAGTGAGATGCCTCCTTAGGATCCGTGAAGAAGTAGGCCTTGCCCTGGTAGACAATCCTCAATCGAGCAGGATATAGCATGCTGCGTTTAATAGCCAGGAAAGTGGCCCTCTGCTTTTGTGTAGCTACAGAGAAGTCAGGGAAAATAGTAATTCCACTCCCATTAAAGGACACCCTTCCCTTTTCTCTGGCAGCACCAAGAATTGCCTCCCTGTCCCTGAAGTGCAGGAGTTTGATGATCATGGCACGTGGCTGGGCCCCAGGTGGGAGGGGGCGCATAGGAACCGTGTGCTCGTTCAATGGCGAATAACAGTGAAAAGGTTGAAGCACAGAAGGTGGTGATTAGCCATCTTTCCATAAAGACCTCCAGGGTTCTACCCTCAGCCCTCTCTGGGAACCCCAGGAAACGTAAATTGCTCCTCCGTAAATGGTCCTCCATTTCAGTGAGCTTATCTGCTGTGTAATCCTGGGCCTGGCGTAGCTACCCAACAGAGCCCTGTAATGGACGGGTCTCATCCTCCAGCGTGCTAATGCACGGCTCAGCATTAGACACCCTGTGGCGGAGGTTATGGACATCTTGTTTTAGGAAGGATAAGTCAGTTTTTATGGAGTCCATTTGGGTGGTCAGGGAAGCATGGCTGTGCTGGATGGCCTCCATGATCTGGGACAGGGATGGCTCTGCCTGGCCTGCATCAGCAGTATCAGGGGCAATGTCCTCAGCTGGAGAGAACAGGAAAGGATCTTCCGGGCTTTGAACAGGGGGGGAACAGTGTGACTCACCCTTCCCTGCAGGCTTCTTTGTCAGTGCTGAGGAGCATGAGGATGGCTGGCTGCGTGTGTCTGCAGCAGCATGGTGACTGGTGCCATCTTGCCTCTGTTTGCATGACGGGGGCTGCGGGCCGGGTCCTGAGGCTTCCTCCATCAGTGGGCCATATTTTACCATCTCCTAGTGGGCACAAGGTTCCCTGGATGCTGTGGGGACAAACGGGATCCTCGGATGGCGAACGGATCAGCAGGATTCAGTCAGGATGTAAGCGGCATGGACGGAGCTCTGGCTAAGCACTTCCTCACATCCCGGTCTTGGCCACGCCCCCGGCCTATGCCCTTAAGGGGCGGGCGCCTCCCTTGCCGGTTACGGCGCATTCAACCAGGGCAATTGGTGCTTCCTGGGCTTTCCGACATCAAGCGTCTGTTGCACAAGTGTGCAAGGCGGCGACCTGGTCGTCCGCACATACCTTTTCAAAGTTTTATACGGTTGATGTGGCTGCATCTTCTGATGCTTCCTTCGGCCGCAAGGTTTTGCAGGCGGCTGTTTAAAGTTGCAACTCCTCCGTTGAGGAGCTCTGCTTGTTTGGGGTGTAGTTTGGTTTTTCCTTGATACTGTTCCCACCCCTCGTTCTTTGACACTGCTTTGGGACGTCCCACTTTGTCAAGATTGAAGATGCTGTGTCAGTCCATGGACGGTAAGAGAAAGGGATTTTTTTTTGTACTCTCACCATAAAATCCTGTTCTCTGACGTCCATGGACTGACACAGCACCAACCCCTCCTTTTTTGTGTTTGTATTGCTGTAATACGAACTGAGGCTGCTGGGTGCAGGTAGGAGGATTATGTCTGGCGGGACCGCCCCCTGGGCCAGCTGCCTAGTCTTCTCCTATGAGCAGGAACATAACCCACTTTGTCAAGATTGAAGATGTTGTGTCAGTCCATGGACGTCAAAAAAAATAATTTTACGGTGAGTACAAAAAAAAATAGGATTTTTTGTACTTACCGTAAAATCCGTTTCTCTGAAGTCTGAAGACTGACACAGCCTCTTCATACTTGACAAGTGGGTTTATGTCCCTGCTCATAAGAGAAGACCAGGCAGAATGTTAAATGTTATAATATAAATTATATTACCAGATCTGAACAGCTCCGCCCAGGGGGCAGTCCCTCCAGACATAACCCTCCTACCTGCAGCCTCAGTTCATAACAAAGCAGTACAAACCTTAAAAAGGAGGGGTAGGTGCTGTGTCAGTCCATGGACGTCAGAGAAACTGATTTTACGATGAGTACAAAAAATCCTATTTTCTCTTACCATCCATGGACTGACACAGCCTCTTCATACTTGACAAGTGGGACATTCCCAAAGCAGTGTCAAAAAAGAGGGGTGGTAACAGTACCAGGTCGCCGCCTTGCACACTTGTGCAACCGAAGCTTGATGTCGGAAAGCCGAGGAAGCACCAATTGCCCTGGTTAAATGCACCGTAACTGGAAAGGGAGGCCTTAAGGGTGTAGGCCTGTATGACAGTCTGCCGGATCCACCGAGAAATGGTGGCAGCTGAGACCGCTTGGCCCTGGTTTGGACCAGACACGGACACAAACAGGAAGTCAGACTTACGAATAGAAGCCGTAGAGGACAGGTACACTCGCAAAGCACGTACCACATCTAAAGAATTAAGCGCAAACTCTCTGGGATGCGATGGACGAGGACACAGGAATGGAAGAACAATGTCCTCATTAAGGTGGAAGTCCGAGACCACCTTCGGGAGAAAAGAAGGCCGTGGACGTAGCACCGCCTTATCCTTATGAAGGACCAAGTATGGCGGCTTGCAAGACAAGGCCGCCAAATCAGACACCCGTCTGACAGAAGTAATGGCCACTAAAAAAGCCACCTTCTGGGATAGAGTTAAGAGAGGAATCTCTCTGATGTTCTCAAATGGAGGTTCTTGAAGAACCGAGAGCACCAAATTCAGATCCCAAGGAGGAAGAGGTGGTTTAACAGGGGGGAGCACCTGGCGGACCCCCTGCACAAAGGTGCTAATCAAGGAATGATTCGCTATCGGCTGCTAAAAGAAGACTGCCAGAGCCGAAATCTGACCCTTGATGGTGCTTAAGGCAAGCTTTTGGGTCACACCACGCTGTAAAAACAACAGGATTCTGGGAACGGAATACGTCTGCGGACGCCAATCCGGCTCCTCGCACATGGCGATGTAGGCCCTCCAGGTACGATGGTATATCTTCCTGGAGGAAGATTTCCACGCCCTCAGCATGGTCGAAATGACCGAATACGAGAGACCTCGGTCCCTCAACACCTGGCTTTCAATAGCCACGCCGTCAAAGCCAGCGACTGTAAAAGCAGGATGAAGTATGGGACCTTAAGACAGAAGGTCCTCCCGCATTGGCAGACGCCAAGGAACGTCCGCCATGAGACGCACAAGATTGGCGTACCAATGACGCCGTGGCCAATCCGGAGAATGAGGATCACCGGAATCCCCTCGGCCTCCACCCTGCGAAGCAGGCGAGGAAGCAACTGCAGTGGAGGGTAAGCATACATCAGGCGATACCGACCCCATGGGGCAACCGTGGTCCAACGTCTGGCGGCTCAGATAGTCCGCCTGCCAGTTGTCTATTCCTGGGATGTAAACGGCCGACAGAGACGGCACGCTTCTTCCTGCCCACCTTAGGATGTGGGCGACCGCGGACGCCGCAGCTGAGCTCCGAGTTCCCCCCTGATGGTTGAAATAAGCCACCGCCGTGGCGTTGTCCGACTGGATCCTGACCGATTGACCCTGCAGCCTCACCGACCAAGACGAGAGGCACAGTCTGATTGCCCTGAGTTCCAGAACATTGATCGGCAGACAGGATTCGTCCGGGGTCCAAAGCCCCTGGACTGATAGGACACCCCAAACTCCCCCCGGCGTCCGTCGTAATCACCGTCCACTGGATAGGAAGGACTTTGCGGACCGAAGAGCCGGGGATCTCAACCACCACGTCAGCGATGCTCTGACCGGGTGACTCACCTGGATCTGACGATCCAAGGACAACGGGGACTTGTCCCAAGTGGACAGGATCTCCTTTTGTAAGGCACGAGTGTGTGATTGGGCATATGGAACAGCTTCGAAGGAGGCCACCATGAGTCCCAGGAACCTCATGCAGAAACGGATCGACGACCACCGTCGGGACTTCAGCACCCGCACTGCAGATTGAAGAGTCTGTAATTTTCCTGAAGGTAGACTCCGAGGAGTCCAGGATCACACCTAGATACTCCAGACGCTGAGTCGGAACCAGGACCGACTTCTGAGCGTTCAGTAGCCAACCGAAGTCTCGGAGGGTTTGACTGACTATCGTCACATTTTCCTCTAATTCTGAGCTAAAGTCTGCTCTCAGAAGAAGATCATCTAGCCCACGATAGCAATGCCTCGCTGTCTCAGCAAGGCTAGAATCGGAGCAAGCACCTTGGTGAAAACCCACGATGCTGATGCCAGGCCGAAGGGAAGAGCCACAAACTGATAGTGGTCTTCGCCTATTGCGAAGCGCAGAAACTTCTGGTGACCCATGCAGATTGGGATATGCAAGTAGGCGTCCTTGATGTCCAAGGACACCAGAAAATCCCCAGGATGAAGCGCAGCAATCACCGTGCGAATGGACTCCATGCGGAATCTTTGAACCTTCACAAAGGCATTTAGGGCTTTGAGGTCCAGAATTGGACAGACTCCGTCCTTCTTTGGGACCACAAACAGATTCAAATAAAATCCCTGAAACCTCTCCGTTGACGGTACCGGCACAATTACTCCGCACCTCAGCAAGTCCTGCACCGCCCCCATGAGAGCAGCCCGACGCGCTGGAAAGAGAGGAAGATTTGAGGGAAAAAAAATTGGATTTTTGTACTCACCGTAAAATCCTTTTCTCTGACGTCCATGGACTGAAACAGCTCTAATACTGAAACACGTGGGTATATGTCCCTGCTCGCAGGAGAAGATCTAGGCAGAATGTTAGATGTTAGAAACATACATTCTAGAAAAAAACAGAGCTGAACAGCCCCGCCCAGGGGGGCGGTCCCTGCAGACATAACCCTCCTACCTGCAGCTAGCAGCCTCAGTTCGTAACGAAGCAGTACAAACCTTAAAGAAAGGTGGGTGCTGTGTCAGTCCATGGATGTCAGAGAAAAGGATTTTACGGTGAGTACAAAAATCCCATTTTCTCTCATCGTCCATGGACTGACACAGCTCTAATACTGAAACACGTGGGATGTCCCAAAGCAGTATCAGAAAAGGGTGGGAGCAGTAGTAAAGGAAAAACCAAACTCCACTCCAAACAAGCAAAACTCCTCAATAGAGGAGTTGCAAATTTAAACAGCGGCCTGCAACCCTTGCGGCTGAAGGAAGCATCCGAAGATGCAGCCACATCAACCTTATAGAACTTCGAAAAGGTATGAACGGACGACCAGGTCGCCGCCTCGCACATATGCGCAACCGACGCTTGATGTCGGAAAGCCCAGGAAGCACCAATTGCCCTGGTGGAATGCGCTGTAACCGGAAAGGGAGGCGCCCGCCCCTTAAGGGCATAGGCCTGTATAACGGTCTGTCTGATCCACCTAGAAAAGGTGGCAGACGACACCGCTTGGCCCTGTTTTGGACCAGAGACAGACACAAACAGTGAGTCAGACTTCCGAATGGAAACAGTAGTAGACAGGTACACCCGCAAGGCTCGTACCACAACCAATGTATGAAGTGCAAACTCTCAGGGATGCGATGGGTTGAGGACACAAGGACGGAAGAACAATGTCCTCATTAAGGTGAAAGGCTGAGACCACCTTTGAGAGGAAAGACGGTCGTGGCCGCAACACCGCCTTATCCTTATGAAGGACCAAGTAAGGCGACTTACGGGACAAGGCCAACTCAGAAACCCGTCGAACAGAAGTAATGGCCACTAAGAAAGCCACCTTCTGGGACAAGGTCAAGAGAGGAATCTCCCTGATATTTTCAAAGGGATGTTCTTTGAGAACCGAGAGCACCAAATTCAGATCCCAAGGAGGGGGGAGGAGGCTTGACAGGGGGGGATCACATGACAAACCCCCGCACAAGGGTGCTAATCAAGGAATGGCCCGCTAGCGGTCGCTGAAAAAGACAGCCCGGGCCGTAATCCGACCCTCGATGGTACGCAAGGCCAGCTTTTGGGTCACACCACGCTGTAAGAACAGCAAAATCTTGGGAATGGAATACGTCCGTGGACGCCATCAAGCTCTTCGCACATAGCGATGAAAGGCCTTCCAGGTACAGTGATAGATCTTTCTGGAGGAAGATGTCCGTGCCACAACATAGATGAGATGGCCGAATCCGAGAGACCTCGGTCCCTCAGCACCTGGCTTTAACAGCCGTGCCAAAGCCAAGGACTGCAAAGCAGGATGAGGTATGGGACCAAGAGACAGAAGGTCCACCCAAATAGGCAGTCACCAAGGATTGTCTGCGACTAGCCGAACTAGATCGGTGTACCAATGTCGCCGTACCGGAGCAATGAGGATCACCGGAATGGCCTCGACCACTACTCTACGAAGCAGGCGAGGCAACAACAGTAGCGGAGGGTAAGCATACATCAGACGATACTGCCCCCACGGGCCACCAATGCGTCTGATGTGTCTGCCCAGGGATCCCTGGACCTGGCCACGAATCTCTACATCTTGCGAGTCAAGAGGCCAAAAGGTCCACATCCGGTGCCCCATCTCCGGTAAAGGAGGTGAAAAACACCTCCGGACGGAAGGACCCTTCCCCTGGAATGCACACGACCGACAGGACCGTCCGGCAGCGGGATGGGTATGATAAACCCAAGGAGACCCCGCAATGTATCGGAGAAGGGAGGCCCCGGCTTACGGGGTGCCTCAATTGTTGGCCAAGAAAGGCAACCTGACAGCTTCCCTAGAAACTTGGTCAGAGGACCAGTAACTCAGCCTCTACAGGTGGCGCAGACCCACCCCGGACACAGAGACCCTAGAGGCTAAAGCAGTTGCAGTGCACCTGCTGGTCGACTGATAGATGAAGCAGAGGCTTTTGCCCAGTCATTGAGCTTCAGGAACGCCAGAGACGCAGCCATTACCGGGCGTAATGCTAACCTCAGCATGGTGAACACAGTCCAAGCCAGCGCTTCTGCTCCATTGATAAGTGCTGATTGTACAAACACATAGTTTATACTGTGTATTGCGTCAAAACGCGCAATTAGAGCGTGGTAGGAAACCCCCTCAGCCCCAAAGAGCATAGTACAACCACATACGGCGTATGTAGTTTAGTATGTGTAGATAAACATATTAAAACACATTTATACTGTGCCAGCGACGAAGGCACGCACATCATTGGGGCGTAGGCGGAAACCAGCCACGCAGACTGCGTACACAACCGTGTAGGCATATTAGCATGCGTATAAACAAATTGCACGTTTATGCCGTGCATAGCGCTGAAAATGCGCACACCATTGGAGCGCGGGGGAAAAACCGGAGCACCCGGATGAAACCCCTGCAGACCGCATACTGTGTAGGTACTCCAGTATGTGTGATAAACATTTTGAACATGGCTATGTGTGCATAGCGCCGAAGGCGCGCACACCGTTAGCGCGTGGGAGGAAACCGGAGTACCAGGAGGAACCCCATGCAGACCCAGAGAATACAATACATACATCTACTGTGAATGTATTTAGTGTTGGGTTTGTTTATACTGTGTATGGCACCGAAGGCGCGCATGTCATGTAGCGTGGGTGGAAACCGGAGGACCCGGAGGAAACCCACGCAGACTGCACACACATACTGTGTAGGTATGTTAGCATGTGGATAATCAAATCGCACAAGTTTCAGACTGCAAACACATACCGCGTAGGTATTATAGTATGCGTGATAAACATATGGAACATGTTTAAACTGCGCAGAGAGCCCAAGGCGCACATACCGTCAGAGCGAGGGAGGAAACCCGGAAGAAACCCACGCAGACAGCACACAGATACCGTGTAGGAATGATAGCATGTGAATAAACATATTGCACATGGTTATGCTGTGCATTACCCTTGGAGCGTGGGAGGAAACCGGAGTACCCGGAGGAAACCCACGCAGACAGCATACACAAACTGTAAGTATTTATAGCATGTGCAATAAACATATTTATACTGTGCAGAGAGCCGAAGCACACATACCTACCGTGAGAGGACACCGGAGCACCCGGAGGGTATAATACATACATATACTGTGAATGTATATAGAGTCGTGTATAAACATATTGTGTATGTTTATATCGTGTATGGCACTGAAGACACAGCATTGGAACGTGGGAGGAAACCCACGCAGACAGAGAGATCAATAACACATACATACACTGTGAATGTATCCAATGTAGAGATATAAGATAAGTTTTAATTATGGCGCCGAGGCGCATAATCTTCTCCGTTATCATTCCAACCTGCTTAAATGTGCTGCCGAAGCAGTATGCAGGTAAAAGGTAACCTCTGACACCGCAGACCGTGGTCCTGTCAGAGCTCAGAGCGTTCCCCAGGAAATGGCGGGAAACCACAGCTGCAGAGACCCTGTTGTTGCCTCAGACATCACACAGAAGGTTCACAGGGACTATAGAAATAAATGAATAAAGTGCCCCCCCACCATGCTGCACCGACCAGGGGGGGGAGGCACTGTGTACCACTGTATCATCCATGCTGCCAAAGGATAAAGTGTTAGCCTGAGGTACCACAGCCACAGCTTGAGAGTGTCCCTCACAGCATCAATGAGTTCACTTACAAGCGCCCTGTCATTTACTGACTCAGAACTGGAGTCTTCCTAACAAGGAATGTCCTGTTCAAAAACATTAAAATATTCAGAGCAAGGGTCCTGAGCAGCAGCAGCTTGGCCCATATCTGAATCAGAGCACTCCCCATGTGTGAGATTGTGTGGGGGGAGGGCGCTTTATAGCTCCCTTGCGCGCACACCGCTTCCATCCTGACAAGAATTTTTTTCCCAGGACTGCCGACAACTGGCCCATAGGGACCGCAGGTGCTGGAGCACTGCCAGTTGCCTCTGGCAAGAGTGGGGAAGCAGGTGAGCCAGACTCCATATTTGCCACCTTCTGAGACCTTATGCACTATAAAGTGAATAATTCAGTCCACCCACTGGCTGTGCTGAGGCTGAGGAGGGGATACCCAGGAGGACTCACCAACCCTTGTAAGGACCGCTCAGCTCTGCTGTATGTCACCGCGCTGCCAGCGCGAGTGAAGTGTGAGTGAAGTGTGAGGAGAGTGTGAGGAGATTTGCGCCGCAGCAGCGGCGATAGAGGCCAAAACCGAAAGTGAAAGCGCCGTGGCTTCAAGAAAATGGCCGCGTGTAAGCAGCGTTATTGATCCACGGCAAGATGGCCGCCGAGCGCAGCTTAAACAGTAAAAGCCATACCAGCTAGGGGCTTCTCCAAACACTCACACCTCACAGCCCCAGCACACAGACATGAGCGCCCCCCGCCAGGCCAGAGTGACCCCCCAAGTACCCCCACACAGCACCAGTACAGGGTTCAGAGAGCAGCATAACCGGGGGGAGACAGGGAGAAACCCCCCAGACAGAGAAACACAGCCAGCATGTACTCACCTGAAGCAGGAAAGACTACTTACCGGTCCCATAGGGACCCACTGGCTTGTTTCACACAGACCTATCACAGAGTAGTACTGAGTAGCTGTCGGCCTGGTCCACCGCGAAAGATACAGCAAGTACTGTTCAATCTTGTGAGGACCGCAGGAGCATAAAAGCCACCCGGCCACCCCTGGAGTCATGGGGCATGTCGTGAACTGAGTCTTACGCACACAAGGCGAGGATCAGCACGCTCGATGGTCGGACAGGGAAGACTACGAGGATGCCAGTGTACCCAACCTGTTGCCCAGCCGACAGTCGATTGAAGGTCTCAAAAATAAAATAATAAAATTCCCAAAGGAAAAAAATAAAATCTTCCAGGAGACTGGCTCCTGAGAGAGCCATGTCTTCTCCTTCTGCTAGGCAGAAAAAAAACGGAGGCTGATAGCTGCAGGTAGGAGGGTTATGTCTGGAGGGACCGCCCCCCTGGGCGGGGCTGTTCAGCTGTTTTTTTCTAGAATGTATGTTTCTAACATCTAACATTCTGCCTAGATCTTCTCCTGCGAGCAGGGACATATACCCACGTGTTTCAGTATTAGAGCCACGTCAGTCCATGGACGATAAGAGAAATCTGTTTGGTGGCCAGGAAAGCAACTCTATCCTGTACCCCGAGGTGACTACTTCGCACACCCACCGGTCGGAGATCCGGGAGTTCCAGCGATCCGTGAACCAGCGAAGTCGTCCCCCCACCCCAGAGTCGGGTGGGGCAAGACTTCATGCGATGGCGGGCTTGGTAGCCGGCTTGCTCGGCTTACGCACCCAGGGACGCTTCTGTCCACCAGCCGCATGCTTGTCAGTCTGGGAGGTCTTACCCGTGGGCTCTGACTGACGAAAAAACCTCTTCTGTGCTGGAAAGGAAGGGCCCGCCTTAGTAGTTTGAGGAAGAAGGGTGCTTTTACCCCCCCGTGACATCTTTAATAATGCCATCCAGGGCAGCACCAAAAAGCCTACCGCCCTTAAAGGGCAAATCAGTCAGGAGCTTCTTAGAGGCCAGGTCAGCAGACCAGCACTTTAACCAGATCAAACGACGCAACACCACCGCAGACACTGAAGCCCTAGATATCAGGGGGGCAGCGTCCATAGTGGCATCACACACATACACCAGGCCTTGCACCAGTTGGTGGGCCAGTGTGATGCATTCTGGAGGAAGATT
The DNA here is from genome assembly GCA_029206835.1 of Rana muscosa. Taxonomy (NCBI): domain Eukaryota; kingdom Metazoa; phylum Chordata; class Amphibia; order Anura; family Ranidae; genus Rana; species Rana muscosa. Next base: position 277,230,338 of record CM055117.1, read on the forward strand.
ATGCTCCTGCACAGTCTGGTGCAGAATCTTAGCCCATTCCGTGAGTGTCTGAGACACCAGGTTCGCCGCTACAATAGGACGTAACGCGGATCCCAGCATGGTGAACATGGCTATGCTCACCACTTCCGACCTCCTATCAGTGGGGTCCTTAACCACTTCCCGCCCGGTCAATAGGGAATTGACGTCCGGGAAGTGGTTCCGTTATCCTGACTGGACGTCCATCAGGATAACATGCCGGCACGCGCCCGTGGGGGCGCGCATCTCCGATCGTGATAAGAAGCACATTGATTATCAGCACAGCCCCCTCAAATGTAAAAATGACATGCCCAGCAGTGCCCCATATAATAAACTCGGCAAATGCCAATCCCTGCCCACCACAGTGCCAATCCCTGCCCACCACAGTGCCAATCACTGCCCAGCAGAAACGCCCGTCAGTGCCTCATCATCAGTACCACCTGTCAGTGCAGGGGAAAACAACATTTTATGACAGAAACTAAAAAAACTATTTTTTTCAAAATTTTTGGTCTTTTTTAGCTTTTTCAGTAAAATATAAAAACTGCAGAGGTGATCAAATACCACCAAAAGAAAGTTCCATTTGTGGGAAGAAAATGATAAAAATTTAGTTTGGGTGCAGTGTAGTATGACCGCGCAATTGTCATTCAAAGTGTGACAGCGCTGAAAGCTGAAAATTGTCCTGGGCAGGAAGGGGCGTAAGTGCATGGTATTGAAGTGGTTAAAGGCAGGAGTCCCCTCAATCGGGAGAGTTGTGGCTTTATTCAACCGGGCGACTGCCGGTTCGACCACCAGAGGAGAGGCCTATTTTTTAAGCAGGCTCTCCTCAAAGGGGTACCTAACCTACAGACGCTGCGGGACCGCAAAAGTCTTCTGCAGTTTATCCCATACCTGGTCTATGAATCTGTCAAAAAGACATGTAGGGAAAAACCTTTTTAGAAGAATTAGCCTTAAAGGAACCAAAGTAGACAGTCTCCACCTGAGGCTCCTCAGCCGCAGCATCCAGCTTGAGAGTGTCCCTCACAGCATCAATAAGTTCACTTACAAGCGCCCTGTCATGTACTGACTCAGAGCAGGAGTCTTCCTCACAAGGAATTTCCTAGTCAAAAACATAAAAAAATTCAGAGCTAGGGTCCTGTGCAGCAGTCAGGGCCATATCTGAATCTGAGCACTCCCCTGGAGATGTAGTGGGGAGGGGGCGCTTTTTAGCTCCCTTGCGCTCACACACCGCTTCCATCCTGACAAGAAATGATTCCAGGACTGCCGACAACTGGTCCATAGGGATCGCAGGTGCCTGTTGCCTCTGGCATGTATGGGGAAGCAGGTGTACCAGACTCCATAATTCACCACTCTGAGACTTTTTGTCAGAAAACAGAAGAAAAAAGCCCACCCTCCGGCCGCGCTGACTGTGGGGGGTTACCCAGGGGACTCACCAACCCAGAGAGGACCGCTCAGTTCTGCTGCCAATGCTACGCTTCCAGTGCGAGTGAGCAGTTTGATAACTGAGAATCGCGCCGTTCAGGCAGCTATAGAGGCCCAAGCAGCACAAAAGCGTGCGCGACAAGAAAATGGCCGCCGCAACAGTAACTGTGCCATAGCGATCCACGGCAAGATGGCCGCCATGCGCTCCCATGTAAGAATAAAAAAATACAACAAAACATGTCGCCGAACGGCGCACAGGGCCCAAAAAACACAAAACACTCACAGCCTTATGCAGACACCCATAGGCCGCCCCCCCCCGGGACAGAGTGACCCCCAGCCAGCACAGCGCCAGAGTAATGGTGACAGAAAGTAACAAAACAATAAGGGGGAGACAGGGAAAATCCCCCATAGCACAGGAACACACAGCATGTACTCACCTGCGGAGACAGGGGAGACTACTTACCCGTCCAAGAAGGACCCACTGGTGTGTGCCAGACAGACCTATCACAGTTCGGTACTGAGTAGCTGTCGGCCCGGTCCACCGTGAAAGATACAGAACTGTTCGATTGCATGCGGACCTCGGAGCAAAAGCTCACCGGCCACCCCTGGAGCCGTGGGGTATGTCATGGACTGATCTCATGCAGAGCGAGGATCAGCACGCACGATGGTCCAACTGGGAAGACTACGAGGATATCAAAGTACCCAACCTGTTGCCCAGACGACAGTCGATAGAAGATATCAAAAATAAAATTCCAAAAGGAAAAGAAAAAGTCTCCAGGAGACTGGCTCCGAAGAGAGCCACGTCCTCTCCTCTGCTAGGCAGAAAACAAACTGAGGCTGCAGGTAGGAGAATTATGTCCGGAGGGACCGCCCCTGGGCGGGGCTGTTCAGCTCTGGTAATGTATATTATAACATTTAACATTCTGCCTAGTCTTCTCCTATGAGCAGGGACATAAACCCACTTGTCAAGTATGAAGAGGCTGTGTCAGTCCATGGACGGTAAGAGAAATCCTATTTTTTGGACAGTAAAAGCTTATACCTTGCAGACCTACCATGCAGGTTAAATTGATGCAATCTCTGTAGATGCATACTCCTTGACATCAACTTTGGAAAACTTACCTGCAAATTCTTCTTTTTTTTTAAGCATAAAATAGCAGGCTATTGGACTGACCCACAGGCATTAACATCCTTCTGAGGGCCTTGGAATGCTCTTTTGATCTTGGCAGGACACAGCACAAAAAGCACACCAGACCAGAAGGTTATTTAAATAGGACCTGCATACTCCCTAAGGAGGTTATAACACTTTTACTGCCACTGGTGGCTTTAGGGGGTTTTACACATCCCCTTCCCAGCAGCTGCAGTGTGTGCAAATCGGACAGACTGTCAGCTACTGCAGCTTCCACACACCCATGATACTGCGAGTCCCTCCCCGTCATGTTTCCTGGTCTCTGCACACCCATCAGTGGACCCAGGACCAGCAGGTTGAGTGCCAGTGGATAGAGGGGAGTGAGTTCAGCAAACCTCCATTTCCACCCCTTCCATTCTGACCCCGGATAGGTGTATAAAACATCACTTCTGGGTCCTAAAGTCACAGTCCCCTGCACTCCATTAGTTTCATTAGAAGACAGGTGAAACATCAGGGGTCTTTTAGTCAAGTCAAACCTAAGCCCCTAAAAAACTGCCACCAAATTTTTGAGCCCCCCCCCGATGTGGGGGTGCCCATGCACAAAAGCATAGATTGTGCTACACGTTGCATATTGCTCTGCAAGCCATAGTGAGAGCAATACAAAAAAAATTGGAATACAAAATAAAATATTCACGTACTCACCTATTCAACTATTGAAAAAAAAAAAGGGAAATTACAATAATAGTGAAAAGAAAGAAAGCACACACAGCCATCAGCTTTCATAAAAACGCAATTTTAAATAGTGCTGCACTGCTCAATAATACAATCAAGTGTAAACAAAAAAAATAATCTATGTGTATATTGATAATATATAAACAAAACAGCAGTGTCCAAAGTTGTTTTATAAAATATATGTGGAAAATCGTGCAGTTGAATAATGTGTCAGTCCTTCCACAAACGATAAACACCAAGACTCCACAGAACTGTGTGAAAGATGACTATCGGATTAATTACACCTTAAATTCCAAGTGAAGAATTCGCAGCCAAGTGCAAAATAGCTGCTTACCTCTTATAATAGACCTTAAAAATAAAGGTTTATAAAAGCCTTTAAAGCCGGGATCAGTTTACGCAAATGGACGCTCTGTTTCTCTTTTCAAAAGACCAACTCCAAGGCAAGTATGTGCAGCACATAAAAGGAAAGACCACTAGTACTCCCTGTTTAAAAAAACTGCAGGTCTCCTTTATTCAATGTTTAACCACTTCAGCCCCAGAAGAATTGGCTGCTCAATGACCGGGCAATGCAACACTTTTAACTGATATTGCGACGCTGCACCCAAAGAAATTTGACGTCCTTTTTTCCCACAAATAGAGCTTTCTTTTGGTGGTATTTGATCATCTCTGCGATTATTTTTTTTTTTTGTATATAGCGCAAAAAAGTGTGTAAAATTAAAAAAAAAAAAAACACAATATTTTGTACTTTTTGCTATAATAAATATCCCCAACTTTTTTTTTAAAACAGCAAATTTTTTCTCAGTTTAGGCCAATATGTATTCTTTTACATATTTTTTGTAATAAAAATCGCAATAAGCATATATTAATTGGTTTGCTCAAGAGTTATAGCGTCTACAAAATAGGGGAAAGATTTATGGCATTTTCATTCTTTTTTTACTAGTAATGGCGGCGATCTGCAATTTTTATCTAGACTGCGACATTATGGCGACACTTTTGACACTATTTTGGGACCATTGGCATTTATACAGCGATTAGTGCTATAAAAATGCACTGCTTACTGTAAGAACGTCACTGGCAGAAAAGGGGTTAACACTAGGAGGCGATCAAGGGGTTAACTGTGTTCTATCTGTGGGGGGAGGGGACTGACTAGAGGAAATGACAGATTGTGGTTCCTAGCTATTAGGAACTCACAATCTGTCTCTCCTCACAGAACAAAGATGTTTGTGTTTATACACACACACGTCCCTGTACTGCCTCTCGTGCCTGCGATCGCAGTATAATGACGGCGGCTGGTCGGCAAGTGGTTAAAAACATACTGACAAGGTAAGTAAATAGTGCTTGAATATTAAATGCCAGAATGGTGTGGAAGCCTATTGCTCACTCCTCCACAAGCCATTTGGTTGACAGCTCCAATCTGCACAACGAGTCCGGTTGCTGCTGATAGAAAGAAGCACCTCTGCTCTGGACTTGTGTAAAGAAAGGCTCCGGCCCTATGCTTTACGTCACAAAATGACTTGCAAGGTTTTTAAACATTGCACAAAGGAGACCTAGATTTTTCATTTGTTTTTTTTTATACAGAAAGCACTAGTGGTCTTTCATTGTATGTGCTGTATGTACTTACCTGGAAGCTGGTCCTTCAGAGATAGAAACAGAGCGTCCATTTGCTTAAAATCTGTAAGGTGACCTTACACTGGACCCCCCCCCATCCCCCCTGGTCTCGCTGTACCAGAGTGCCACGATCCCCCACTGTCGGACTCGGAAAAGCAGCTTCACCGGTCCGGGGATTTGAAATCCCGATGCCTTTCTCTCCTCTCCTTGCAGTGCAGACATGACGGGCTATACGGCTTCTGATTGGTCAGTGCCGCCCATGTGACGATGCTGGAAAATTTGAATCCCTGCAGTCAGTACTGACTAAGCAATATGGAAATGAGGTTAAGCCGCAATGTTTTTTTTTTTTTAAATCCCCGGATCGGTGAATCTGCTTTTTTGGGGGACCGTGGCAGTCTGGTACAACGGGACTTGGGGTTCATTGTAAGGTTACCTTACAGATTTTCGGCAAAGGTGAACTTACACTTTAAGCTGAGCCTGTCTTTAAAGGGGACACACACTTATAGACCTTTATTTTATTTTTTTTAAAGATGAGCTCGCCTTTCCAAAAAATAAAAATAATAAATGCACATTTTTGGAAGGTAATTTTTTTTATTTATTTTGTTAGGGGTCTGTAAATCATAGCACCCATGATCAGTGGGCCGTGGGTGTAATGCCAAGGGCCTTCAGACTGTGCTTTCGGTGTAGCGGTCTGCCCATACCTCCAATACGGGCAGGCAGTTACACAATGACAGGAAGCTCAATTAACTACCTAGAGTGCTCCAAAGTGCCCTGGCCGTTAACTACAAGCTGACAGCCGCAAAGGCTGTCAGAACTTGTAGTTAATTGATTGACAGGGAACTGTGAATCAATAATGCGGACGTGCACGGCTGCACTCTTTGAATAATAAGTGCGGGGAGAATCTTCCCGGATACACACATTTTATGTATCATATACATACACACACACACCTTTTTTTTTTTACTTTGATCATATTATTTGATAAAATAAAATGTAAAACTGCAAAAAATTGAATTACCACCTGTTTTATTTTCTTGGGCATCCGTTTTCAGAAAATGTTTTTAGGGGTTTTATGCAATATACAGGCCTAAAATAATTTAACTACTTCCGGACCACCCATCATACATATACTACTCCCTGGTCAGGGCAGCGTGTGCCGCCGGCGACCCACTCCCGCCGTGAGTGGACACAGCAGGAGTCAATCAGCGGGTCTGGCGATCTGCGATCGTTCGGGGGAATTGACAGTCGTTCTCGTCACAGAGGAAGAGAGATCTGCAATTCCTACTAATCAGGAACACTGATCTCTCTGTCTAGTGTCAGCATCCCCCACACAGTAAGAAAGCACACATAGGGAACACATTTAACCCTTTGATTGCCCCCTGATGTTAACCCCCTCCTTGCCAGTGTCATTTATACCATGACAGTGCATTTTTTTTGCGCCGATCACTGTATTGGTGTCACTGGTCCCCAAAAAAGTGTCACTTAGTGTCCAATTTGTCCGCCGCAATGTTGCAGTTCCGCTGATCGCCGCCATTACTAGTGAAAAAAAAAAAGTCCCTAAATCTATCCCATAGTTTGTAGACGTGATAACTTTTGTGCAAACCAATCAATATACGCCAATTGGTATTTTTTTTTACCACAAATATGTAGCATAATACAAATTGGCCTAAAGTGATGAAGAAATTTATTTTTTTTACATATTTTTATTGGTTATGTTTTATAGCAGAAAGTAAAAATGTTTTGTTTTTTTCAAAATTGTTTTTGTTTAAAAAGAAAACCCTGCAAAGGTGATCAATTACCACTAAAAGAAAGCTTGATTTGTGGGGCAAAAAAAGGACATCAATTCTGTTTGGGTACAACATCGCATGACTGCGCAATTGTCAGTTAAAGCAACACAATTCTGTAGTGCTAAAAATGGCCTGGTCATTAAGGGGGTAAATCCTTTTCAGGGCTAAAGTGGTTAAACATGTGTACTGAAAAAAAATGGCTCTGGCAGCGAAAAGAAAACATCAGACTATTATGGAACACTTGATTCTGATTTCATCGATTTGAAGAGGTGGTAAATGTAGTTCTTCCATGTGACAAATTTGCCTTTTTGTTCATTTAAATTATGAGATTGACTAGATCATATCAACGTATGCGTCATTTGTTCAAGTATGTCACCTTTAAAAGTAGTCACTGTTTGAATAAAGATATATAGTGTTCACCTGTTTCACCAAGTTGAAAAATTCCACAAGTTTCACAAGTTCTATTGTAACCATGGTATTAGTTTAAAAAAGTGGGGTACTGTTGCTTCAGGTTACAACTCCATTTTTCTAGATTTACTTGTTCCCCTAATAAACCAAAACTCTGTTAAACTCTGCTGATTCTTGTCAACAAATCTCTAAGTTAACCCCTCAATGAACGTAAAATAAACCATAATGCCTGAACCCAGCTATCTTTGCAACTACTTTAGGTGAATATACCATATTTTTTTTAGGATAAACTGGGTCATCATTTGTTGGCAAGTGTTAAAGCGGTTGTAAAGTGATGTGTCTCACTGCTCCTGTTTAGCATTGCCTTGCAACAGGATTAATAAAAGTCCTCCCAGACCCAACATTAAAGCTGGCCATACCTCAGTTCCTCAGGAACTGTACCCATTTCCTGAGGAACTGGCAGAACCTCGTTCAGTGGGTGGCCCTGTGGTCCACCTCCCGCCTGACATCCCTTGATTGAAATATCAAAGGAGCTGGGCAGAAAATTGTCAGCTGCATACAATATGCAGCTGCGGTTTCAGTATTTTGACAGCCAATAGAAGATGTGTAGCATGGATGGAGGAATTTGTTGACTATTCTTCATTCAGACCACTGGGCTGAACTAAACAAAAAAATAAAAAATCTTTGTGTGTATGGCCAAATTGACACAGACACTTTTAGATCAAGCAATGATCTATTTTTTCTTGATATACTCTACTAGAGCCTCCACAATAATACATTGTATCTTTTTCACATCACAGAGGAGAAAGAGATAAAGGGAAAGGTTCTCAAAGTGATGATCAGCTATTAAAGTGATTGAGAGCCCATCCTACCCGCTTCGGATAGGTATTCTGAGACCAGGAGTCTATGGGTGGGGACAAGCAATCGAGTGCGCTCCCAGCAGAAACATGAATGTCCATATATGTGACAGCATGGCATAAGACTCGGTCTGTGCGGCTATATATTGTATATGTATACAGCGGTTCTTAAGTAATTTTCAGATGATTTCAACTGCAACAAGAAAATGACATGCAGAAAAATAAACACAGGGATAACATATTGCAAAGATCTTTCACCTGGCTTTAATTCTGATTAACCATTCTTACAAAGTGACAATATCTGTGTTCTTCTGATTTATGAGCTACTGTACAATTGAATCTTTCATACTGGATTATGATTTTTATCACAGCAAAATTCTATCCAAATTTACATACTTTTTCACAAATACAGTGGTTGGTTGTCATCAATGCACTAATCCAGCCCATGTAAAAGGTTTTCCTCCGTGAGACCATAACAATTGTAAAAGCAGCTTAAAAGGGAATCTATAGGTTTTCTTTGAAGGCATTTTAAAATCATCAGTTTAATGTAACTGTCTCAAACGGTTAAAACAAACTTGTTTCCATTAATAGTTTGTAATTATTGTAAAAATTTATGACAATAATTGTTAACTGAAAACACAGGCTGTGCAGCCTGCTTAGTAATGCGACACGTGACTGTTTTCCTGTTCCATTCACTCCTAATACTAGTATGAGAGACTGCTCTTAGTGAAGACAATATGATATATTTTCTAGTAATCTCATCAGTCCTTTACGAAGTTGCACTTGTCTGACAGATAGTAGAAGGAGAATTTTAAATCTGTAAATAAAACCAAGAAAACGCAGAAAAGCTGGTATGCATAACTAGAAGTCACACTTAAAATGGCTTTCAGGTAAATGTAAAAATGAAATAAAATTTAAATGTATGTTAAAAATACACTATAGTTTCCCTTGTTAACTCTACACCTCATTAAATTGAAAGGACTCAAATTTACTTAATGACACCCTTAAATGTAAAATCTTAGATGTAGCCCTTAGTTGGAGCAGATTAGTGCAATGACAAAATTACTTCCAATATTCAGCAGAATGTACGTTGTGAGAGCAATTCTGAAAAGAAAATACAATTAATGTTTCATTGAACATTTTAAATAATTTACAGGATCTGAATGCTCAAGTAACATGAAGGTAACAGACACTGGAACAAACATCTTCTTGGCAAGATATTTTAACTGTTAATCAGATAGATTAGGAAACAAAAAATAAAATAAAAATTGTCCTTTACATAAGAAACCTACTTAGCAACATCATGTATTTAGGTTTCACTAGCACCAGTAATTTCTCCATCCAGTTATTTTAAAAAGGATGAGAGGCTGTGATCTTAAAGTGTAATTGATATGCAAAAAATACTAAAGATAATTCACAACAAGTTCATTGTGAACAACGATAGAGTTCAAACGAACTGCCATCAGAGTTTGTTAATCTTTCTCATGTAATGTTGCAAAAGGTAATATAAATAATTTTATGTAACCCTAGTCTGATTTCTTTATAAGATACATTATACTCAAATTATTCAGTCAACAAATGCTTCATTACTGAAATATATAAGTTGTACATGAGGCAGTCTTGAGCCATGATATCTATTGATATGTAAGCCACATTACATACAAGTAAACAAACTGTGTAACAGAGATTTAAAGAAGGACTCAGAGAAAAAAAATAGCACAGAACAAAATAAATTTGATTTTATTTATACTTTCGTGATGATTTTTTTTACTATTTTATTCACTACCTTTATCCTACCCAACCATCCTTGAGCAATTATTTTTTATGGAAGTTTACAATGAACTTGAGAATTTACAAGACAATATATGTAAAATAATATAAAATAATAGGACACTGGAGATAAAGCATGTTGGATGAAGACATTGTATTTTTGGTTTACTGGCACAAATTTTCAGAACCGCCTGTCACTCTCCTTCGCTACCTCCAAATTGGGTAAATAATACAGGGCTCCAACCCAGATGGAAAAGGCTCTTTTTGGGAACTTATTAGGTATTAATTAGAGCTGTTTTAACAGTTTTTTATTCTTCTTTTTCTTAAAAATAAAGAATGAAAATAAATGCAACAAGAAATTAGAAACAACATTTTAGAGGTGTATATTTAGGTAGGAAGCAGATTGAATATCTCCATCCAACAATGCCTATATTTCTCTATGAAAGTGACTATTTCACCTGGTGCCTTCTGCATAAAAATATATATATATTTAAATAACTGGTGAATAACCCATTATGATTACTTGTTGTAGACCTTGTGCTTCAAATGTTTGGGACTATATTGTGCCAATAAAATGAGAACAGATGCAGGGTAAAAATTAACCCATTAGCAACTTCCTTGAGACCAAATATAATATGAATTACTAGACAAACTACCTGTACAATCATCCACTTTGCCACCAGAATTAAATTTCCCAGTCACAATAAATGAATGACTGAAAGGCATATGATTGAACACATAAAAGAAATTGTATCTAAAAAAAGAAAATAATAAAATATTGGTCAGGTTAAGCTTTGAGTTCATTCAGAATTTACAGGGCTTTTTTTTCTTTTTGCTTTCATTCATATGGAATATTCTTGATTTTCGAATAGGTCCCCAAAAACCTTTTTATTATATAACTCTTAAAATGTTGTGCATTGTTACCAATTACATATGCATAAGAGGGGAAAAAAATCCTTACAACTTAATTATACATTAATACTCTCTTGACAACACAGACCCAAAATGGAGGGAAAACAGAAAAAAAAAAAAAAAATATTGGTATAACCCTTCCCTGTTTACAACAAAAATTAAATTGAGACAAAATTACAAACACATTTCACTACATGATTAATAATAAAAATCAGCTTTTTTTTATAAAGTTGCCCAAAATGCAAGGGATGTGCATAGGTTCACAACTCGGTTATAATAATTTTATTTAACTCCCTCGGGTACGGTTTCCCATGAACGGAATGTATGTTTCTGTAAGTTACAGTTTTGTTCAACACAGACACACCAACAGTATAAACGCTTGCGACTGTCCACATGCATTAAGACCCGGTTTGAAATCTCTATATTGTTTACAGACCTCTTCAAAGAGACAGTATCAAATAAAATTATTATTGTATGCAGTAAATGAAAAAGGCCATTAAATATGTGGTATCTCCTCTTTCAATAGATGAAGGCTATTTAGTGTAAATAAATTAAATATGCCTTTACTATTGACCCACTGACTCGAAAAAGACTCTAAAACATAGTGTTTCACCCCTGCTAAATTAATGAAAATTCCCATTATTAAAATAGATTATAGAAAGCAGCATATCACTTGTGCAGTTTTCGGAGGCCTTTAAAAAAAAAGCTATGGTTTTAAAAATATAACATTCCAAAGAACTGAATGCAGATATTAAAAAATGTAAGGTTTAACACAAGAAAAAAAAAAAAAAAAAAAAAAGATACTGTCTCTTTAAAATGTAAATTTTCTCAGTTCATTTCCATCTATTAGGACATAACAATAATTATAAATTCAGGTCACACTACATTTAGGTAGTCTCTAGGGGCCAAGACCAGTTGACATAATGCCAACAAAGAGGTTTCTCCAAGTACTGCACGAGGTGGTTTAGAAGTAATAAAATGCCAAAAGTTCTCTTGAAAGTGGTCTAATAGACCCAGGACACTGGAACCCACTGTGGTGCTGTGCACACAAGCTCAATGGCTTCCTCCAGATGTCTAATAGTTTCATCAATTTCATTGTTAATAATTGTTAGATCAAAGTAGTGTGCATATGTTCTCTGGAGGATCTCTGACTCTTTCTGCAGGCGTTGAAGAGACTCATCCTGTAAAATGAAAAAGCAAAGACAAAATCAATAACTAAAATCCAAAAAACTTGGGTTTAGAACACTTCATGTCTAAGAGAATAAACTGTAAACCAGTTATTCTGAGATTTCTGGTGCAGGCAAGGTATTTCAGGCCAAGTTATTAGCATCTATAACAGTTTTGTATGAATCTCCCTCACATTAACAAATATTCATATATTGAGACAATCCCCTGCTTATTTGCTGAATATAAAAGAATACTAAAGGCAAATACGTTATGGAATGTCAGGTACATATATTTAGAAATACATTCTAAATCATAGTTACATTAGGGACCTAAGTAGATTTTGCTTGAATTAGAACTTCTACTTTCCCCATACAAGCCAATGAAATGCAAAAGCAGCTTGATGCAGCTTAGGTCAACTGTAGGTCAAAGGTACCAGTCAATTAATTATGAACATCTCAAAAGCATTTTAAATTCAAGCAAAATGCACATGAAAATAAGCTGCATTTGCCCATCAACACAAAACAAAGCCGGTTGTCAAAGGCCATAACAATGGTGGTAACCCCAAATATACACTGGTATAAGTGGTAGTGCCTTCCGATAGTATGAGGAATAATGAAACTAAAAGATTCAACTATTCACAGTTCATGCCACTAATCAGAGTGGGACACATTCGATAATATTCTGATAATTTGATGAAAAAACAATTATATTTTAAAAGAACTCTCTTTAAATGCAAAGTTGAGAGAGATTTGGCAGCTCATAACTGTAATTGTTCTGCAATCTCAAATCAACAATCAGTAGTAAAGTTAATTGAAAAGCAGAAAAACACATTTTTTTTCAACCTGGCAAATAACGAATAATAAAAGGAAAAATTGTGGTGTGAAGCACATAATACAAAAAGGAATAATAACGAAAAAACATCCCAAGCACAGAACTCCTATTCTGTGGCATAACCATTTCTTCTGCACATGTCCAGTAATTATGTGAGATATCAGGAATAATACGATAGATGGAGGGAAAAAACACTAAACACATTTGTGAGACAGGACAAGACAGTGATGGACTAAAGCTAGCAAGGTCACGTACTGGGAAAAAGGAACAAACTGTGCCATGTAATATATGAAGGTGTTCTAGCAGGAGTGCTAAAAAGTGGCATTACATTAGCAACATGGAATTTTCACTTAGCAGACTTAGTACTGTGAAAGTAGGACAGGCTTAAGTGGATACAAGTTCTAACATATGATTATAAAAACTGTAATGTGACATTATTCAACTTCTATAATATGAATTATATGCTCCGGTGCAATTAACCAATTCTTTAAGAATGCTACAGTGGACACAAAACCACTGTAGAATATTTTGGTAAGCATAGGCTTGTTCTTAAAATGGATGTAAACCCACTCTCATCCTTTCTAAACTACTGCCATAGTGCTGATCTATAAGGATATACATGCCTCCTGCATGTATCCTTATCTGTCAAATGTCTCCACTCTGTCTGTTATAAGAACTGAAAAACTGCAGATTCTGTGGGTGGATCTGTTGTCTGGAGCTCGGTGGGTGGAGTCGTGATGTCAGTAGACTCCCCGCCCACCTCTACACTCCTTGTCAACATGCATTTTCTCCTGTGTATTCCTTCTGCTATGATCACTAACATCCAGTCAAAATCCAGAAAAGTAACCACATGACTTCAGAAAAGGAGTGGGGATGGGAATTAAAAAATAATGCCTGTCTAAAGCTAGTGCGCGAGATATGTAAATAACCTGTCACTCAAAGCAAGGGGGCGGAACGGACAAAGGTTTTTCTCTGTTTGTCCGTTTTATCTCACTGAATAATAAAAGAGGATTGCTCAGAGCTGGATTAACTTTGTGGCAAGACCTGGCACAAATGATAGGAAATCTTATACTCTACATTGTGACAGCAAAAAAATAATAATAAAAATTTCGGGTTTACGTCAATAAAACAGACTCCCAACATAAGAGTTTGTTAAGAACAAAAGATGCAAGGTTAATTTAATGTGAGATTTCAATTGTTAGGTGAATAAATGTTGGGCACAGTCTCATCTCCAGTAAACAGACTTCAGCATATTACAAACGAGTCCACAGTCAGCAAGCGGTGAAACTCACACTAAAAGATCAGAAATTGTCTGTGTACTTGAGCTATGCAACAAAGACCTCTTATCAGATTTTAGAAGTAGGTTTTACATTTTTTCACCCTTTGCTAAGAAAAGCTGCTGCAGAATTAAAAAATTGTTTTACTTGTACTTGAGATGCTCATCTCATAGTTGGTTATAAAGCTGATTGAGCAACATGCTGTTTTATTAACAGCAAGCAATGAAACCACCCCAAACAGTATTTGTCTGCATGACAGAGACAGTAATGTGATCCTGCAAGCCACTTCAGGACCAGTGACTGACGTCAATGTTTTGATGCATTTTAGCCTTGGTTCAAACCAGTGCAGCTTTGAAATTGTGCTACTTCAGCAGGATTTCAAAGCCACAGATCAGTGTGATTTGGGACATCCGATTTCACTGTGGCTTGGGACTTCAATTAACAGAAGTCAATGCAAGCCCCAATGAAATCACCAAAAAAGTAAGGCAGGAACCTTTTTCAAAGTCTCTGCGACTTAGGTCGCAGCGTTTGAACAGTTCCATTGCCGGCAATAGGGTGCGATTTTGAACTGTCAACTGGCATGACAAATCGTACTGGTATGATCCAGGGCTTACGAAGAGTTGCATCACATGTTGGGACTTATACAAATTCATAAGGTAAACATGCAAATGTATAGCAGAGTGGTACAGGGACTTGGAAATATACACTAACTGGATAGGCTAAAAATAAACTACAAGTGAAAATCATCATTTACACTTTTCGAACCTATCTAATTGGAAATCTAATGCTGATCATACACAGCTCCAATTACGGCTGATTCCTGCTGAACTGGCTGGAATTCAAACTGTGGGTGGCCCTGTTGGCGCTCCTCCCCCGGATGAACAAACTTTGATTAAAAAACAGAGAGGCGTAAGGAAAAATGTCAGACAAAAAGTGACTTCATCCAATCAGGCGCAGTCACTGTTCAGGAATTCAAACAGCTGCAGATTCCTCCAGCCATGTTTAGGCAAATCATGCTGAGGACCACGTGCTGCAAACAGAGTATCATTTAAAGATGGCACTATACAAAGCTTTCCAGGAATTTATAAATAAAAAGGAAGGTTACTCTTCACTAAAGGATTTAAAGTGCGGCTGCAATTTTATAGTGAAACTCAAGGATACTCTCCCTCTCGTACTAAAATTTTGAAATCATGAATGTTCATGGAAACCTAAACAGTGACTCCACTGCTGTATCAAGTGGTCCCCTCTGTAGACAGGACTTTCCATAGAAGATAACAGAACTGCCTAGCACAAGCACCAAAGTTATGGTGGGACTGCTATTATTTTCTATAGTGATGCCTGTTTGCAGAGTGCGAACGCTGGGCTAGATTTACTGTAATCTGGTATTTACACTGGGGAAGACCAGTGCTACAGGCAGCCCTGCAGTCAGGGTTAAAAACACTTTACACACCGGGTGCAATTACAGTTTGTAAATGTTGAGGACAAGATGGGGAGTATATCCAAGTCTCACTGTAAAATACAGCTAGCCTCCATTTTTTTTCCTCCAACAAAAAACTACTAACTATCTTGACACAATACTTAAAAAGCAACAGACAAGGTGACGAGGCATCTAACTAGCAAAGTCTACAAAAGCTAGCATTTAGGTTCTGCTTTACAAACTCCTCTCTGGTACTTACAGGTAATTTTCTGCACCATCGTGGAAGCTTAGTAAAATTTGTAAGTGTGTAAGTAAAAGGGAAAGAATAATTCAGGAAAACACAAAACAAAATTAAAGAAGAACATGAACCACTGGATAAAATAAATAAAAAAAATAAATAAAAACATTTAAGTGGACACCCACAAAAAACGATTATATTAGCCAACAGTGATAGGGCAGCCTTTAATTCAAATTATACAAATCAATGTAGCCCTATATGAAGATACACATTAACTCAGATCGTTCCCACTATTATGTCCATCAGCACTGTGAGAGTCCCACTGATTTCATGGGAATCTGACAGACTGGCACAACAGCAAAACACTCATGTGGTCACCAAAGTAACCTCATAGGACTGAATCATAACCACACAGCTGCAATGGAGAGTGCAACATTATAAACCGGCTGTTGCCAATCTCCATCCAAAGCAAAATTTATTAAGAAAAACAATAACAAAAAGGTTATGTGCTGAAGAAAAAAAGAAAATAAACATATCTGAAAATTCTTACCAATACCTAAATTACATTTTATGTATCCTGTTGTATAACCACCATATATTGTACAAGATTACAAAGTACAATATTTATTGATCCTCCTCCACTCTGTTGCTGCATGAGTAACTTTTAGACTCTATAAAATATTGGGAATGTAAACAGTTTTTGCTGGGTGGATCTGTAGTATCAAAGGAAGCACCCCGTTTCTTCTGTATGCCACAGTAGGCAAGGAATGCGGTACAGGGGGGGTCTCTGTATATTGTCTGGATGGTTCAAAGGCAGGGTTGTATGCTTGGTTGGGTGAGCTCAGGGAGCCGGAGCTGGAAGCACAAGCAAGAACCAACGTGATGCAGAATGTCCTTGGAGGTGGCATGTTTAGCATTAGGACATGACTTATCACTAGAGCAGGTAGGTATAGTATAACAGTGTAAATATATATATTACACACATACCATATATACTCGATTATAAGCCGAGTTTTCAGCACATTTTTTTGTGCTGAAAATGCCCCCCCCCCTCTGCTTATACTTGAGTCACCTTTTTGCGCCTGATCTCCCGGATTTTGGGGACCCGGTACCGGCCGGAGGTCCCCTGGACCCCAAACTTGGCACACATGTAGCCCCACTCTTCCTCTACAAGTTTGTAACGTTTGTTGTTCAGGGGACCTACGGCCGGGGAGCACCGATTTTTCAAAGCCGGGCACCCCTTCCATAGACTCCCATGTTAAACGCTAATTTCTCTGGTGACTTTGGGGACCCGGTACCGGCCGGTCGTAGGTCTCCTGGACCCAGATCTTGGCACACATGTATCCCCATTTCTCCTCTAAGTGTGCAAAGTTTTTTGTCTGGGGGACCTACGGCTAGGGAGCACCGATTTTTCAAACCAGGGCACCCCTTCCATAGACTCCCATGTTAAACGTCAGTCTAGTCATGGGCACAGTGAGGCATGGGCACAGTGAGGCATGCAGATGGACACCCTAGGCTTATACTCGAGTCAATACGGTTTCCCAGTTTTTTTAGGTAAAATTAGGTGCCTCGGCTTATATTCGGGTCGGCTTATACTCGAGTATATATATATATATATATATATATATATATATATATATAATGTGTGTTTCTCCATTGATTCCAGTTATATGGCTATAAGGCGATATTCATTAACAGGGTGGTTTGATGCGCTTTAGCAATGGCTGAAACACAGAAATAATGGGATGGTAAGCTGTGCCAACTGTATGCATTTCATGGGTTTCTTTCCATCTTTTGCTTGAAAGTAGTTTCAGATCTATAAAAATGTTTACCTTCAGGAGTAAAAATTGTGGGGAAAAAAATATTGTATACCCAACCTAAGAAAAAAAAAAAAAAAAAGAGTAGTAAGCTTACCTCGCTGATGCTTGGGGTAATTGTAGGCGCAGCAATAAAGACCACAAAAGGAGCAAATTCTGCTGTTCTCAGGACTTTAAGAGCCTAGAAATAAGAAAAACATCCATTTAAAGTTTAAGAACATTTAGGCCTCTTGTACACTGGACAATTTTACAGCTGCCGTTGCCAGCATGTTATCCTGTGTGTCCATGCGCACACAGGGGTTTATCAGCGCTTTTTGGCAGCAGCGGTTTCTGGCTGGAAAAAGACCCACAACTAGTGGGTTTGAGGAGGAGTTTTTCAGATGTAAAATGCTCTAACTCTGAAAAACACTCAAAAACATGGCAATTCGTCATTTTTGAGCCATAAGCCTTTGTGGGAGTATAGATTTGCTAAAAAAAAAACGCAAACACTATAAACGCAAATGCAAAAACGCTGCAAAACTCAAGTTTTTAATGCAGCATTCTACAGCTAAAGCTACTGGCCTTTTTATACTGTCCAGTGTGCATAAGGCTTTATAAAATGAATTTCTTTTACATTTGAATGCATATGCACTGATCTCGAAACACACCAATGCACAATGTGTGCATAACACATCTGCATGCTGGTGTGAGTTGTGAACATGAACTATGTTGTTAAAACACATTGCAGTGCTTGCTTCATTTGTCTACAAAAATACTTGAAAATGTATTAAAATAAGAAACAACAGATACACTAAATAGATACGATATTTTAAGGACAAACGAAATATAGAACCACCATATGAAGCTATCACGGCCCTTGTCTAAAACAGTTAAATTAAGGGGAAAGAAAAGTCATACAAACATCTTTTATTACACAACCATTGTGACAGCAGGAAGGTAAAGTCACCTGGTTGCATCCAGGGGGGTAGATATATTTCGCCCAGATTCAGGCTTTACGCTGACTTATACAACTAGGTGGAGAGTTGTATAGGCCCAGCTAAGGCTAGTGGGCTCATGGATGACTCATACCTCTAGGGAGAGTGTGGGGCGTCGTGCAGACAGAGATGAGGAGACCAGCTGAACCTTGTCAGCTCATTTAGGCCTCTATAAGAACTCCCAGCTTCATTAGATGTTAGCTCATGCCTGGAACCAGACCTGTGTGGACTGTCTAGGGAGAGTGAACCCCTGTGCGGTGAGGCAAAGCCTGTGTGGCTATTTGTTTGGACTTTTACTAAACCAGGGACTTAGGGACTAGGACAGCACTAGGCTGATCCCAGTTGTTAGTTAGGAAACCTGTATGTTTAGTCAGAGGTCAACTTGACCAGGATTTATTTTGGTTATGTTTCTTTTGCTTTGCTGTGTTTTGTCACTGTAAATAGAAAATAAACCGCACCTTTTTGATTTTGAAAACCACAACCTCCGTTTGCTGGGCCTGTTTTGTGTGGGGAGCCCATCCCGGGGGTCACACACACCCGCTGCCGAGCTAACCCCCTCACACCATATATACAAAAACAACACCATCCAGATGAACGGCTCTCTAAGGGCTCATTTACATTTGCTTTGGCTTCAACACACATTAACGGCTAGTTTACACTTGCTTCAAAACAAGGCTTCGGACAGGCTTTGTTAAAGCTCTCTGAACGCCAGTCAATGCCCCGGTCACTAAATAAAATGGTTAGCTTATAGTCCTGTTTACACCTTGCTTTTGCTTTAAAAATGATACCCCATGTCGCTTTACTTGTGCTTCAAAGAGTCTTCAAAGCCTCCATAGAAGTCTATGGCAAAGCTTGCTTTAAGCCCCATCAAAGGCTCATCGAAGCACCAAGCAAAAGCAAGGTGTAAACAGGACCGAAAGCTAAACATTCTATTTAGTGACAGGAGCTTTGACTGGCATTCAGAGAGCTTTAACAAAGTGTGTCCGAAGCCTTGTTTTGAAGCAAGTGTAAACTAGCCCCAAGTATAAATGGATATTTGAGTTTCCATTCACATCACATGTTGATGGCATGCTACTTGGATGGTGGTGTTTTTCAACTTTTAAACATTTGTTGAAAGCACACTGGCATTGGTTAAGCTTGTTAATATCAACAAGCTGTAAAGGATAGACACAGGCAAATGCTTTGAATGTAGCAGCACTAAAAGATGCTGAAGTCAGAATAAAAAGCTGCACTTAAGACATTAAAGTTACCTGAGGTTCTACATCAAGTATTGCAATAAGTCCCTGCTCATGGATCTTTCGTATTGTTTCCAGTTTTGTCCCATACATAGCATCCTCATGGCTGCCATATTCCAAGTATTCATTGTTGGAGATATCTTGCATCATTTGGTCATGAGATACAAAGAAGTAATTCTTCCCATTTTCTTCATCTTTCTTTGGAGGTCTTGTTGTGTCTGAAATTTATAACAAAATCATTACCACCTTCTTCTACCTATTCTTCAGTACTCTTGCAAATGCACTGCCATTTTTATTACAACCACAAAACATATCCAATAGCTTAACAGAGGCATCCACATACTATTCTCCAGCAACGACCCTTATTTGTATAAGTGTTTAATCTAGTGTGGATTAAAGCAATGTTTTTCATGCAAAAACAAAAAACAAACAAAAAAAACAGTACAGAGAAATGTGGTGTCCCCTTGTGTTTGTACGTGCCAATATCTACTCGGACTAGCCAGGAGGCTGGTTACTGCAGTAATTAGAATAAGGGCTCTTTCACACGGAGGTCCGTTCAGGTCCGCCTGTCAGTTTTTTAGGCGGACCTGAAACGGATCCTCCATGCACCCCTATGGAGGCACGGATGTCAGCGGAGACATGTCCGCTGACATCCGCTCCGCTCCGCCAAAGTGTGACGGAGGAAAACCCTATTTTTCCTTCCGTCGGCGGAGCGGATCGGATGACAACGGACTCTACGGTCCGTCATCATCCGATTCCCCATAGGGGAGAGCGGCGCTCTGACAGGGCGGTCCCTGCACAGTGTGCGGGGACCGCCCAGTCATCCGTCGGCTCAGCGGGGATCAACGGAGCGATCCCCGCTGAGCAAGCGGAGCTTCACGGGGCGGATCTGCACGGATCCGCCCCGTGTGAAAGGGGCCTTAATGTTTTTAGGAGCATGATGGGACTTGCATTGTTGAGTGGATAAGTCCTTGTAATCCTCCCTAGAAGAGAAGGAAATGATCACCCGTTGTTATTGTAAGCTGCAGTCTGCCTTGTAGAGCAGCAATCTGCAAAACAACAAGGAAGTGCAAGGAAGAGAGACTCTGCCATAATGCACAGAAAATAAGGACATTCTAGAGATTTGACCGATCACATTCTTCACAGCGTCTCCATAGAAGAACATCGCAGAGAGCAAGGGTTGTAATCTTGAAGCAGAATTAGGATCATCTATATTCAGAGAAAGTTCTTTATTGGTTTCTCCAGTCCAGTTTGCCAGTTGCAGGGCTGGGCCTGCCAAGGCAAAGGACTTCAAGAGAGTCTCCAAATGACTATCAACTGAATCTTTAACAGGGGGTATGCTATCAAAAGAAACAGCAGATTGAATATTTAGTAAAATAATGTCCGGGTCCACACCAGGATCCATCCATTTCTTCCTAAACTCCCTTTCAATAGGGTACAAGGCATCAAAATGATCAGAAGTGAAAAGCCTCTTTTGAGTTGGGCCAATTGTTACGTAGGCATTGGTTTGATCAATAAAAGGCTTTCAAGGAATAGCTGACTTTTTTTTCTATGCTTGGGAGAATATGTGGGCGATGAGCAGCACTATCCAGACACTAGATTGCACCACTTTAAAACAATATTAAACCCAAAAGCAAACATCATATTGCAGGTTACCATTTCTTACATGTAATGGCTGCATTCATATTCTTGTTTAGGCTTTCTACTATTTTCATCTGGTGATCCAGATTGAAGGTCTGTCATTTTCCAAAAGAACACACTCTCAAGCAGAATGTATCAGTTACAGATATGAGACAAACCATTTGGTGTTTAACAATGATCAGCTTTTAATAAACCCTTATCCCAAAAGGAAAAAAACAGTTTGCTGTAAATGCTTTTAAAGTATTAGCTGGAATTTGGCTTCAATTTGTTAGTGTATCTAAATCTACATCTAACTATCCCCCCTCCTTTTTTTAAGACTGACAATGCTGCTGAGCAAAGGTGCCCCTTGTGCTCATTCATTTTTTTTTGGGGGGGGGGGGGGTTTCATACTGCTTTAACCAATGAGTCAACAATAACCAGCCTGTGGTGAGAAGCTGGAGAAGTAACTTCACAAAATTCTGGTGGTGAGAAATCATCCACAACCTCTGCTAAAAAGTCAGCATCCCCTTTGTCTTCTGCAAAACGAAAGTGCACTAGCCGGTTCAGGTTGTAACGTCTGAAAACGAATAAGAGGGTTAGAGAGGTAGAATATGTTGATTCCAAAAGTGGTGCTGGCCTATGGAATTGATCAGACATAGCGGCAGATAATTCTGCTTTAGTCAGACAGACCATATGTTGTCCATCTGTGAGGGAGCATGATTTAGGGGGCTGGAGTGGTGTCAGTATAGGACCTTGTTTTGGAACAAAGGTGCTGCTGCAATCAACCTAAGAGGTACTTGAGTTTTCTCAGGACCTGCAGTGGATTCTTTGCAGTTTTTTCCATGTGCTCCTGCGTGCCAGTAATACGCCAATGCTAAGTGAAGATCTTACCCAGCGGGGCACTCATATAATGGATGTGGACTGAGGGGGTTCAGCATGTGGATGGCCCTGCACAGAAGTCTTATGAGCACTACATCACTAACCAGAAAGGACCAACTTCTGGTAGTGAAGTGTATGTCCTGTAGGAAAAGGGATATAGTGTAGTATCTACAACATATCCAGGTAATAATCCAACAAGATTTGTGTAGCTAGTAACTGGTATTTAAAAAGGTAACTGGGAAACCCGGTCTTACTTTACATACATCACTAGTCCCATATAGGGTCCAGGCCTCAGCTGTCATGGATATGTCATGGAGGGGGGTGCAGATCTGCTGGGAGTGAAGATGGGCAAAAAGTTAGAGGGGCTTTCTAAACTAGGTAATGAGGTAGAGAAATTCAGCGCAGAACATATTCCAGAGGGTAGTATTGGGGGCATTAGTGGTAGGTTGACTAAAGCACCTAAACCCGAGGCAAGTATAGTAATAAGTCCTATCTGCAATCTCAAAACATCAAATAAGGGGACAGTATGTGACCGGTCTAAACTACGTGGCATGATCACCAATGCCAGGAGTCTGGCGGACAAGATGGCAGAACTAGAGCTACTGTTGTACGAGGAGGATTTTGTAGGAATTTTAGAAACTTGGTTCAACAGCTCTCATGATTGGCTGGCAACCATTCAAGGGTATTCCCTATATCACAGGGATAGGGAGGATAAAAAAGGGGGAGGGGCATGCCTGTATATCAAAAATGAAGTGAATGTGAGGGATGACAACACTAAGGGAGAAAAAGAGGAGCTGGAATCCTTATGGGTAGAGCTGCAAAGGGATCAAACTAAGGGGAAAGTAATACTGGGAGTATGCTATAGGCCCCCTTACCAGAGGGAGGAGGTTGACCTCCTATCACAATTTGGATTAGTGGCAAGGATGGGAAGTGTCATCTCAATGGGGGATTTTAATTATCCAGACATAGATTGGGTGGAAGGAACCGCGCATTCATGTAAGGCGCGCCAGTTCCAAAATGTCTTGCAGGACAATTTTACGGGTCAGATTGTAAACGCACCAACTAGAAACAAAGCGTTACTAGATCTAATTACCAACAATACAATCCTGATCAGGGATGTGGAAATACGGGGAAATTTAGGAAACAGCGATCACAGGTCAATTCGTTTTTGTATAAATCATACTAATAGGAAACATAAGGGGAATACAAAGACACTGAATTTCAAAAGAGCCAACTTCCCTAAACTACAAGCCTTGCTAGAAGATACAAATTGGGATAAAATCTTAGGAACAAAGAACACGGAGGAGAAATGGGTATGCTTTAAAAACATATTAAATAAGGGCATTAGCCAGTGCATCCGATCGGGAAATAAATTTAAGAGGGCTAATAAAAGTCCTGGGTGGCTTAACTCCAACGTAAAAATGCATATAAAAGCAAAGGACAAGGCCTTCAAAAAATACAAGACTGAGGGATTATTCATCAGCATTCCAACTTTACAAAGAATGTAAGGGTGCAATTAGGGTGGCTAAAATAGAACACAAAAGGCACATAGCGGAGAGCAAGAAAAATCCCCAATTCTTTAAATACATAAATAGTAAGAAAGGAAGGTCAGATCATATTGGTCCCATAAAGAATGATGAAGGTAATCTGGTTACTAAGGATAGAGAGATGGCAAAGGTATTGAATTTATTCTTCTCTTCACAAGGGAATCGGGGGGCTTCAGTAGCCAAAACTGCAATGTTTATGCTCATGACCGGTTACAGGAAGCACCCTCATGGCTAACAGATGACAGAATTAGAAATTAACTTGAAAAACTCAAAATTAATAAGTCACCGGGACCAGGTGGTTTGCACCCGAGGGTCCTTAAGGAACTCAGTCAAGTAATTGCCAGACCATTGTTCCTAATTTTTACGAACAGTCTACTGACTGGAATGGTACCAGATGATTGGAGAAAAGCCAATGTAGCACCAATATTTAAAAAAGGCCGAGATACATCCCTGGGAATTACAGACCAGTTAGCCTAACATCAATTGTATGCAAGCTCTTAGAGGGGATAAGGGACTATATACAAGATTTTAGTAATGACAACAATACCATTAGCAGTAATCAGCATGGATTCATGAAGAATCGTTCTTGCCAAACCAATCTATTAACCATCTACGAGGTGAGCTGCCATCTAGATAAAGGAAGGCCCGTAGACGTGGTGTATCTGGATTTTGCAAAAGCATTTGATACAGTTCCCCATAAACTTTTACTGTAAAAAGTAAGGTCAGTTGGCATGGATCATAGGGTGAGTACATGGATTGAAAACTGGCTACAGGGGTGAGTTCAGAGGGTAGGGATACATGGGGAGTACTCGGAATGGTCCAATGTGGAAAGTGGGGTCCCCCAGGGTTCTGTCCTGGGACCAATCCTATTTCATTTATTCACAAACGACCCAAAGGATGGGATAAACAGTTGAATCTCTATTTGCGGAGGATACTAAGCAGGGCAATAACGTCTCCACAGGATGTGGAAACCTTGCAAGAAGATCTGAACAAATTAATGGGGTGGGCAACTACATGGAAAATGAGGTTTAACGTGGAAAATTTTTAAATAATGCATTTGAGTGGCAAAAATATGAATGCAATCTACTCACTGGGGGAGAACCTCTCTAGGATGGAGAAGGACCCGGAGTCCTAGTAGATGACAGGCTCAGCAATGACATGCAATGCCAAGCTGCTGCAAGCAAAGCAAACAGAATATTGGCATGCATTAAAAAGGGGATTAACTCCAGAGACAAAACGACAATTCTCCCACTCCAAAAGACGATGATCAGGCCGCACCTGAAGTATGCTGTCCAGTTCTGGGCACCAGTCCTTAGGAAGGATGTGCTGGAACTAGAGAGAGTCCAGAAAAGGGCAACAAAACTAATAAAGGGTCTGGAGGACATTAGTTATGAGGAAAGGCTATGAGCACTGAACTTGTTCTCTCTGAAGAAGAGACGCTTGAGAGGGGATACTGTATGATTTCAATGTACAAATACCGTACTGGTGACCCCACAATAGGGATAAAACTTTTCCACGTAAAGGATTTAATAAGACACGTGGCCATTCACTAAAACTAGAAGAAAAGCTGTTTAACCTTAAACTGCGTAGAGGGTTAATTACTGTAAGAGCGGTAAGGATGTGGAATTCCCTTCCACAGGCAGTGGTTTCAGCGGGAGCATCAATAATTAAAAAAAAAACTATTAGATAAAGACCTGAACGACCACAACATACAGGGATAGATAATGTAATACTCACATAAAATCCCACACATAGGTTGGACGTGATGGACCTGTGTCTTTTTTCAACCTCGCCTACTATGTATGTATGGAAGGCCAGAAGGGGTCTTTAGGTTCTGGGTGCCATAGGAATAGACCATGGCCCTGGACAGCACCTGTGGCTAACTCACATGCAACACATACCAAGGAGAGTATGATTCTGTGCCCAAAGCATACATGACAGGCCGGCTTTTCCGGGGTCTGGGTGCGGTTCCTAAGATGCATTATCAAGGTCAACCAACAGATTCGGAAACTGCTAGTGAGCTATAAGGTGATAAGCAGTCAGATCTTGATAGAAGTGTTGGTCAAAGGAAGAAGGAAAGCTGATGAAAAAAATAAAATAAAACTGCTCCAATAGGAAAAGGGCTCCATTACCTAAGGCAAACATCTTGCGCCTCACAGAGTGAGCAGGGTTAATGGGTAAAATGGCAGTTCCCATCAAAGCTTTTGCAGTGTCCAATCACCTGAAAGTAATGGCATATACCCAACGGTGTTATACTGTAGGATTAAAATATACTGTTATCAGCATTTTTGTATCTCAGTGCTTCTGAGCTCGTGCCACCCCTTTGCAACCACTTCCTCTCTACATACATGCACTTCAGCGATGACTGCATAATATTTTTCAGGGCCAGCATACTGACAGTGATGGAACGTGCCTATGCAATGAGCATAACAAAAAAACAAACCTTTACAGCGAATATCTGCAAAGATAAATGCAGGTTTCCTCCTGTTTTAGCCCTCAAAAAAAGCTACAAAGAAAGAAAAATACAAATCTGGGCTGACCATACTAAAATCCCAACCAGCTTTGTCAGCCCTGCCTGCTGATCTACAGAACTTCAGCAATCCTCACCCCTCGTTGTCTCTCTATATGCATATATGGATTTTTTTCCAAGCAAACAATGCAGCTGCCTTTACATATGAGGCCTCATTGCACACTGCTACTCCTAAACTGACATCTTTGGGGCTTTCAGCTTTTTTTGCCTAAGCCCCTGAACGCACCTCAATAAAAGCATATGTGCCTATGCACAAATAGGCTTTTAGAGGAGTTTAGGAGCAGAAGAGTTTAGAGGCAGTTAAAGCTCCTTTTCCTGAATGCATTAGAATCGCATACAGGAGAGGAGCTTTTGGTCTTAAGGCCTCATGCCCACTGGCGTTTTTACAGCTGCGTTTTTTGCAGCTTAAAAACGCCTGTCCATGTTATTGTAAATATTTTTTTTTTTTTTTTTGAAAAAAAAACAAAAAAAAAAACAAAAAAAAAAAAACGTCAGAGCTAAAAACGCGACCGCGCGTTAGTGCGCGTTTTTTGCGCGTTAGTGCGCGTTTTTTGACGCTCGCGTTTTTTCCTGCCAAATTCTGACGCTGAGGAACGCACTGGCCCTGGGTTTTTTTTACAGCTTACAAACGCCTATGCTCTTTACAGCTCAAAAACGCCTAGGTGGGCATGAAGCTATAGACTAACATGGACAGGCGTTTTTAAGCTGTAAAAAACGCTCAAAAACGCGGCTGAAAAAACGCCAGTGGGCATGAGGCCTTAAACTTGCCAAATGTGTCTAAACATGCCTAAACGCTAGATGCGTTTAAAACGTCAGAATTTATTCATTTCAATGGGCAGAATAAATATTTCTGTCCGATAAAAAACACCCAAACACTACTAAAGTGGTTTGAAAAAAAAAACCTTAGGGTGAGTTTTTAATGCTGATTTTCTTCTATCAGAAGATACAGCGGTTTCAATAAACCAGTGTGCATGAGGCCTAAGAGTCTGCCCTCACACAGTGTCAGGAAAATTGCTCTTTGAAGATGAAGTTCTGGGAGCATGCCTATGTCCACAGGAACTGAGCTTCAAGCAGCTGCCACAGCAGGAATTGTACAGGGTTGCTAATGTCACAGCAAGTAATAAAAGCGGTTTCTTGTTACAGGAACAAGTAAAAGAAAAAATGCTGGAACATGATTTAGAGAGGGAGGTTTTCACAGATCTCTAACGGGGTACGAACAGCTGTGCTCTCTCTCAGAAACACCCAGACATTTACTTTCCACCATGTATACACTACAACACGCGCTGATACGTGATCAACCCCCCTCTTACACCAGGAAGTGGTCCACGGATCTAGGAAAGGAACTCCATTTGGTGGACTGGCAAAAGTCATACCACATTACGCACAAATCCTCCATATCCTGTTATACCCAGGAGAAGAACTTTAAACTCCTTTCTCGGTGGTACAGGGACCCTCAATCTCTACATAAAATATTTCCGTCCGTACCTTCCTCTTGTTGGAGATGTGGTTCGGCAGATGGTAGCTACCTCCACGTATGGTGGGAATGTCAATCCATTCAGCCCCTCTGGTCGCAGTTTTTTTGCCATATACAGCAGACTATACGATCGACCTCTGGCACCCTCCCCAGAGATTGCCTTGATATCCATGCTCCCTGGCTCCATAGCCTCCCAGAAATGCACATTACTGCTCTTGTTCCTTTCGGCCGCCAGGCAGCTTATCCCCCTATTCTGGAAAACTACAACCCCCCCCTTGGCCCTGTGGGTCTCCACGGTCAATGACATCATGCGCATGGAAGAGATGTTGGCCCTTGATAATGACACCTTCGACAAATTTAAGATCCTATGGCTTGTCTGGATCGATTACTCTGCCTCAGACTCCCTGAAAACATTGTTGATGCCCCAGGATCAACCCAGTCACTCTTCCTGAGTCCATCATGTAGGTGTGTTGCGCCGTTGTCTGCTCAGTCCTCCTCTATCCCTATCCCCCTTTATTTTTGCCCTCTCCTTTTTATTTCCCTCTTATTTCCTCTTTTGTTCTTTTCCCCCTATGTGTATATTTTTGTATTTCATAGTCAGATGTGTTAATCTTCAATTTTATTAGTCTTCGCTGTTTTTTGTGTGGTTTTGCATCTGCTCCTGGATGGTGATGCTTCCTGCAGTGTATTGGAAGCGTGACTTGCATTGTATTACCCTTTGTAACAGACATCTGAACGTTATCTGTTATTTTATTCTGTAAAATGCAATAAAATATATATTTGACTCTAGAGAGGGAGGTTTAAAATTAAACTGGATAATGCCTGGACATACAGTTTAATGCAGACCATAGATTGACAATGATTGAGAAATACTGTTGAAAACCTTAGTAAGTTAAGGATTATAAGAAAGGTACATCATACTCAAACAGTGGGACGAACTGAGTGAATTAATTTTTAAGAGGCCTCATTAAGTCTGCTGAAGACACATTTACATCAATCCAGAAAAAGATTATAGCACTTGAGTAATTAACAGTCTAGTAACAATTGCAATTTATCACATTTTATCCCAGGATAAGTAAGCATAAAATCCTTTTGTAAAGTTATTTAGATGCAAAATTATGTAAGGAAGTGTAGCCTTTATTAACTTGAGAAAAGCTGGGGCTCATTCAGATTTAATCATTAACCAGCTGAAAACCAAAAAAGAGTGAAAGGGCTGAAAATACATTAATCCCTTGTCTACCAAGGTACCTTTATAAAGAGCCTGGTATACAAGGAGTTAAAGGAAGCTCACGGATGCTGCAGCCATGAGAGCTTGGCGTTGGTTTTTAGAGCCAGTGAAGGGCTTTCAGATAAAAATGATTACTTTTATTAGGCTCTAAATCCCCACCGGTGGCGCCCGTGGTGGTTTCCAGGCTCTCCTGTTGCTCCAATGATCCACCTCTGACTAATAAACCCAGAAGTGCCATGTATTATGTTGCTTTTGGGTTCACAGCTGTCATTCCCCAGCTACTGTAGCCCAGAATGCACCTATTGAAGTATGATCTGTACTTGATTAGCTGTAGTGGAGAGTAAGGGAGACATTGGGGGTTCAACAGATGTCTCCACAAAGTTGACCTGACATCTTCCAAATGTCATCACCCCTTGTAATAGCAATAACTTTGCATAAAGAAAAAGCTAAAACTAAAAAGGTAAAGATAAAAAAGTGTACATACTGTAAATCAGGGATATGCAATTAGCGGACCTCCAGATGTTGCAAAACTACAAGTCCCATCATGCCTCTGGGTGTCATGCTTGTGACTGTCAGAGTCTTGCTATGCCTCATGGGACTTGTAGTTCTGAAACAGCTGGAGGTCCGCTAATTGCATATCCCTGCTGTAAATAAAAAAACGCCACCTCCAGTCACCCTTATACACACCCCAAATCAAACGCGCAATTTATGGCGAGCATGTGCATCTAAACATAAAATGCGCCACATGTGAGGTACTGCAACAAACAGAGTGAAAGCAATAATTCTAGGGCCATAAATTCATGGTCAAGGCTAAACTTATAACCTGTAAAGGCTTTTAAAGAGTCACTTATGAACAATCTTCAGGACCATATTTTTTGCAACTTCACAGGTGTGCAATTTTAAGGCTTTTAAGGAATGTTTGGTATCTATTTACTCGACACAACCCCATCTTTTATATTTTACAAAAAAAAAATTTTTTAGTGTATTTTTCCTGAAAATATGCATTTGATAAACACAGCAGCGCAAATATTGTGCAACATAAAGCACATTGCAACTACCACCATTTTTTTCTCTCAGAGGTCTCTGCTTTAAAATTTGTTATATTATATTATTTTTATATATTTAAAAGTAATTTCTAACAAAAAAAATGGCAGATTTTAACACACACACCAAAAATAAACAAATTACCCCGGGAGACCAGTGGTTATGCCCATTATAGAAGATTTTATTAACTGGGTTTTCTTTTAAGCATGTGGTATCTGATACAAGTACTCTTTAATCTCTATTGTTCCAATAAATCACTCAATATTTTATAAAATAACAGTACTTACGAGGGATAGGGTAAGCAAATCTGTCAGGATGTTTTGTAATTAGTGTATTCTTTATGTGTCGTCTGCCAACACCATGTGCACCTATTAAAAGAATTAAAAGTAAGTCAAGATTACAATTTGTTTCATATAAGATACAAGAACAAGAACGTCAGGCAGAATACATTACCTAGAAGTACTAGTGTTTTCCTTTTAAAGGCAGGCAGTTTCACTACTTCTTCATAAGTGACTAGATCTAATTGATCAAAAACTAAAGACAAAAAAACAATACATTAGCAAATCCTGCTGCAGAAAGATATAACATCATTGATCAGTCATCTAACAGTGATAAGAGTTTCAACCAAAATGACAATTCTCACACCCTTGTATGACCACTTATTTTAATTTATTAAAGCGGAGTTCCACCCTAAAGTGGAACTTCCGCTCATCTGATTCCTCCCCCCCTCCGATGCCACAATTGGCCGCTGGGCCAATAGGAGAGAGGGGAGGGGCCTTGCGCATGCGCAGTAGGGTTCCTGGTGTGAAGCCGAAAGGTTACACTGCCGGGTTCCCTTACCCACAATGGCAGCACCCGACAGCTGCTGGAAACATCAGCTGCGGTGCCGACATCGCTGGACTCCAGGACAGGTAAGTGTTCTATTATTAAAAGCCAGCAGCTGCAGTATGTGTAGCTGCTGGCGTTTAATTATTATTTTTAGCCGGAACACTGCTTTAATGTTACATTTTTACTTATTTTTGTTGGTTGGATTGCAGAATTTATCAAGGACTTTAAAGAACTTAAAATAACTGAATATCTATCTACCTGCATATACAGTCTCTAGACCTCTATTTGTATACGTAGCAGTGCACAAGAGACAATGTATGGGTGTATACACCCATCAATTTATTTTTATACTGTCTGAATCCTAACACTAAGGACAAAATGCAAAATATGTGGAGATCACTAGTGGTGGAAGAATGTCAGAAGGTGAAACATACAGCCAAAAAATTGTTACCAAGGCTGGCCATACATTAAGCAATTTTCTTGCCTTAAACAATGGTTTGAAGGAAATAAAATCGCTTAATTCCTCCATCAACACACCAGTGGGCATCCCTCCCTCTGTGCCATTTTATTCTCACAGTGAGAGGTTTCCCTGCCATCAGAATACAATTATTATTGCTTCCAGCTATAGCCAATGGCAGTAATAAAAAAACCTGACAGACTGGTTGTACTAAAGGCAGTCGACAGATCGCCTTCAGTACAACCAGCCTGCCCATGGATGGGTTGAAATTTGGCCAGTTCCTACTGAACCGGACAAATTTCAATCGGTCTTCAGCTGCCTTTAAGTTGCCTTCTGCCGCAACAAGTATGCATACAGCCAACTATGCTTCTCTGTGTAAAACAAGTACATATACAGCGAACTAGGTTTCTCGGTGTAAAACAGATGGGCCTATTCATCCCTGTTTTGTATAAACCAATTTCTCCAAGTTTAAAGGTTCCTAAAGACCTGAGATGGCAGTCACTTTTCGTTTTCATGTAGATCAGCTGATGCTTTCAAATCTATCAGCTCACAAGGCTACCAAAAACCAACAATTATCTGTGAAAATAGCGGTACGTCAAAGTTAGAAAAACTTTGATCACAGCTAGAGATGAGTTTGGGCATCCTCTGAACTTTTCTCTTTCCAGTCTTCAAAGCTGCTCTTTTTTTGTGTTCAATCATCTACAGACAGGGCCATTTGCCACCCTGCCGTTCGCATAAACAAAGAGGTGGGATACTGGTGACAGCAGCGTCCTTACGCAGACACATGCCTATATTTAGTCAATGTCACTGCCATAATATGGGCAAGTGGCCATATAAAAGCACCAACGTCACCAGCAATCCCCCACCATTCTGTAATCACTACTACCACACTTTCTGCAAGAGCCTTGCCCTCTTCATCCTCACTGGGCAAACGTGTTTATAGCAGCACTACATAAAGCTGGATCACACCAGCACATCTGAAAACCTTCTCAAAACATATGGGCACCTTTCTAGTCTAGCACTCGTGTACTAACGTGTTGGCTAAACATTTATACATTGGGGTGTTGCCAATTCTGCTGGCTTACCAGAGCATACACATGTATGCATTACTGCAGGCAGCAGAAGTGGTAATTATAAGGTAATTTTTTCACTGGTACCTTCTAAAAGACCTTGACAGAAAATTTACATAATTGGAAACAGAGTTATAAGAGGAGTCCTTGTGTAAAATGTTTTTTTTATTTGCAGTCCCCATGAGAATATCAAGCACCATCCACTTTGTTCGAACCCATTGACCCTCGGCCTGTATGGGGTTGGTGAATTCTCTATGATTAACCAAATTGAAAAGGAAGGAGCTGTGTATACAGTGAAGTGAAAAGACTGCTTATAGAATTTTACTGGGCTAAATCAGACTGCAAAGTAAAGAACAATTTACCTTACGTGATGCTCTATCATACCTGACACATAACATTAGTAGTGTTGGGGCTTCATTCTAACCATTACCTTTGGTAAATAATAAAACTTGACATTATAAGTTTTAAGCAATTTGGTAGACATTGAAAACTAAATGATCTTCGAGTAACAACTATATATGGCAAGCAGAAACCGATTCTTACATGCACAGCACTTTGATGCAAGGTTTTAATTTTCTAACATGCAATGATTCTTGCAAAAGGATGAAGTCATGCTATTTGAACTTATTTTATTCTAGAACAGTGATTCTGAAAGATGTCATTTCCTGTAGAAAATCAAAATAAAGGTTTTCCTGGGCGATGTTAAAAATCAGAACAATGTGGGAAAATTTACATAAATTACATTGCAAATACGCATTAGGTAAAACACTGTTCTACAATAAATCTATGATAAGCCACTACTACAGAGGAAAAGTGACGTGAATGCTCTGACGTGAAGTGAAGTGAGTGTTCTGGAACGTGCTCAGCTAGGGACAATAAAAGTGAAACCAGTAAATGGATTCCCCTCACTATCTTGGATTTACCATCACTGAAAAAAAAAAAACAGGCAGTGTTGTTGGCTGCTTAAAAGTAATGGCAGAACCTAACCATCTGAGTACCACAAACTGAAAAACACTATTTAATTTATTTTAATATTCAAATAGAAATCACTCTGAAACCAGCCCCATAGCATTTCTAGCTATGGCCATCTTGAGTAAGGACAGATTATTCATGCAACTTTTACGTTCTGAAATCCATCTGCCCTTAGCTCAGGCATGCAGGCAGGAGGGTGTGCTTAGCTGAGTAAGTTCCTCTCCCAGATAAAAAAAAAAAAAAAAACGCGGAGACTTCTGGGATGTATGACATCATTTTGGCCTAGGCCAGGAAACAACTGAAGAAACGTAAAAAAATAAAACACAAGTAAATATAATCTACCTTTCTAGCCATTAATAGATACCAAATGCCAGCACCGTAAGGATTAAAAATAGGCAATATTGATTTAGAGAGTTTATTTCTGCTTTAACGTCACTCTGACACTGAATGCTTGGTGGTAGCCTGTCCCATGGACTGAGTGATGCTTGTTGCTGGCCTGAATAAGATGGGCTATTAAAGTGGTTGTAAACCCACTTTTTCAACTTGCACCTACAGGTAAGCCTAGATTAAGGCTTACCTGTAGGTGCAATAAATATCTCCTAAACCTACACGGTTTAGGAGATATTTACTAAAATGTCAAGCGCCGCTATCTACGGCGCATGCGCGCCGTAGACAACGGCGCATTTATGGGGTTAATCCCATTCACATACTCGGCTACTTCCCAGCAATCGCTGGGCGTAGCCGAGTGGGACGCCTCCCGCGCGCATGCGCAGAGTGACGTCTCCGCCGCTCCGGCCAATCACAGCACAGTAACATTCCGGCTATCGCCGCAGTGATGTCTGCGGCTGGACAGAGGGACGAGGACAGCTTCGGGGGCCCCGATCTAAGGTAAGTGGAACATAATGAGCTATTATGCTAGTCATAATAGCTCATTATGCCTTTCTCTTGCAGGTGGGCCAAAAAAAAAAAAGTGGGTTTACAACCACTTTAAGTAAGCGTATCTACCATATTCCAGTAGTCAACCACCCAAGTGCACACTCTTACAATTCAATTTAGCCACTCTTCTGGTTCACATGACCCTGTCGCACAATATAATGCCAACTCGGCTCTCTATCCACAAGAGCATCACGCAAACAGTGCATCTCCCCATCCGGCAGACATACTTAAGAGTATCAGTTCTGTTTTTTTTAGGAATCATACTTACATAGGTATTTGTAGCATCGGTACCTCGCTGGCTCTAAGACTGAGAACTGAGTGATCAAAGACCGCTGATCGCTCAGTTCTCAGTGCTTCATGAGCAGAGAGCAACTTGGCATACAGCGGTGACTGTCAGGCACCAGCTCTCTGCTCATGGAGCACTGAGAACTGAGCGATCAGCCATCTATGCTCACTCAGTTCTCAGTCACCGCTGTCTGCTAAGCCCCCCCCCCACGCACGCGCTCTAACTGGAGCGCTGGGAGGTGCAGGTGATGAGAGCGGCTGGCTCAGGCTCTCAGCGGCTATCTGAGAGCCTGAGCCAACTGTCAATCCAGGCTCCTGGGTGAATCCTGACTATATGGTTATGTGGTTATGTGGTTATGATCTTTTGCCAGCCTGCACCAGCTCTGAAAACGGGTCACAGGATTGCAGAACAAACTGCATTTCTGTGATCCAAAAGAGAAGTACCGTCTTCCTCCTGGATATATACGTCGGCAGAATGGCACGGCTGCGCAAAGCAACGTACAGGTGTGTTGCTTTGAATTTGACGCCGTTCGGGTGCACGCCCCTGCCATGAGCTCCGTGACCGTGGGACCCACGGACTCGATGTCTGCCTGTTCTGCCTTGTGACAGGACACTGATCTACTGCTCTCTGTGATCGGGAGCAGTGATCAATGTCATGTCACTGGTAGCCCAGCCCCCACACAGTTAGAATCCCTCCCTAGGACACACTTAACCCCTTCCTTGCCCCCTAGTGGTTAACCCCTTCCCTGCCAGTTTCATTTACACAGTAATCAGTGCATTTTTGGCACTGATCGCTGCATAAATGACAATGGTCCCAAAATAGCTTCAAGTGTCCGATATGTCCGCCATAATGTCGCCGTCACAATAAAAATCGCAGATCGCCGCCATTACTAATAAAAAAAAAAAAATTATAATAAAAATGCCATAAAACGATCCCATATTTTGTAGACGTTATAACTTTTGTGCAAACCAGACAAAATACGGTTATTGCAATTTTTTTTTTACCAAAAATATGTAGAATACATAACGGCCTAAACTGAGAAAAAAAAAAATGTGTTTTTATATCTTTTTTGGGGATATTTATTATAGCAAAAAGTAAAAAATATTGCTTTTTTTTTCAAAATTTACGCTCTCTTTTTGTTTATAGTGCAAAAAATTAAAACCGCAGAGGTGATCAAATACCACCAAAAGAAAGCTCTATTTGTGGAAAAAAAAGGACGTAAATTTTGTTTTGGAGCCATGTTGCACGACTTCGCAATTGTCAGTTAAAGTGACAATTGCGTCAGTTAAATCACAAAAAGTGCTCTGGTCAGGAAGGGGGTAAATTATTCCGGGGCTGAGGTGGTTAAGAGAAAACAACAAAGGAGCCGCTTCCCTGTCCCCTGCAAACCCGACCCCTGCATCCACCATCATTCTCCCGCCAGCTTCAGGTGCTGCATAGGGCTTGGGGGGGGGGGGGGGTGAAGCTGGGGCTTGGGAGGGCTTAGTAAACATGTGTTTTTCAACCCCCCCTTACAATGAATATAGGCAGCGATCGCTGCTATATCCACCAACAGCTGATCATTGTAACCGCGAGCGTTACTATGCATCAGACTGTAATTTTATGAGATACAGGGGGTCCCCGAGTTACGAACATGCGAGTTGCGAACGTCTCCTACTTACGAACGGGCTCCTGCACTTCATCCTTAAGCCCCGTACACACGGTCGGACTTTTGCCCAACAAACTTCGTTTTAAGCAAGTTGGACCAACAATCCGACCGTGTGTACGCTCCATCGGACAAACTTTTTTTGTTTGGTTTTGGATTTCATCGGACAAAAGTTGGGTCTGCAAATGGACAAACTTTTGCCCAACAAAAGTCCGATGGAGCAAAGTCCGACCGTGTGTACAGATAACCAACGGACTTTAGTCCGATGGACAAAACAACTAATGTTAAAATCAACCAACAATAGCAGAAGTTGACCAAAGGGTGGCAGAAAAGAGCAGAAAAAACCTGCGATGTTGTAAGAAGTTTTGCAGAAATTCCGAGCGTGTGTATGCTATGGGTGTTCCCAACCACCTCTGTTCGGACAAAAATCCACGGAAAAGTCCGATGGAAGTCCGACCGTGTGTACGAGGCTTTAGCCATCCGTGCACATAAACCCTTAAAAACAACCTAATTACATGCCTACCTGTTCCTCTCCATACCCTGCTGTGTCCTGTGCCTGTATTGCGGCCGCGGCCTGGTCCATCCTAGTGAAGCCTGCAGATCCCCGATCTTTCCTGCGCTGCTGCCCTGTGGAGGTGCACCACGGCTGGCCTGGCCTGGACTCGGATGTGCGGACACTGCTGCTCTCACCTGCCTCACCAGCCATCCATCTCCCTGCTGTGATCTGGTGAGCTGCCCAGCGGAGACTGCCTGTGTGGGCTGGTTGAGGTGTCCTGGAGCCCAGGATCTTTACATCTTTCTGCCTGTCTTGCAGCGCTCTGGGCCTTCCCTGCCTGGTACTCCCAGCCAGCCAACCTCACTGGACTGTAGATGTTCTCCACGCCCCACATACAGTACAGGACTGCATCAGAAGCGCCCTGAAAGCTGGTGAGATTACATATTGTACTGTTCTGTGCCCACTACTACAGTATATGCCCTGTACAGTACTGTACTTGTACCACACACGATTGAATGAGAGCTCCACATAGGCAGATGATATGAGCTCATGCTGGAACACAGGGATAGAATGTACAGTACCATTCTATCCCTGTGTCCCAGCATGAGCTCATGTCATCTGCCTATGTGGAGCACTTAAGGTACTGTCCCGACTTACAAACAAATTCGACTTAAAAACAAACCTACAGTCCCTATCTTGTTCGTAACCCAGGGACCCCCTGTAAATGTAATCTCTATACAGATTCCTCATTCATTCAAGTAAAGTGCTGCAGTGAAAGGGACTTTTAGTCCCTTTCTCTGTCTCAAAAAAAGAGATATAGGGGTCTGTTTAGACCTCTGATATCGCACCAAAGACCCCCCACCCAAAAAAAAAAAGGAAGACAATAGTGAATATTATTTCGCTTTTGTCACAAGTGGGTGGGTTGGGGGTGCAATGCTCTGCCCCCGAGCCCAACTTTTTTCAAACCAATTAGAGTCCGGCACCCTGCAGGGGGGGTGGCACCCTAGCACCCGTAATAGACCGGGCCGCTCCTGGTAAGACTCCTTTGGCATAGAGCGGACTCTGTCAAACAGATTTGTTTGCTCAGCGGGGGATCTGTCTGCTGATCCCCACTGAGCAAGGGGATGACAGGTCCGTGTTCGCTCCCCTGATGCAGAGCGGACACAGCTCGCTATTCTCTGTGGGGCAGTCGGATGGAAAAACGGACTACCTGTCCAGTTCCATCGTATACCATCCGATCCAATCTGCTAGATGGATGGGGATCACTATCCCTCTGTTTTTAGCGGACTGGACTTGATCAGATGCAGCCGGGTGTAAACGGACACATGTCCATTTATGTCAGCCTCTGTATAGACAGCAATGGGTGGTCCGATTGGGCCCGCCTAAAAAACAGACAGGCAGATCCGATCGGTGTGCTTGTGTGAAATGGGCCTAAAACCTGGTTTCACACAGGGCATAAACAGCATACCTTTACGGGGACGCACAGTGCATCTCTGCGCAGGCAGTCCCACTGATGTAATTTGGGATGCACCAACTGCACTAACAGAGCCGTTGCTCCTAATTTTACATCCATGTAGGTCCGCATGCAAATCCCTGAGCGCACACTGTCTGTGTTCGGGGTGGTGTACCCACACCCACATGGATGTCAGATTGGGAACAGCAGCTATGCCTGTGCAGCTGTTGCATCTCAATTGACATAAATGGGCATGCATGGAACACCTGTGCATTCCATGGCCCTCCGTGGGCATACACTTTAGTATGCCATATGTGAACGATGCTTTAGTAGCAATTTAGCAGGAATTTTGTAAGTTACGTTGTGCTTATGTGCTTTATTAATGATTTTAGTGTATTTTTAGCAAAAATTGTTTTGATAAACATTTGCGCAAATATCGCACTGCCTTACAAATAAGTAGCACCTTCTTTTTATTCTACTTGCCATGTGCTTTCAGAAAATGTATGGATTGGCGGGTCTTTTACAAATTCTGAAAGTTGCAAGTGAAAAAGGAAAACCTCCAGAGTTTCTAAAACTTTTGCGTACCTCCGATTTTCACTATTTCTCAAATAGGCACAATTTTTAATTTACAAATATTTGCTATTTATTAATTCAATACAGGTTAAGCGTTTATATTTAGAAGGGATTTAGCAGGAATTTTGTAAAATTTGCGGTGTTTATCTGCCAATATTGGTTTTAGTGTATTTTTTGCAAATATATTTACTTGATAAACATTCGCGCAAATACCGCAGGGTCTAAAAAAAAAATCAGTAGCACCTTGTTTTGATTCTAGAGGTCATATGCTTTCAGAAAATATATGTTTTTGGGGGTCCTTCACAAATTCTGAAAGCTGCAAGGGAAAAAATGAAAACCTTCAGATTTTTTGAGAAATTAGGATATTTACATTTTTGCGTACGTCCGATTTTCACCATTTTGCAAAAAAGGCACAATGTAAAAATTTTAATTTTTTGTTATTTATTAACCACTTAAGCCCCGGACCATTTGGTAGCTAGAGGACCAGAGGTGAATTCAGAATTTTGCACTGCTTTAACTGTAAATTGTGCGGACATGCAATGTTGTACCCAAACGAAATTTGCGTCCTTTTCTTCCCACAAATAGAGCTTTCTTTTAATGGTATTTGATTGCCTCTGCGATTTTTATTTTTTGCGATATAAACGGAAAAAGACCGAAAATTTAGAAAAAAAATTATATTTTCTACTTTTTGTTATAAGAAAAATCGAATAAACTCAATTTTAGTCATACATTTAGGCCAAAATGTATTCAGCCACATGTCTTTAGTAAAAAAAATGTCAATAAGCGTATATTTATTGGTTTGCGCAAAAGTTATAGCGTTTACAAACTAGGGTACATTTTCTGGAATTTACACAGCTTTTAATTTATGACTGCCTATCTCATTTCTTGAGGTGCTAAAATGACAGGGCAGTACAAAACCCCCCCAAATGACCCCATTTTAGAAAGTAGACACCCCAAGGAAATTGCTGAGAGGCATGTTGAGCCCATTGAATATTTTTTTTTTGTCCCAAGTGATTGAATAATGACAAAAAATAAATAAAAAAAAATTACAAAAAGTTGTCACTAAATGATATATTGCTCACACATGCCATGGTTATATGTGGAATTGCACCCCAAAATACATTCTGCTGCTTCTCCTGAGTACGGGGATACCACATGTGTGGGACTTTTTAGGAGCCTAGCCACGTACGGGACCCCGGAAACCAAGCACCGCCTTCAGGATTTCTAAGGGCGCAAATTTTTGATTTCACTCCTCACTACCTATCACAGTTTTGAAGGCCATAAAATGCCAAAATAGCACAACCCCCCCCCCAAATGACCCCATTTTAGAAAGTAGACACCCCAAGGAAATTGCTGAGAGGCCTGTTGAG
The DNA here is from genome assembly GCA_029206835.1 of Rana muscosa. Taxonomy (NCBI): domain Eukaryota; kingdom Metazoa; phylum Chordata; class Amphibia; order Anura; family Ranidae; genus Rana; species Rana muscosa. Next base: position 277,270,336 of record CM055117.1, read on the forward strand.
CCCATTGAATATTTTTTTTTGTCCCAAGTGATTGAATAATGACAAAAAAAAAAAAATTACAAAAAGTTGTCACTAAATGATATATTGCTCACACATGCCATGGTTATATGTGGAATTGCACCCCAAAATACATTCTGCTGCTTATCCTGAGTACGGGGATACCACGTGTGGGACTTTTTAGGAGCCTAGCCACGTACGGGACCCCGGAAACCAAGCACCGCCTCCAGGATTTCTAAGGGCGCAAATTTTTGATTTCACTCCTCACTACCTATCACAGTTTTGAAGGCCATAAAATGCCAAAATAGCACAAAACCCCCCCAAATGACCCCATTTTGGAAAGTAGACACCCCAAGCTGTTTGCTGAGAGGCATGTTGAGTATTTTACAGCTCTCATTTGTTTTTGAAAATGAAGAAAGAACATTTTTTTTTTCTTTTTTTTTTCAATTTTCAAAACTTTGTGACAAAAAGCGAGATCTGCAAAATACTCACAATACCTCTCAGCAAATAGCTTGGGGTGTCTATTTTCCAAAATGGGGTCATTTGGGGGGGGGTTTTGTGCCATCTGGGCATTCCATGGCCTCCGAAACTGTGATAGGCAGTGAGAAGTGAAATCAAAAATTGACACCCTTAGAAAGCCTGAAGGCGGTGCTTGGTTTTTGGGGTCCCGTACGCGGCTAGGCTCCCAAAAAGTCTCACACATGTGGTATCCCCGTACTCAGGAGAAGCAGCAGAATGTATTTTGGGGTGTAATTCCACATATGCCCATGGCATGTTTGAGCAATATATCATTTAGTGACAACTTTGTGCAAAAAAAAAAAAAAAAAAATTTTATTTTTTCCGCAACTTGTGTCAACATATAAAATATTCCATGGACTCGACATGCCTCTCAGTATATAGCTTGGGGTGTCTACTTTCCAAAATGGGGTCATTTAGGGGGGTTTTGAACTGTTCTGGCATTTTATACACAACATTAGGAAGCTTACATCCACTCTTCTAACCACTTGAAGACAAAGCCCTTTTTGACACTTTTTGTTTACATGAAAACATATTTTTTTTTGCAAGAAAATTATGTTGAACCCCCAAACATTATATATATTTTTATAGCAAAGGCCCTACAGAATAAAATGGTGGGTGTTGCATTTTTTTTTTCTACACAGTATTTGCGCAGCGATTTTTCAAACGCATTTTTTTGGGAAAAAATACACTTTTTTTAATTTTAATGCACTAAAACACACTATATTGCCCAAATGTTTGATGAAATAAAAAAGATGATCTTAGGCCGAGTACATAGATACCAAACACGACATGCTTTAAAATTTCGCACAAACGCGCATTGGCGACAAACTACATACATTTTTAAAAGCCTTTAAAAGCATTTACAGGTTACCCCGTTAGATTTACAGAGGAGGTCTACTGCTAAAATTACTGCCCTCGATCTGACCTTCGCGGTGATACCTCACATGCATGGTGCAATTGCTGTTTACATATGACGCCAGACCGACGCTTGCGTTCGCCATTGGGCAAGAGCAGGGCAGGACAGGGGTGCTTTTTTTTTTTTTTATTATTAATTTTGCTTTTTTATTTTATTTTTAAACTGTTGCTTCCATATTTATTTATTTTTATCACTTTTATTGTTATCTCAGGGAATGTAAATATCCCCTATGATAGCAATAGGTAATGACAGGTACTCTTTTTTGAAAAAACTGGGGTCTATTGGACCCTAGATCTTTCCTCTGCCCTCAAAGCATCTGACCACACCAAGATCGGTGTGATAAAATGCTTTCCCAATTTCCCAATGGCGCTTTTTATATCCGGGGGGGGGGGGGGACATTCCCTCCCACTGCTTGTAAAAGCAGTCCAGAGGCTAATTAGCCACTAGGATTGCTTTTACATGAAAGCCGGCCGCTGGCTGAAAAGAATGATACCAAGATGATACCTAAACCCGCAGGCATCATTCTGGTATAAACATTCAAAGTCCAGCAACATACCAGTACGTTGCTGGTCCTTGTTGGACATGTATTGTAATCTTTTTTTTCATGCAGCCTGTTGGCTGAACGAAAAAAAAAGATTGATCGGTGGGTATGCCCACCATTAGAATACCGCCCTTCATCCACCCACTTCTAATGATGGGCATACATGCACCATTTATATATGCCGAAGCATGGGGGCATCTTCCCGCAAAAGTTATGCCGCGTACACATGGTCAGACTTTTCCACGGGCAAGCCTCCGTCGGAATTTCGACCGTATATATGCGGCATTAGGAGCAAAATCGCTCCTCCGCTCCTGCTGCCCCAATGCTTCGGCATATATGCTTTTTTTTGTTTTAACTGTGGTGGTGAAATTACCTCCTACAGCACTGGAGTCGCAGGGATCAGGCCTGTCTCTGCGAACGCTGCAGTTATGTGTGTTGTGTTTTGAAAGTGACAGTGATCGATCGATACTGCACTTCGGTGGCCTGGGCTGGACGGAGGGGCAAAACGCAGGTGCTAGCAGGTATCTGGGCTGATCCCACTAACAGTGCGTTTTTGGGAACCCTAAACTGCTGGGGACGCTAGTATAGATCTGATCAGATCAGATATTGAGCTGATCAGATACTATACCACTAAGAGGGGTGTATGCTTCACGTGTGGGTGTTAGCGCTACTGGCACTAACCTGACGCTGCCTGGGGTGTGACGCAGACCCTCTCTGACGCTAAAACCTAACTGATATCACCCGCCGGGCGATCAGGGGGTTAAACCTTTATTGGGTTATATACGGCGGGTGCCCTGACACTATAAAAAGCAAACTAACTAACCAGCGTCACCCGTAACACTTATATGATGATCACTGGTGAAAGGGTTAACTAGGGGCAATTAGGGGGTTAAAACCTTTATTAGGTAATATATGGGGGTACCTGACGCTATATAAAAACCTGACGGCGAACCTAAAAAAAAATTACTGGCTACCTATCGGCATCACCGACACTAAGACATCGATCATAAAAACGATTGCTTAGCGACAGTGGTGATAGGGGGTGAAAGGGTTACCTGGGGGGCGATCAGGTGGTTAAACCTTTATTAGATAATATATGGGGGTACCTGACGCTATAAAAACCTGCGGCGAACCTAAAAAAAATTACTGGCTACCGATCAGCATCACCGACGCTAAGACATCGATCAGAAAAATGATCGCATAGTGACGGCGGTGCTAGGGGGTGAAAGGGTTACCTGGGGGGTGATCAAGGGGGTTACACCTTTATTATGTAATATATGGGGGTACCCGACGCTATAAAAACCTGCGGCGAACCTAAAAAAAAATTACTGGCTACCGATCAGCATCACCGACGCTAAGACATCGATCAGAAAAATGATCGCATAGCCACGGCGGTGCTAGGGGGTGAAAGGGTTACCTGGGGGGTGATCAAGGGGGTTAAACCTTTATTAGGTAATATATGGGGGTACCCGACGCTATAAAAACCTGCGGCGAACCTAAAAAAAATTATTGGCTACCGATCAGCATCACCGACGCTAAGACATCGATCAGAAAAATTATAACTTAGTGACAGTGGTGATAGGGGGTGAAAGGGTTACCTGGGGGGCGATCAAGGGGGTTAAACCTTCATTAGGTAATATATGGGGGTACCCGACGCTATAAAAACCTGCGACGAACCTAAAAAAAATTATTGGCTACCGATCAGCATCACCGACGCTAAGACATCGATCAGAAAAATGATTGCTTAGTGACAGTGGTGATAGGGGGTGAAAGAGTTATCTGGGGGGTCATCAGGGGGTTAAACCTTTATTAGGGGGGGGTTAGGGGGCTACACTGGACCTAAAACTAAATGTAGTGACAGTTTTACAGTCACAAATGTCACTGATTGCAGTGATCACTAAATAAATGGTCACTGCAATCAGTGACACTGTGACTGGGGGCTGGGGGGGCGATTTATGTGCCTATGTGTCCTGGTGTCAGTGTGCTGTTTTGTGTACTAACCTGGCATCTTCTCCTGTACGGCGCTCGGTATATGTGAGCGCCCCAGGAGAGATGACATCACTTCCTCCTTCCTGGCAGGCAGGGGAAGCTCTCTCATTCGCCGGGAGCGATCGAGAGGGGGTGGCCGGAATCGAACGGCCGTCCCCTCATGCCGGATCGCTCCCGAAGGTAAAACGACCACCCACTGTAAAGAAGGGGGGTCCGATCGGACCCCCCAACTATACAAAGGCAATCACGTACATATACGTGATTCTGCCTGTCGGTGCCATTCTGCTGACGTATATTTACAGTGGGCGGTCGTTAAGTGGTTAACGCCATACAGGTTAAGCTTTTATATTTAGTAGGGATTTTGTAGGAATTTTGTAAAATTAGCTGTGTTTTTATCTGCCAATAATAGTTTTAGTGTATTTTTTGCAAATATATTGGTTTGATAAACATTTGCGCAAATACCACGGGGTCTAAATATTCAGTGGCACCTTTTTTTTTTATTCTACTGATCATGTGCTTTCAGACATTATATGGTGGGGGTCATTGACAAACTCTGAAAGCTACAAGTGAAAAAGAATAAAGCAAAGGAAAAATTTCAAAAATTGTCTGGCCACCTGAGTGTACAAAATGGAGCACAGGGCCTGGCAGCAAAGGGGATAATTGGCAAAAAATTAAATTTATGCTTGCTACTGAAATTAATAAATGCTGAAGCGCCAAAAGGCGTCTAGTGTTTAGGTGCATTTAGGCGCGTTTAGCAGCGTCAAGCATTTTTTGTGTTAAAACTCTGCTGCTCCTGAACGCACTGGCAGTGTTTTTTTTTTTCAGCCACTAAACGCTGTGAAAAGCCTACAGTGCCTTGAAAAAGTATTTATAACCCTTGACATTTTCCAAATTTTGTCATGTTACAACCAAAAACAAATGTTATTTATTGGGATTTTATGTGATAGACCAACACAAAGTGGCACATAATTGTGAAGTGGAAGATAAACGGTTTTCACAAATATCCCAAGCTTTGAAAATCTCACGTTGCACTGTTCAAGCCATCATCCGAAAATGGAAACAGTATGGCACAACTAAAAACCTACCAGGACATGGCCGTCCACCTTAACTGACAGGCCGGGCAAGGAGAACATTAATCAGAGAAGCAGCCAAGAGGCCCATGGAGGATCTGCAGAGATCCACAGCTCAGGTGGGAGAATCTGTCCACAGGACAATTATTAGTCGTGCACGCCACAAATCTGGCCTTTATGGAAGAGTGGCAAGAAGAAAGCTATTGTTTAACCACTTAACGACCGCTCACTGTATATATACGTCGGCAGAATGGCACCGACAGGCACAATCACGTAGAGTGTACGTGATTGCCTTTGTACAGTTGGGGGGTCCAATCGGACCCCCCTTCTATACAGTGAGCGGTGGCTAAGTGTCCGGGAGCGTTCCGGGATGAGGGGGCAGCCATTCGTTTCTGGCCACCCCCTCGCGATCGCTCCCGGCGAATGGAAATGCCCCCTCTGTCTGTGTCAGACAGAGGGAGCAGGAGGAAGTGATGTCATCTCTGGTGCGGCGCTCACATATACCGAGCGCCGTACAAGAGAAGATATCAGGTCAGTGCACACAACACTACACTGACACCAGGACACATAGGGACATAAATCGCCCCCCCAGGCCCCCCCAGACACCCCAGATCACCCCCCCAGCCCCCAGTCACAGTGTCACTGATTGCAGTGACCATTTATTTAGTGATCACTGCAATCAGTGACATTTGTGACTGTAAAAGTGTCACCAAAGTTTAGTCTTAGGTCCAGTGTAGCCCCCTAACCCCCCTAATAAAGGTTTAACCCCCTGATCACCCCCCAGATAACCCTTTCACCCCCTATCACCACTGTCGCTTAGCGATCATTTTTCTGATCGCTGTCTTAGCGTCAGTGATGCCGATCGGCAGCCAGTAATTTTTTTTAGGTTCGCCGCATGTTTTTATAGCGTCAGGTACCCCAATATATTATCTAATAAAGGTTTAACCCCCTTGATCACCCCCCAGGTAACCCTTTCACCCCCTATCACTAAGCGATCGTTTTTCTAAATGCTGTCTTAGTGTCTGTGATGCAGATCGGTAGCCGGTAATTTTTTTTAGGTTCGCCACAGGTTTTTATAGCGTCAGGTACCCCAATATATTATCTAATAAAGGTTTAACCCCCTTGATCGCCCCCCAGGTAACCCTTTCACCCCCTATCACCACTGTCGCTAAGCAATTGTTTTTCTAAACGCTGTCTTAGTGTCGGTGATGCAGATCGTAGCCAGTAATTTTTTTTAGGTTCGCCGCATGTTTTTATAGCGTCAGGTACCCCAATATATTATCTAATAAAGGTTTAACCCCCTTGATCGCCCCCCAGGTAACCCTTTCACCCCCTATCACCACTGTCACTAAGCGATCGTTTTTCTAAACGCTGTCTTAGTGTCTGTGATGCAGATCGGTAGCCGGTAATTTTTTTTAGGTTCGCCGCAGGTTTTTATAGCGTCAGGTACCCCAATATATTATCTAATAAAGGTTTAACCCCCTTGATCGCCCCCCAGGTAACTCTTTCACCCCCTATCACCACTGTCGCTAAGCAATTGTTTTTCTAAACGCTGTCTTAGTGTCGGTGATGCAGATCGTAGCCAGTATTTTTTTTTAGGTTCGCCGCATGTTTTTATAGCGTCAGGTACCCCAATATATTATCTAATAAAGGTTTAACCCCCTTGATCGCCCCCCCAGGTAACCCTTTCACCCCCATCACCACTGTCGCTAAGCAATCGTTTTTCTAAACGCTGTCTTAGTGTCGGTGATGCAGATCGGTAGCTGGTAATTTTTTTTAGGTTCGCCGCAGGTTTTTATAGCGTCAGGTACCCCCATATATTATCTAATAAAGGTTTTAACCCCCTGATTGCCCCTAGTTAACCCTTTCACCAGTGATCACCATATAAGTGTTACGGGTGACGCTGGTTAGTTAGTTTGCTTTTTATAGTGTCAGGGCACCCGCCGTGTATATAACCCAATAAAGGTTTAACCCCCTGATCGCCCGGCGGGTGATATCAATTAGGTTTTAGCGTCAGAGAGGGTCTGAGTCACACCCCAGGCAGCGTCAGGTTAGTGCCAGTAACGCTAACACCCACGCGTGAAGCATACACCCCCCTTAGTGGTATAGTATCTGAACAGATCAATATCTGATCTGATCAGATCTATACTAGCGTCCCCAGCAGTTTAGGGTTCCCAAAAACGCAGTGTTAGCGGGATCAGCCCAGATACCTGCTGGCACCTGCGTTTTGCCCCTCCGTCCAGCCCAGGCCACCCAAGTGCAGTATCGATCGATCACTGTCACTTACAAAACAAAACACACAACTGCAGCATTCGCAGAGACAGGCCTGATCCCTGCGACTCCAGTGCTGTAGGAGGTGATTTCACCACCACAGTTAAAAAAAAAAAGCAAATATGCCGAAGCATTGGGGCAGCAGGGGCGGAGGAGCGATTTTGCTCCTAATGCCGCGTACATACGGTCGAAATTCCGACGGAGGCTTGCCCGTGGAAAAGTCCGACCATGTGTGTGCGGCATAACTTTTTTGTGGGAGGATGCCCCCATGCTTCGGCATATATAAATGGTGCGTGTATGCCCATCATTGGAAGTGGGTGGATGAAGGGCGGTATTCTAATGGTGGGCATACCCACCGATCAATCTCTTTTTTCGTTCAGCCAACTGGCTGCATGAAATAAAAAGATTACAAAACATGTCCAACAAGGACCAGCAACGTACTGGTATGTTGCTGGACTTTGAATGTTTATACCAGAATGATGCCTGCGGGTTTAGGTATCATCTTGGTATCATTCTTTTCAGCCTGCGGCCGGCTTTCATGTAAAAGCAATCCTAGCGGCTAATTAGCCTCTGGACTGCTTTTACAAGCAGTGGGAGGGAATGCCCCCCCCGGATATAAAAAGCGCCATTGGGAAAGCATTTTATCACACCGATCTTGGTGTGGTCAGATGCTTTGAGGGCAGAGGAAAAATCTAGGGTCTAGAAGACCCCAGTTTTTTCAAAAAAAGAGTACCTGTCACTACCTATTGCTATCATAGGGGATATTTACATTCCCTGAGATAACAATAAAAATGATAAAAAAAATAATACTTGGAAGGAACAATTTAAAAATAAAATAAAAAAGCAAAATTAATAATAAAAAAAAAAAAAAAAAAAAAAAAAAAGCACCCCTGTCCTGCCCTGCTCTTGCCCAATGGCGAACGCAAGCGTCGGTCTGGCGTCATATGTAAACAGCAATTGCACCATGCATGTGAGGTATCACCGCGAAGGTCAGATCGAGGGCAATCATTTTAGCAGTAGACCTTCTCTGTAAATCTACTGGGGTAACCTGTAAAGGCTTTTAAAAATGTATGTAGTTTGTCGCCAATGCGCGTTTGTGCGAAATTTTAAAGCATGTCGTGTTTGGTATCTATGTACTCGGCCTAAGATCATCTTTTTTATTTCATCAAACATTTGGGCAATATAGTGTGTTTTAGTGCATTAAAATTAAAAAAAGTGTATTTTTTAAACCAAAAAATGCGTTTGAAAAATCGCTGCGCAAATACTGTGTAGAAAAAAAAAAATGCAACACCCACCATTTTAATCTGTAGGGCCTTTGCTTTAAAAATATATATATATAAATGTTTGGGGGTTCAACATAATTTTCTTGCAAAAAAAAAAATGTTTTCATGTAAACAAAAAGTGTCAAAAAGGGCTTTGTCTTCAAGTGGTTAGAAGAGTGGATGTAAGCTTCCTAATGTTGTGTATAAAATGCCAGAACAGTTCAAAACCCCCCCAAATGACCCCATTTTGGAAAGTAGACACCCCAAGCTATATACTGAGAGGCATGTCGAGTCCATGGAATATTTTATATGTTGACACAAGTTTTTTTTTTTTTTTTGCACAAAGTTGTCACTAAATGATATATTGCTCAAACATGCCATGGGCATATGTGGAATTACACCCCAAAATACATTCTGTTGCTTCTCCTGAGTACGGGGATACCACATGTGTGAGACTTTTTGGGAGCCTAGCCATGTACGGGACCCCAAAAACCAAGCACCGCCTTCAGGCTTTCTAAGGGTGTAAATTTTTGATTTCACTTCTCACTGCCTATCACAGTTTCGGAGGCCATGGAATGCCCAGATAGCACAAACCCCCCCCAAATGACCCCATTTTGGAAAGTAGACACCCCAAGCTATTTGCTGAGAGGTATTGTGAGTATTTTGCAGATCTCGCTTTTTGTCACAAAGTTTTGAAAATTGAAAAAAAAAATATATATATATATATATATATATTTTCTTTCTTCATTTTCAAAAACAAATGAGAGCTGTAAAATACTCGCCATTCCTCTCAGCAAATAGCTTGGGGTGTCTATATTCCAAAATGGGGTCATTTGGGGGGGGGGGGGGGGGGTTTGTGCGATTTTGGCATTTTATGGCCTTCGAAACTGTGATAGGTAGTGAGGAGTGAAATCAAAAATTTGTGCCTAGAAATCCTGAAGGCGGTGCTTGGTTTTCGGGGTCCCGTACGCGGCTAGGCTCCTAAAAAGTCCCACACATGTGGTATCCCCGTACTCAGGAGAAGCAGAAAAATGTATTTTGGGGTGTAATTCCACATATAACCATGGCATGTGTGAGCAATATATCATTTAGTGACAACTTTTTGTAATTTTTTTTTTTTTTTGTTGTCATTATTCAATCACTTGGGACAAAAAAATTATATTCAATGGGCTCAACAGGCCTCTCAGCAATTTCCTTGGGGTGTCTACTTTCTAAAATGGGGTCATTTGGGGGGGTTTTGTGCTATTTTGGCATTTTATGGCCTTCGAAACTGTGATAGGTAGTGAGGAGTGAAATCAAAAATTTGCGCCCTTAGAAATCCTGAAGGCGGTGCTTGGTTTCCGGGGTCCCGTACGCGGCTAGGCTCCCAAAAAGTCCCACACATGTGGTATCCCCGTACTCAGGAGAAGCAGCAAAATGTATTTTGGAGTGAAATTCCACATATAACCATGGCATGCGTGAGCAATATATCATTTAGTGACAACTTTTTGTAATTTTTTTTTTTTTTTAGCCATTATTCAATCACTTGGGACAAAAAAATAAAAAATTCAATGGGCTCAACATGCCTCTCAGCAATTTCCTTGGGGTGTCTACTTTCCAAAATGGGGTCATTTGGGGGGGTTTTGTACTGCCCTGTCATTTTAGCACCTCAAGAAATGAGATAGGCAGTCATAAATTTAAAGCTGTGTAAATTTCAGAAAATGTACCCTAGTTTGTAAACTCTATAACTTTTGCGCAAACCAATAAATATACGCTTATTGACATTTTTTTTACTAAAAACATGTGGCTGAATACATTTTGGCCTAAATGTATGACTACAATTGAGTTTATTCGATTTTTCTTATAACAAAAAGTAGAAAATATCATTTTTTTTCAAAATTTTCGGTCTTTTTCCGTTTATATCGCAAAAAATAAAAATCGCAGAGGCAATCAAATACCATTAAAAGAAAGCTCTATTTGTGGGAAGAAAAGGACGCAAATTTCGTTTGGGTACAACATTGCATGTCCGCACAATTTACAGTTAAAGCAGCGCAGTGCAAAATTCTGAATTCACCTCTGGTCCTCTAGCTACCAAATGGTCCGGGGCTTAAGTGGTTAAAGAGAGCCATAAGAAGTCCCGTTTGCAGTCTTTGCGAGAAGGCATGTGGGTGCGCAAACTTATGCAACCATATTTTATTTTTACTTCCCTCCAACTAAAAGATTTCAGTTTGTTGTTTTTATCCACTGTATATGCAATGGCTGAGATATACCATATATTACATATATAGGATATACACTCTACATTGATGTTTTAGAGTCCTGGGCTCTCATCTCTGTATCTCAAATGCCCCAACCCTTTGGGTTTGTTTGGGCTGCTGGTCCAAGAGGTCTTTGTATCTGAAAATAACTGTGTTGTCTTCAAAAACATGTGATTTACATATACGTTTCATCCATTTATAGAACCATTCTTCTGAGGAAGCAAAGTGTGCGAAACACGGCGAGGCTATTATATATATATATATATATATTTATTATAAACACATACACACGTGTATATATATTTTTATATTATATATACACACACACACTTATTTTATTTTGGAGCTTTGCATATAGTTAGAAATGGATAAGATGCCTGTCAGCTTTATCTTTTGTCTGTGATCTGTTGGGAGATTTCCATTTTCTTACGCAGGAAAAAAGGTCACCGCACCTTTTTAGAATCGCAGCTGCACAGAAATTGAAAGGTGCTTTTGCACCATGCAATTTCCCGCAATGTAAAAAATGTGCTGCATTTTCAGATGCACAGAATAGCCATTAAGAATTGATGACAGCTTTATGTATCTGGAGCATAGTTTGCTTGTGGGTGTGGGAATGCGTGCTATTTACACTCATTTCTGCACCTGCATATACAGTATGAGAACCTAGATTTACCCAGCTATCACCATAGAAGGTTTAAAGATGGGAAGATTTCCCCTCACTTTCTGTTCCTGCGATAACACAAATATTTTGGTAATTACAACACTTTGCATCACAGACCTGTATACTTAACCCTTTCACCGCCATTGGTGTAAGGATTATGTCAATGACAGCACCAGCATGTAATCTGACTCCCCACTACTATAGTAGCCGGAAATTTTCATTACATTTTTCAAACTGCGCTACTCTGACTTCTTTGTGGAAGTGGCAGCCGTATGATCACCTTGCATGTGTAACGTGTATCAATCACTGTCTGGTAATATGTAACAATCACTTCTTTACAAATATAACATCAAGATCAGTGTTTCTCAACCAGGGTGCTGCATTTGGTTATACAGATGGCATTTAAAAAAAAAAAGTATAGATATCGATCTCTCTCCATCTCTAATATATATATATATATATATATATATTTTACACACATGCATGCATTCATACACACACACTTGGTGCCTGACATTATGCGGTCAATCAAGGTTCTAAACTCGCCCACCTTGGAAGCTATTTTTGTATTTCTTCCTAGCAGGATTACCTCACCCCTGGCAGAAAGCCTGATGCATAAACCATGGAAGGTTATATATTATGGCTGACTCTAAGCACTAAAAGCTCATTAACTGCAACACTGAAATATGTACTAATGGTTTAACCCCAAACATCATTCGGTATGGTCATCGGTGAAAACCATCTCGGCAAACAATTTTTTCAGTAGAATATAGATAAACATATGTTTTGAAATCAGCTAAGAGCATCTAAAGTTACTAAAGCTTTTCCGTACCAACACTTAACTACAGACAATATAGCTGCACAAAAATTCAGTCAAAAATAAAGAACAGCAAATGGTTAACAGAGGTTGTGGAAGAATTATTATGAGGATGATATCTGTAGCAAAGAGACAAAGTTCTCTAGTCACACAAAATATTATAATGGATGTAGCTCTACATTTAGTCATGCAAGAGACTGATCAGCTAAAATAATTTTGATACACAGTTGATACACAGGAATAACATTATGAAAGATATTATAGAAGAAAATAAAGTAAAAAAGGAGGCATCAACACTTGACAGGTTACTTACATGCACAGAGGCCATTGGGAAAAAGACGGCATGAAAAATGGACAGGGGTAATTGAGATATGGCTTGCAAAATATTAATGAAATCAAAATTCTAAGCACAAAAAAACATTTTTTAACACACAGCAAATTTTTCACATTGACACACAGAACCTCAGAGCTATTACAATTAGAAAGCATTCAGGTGTTTGCTCCATGCAACTTTTTTGCAACTAGTCATTGGAACTCACCAAAAGTATACCAGACCCAAAAACAAACGTTATACTGCTTAGAAATCAGAAGAGACTAGGGGACTTTTTTTTTAACTCTTTATTTTTCCTTATAGCTGATAAAAGTCACCAGTGTACTAGGGGTTGTTTCTGTGCATAAAAAAAACCTAATATGCAAACTAGCATTTCTGCACAGCCCTGAATTATAACAAATATACTCAAAGAATTTTACTATTTATACATTTAAATCGTTGCAAACATTTTGAGGTCCAACTGTGCTTCTGTACACCATTCTAGATTTAGATGTATGCAAATACACTATACCGATTTTACTCATTGTGTTATAAATATATATTTTTCTTTTCTTTTTTTCTCCCCCAAGAATTTTTAAGAATTAGGGAGCTACATGAATAAAACACTACATGTCTCAACTCTGCTACTGTCACAATGTACCAGGCAAAAAGACTGGATCTAGCCACTGTGAAAATCTATGATCAGAAGATCAAGCTTATTTGGGACCATTGGACCTGAAGCGCAACTCCAGCCAATACTTTATTTTTTTTAGTTTGGATACACTTGTAAAGCATGAATACTTCTGTCCGGTTTTTACTACTATTTATGATCTATTAAGATTTTACCTAACTTTTCTTTCAAGAAATGAGGAGACATGAAAAGGTGAGGGCATTGGTACAGGTAAACACACAGAGTAATAATAAACTGACATTCTGAACTCCTCCATTTTATGGGGAAAAAAAGTGTTTTATTGCAGTTTGTATCCCTGCTGCAGTGATTTCCTATCACTTCCTGTCTTTACAGGACACAAGAAAAAAATCCCCAATTTCGAACAGAGACTTCAAATAAAGACCTCACAGGGATTCTATTCCTTCTCCACTCTGCTCAAAACTAAAAATATATGTTTTGGCTACAGTTGGGCTTTAAGCAATTGCCTGAGTAAATTCTTATTCATTAAGGAGCTCTGTATATAGAATCTCCCACAAGCAAAACACCTGTCAAGGCTGTAACATCATTGGAAACAAACTGATAAAAGCAGCAGTCTCTAGCAATGACTGTCTACTGGACCAGGTATTTTGCTTTGTGGTAGCTATCCTTTGATCTTCATATTCAACTCGAATCAAAACACAAAAATAAAACTTTCATCAAATGAAAATTGGTTATTTATACAAAAACATACACTTTGCCAACAGTGAAAGTTGCTAATCAAATAGTAGACAGAAGAACTGCTAAATTATTTCAGAAACATTATTTACTCATTAAAATATATCTTAAGAGGCTGTATAATTGCTTGCTACTATAATTTCAGTTAACCAACGTTTTTTGGTTGACATTTGCTGCATTATTGAACAAAAAAAACAAAAAACTACTCATTAATTCTGACAAAAGTTTCCATATAAAACACTTCCTTGTGCTAATTTAATTAAGCTAAACAGGATTGTAATTCGGCTTCCACTTTACCTGGATTTAATTAGACACCATGAAACTGCAATTAAACCAGTAAGGTAAATTGTTTACAAGTGAATTTCATTCAAGGCAAAAGAACGGGAGAAAAGAAGGAAGAGCTGACAACAGAAGGCAATTACAATTCATATTGTATGCCACATTCCAGAATTCCAATTGGTTCTTATGGGCCAAGCTACTTTTGTTTTTCTCTTTTCTGCAGTTTTAAAGAATCCACTCTGGGAAGCTTGGGTGACTTTTATAAAATTTGCACAGGTTGATTCTATGCTTTACATCACCCAATGGGTAATTTCTATACGACTGTGTTCCAATGGCCCCAAGTGTTGGCAACAACCTTATGAGAGTGAGTGTCACCCAAGCAGATCAGAAGCCAGTTGTCAAAAGGGATAAGGCCTATATAGAAGTTACAAGTGTCTGAATACACTAAAGTACTCTACTAAATTTTTTTAAATTTTCACATTTTGTGTTCTTAAAGAATTTTTCTGAAAAAATAAATAAATTGGGTACCTTTACAAAATAACATGTATTAATCATTTTTTTAACATGCATTATTGGACACATTTTTCCATTGCACGGGTTTTTACGTAGATTTTCGCAGTATACAGTGCTTTGAAAAAGAATTCACACCCCTTGAAATTTTCCACATATTGTAATGTTGCAACCAAAAACGTAAATGTATTTTATTGGGATTTTAGGTGATAGACCAACACAAAGTGGCACATAATTGTGAAGTGGAAGGAAAATGATAAATGGTTTTCTAAATTTGTAGAACCACCTTAGGCCTGGTTCACACTGGGGTGACAAACGCTCCGACATTGGGAGCTCATGTCGCATGACGTGTGAAAATCAATGTTTCCCTATGGGAGCCGTCCTAACTGGTCCGACACATGTCGGTCCGACTTTCAAAATGCTCCCTGTACTACTTTGGTCCGACTTTGATCCGACTTCAGCCCATTGACTATCATTGAAGTCAGATCAAAGTCGGACCGCAGTCTTGCATGGTCCGACTTTGGCATGCGACTTGTGCTGTGCTGCTCTTGAGGGGGAACTCCAGGCCAAATTTAAAATAAAAAACCGGCGTGGGTTCCCCTCCAGAGGCATACCAGGCCCTTGGTTCTGGATTTGAACGGTCGCCCCTACGCCGAAAAAACGGCGTGGGGGTACCCCCAAAATCCAAACCCCGACAACCAACGGCCAGGGTTGTCGGGAAGAGGCCCTGTCCTCATCAACATGGGGGCAGGGTGCTCTGGGGTGGGGGGGCCGCAGGTCGCCCCCCTGCCCCAGAGCACCAAACCCCCCATGTTGAGGGCATGCGGCCTGGTACGGTTCAGGAGGGAGGGGGGGCGCTCTCGTCCCCCCCTCTTCCCCTGCGGCCGGCCAGGTTGTGTGCTCGGATAAGGGTCTGGTTTGGATTTTGGGGGGGACCCCCACGCCGTTTTTTCGGCGTAGGGGCGCCCGTTCAAATCCAGACCAGACCCAAGGGCCTGGTATGCCTCTGGAGGGGGAACCCATGCCGTTTTTTTAATTTAAAATTTGGCCTGGAGTTCCCCTTCAAGATTCATACCAAACACAGTGCCTGATATTGGCGGGGATCCAAGTCGGATCCCCGTTCATTGAAAGTCGGACATATGTCGGCTTCATGTCGCAGGGCAAAGTCGGATCCAAAGTAGGACGGATGTCGTGTCGCACTAGTGTGAACCCAGCCTTACACTGCAATTACAGCTGCAAGTCTTTTTGAGCGGGTCTCTACCAGCTTAGCACATCTGAAGAGTGTCTTTTTTGACCATTCTTCTTTGCAAAATAGCTATAGCTCTGTCAGACTGCAGGGAGAGCGTCTGAAGAGCAATTTTCAAGTCTTGCCACAGATTCTAGAGCCCCGTACACACGGTCTGACTTTTTGCCAACAAACTTCATTTTGAGCAAGTTTGCCAAAAAATCCGAACATGTGTACGCTCCATCGGACAAACTTTTTCGGTTTTCATTGGACAAAAGTTCGGTCTGCAAACGGACAAACTTTTGGCCAACAAAAGTCCGATGGCGCAAAGTCCGATCGTGTGTACAGAAAACCATCAGACTTTTGTCAGATGGACAAAGCAAATAATGTTAAAATCAACCAACAATAGCAGAAGTTGACCAAAAGGGTGGCGGTAAAGAGCAGAAAAACCACGTGATGTTGGAAAAAAGTTTTGGGAATGTTTGCAGAAAAGTCCTGTGGTGTGTATGCTATGGGTGTGCCCCGGCCAACTCCGTTTGGACAAAAATCCACGGAAAAGTCTGATGGAAGTCCGACTGTGTGTACAAGGCTTTAAAGGGGTTGTAAAGGTAAACGTTTATTCACCTTAATGCATTCTATGCATTAAGGTGAAAAAACATCTGCGGATTAGCAGCCCCCCGTTTACTTACCTGACCCCTCAAAAGTCCCGCGCCGTTAATGCGCAGGCTTCTCGGCCATCTCCCCGACTCATTGATTGATTGATTGAAAGCAGTGCAGCCATTGGCTTGCGCTGCTGTCAATCACATCCAATGATGCGGCGCGCCGGAGCCAAGTGATACAGTGAGCGGCTATGGCTGCCGGCTGTATCACGGGAGCGTGCCCGCAAGAACTCGTCACCGTGGTGATGAGTTCTTGTGGGGGGAGCCAAGACAGCCGCCGAGGGACCCCAGAAGACCAGGTTCGGGGCCATTCTGCAAAACGAGCTGCACAGTGGAGGTAAGTATAACATGCTTGTTGTTTTAAAAAAAAATGTTTTATTATCTTTAGTGATCCTTTAATTGGATTTAGGTCTGGGCTGACTGGACCATTCAAACACATGAATATGCTTTGATCTAAACCATTCCATTGTAGCTCTGGTTGTATGTTTGGGGGCGTTGTCCTGCTGGAAGGTGAACCTCTGCCCCAGTCTCAAGTCTTTTGCAGACTCGAAACAGGTTTTCTTCTAAGATTGCCCTGTATTTAGCGCCATCCATCTTCCTATCAACTCTGACAAGCTAGTTTTTTTCACCAGTGTTTTGCTTTTTGGCCAAAAAGTTCAATTTTGGTCACATCGGATCAGAGCACCTTCTTCCACACGTTTGCGGTCCCCCCAGATGGCTTCTCGCAAACTGCAAACGTGACTTGTTATGGCTTTCTTTAAACAATAGTTTTCTTCTTGCCACTCTTCCATAAAGGCCAGATTTGTGGAGTGCACGACTTATAGTTGTCCTGTGGACAGATTCTCCAGCCTGAGCTGTGGATCTCTGCAGCTCCTTCAGAGTTACCATGGGCTTCCTGGTTGCTACTCCGATTAATGCTCTCCTTGCCCGACTGGTCAGTTTAGATGGACGGCTATGTCTTGGTAGGTTTGCAGTTGTGCCATACTCTTTGCAGTTTCGGATGATGGATTGAACAGTGCTCTGTGAGATGTTCAAAGTTTGGGATATTTTTTTTTAGAACCCAACGCTGCTTTAAACTTCTCCACAGTTTTATCCCTGACCTGTGTGGTGTTTCCCTTGGCCTTCATGATGCGGTTTGTTCACTAAGGTTCTCTAACAAACCTCTGAGGGCTTCACAGAACACCTGTATCTATACAGAGATTAAATTACGCACAGGTGACTTTCTGGAGGCAATTGGTTGTACTAGATTTTGGTTAGGGGTATCAGAGTAAAGGGAGCTGAATACAAATGCACGCCACACTTTTTAGATATTTGTAAAAAAAATTTAAAACCATTTATCATTGTCATTCCACTTCACAATTATGGGCCACTTTGTGATGTTCTATCACATAAAATCCCAAATAAAATTATGTTTTTGGTTGTAACATGACAAAATGTGGAAAATTTTAAGGGGTACTGTATATACGTGCAGATAAAACATTGATTCCTGATAAAAAAATACAGCTTTGTGATTAATGAACCCTTGTAATAATTAAATATTGGGCTCATTCACTCAGACCCAGTTAATGGAAAAGAGGTGGAGTTGAATTCCTTATATCCCCACTGAGCACTTTTCAAGACCTTCCTACCCCTTCCTCGCCTCTTTTGTGACCCACTGTATAAGTCTATTTGCTCAAATTTCTTGGAGGATTGCAGAGATTTATTGGCCTCCTGGACCGGTGTCACTCTTTTGGTGCTTTCTCTGCCTTGTTACCCTAGTTTCTCTCCTCTGAAATACCCACTATCATAACATCCCTATTCGGCTACATCTCAACTTCACCTCAGCTTTTGACCTAACACAATGGACACACTTCCACTCACTACAATGGTAACACCCTTGACCTTATATTCTCCCATCTCTGCATTTTCTGTCTTCAACCACCTATTCCTCTAAGCAATAAAACTAGTTTCATAATTTTTTGCCACGTTACCCCTCCCTTTATAACAAAATCTCACCTCTGTCACATCCTAACCTGGCCACCTCTGTCTACAACTGTTAACTTTCCAAACTGGACACACTTGCTCCTCTAACTACACACAGAATCAAGCCCGACCATGGCAAACTGAACCCAGAAATCTCAAGAGATACAGCCACGCTCTTGAGCGACTGTGGCGTAAAATGTAATTCCTGCAAGCCTTCCACTATACAATTCCTGCCTCCTTGCTGCCAAACAAACCTACTTTGACACTCCTATTAATACCTCGTTATCCAGTACTTATCGACTCTTCTCTACCTTTAAGGCCCCCTGCACACCAACGGACTGATCCGGTCCGCCCATCAGTTTTTTAGTTAGACCCGATCGGACCAACCATTGCTCTTTATGCAGTGGCGGATGTCAGACATGTGTGCGCCAATACCCGCTGACCTTTGTTACGATCCTGTCCGCTAAAAACAGACTGATGGGGATCCGTTCCCCATCCGTCTGTCACATCAAATGACAGAGAACAGGGGGGCTGTGTCCGTTCTGCATCAGTGACGCAGACCTGTAATTTGCCTGCTCAACGGGAGATCAGCGGAGAGATCCCCTGCTGAGCTGGTAGACTCTGCCAGAGTGAAAGGGGTCTAACACGCTACTTTGTTCCCCACCACCTGTATCCACTGACCCACTCACTGTTCAAGAGATTTCCAATCACTTAAAAAACCAGACTGATGCCATTTGTGAGGACATCTCCGCTGTACAGATATCTCCCCCTAACAGCACATTTAATACTTTTCTATTTTGACTAGGCTACTACTGAGGTTGCCAAGCTTTTCTCAGATGCCCAACTAACCAATTGTCCCCTGGATCCTCTTGCCTCTTAATTACTACGGTCACACTCCTCTTCTATCCTATGCACTCTTGCTGATATCTTGCATCTCTCTCTCTCTACTGGAACCTTCCCCTCACCTCTAACGCATGCACAGACCACTCTCATACTTAAAAAGCCCTCCCTGGACCCCACCAACCTGAGCAACCCAAGACCTGTCTCCTTGCTCCTGATTACCTCTAAACTTTTAGAACTCTAAAACCGTATAGACACGATAGGTTTTACCGATGAAAACAGTCCGATGGACTTTTTTCATCGGACAAACCGATCGTGTATGGGCCCCATCGGTCTTTTTTCCATCAGTGTTTAAAAATAGAACATGTTTTAAATTTATCCGATGGTTAAAAAACCGATAGCAAATTACTATCGTCTGTGGGAAACTCCATCGGATAAAAAACCCAAGCATGCTCGGAATCAAGTCGACACATGCTCAGAAGCATTGAACTTCATTTTTCTCGGCTCATCGGAGTGTTTTACGTCACCGCGTTCGGAACGGTCGGTTTTTTGACTGATGGTGTATAGGCAAGACTGATGGAAGTCAAATCCATCGGTTTAAAAACCATAGGAAATCCGATCTTGTGTACAGGGCTTTAGTCTACAACTGTCTGTGCTCCTATCTCACTGAAAACAACCTTCTTGACCCCTCAGTCTGGCTTTCGCTCGCAGCAGTTCACAGAAACTACTAAAATTTACTAATGGCTAAAGCCAACGACCACTTTGTAAATACCCTACAAGACCATTCTGCGGCCTTTTATACTGCTGACAACCTGCTAATCCTCAATAAACTGCACTTGCTTTGCCTCCAAGATTCTGCTCTTTCCTGTTTCTTCTCCTATCACAGCACTCCTTCTGTTACCAACAACGCTGTCTCCTCCTCTACCCTTTTCACTCTCTATTGGGGTCCACCAAAGCTCTGTGCTGGGACCCATTCTTCTTCTACACCTCCTCTCTTGGTCACTTGATAACCTGCCATGGCTTCCAATGCCATCTCTACGCCGATACTTAAATCCCTCTTCTACTCTGAACCTCACTACTTCAGTCTCCTCTCACATTACTGACATATCAACATGGATGTTGCACCACTTCCCCAAGCTAAATCTTTCTAAAATGGAGGAGAGAGTTACCGCTCAGATGTGACTGGTGACTCATTCACAAGATGCAGAGCCGTGGGTGCAGGCAAAGCATATGACAATGCAAAAAATCTGAGGAAAACGCTTGGACAGCCGCACTCCAAAAAAGGTTCTTTTATTTAAAACAAAAGCACAAATAACATGCCACAGCAAAAAAACAGCAAGTATGAGCTGACGTTTCGCACTGCGATTCAGTGCTTAATCATAGCTAACATACACATCTAATGCACCTCTTATATATACTCACATGAACTCATGATAAGAACAAAGCAATTAAGACTTCAATTGACTGATGGATAGGCTAACAGCTGTGTCCCATTAGTACAATTAAGACATATCATGTGATCAGAAACACACACATCTACATTTTATATACCAACTCATAAAGACCATTAATAATATATACACAAGTAAATGGATATATTTTTTCTACACGAACATGTAACATACACATAAACCCTCTGCCAGTGTGGCATAATTACTATAGTGCAGGAAAAGACCTCACCTAATGCATATAAAGTGTATCATCACATGTGCAATGTGTATTAATATTATGTGTATGCATGTGTGAGAAAATTCTATAATACTGACCCTATATGTTCAAAAATATAAATATGGGGTGAGTGACCCATATGGACAATAAGTGAATCTAAAAACGTAAGATAGGGATAAAAGGAGGAATGAAAAAAAAGGAGGGGGGGGGGGGAGGAAACCAGAGAACTAATTATGTGATAGCAGTAGTGAGGACTGTATGTGTGTATATCAATGGATCGATATAAACTAGCTCTTGCTTGGACGTTCTGGTGTAAACTCTCCAAGTTGGCATCTTTTTTTATCCGCATATTTACAAAATAAATGTCCTTATAAAAAAAAAATATATTTTTCCTTTTTTTTTTCCCTTTACCTTTATTTTTTATTTTCTTTCTTTTTATTTATAACTAGTGTCCAGTGTGTGAAATGTGAAAGGAAGAGGGGGGTGATAATTAGTGTATATTGTTACAGGATACCATAAAAACATTGTGAAATAATGTGTATTATGAAAAAAACTTTATATTACTTCAACTGGTGGTAGTTTTATTATTTCTAAAGTGAAGTGAAATAAATTGAAGTGAAATGAATTGAAATGAATCGAAAAATCTTGTGAAATGAGAGAAAAAAAAAGCAAAGGGGAAAAAGAGAAGAGAACCCGACATGTGGCAGTGAAAAGTCGCATGCAGACCTAGTGGTATATTACTAGATGATATAAATGCAATGAATGGCCTGCATACGATTTGTGGGAATGGATTATCGATCCCTAAACCATATATTTTAAAGTCCACCTTGAGTGTTCCTAGAACAACCATTTAGGCTTATGGGTTTAAAGTCATGTACAGGATAATATTTTGTTATGTTTAAATCTGAGTCCAAACTAGCATGTAAATCATGCCTGATACAAGATTGATATGCCTAATTCAAGATGTTATAGCACCTACGCTTGTAGTGAACATGTTAATCGACAGGTCAATTGAACGATCCTGTCGGAGGTGATTTCAGGCATGTGTGTACACAGCTGCCGACCTGAAAATATAAAACAAAATGAAAAACAGGCCCTCGGCCAATTTTTTGGTTCATGTACCTTAATGACAACTCCCTGAATTTGAAATTCACAGGTAAAATCCATACGAACACCATGGACTTTTTAGATGCGACTTTTCACTGCCACATGTCGGGTTCTCTTTTTCCCCCTTTGCTTTTTTTTTCTCTCATTTCACAAGATTTTTCAATTAATTTCAATTAATTTCACTTCAATTTATTTCACTTCACTTTAGAAATAATAAAACTACCACCAGATGAAGTAATATAAAGTTTTTTCATAATACACATTAATTCACAACGTTTTTATGGTATCCTGTAACAATATACACCAATTATCACCCCCCTCTTCCTTTCACATTTCACACACTGGACACTAGTTATAAATAAAAAGAAAGAAAATAAAAAATAAAGGTAAAGGAAAAAAAAAAAAAAAAAAAGGAAAAAGATTTTTTTTTTTTTTTAATAAGGACATTTATTTTGTAAATATGTGGATAAAAAAAAGATGCCAGAGTTTACACCAGAACGTCCAAGCAAGAGCTAGTTTATATCGATCCATTGATATACACACATACAGTCCTCACTACTGCTATCACATAATTAGTTCTCTGGTTTCCTCCCCCCCCACCTCCTTTTTTTTTTTCATTCCTCCTTCTTTCATCCCTATCTTACGTTTTTAGATTCACTTATTATCCATATGGGTCACTCACCCCATATTTATATTTTTGAACATATAGGGTCAGTATGATTGAATTTTCTCACACATGCATACACATATTATTAATACACATTGCACATGTGATGATACACTTTATATGCATTAGGTGAGGTCTTTTCCTGTACTATAGTAATTATGCCACACTGGCAGAGGGTTTATGTGTATGTTACATGTTCGTGTAGAAAAAATATATCCATTTACTTGTGTATATATTATTATGGTCTTTATGAGTTGGTATATAAAATGTAGATGTGTGTGTTTCTGATCACATGATATGTCTTAATTGTACTAATGGGACACAGCTGTTAGCCTATCCATCAGTCAATTGAAGTCTTAATTGCCTTGTTCTTATCATGAGTTCATGTGAGTATATATAAGAGGTGCATTCGATGTGTATGTTAGCTATGATTAAGCACTGAATCGCAGTGGAAACGTCAGCTCATACTTGCTGTTTTTTTGCTGTGGCATGTTATTTGTGCTTTTGTTTTAAATAAAAGAACCTTTTTTGGAGTGCGGCTGTCCAAGCGTTTTCCTCAGATTTTTTGCATTTCTAAAATGGAGCTTGTAACATTTCCCAGCTGTCCCCCTCCCCTCCCCTCGACTTCTCCATACAGGTTAATACAACTATCAGATCTCTCCTCATGCCAGGGTACTAGGCGTGATCCTAGACTCTGACCTGTCCTTTCAGCCCCAAATCCAATCACTGTGAAAAGCTTGTAGACTTCACCCCCAAATCAGCTCTAAAATGTGCTGCTTTTTAAATAATGAAACCACCAAGCTACTCATTCACTCCCTTGTTATCTCCCACCTTGACTACTGCACCTCCCTTCTCTTAGTCCTACCTCTACGCAGGCTATCCCCACTTCAGTCTATCATGAATGCTAAACTAAAAAAATTAAATACAAAAATACCTAAACCTTAGGGGCATATTTAGAGATCAGTAAATGTACAATTCACTAAACATTCTCTGGTGCTTAATTTTTCTCAGTAATTTAACAACTTCACCAGAAAGGTTAAAGCTGAGGTCCGCCCACCTCACAAAAAATTTAAAGTCAGCAGCTACAAAATACTGCAGCTGCTGACTTTTAATATATGGACACTTACCTGTCCAAGGAGCCGGCAATGTCGGCACGCAGCCAATCTTCAGATCGGCTGTTGGGTGCAGGAGCCACTATTGTCGGTAAGGTAACCAGGCAGTGAAGCCTTTGGGCTTCACGCTCGGTTCCCTACTGCACATGCGCGAAGCACGATGCGCATTCCAATTGGCTGGGGAGAAAGGGCCGGACTTCTGACGTACCTCGCCACGGCGAAGACTGACGTTAGTGGGGACAGGGTACCTGTCAAAAATTAGGTTCCCGTCACCCCCTCTCCCCTGAAAGGTGGCAAATGTGGCACCTGAGGGGGGGGGGGCGAGACGAATAAGCGGAAGTTACACTTTTGGGTGGAACTCTGCTTTAATTTAACCCTTGCAACAGAAATGTTCACCTGCAGTGAATATTTGGCAAAGGACACATTCACTGCATTGCAAATATGGGCCTTCACGAATGAAAACAATAAACTTAACTTTGCATGAATGAAAATGTGGTTATAATTAATAGTAAAAAGGTGGCATTCAGACCCTGTAGGGACTATGATGATGGTACATATCTGAGCACACTAAATGTTGCAACATACAGCATTTCTGTTTTCTGAGCTATCTAGTATATCCTACATAGAAGCATATTAAGTACTCATGGAAGCCAGTGACGGCAGCAGCTTGGCTGTAAAACTGTGCTCTACCTGCCATTGCTGGGCAAAGGGTGACAGAGATCTCCCTACCAGTCCTGGATGGCAGAAAACCAAATGAATGACTGAAGCCTGTCTCACTTCATACAAAATAGAAGAATCTGCTTTGGGATAGTGTTGCACCTGGATGACAGAAAATAACTTCTGGTATAAACAGTAAAGGCTATATACTTCACCCAAACATGTGCTTTTAGCATTTTTGTAAAGAAAAAAAAGCACATATTTCAACATTAGGGAACATTTGCAAGAATCACTGCACATAAAAAAATTAAAAAGTATCACTGGACATTAGAGGTTTGTTGCATTAGATAATTTCCCAATAGAGATAAGGTTAAAATAAACCTTTCAAGGGGTATCAAATTACAGCCAAACAATGCAGACACCTTGGGTGCATTCTTTTTGCAGCCCTGTTGCTCAGAATCCTGCACTGCCATAGCCAGCAAGTTCCAACACTTCAATCTAATGATGGCTCTGCCCTCTCCTGCATATACCCACTGGCCATAAATCAGCCCAGTGCAGTGATTGGGCAGTAAGGCTCATGCAGGGAGTGGGTTGAGGGGTGCAACCACCACAGGACACTACCAAAAGTGTCTGCCTGGTATTCAGAACACTTGCGCTGCATAAGAATGCATTCAAGAGTAGTGTCACAGTACCATTTGGGAAATAATTGTATTTTGAAATGAGCTAGCCCTAACTCACCAATAGCCTGGTAAATCTAGTCATTTAAAAGTCAAGTTCAACAATGAAAGTAGATATAGTTTTAAATTACAAGTGTCTTCCTATTGCACACATTATCTGCAGCCTTTCCAAATTAAGCCACATACACACCACTATTGTGTTCTGACAGGACGACCGCTCCCCCGCCAGAACACTCCGGTCATCGCTCTCAGTCATTGGCTGAGAGAGTTGATCAGGAGCTGGTCGGCAGACCTTTTTCGGTCATAATCCTTCAACAGAAGCTGGCCGAATGGCTGGCTTCTAAAGGACCTACTGCCATACACATGGGTCGAATGTTGGCCGACATTTGGCCCGTGTGTACTAGGCTTAACGCAGATGTAAAAGAATAAGTTACAAAATTCAAGGCATTTTATTTTCCTGCTATTTTTACATGTTTAAAAATATTGCTTATCAGTTAACAATAACCAGTTATGTTAGCACTAGGTTAGAAAATACTCCTGAATTATAAGAGGTAGTGCATAATAGTGCTATAAAGACCCAGAATGATATAAAGATAAAAAAACACTGATATTTTCTATACCCATGCGTACCTGCATTGTGCTTTGCCAAATATTTATCTTTGTACTGCTTCTTTTTCTTCCCAAACCAAGTACAACTGGCTTGTTGCTCCTGCTTTGTTTTTTCCATTGCAATGCAAGCAACTCGCCTAAAACAAGAAACAAGACAAAAGACTAATTGCTACTGTATAGGGGATTGTATACAAAGTCAAATTCAGGCATGTACATTAGAAGCATTTAAAAATACGTTACATGATGTGTTAATAAATACATGAGCTACATTAGTCCGTGAGCTTTTTATCTGCCTGGAGTTCAGCTTTAGGCCTCGTTCACACCAGGGTACAGAGATGTCAGTTTTTCTGCACACGTTCTGCAAGAGCTAAAAAAAATAAAAAAATAAAAAAAAATGGTTCTCTATGTGCCCTGTTTACACCACATCGCACTGATTTTTTTCTGCGCAAGAATCTGCAACGTATATGCAGTTTTCTACATGGGAAAAAAACGGACATGACATCAACACACATAGGGCACATAACTGACGTGCACGAAAACTGATGTCCATGTGCATAAAAACTGAGGTAAATTGATTTGAAACTACATGTATGGTGTGAACGAGCCCTTAATCTAAATATAGATCATATCTAAACACAATGTTGGTCCTGTTTTACACATAAATATGAATATAAAGTGAGCTAGCATTTGTTCTTCAGTATACCCTAGCAGCAATAACATAATATTGATTTTTTTTTTCTTTTTCAGTTGTTGCAGGATTACGTATTCTAAAAATGAACCTAAAATAAAGTTTAGACATTTACTTAGTAACTACAAACATGTACACTCTAAATGAAAATTGAAAGAATGCCATTACCTTGGTGCCTACAAAAGGACAACAGTATATTTCCTAGCTTAAGATCAGGTTTTTTATTTGCAGGATATGCAGAAAACGTGCACACAATTAAATCAGAATAAGGGTAAATCGACTCAAAACCAGATGGATACATATTGCAAGCTTTAAATATGAAGCCCAAAGTTTTCCATTTACAATCATTCTGGGTGTAAAGCTGAACACATATCTAACATTACTGAAAGAAAAAAACAAAAGAGAGCGGGACTTTAAATGAAGCATGTGCGGGAGAGGGTTCGGATTAACAAAGAATAGCGACAAGTCTGGAGTATCTGGTATCATAAAAAAGTTTAATTGTTTTTTACCTAATGCACCGTCCATGACTATAAATTGCATTAGTGAAGTTTAAATTGATGTGCATATACATCACACAGACTGAATTTGAAAAGGGAAACATATAAACTGAGGACCCAAATATATAGACATACAGGAAATGTTCTACAATATTGTATATGGTATTGATGCATTAAAGAAGCATGAATTGGTAGCTCTACGCGTTTCACAACTTTTGTCGCTCATCAGGAGCAGGCATGCATTTTCTTTCTGAAATGACACAAATAAAATCTTGGGCTTGAACCAGGGCATCAGACATACAGGGGACCATAGATGAAAACAGGGTCCTAGATGGTACTCACCAGGCTGCCAATTGCTGCCGGCATGGAAGTGGGACCCAGACAGGCCCCAATGGGCTGGAACTCGCGCCGGGGACTGTGGCAGGGAAATGCAGGACAGGACCGTCCAGGTCGGTCAGGCATTCGGAAATGAGTGGTGTATGCAGGATCAATAAGGGATGGAAAAAAATGGTGAAAATGGGAAAATAGGAATAGTGAAAATGAGAAAGTGATGAGAGGAAATGGGAAAGGGAAATTGTGTGGTGGGAACGAAGGGGAGTGAGAATGTAAGATGAAGAATAGGATATGTGCAGTGTGGGCAATACCTGTGAAAACGGTGTGAACAGCATAATGGTCTGTGAAGTGAATGTAAGTCCAATGCCTACACCAGCCATGGATGGCGCCCTTATGTAGGTTCCAGCGCCAGGAAGTTCCCGCCAACGCCACACACGCGAGGGGGTGGGGAGAGGAGGCACCTACACCAATGCGGAAGAGCCGCCTGGTAGTTGGGCGCCCAACATGCTCCCCCAACACCCCTCGTAGCTGTAAAGCCATGGTCGCACAGAAAAAAGTTCCCAGTGCGCACCAAAGGGGCGGCGTGACGTCGATACGCCAATGCCGGCCCACACATCCCTGCGTCAGTAAAGTGTGGGACGGGGGGCGTGGTCAGGGCGCGTCGCAGCCCCCGGACTGGAGCCGAGCCCGCAATATTGTAGAACATTTCCTGTATGTCTATATATTTGGGTCCTCAGTTTATATGTTTCCCTTTTCAAATTCAGTCTCTGTGATGTATATGCACATCAATTTAAACTTCACTAATGCAATTTATAGTCATGGACAGTGCATTAGGTGAAAGAAACAATGAAAAAAACTTTTTTATGATACCAGATACTCCAGACTTGTCGCTATTCTTTGTTAATCCGAACCCTCTCCCGCACATGCTTCATTTAAAGTTCCACTCTCTCGTTTTTTTCTTTCAGTAATACCAAATTAAGGGATGTGAGGTGGTTGACCCATCGCCTCTGGACAGTCCCATTATACCCATTCCCCCCTCTCCCCTTTTATCAATTACATAATTAACATGTTCAGGCAACAAAGCATATGAGCCAGTTCAGGGAAAAAAAAACAAAAAAAACACGTTCTCCCCGTGCTAAAGTTTGGTGTTCCTCTGCCCAATATTTGGCCACTGAACAGAAGAATCCTGCTGTAGGTACTGGTATTATTACTGGGCATCACTGGGGTACCCTGTAAAAGCTGGGTTACCCAAATCAATATGAACATGCCCCAGCACTGTACATGATCCCATTCGCTTGGGATTTGGGATCCTCGACATTAACAGGAGTTAGCAGGCCCAGTGCCATTCATCCTTGCCTAGGCAGGTTTGATTTGATTGTTTCTCCAGTGTTTTATTTTTTTAGCACTTTCACGGAATGTTTTACATGGGAGAAAGGGGGCCAACAAGGTCCGCTTTAAAGAGTGGTTAATATAGGACATTCCTGTGCCTTTCCTTGCTTCAGCTTTAAGGCTGGATGTGCCGAAATTGCCTACATCAGTCACTTTGTCAAATGCTTTTCCTGAGTAGATACTGCTTAAGAAGGGATAGAGCGTTAACATGTCCCATGATGCTGTTTACGTTTAATTGAGTGTGGTGTAATATTCAGAATAAATTTTCCACGCTTGTCTGTATTAAGCCACTGAGATCAGTGTCCTTTTTGTGCACTAAGGAGAACGAAAGACAATAAAATCGAAAAAAAAAAAATCTTGATAATTCTTAGTTTCTGTGCTTTTACAGCAGATATGGTCCAGTCAGCGTGGGTTCCAAGATTGGCTTATATGTAAGCAACTAAACAACCACATGTACACGCTTCTGAGAAAAAACAGATCTTTCAGGTTTGAATGCTGAACTGCAAACTTGACTAGGAACTGACTTTCTGACTAGGAAGAGGCGTTACTAACTTTGAATAGGTCAATAAACTATATAGAAAATATTTTCAATTGTTCTTGGTCACTTACCATTCTTGAAGTTCGGGAGAAGGAATGAGACCAGCCGTACCGTTTTTGGCATTTTCCAATTTGCCTTGCCACCAGTTGTGATCATCTTTACTAATAATCTGGATAATATCTCCAACCCTAAACCTGATACCAGCTTCTTTACAGGGTATGAGGTCATCCTTTGCAGGATCATATTCAAATTGTGCTCTTACGTATATCTAGAAAACAACATTTATTACAGCCAGGGAAAGCACATGGGACAACTGAACAAACTCACAAGAAAAGATCAAACAAACATGAAAATGGAAATCATTATAGGTTTGAGCATAGGCAGAAACTGCAGGGCAAAGCGTGCATGAAAGTGACCCTAAATGGTTATTTTTACTAAATAACCTTCTGTACAAAGTTCTGCAACTATAACACTAGATATATATAAATAAAAAATAAAAAAAAAGATTAAGTGTACTTCTACTAACTACACAAAACATAACACAATCAAATCAGCTACGCGTTTGTCAATTACTCTTTAGACATGCTTTAGACCGTGTCATTTATTAAAATCCATTCATGTACTCTATTCTGAACAGGGAACAAAAGCTTTTTAAGCTCTTCTGCTATACAAGTCACCAGTGACAAATATATGCAGATTATGTCTGTGAAAGTATGTAAAAAAAGGAGGGGGGGGGGTGGAGGCGCCAACTGTGTAAATCCTACTGTTGTAAATAATGTAAGTATAGTCTATCCACTTACAGGTTCACTTTGCAATGATGTCCATCAAGGATGGTGGTGTCCTGGGGTCTAGAGATGTCATTCTGCAGGCTCTGGTGGTGTATCCCTCGGCCGTAAGGTGTGGGAGATGTTTTGAATTTCGTGTCACAGGCTTCTCAGCGGTGTCACATGACAGGAAGCTCCACGCTGTCCAGTCTGGAACGCGGAAGCGGCGGTGACGTCACACGGCAGGGCAGGCAGTCAGACGTAGAGTGGGGAGTGTCACAGGCTACGCGCTCACAGCTAATTCTACTGGCCAGTTTGCTCTCAGGAGGAGAGCAGCTTAAATACATGGACAGGAAGTGGGAAGTCCACGGCTGTGGAACCATAACAGCCAGCGGACCCACACTATAAAAACGACCTTTGGTGATTAAAAACAATTATTTAATAAAAAATATAAGGATAAAAACGTGAATAAGTATGGTTGAAAAAACTAATTAACATTGGAAAAAAAGGGATAATAAAAAGAAAAAAGGTGTATGGGGAAAAAGAAAAGAAAAAATGCACTGTACACAAAAAAGGAGGAAAAAAAAAAAAGTATATATATATATATATATATATATATATATATATATATATATATATATATATATATATGTATATATATATATATATATATATATTATGAAAACTAAAAAAACTAAAAATGAAAAAAATAAAGCAAGAAAAATTATTTGGGGAGATGAACAGTAATGAATGAATAGAAAATAAAAAACAGAATTCTATTAGAAGGTATTTGGACAGGTAGCCACTTACTATACATGTGACAGGGTACCGTCCCCAGATAGCAAGTGACCTGGTGTCCATGGCAGGGCAATGTAAAATCTTTCGCTGCAAAAAAGAAAACATGGGAGTCATGAGGAAAAGAGTGGATAAGGAAGGGCGACACTACAATAAGGAATGTGTCTATTTCCTCGTTGAGTCCCCCCCGGCGAGAGAGTGTTCAATGAATATATCCAGTAGGTCTCCTGCTGACATAAGCGTTTGACGCGTTCTGCAGCAGGAAGATCTCTGGAAATTGCCTCAATGACCCAGACTCTGAGGCCCACGGTCGATTTGCGATGTTCTTTCAGAAAGTGAAGAGGGACACTGTTTGTTAAAGCCCTTCTCAATGAAGCGCCTGTGTTCGCCAAAACGTTGGCGCAGGGTGTGTATGGTCCTGCCCACATAGAAGAGGCCGCATAGGTTGATGAGAGGGTCCTCAGAGAGGAAATGTTCTACTGCTCTGAGGCCTATAGCATGGGGAATAGAGGTGTATAGGGATGTAACATCCAGGGAAACCCACTGGTAGGTGGGTTCCCAGATGTAAAATGAAAGCATGTCAAGTAGATGAGTACTATCTCTGATATATGTGGGAAGGTTTTGTGCAAGGGGTTGAAGGAAATGGTCAATGTACATGGAGAAGCTGCTGGTGATGCTATCCATAGCGCCTACTATCGGGCGGCCTGGGGGGTTGGACTGGTCTTTGTGAATTTTGGGTAAGTGGTAAAAGTAGTTTTTTTTCTCCAAAACCCTGGATAAGAAATTACAATTCGGCTTTGGGGATGATGTTATCATACACAAGACAAACTCCTTCTAGAAAAATTTCAGGACAAAGGATACCCACCTGCTTTGGTACAAGAAGCCTTTCTCCAACAGGCCTCAAAACCGCTCTCAAAGCCCAAAACTGCAAATGAACCACAACCTACACGATTCACAACCCAATTTCATGACTGTCATAAAAAAAATGTAGAGTATCATAGCTAAACATTGGTCTATCCTGCTTAGAGATCCCTTTTTGGGTTCTTCCCTTACCCAACAACCCAAGGTTTCCTACCATAAAGCAAAAAACATAAAGAGTAAAATAGCACGTAGCAAAATTCAAAATGTTTTACCCACCTCTGCCCCATATATGCCTTTAATCCCATTAGTGGGAATGTATCAACATAGGAAAAAATTATGTCTCACCTGTCAATTTGTTGAGCATGGGCAAAAAAACTTTACTATCCAGGGTAAAGTGTACACCATAAAGGAATTTTACATTTGTTCTAGTGAGTACGTGGTGTACTGTCTGACCTGCCCATGCGGCCTCTTCTATGTGGGCAGGACCATACGCACCCTGCACCAACGTTTTGGCGAACACAGGCGCTTCATTGAGAAGGGCTTTGACAAACACAGTGTCCCTCTTCACTTTCTGAAAGAACATCGCAAATCGACCGTGGGTCTCAGAGTCTGGGTCATTGAGGCCATTTCCAAAGATCTTCTGGCTGCAGAACGCGTCAAACGCTTATGTCAGCAGGAGACCTACTGGATATATTCACTGAGCACTCTCTCGCCGGGGAGACTCAACGAGGAAATAGAGACACATTCCTTATTGTAGTCCCCCTTCCGTATCCACTCTTTTCCTCTTGACTCCCATGTTTTCTTTTTTGCAGAAAAAAGATTTTACATTGCCCTGCCATGGACACCAGGTCACTTGCTATCTGGGGACGGTACCCTGTCACATATATAAGTGGCTACCTGTCCAAATACCTTTTAATAGAATTCAGTTTTTTATTTTCTATTCATTCATTATTGTTCATCTCCCCAAATTATTTTTCTTGCTTTATTTGTATTTTCATTTTTATTTTTCATATTATATATATATATATATATATATATATATATATATATATATATATAAAAACATACATTTTTTCTAAATTTTTCTTTTTCCCCATACACTTTTCTTTTTATTGTCCCCTTTTTTCCGAATGTTAATTCGTTTTTTCAACCATACTTATTCACGTTTTTATCCTTATATTTTTATTAAATCGTTTTTAATCACCAAAGGTCGTTTTTATAATGTGGGTCCGCTGGCTGTTATGGTTCCACAGCCACGGACTTCCCACTTCCTGTCCATGTATTTAAGCTGCTCTCCTCCTGAGAGCAAACAGGCCAGTAGAAGGAGCTGTGAGCCCCGAGCGCGTAGCCTGTGACACTCCCCACTCTACGTCTAACTGCCTGCCCTGCCGTGTGATGCTTACACGTTCCAGACTGGACAGCGTGGAGCTTCCTGTCATGTGACACTGCTGAGAAGCCTGTGACACGAAATTCAAAACATCTCGCACACCTTCCGGCCGAGGGATACACCACCAGAGCCTGCAGAGCGGTATCTCTAGACCCCAGGACACCACCATCCTTGATGGACATCATTGCAAAGTGAACCTGTAAGTGGATAGACTATACTTACATTATTTACAACCGTAGGATTTACACAGTTGGCACCTCCACCCCCCTCTTTTTTTTACATACTTCTTGCTGACAGAGGTAATGGACACCCTCTGAGAATGGCTGTCTCCTCTTGCTTTTACATACACAGACTAATTTAGAAGTGCCAACAGAGCCACGATTACATTTGTTTTTAAAGGTATCACATCGCTAGGAGCGCCGGAATCCCCCCCTCTTTGTATGAACTGTCTGTGAAAGTAGAACGCTACATTGCAGTGTGAAATTCCTTCCAATATAGAATCACTTGAAAATAGTGATGTCAAATGTGTCGCATTTTGAAAAAGCTTTGTGATACAATTTACAGGTTTTAGGGTTTTTAAAAATTACAACCTTAATAAACTGGTTTATATATAGGTTTAATAAGGAAATTTTATTTATATCTGTGCATTTAAAAACGTTTGCATATTTTGGTGAATGGAGCTGTTCATTCTATAGTGCTGGTGTGGTTGTACAATTGGATTTATTATTTCATTCTTCCACGCACCACAGAGTACTGTAAGGCCCCATGCACACAAGACGCTGTTATTTGCTGTTGAACACGCGTTCAGAGGCAGTTGGATGCTTTTTTCAACTGCCCCTGAACCCATTCAATGTTATCCTATGTGTCCATGCACACACTCTCGTTTTTTTGGCGTTTACAAGCAGTTGCGTTTAACCTCGTTTTTCCAGAAGCAAAAAAATGAGTTCAGGCGCAAAAGTTTTCCACGTTTCAGACGCTAAACGCGGCTAAACGCGGTACCGGCGTTTTGCCGTGTTTGCGTTTATAAGCGTTTTTAAAGGTGACCTATTTTTTAACATTAGAAATCTCAAAAATGATGAAAAACTATTAAAAAATATAAAAGAAAACTAATTGCTTGCATTGCATTGTGGACAATCCACAACTTGTCGCAGGTAACGTGGCAAGTGGACAATCCACAGCTTGTGGCAGGTAACGTGGCAAGTGGACAATCAACAACTTGTGTAAGGTGACGTGGCCAGTGGACAATCCACAACTTGTGGCAGGTGATGTGGCCAGTGGACAATCCACAACTTGTGGCAGGTGACGTGGCAAGTGGACAATCAACAACATGTGTCAGGTGACGTGGCCAGGTGACGTGGCCAGGTGAAGTGGCCAGTGGACAATCCACAACTTGTGGCAGGTGACGTGGCCAGTGGACAATCCACAACTTGTGGCAGGTGACGTGGCAAGTGGACAATCAACAACTTGTGTCAGGTGACGTGGCCAGGTGAAGTGGCCGGTGACGTGGCCAGGTAACGTGGCAGGTAACGTGGCAGGTAACGTGGCAGGTAACGTGGCTGGTAACGTGGCTGGTAACGTGGCAGGTAACGTGGCAGGTAACGTGGCAGGTAACGTGGCAAGTGGACAATCCACAACTTGTGGCAGGTAACGTGGCCAGGTGACGTGGCAAGTGGACAATCCACAACTTGTGGCAGGTGACGTGGCCAGGTGACGTGGCAAGAGGACAATCCACAACTTGTGGCAGGTAACGTGGCCAGGTGACGTGGCAGGTAACATGGCCAGGTGACGTGGCCAGGTTACGTGGTAAGTGGACAATCCACAACTTGTGGCAGGTGATACGCTAAATACAAGTACACTGCTGCTCTCTCAGCTGCTGCTACTCACTCTGGTCTCACAAACTGGCTGAAATGGTTAAAATTTACTGTTTTTTGAGCTTAGGGAGGGTTTATGATGAAACGCTTATAAACGCAAACGCAGTAAAACGCGGCAAAACGCGCGTTTTTAAAACGCCGGTTTCAGCGTTTAAAAACGTGCGTTCAGCAGAGTTTACACCTGCGTCTCGTGTGCATAGGGCCTAAGTGTCCTTTCAACTGAGTGTGGAGACAGGCAACCTTGCCAAGGAGTGTTATAACTGCGCCAAACCTGCACTATAAAAACCTACCATTTCATACATTCGACTTCCTATCCATCAATTTGATAGAAGAAAGCGATTGCCATTTTTACTCTGTTTTTAGTATAATGTATGAACAAGCACTTGATAGGATTTAGAGTTGCTATTTTTTTTTCAGTACAAAAGTTTGAATGAGCGCTAAAATTGTATATGAAGAAAACTGCTGTGATATCCAACATCCCAAATAAATGGAACAAAGAAAAAAAAAAAAAACATAGTGGGACTTTAGCGGCCTACAGCAACAATTAAATCATATTGAAATATAGTTTGTCAGGTAAATATGCCAAAAGTTCAATACAATTTTAATGGTTTTCAAATAAAATTTGTATTGAACTTTTTAATATTTTCCTGATAAACTTTATATTTCATTATTGCTATAGGCCGCTAAGGTCCCACTAGGTTTTTTTTTTCCTTTTTGTTTCTATACCCAGAATACAGCTGCGTCCAGACATTCATGTCTATGGAGGGCTGTACATAGCACCTGGGTTTCCTGGGTTAATATCAGAATTTACAATTAACGGTATCAAGCACCCATATGCAAGCGCCCTACAAGAAATATGATTGAATCATTTATTATACAAATGTGCATCATTAACTTGCCTATTACTAATAATGCTAAACTTTTCAGAGAATTATAGAAATTAAGCAACATCAACTTTGTTGAATGTTTAACCACTTAAGCCCCGGACCATTTGGTAGCTAAAGGACCAGAGGTGAATTCAGAATTTTGCACTGCGCTGCTTTAACTGTAAATTGTGCGGACATGCAATGTTGTACCCAAACAAAATTTGCGTCCTTTACTTCCCACAAATAGAGCTTTCTTTTAATGGTATTTGATTGCCTCTGCGATTTTTATTTTTTGCGATATAAACGGAAAAAGAACGAAAATTTTGAAAAAAAATGATATTTTCTACTTTTTGTTATAAGAAAAATCGAATAAACTCAATTTTAGTCATACATTTAGGCCAAAATGTATTCAGCCACATGTCTTTAGTAAAAAAAATGTCAATAAGCGTATATTTATCGGTTTGCGCAAAAGTTATAGCGTTTACAAACTAGGGTACATTTTCTGGAATTTACACAGCTTTTAATTTATGACTGCCTATCTCATTTCTTGAGGTGCTAAAATGACAGGGCAGTACAAAACCCCCCCAAATGACCCCATTTTAGAAAGTAGACACCCCAAGGAAATTGCTGAGAGGCATGTTGAGCCCATTGAATATTTTTTTTTTGTCCCAAGTGATTGAATAATGACAAAAAAAAAAAAAAATTACAAAAAGTTGTCACTAAATGATATATTGCTCACACATGCCATGGTTATATGTGGAATTGCACCCCAAAATACATTCTGCTGCTTCTCCTGAGTACGGGGATACCACATGTGTGGGACTTTTTAGGAGCCTAGCCACGTACGGGACCCCGGAAACCAAGCACCGCCTCCAGGATTTCTAAGGGCGCAAATTTTTGATTTCACTCCTCACTACCTATCACAGTTTTGAAGGCCATAAAATGCCAAAATAGCACAAAACCCCCCCCAAATGACCCCATTTTGGAAAGTAGACACCCCAAGCTGTTTGCTGAGAGGCATGTTGAGTATTTTACAGCTCTCATTTGTTTTTGAAAATGAAGAAAGAACATTTTTTTTTTCAATTTTCAAAACTTTGTGACAAAAAGCGAGATCTGCAAAATACTCACAATACCTCTCAGCAAATAGCTTGGGGTGTCTACTTTCCAAAATGGGGTCATTTGGGGGGGGGGGGGTTTGTGCCATCTGGGCATTCCATGGCCTCCGAAACTGTGATAGGCAGTGAGAAGTGAAATCAAAAATTGACACCCTTAGAAAGCCTGAAGGCGGTGCTTGGTTTTTGGGGTCCCGTACGCGGCTAGGCCCCCAAAAAGTCTCACACGTGGTATCCCCGTACTCAGGAGAAGCAACAGAATGTATTTTGGGGTGTAATTCCACATATGCCCATGGCATGTTTGAGCAATATATCATTTAGTGACAACTTTGTGCAAAAAAAAAAAAAAAAAATTGTATTTTTTCCGCAACTTGTGTCAACATATAAAATATTCCATGGACTCGACATGCCTCTCAGTATATAGCTTGGGGTGTCTACTTTCCAAAATGGGGTCATTTGGGGGGGTTTTGAACTGTTCTGGCATTTTATACACAACATTAGGAAGCTTACATCCACTCTTCTAACCACTTGAAGACAAAGCCCTTTTTGACACTTTTTGTTTACATGAAAACATATTTTTTTTTGCAAAAAAATTATGTTGAACCCCCAAACATTATATATATTTTTAAAGCAAAGGCCCTACAGAATAAAATGGTGGGTGTTGCATTTTTTTTTCTACACAGTATTTGCGCAGCGATTTTTCAAACGCATTTTTTTGGGAAAAAATACACTTTTTTTAATTTTAATGCACTAAAACACACTATATTGCCCAAATGTTTGATGAAATAAAAAAGATGATCTTAGGCCGAGTACATAGATACCAAACACGACATGCTTTAAAATTTCGCACAAACGCGCATTGGCGACAAACTACATACATTTTAAAAAGCCTTTAAAAGCATTTACAGGTTACCCCGTTAGATTTACAGAGGAGGTCTACTGCTAAAATTACTGCCCTCGATCTGACCTTCACGGTGATACCTCACATGCATGGTGCTATTGCTGTTTACATATGACGCCAGACCGACGCTTGCGTTCGCCATTGGGCAAGAGCAGGGCAGGACAGGGGTGCTTTTTTTTATTTTATTTTTTTTTTTTATTATTAATTTTGCTTTTTTATTTTATTTTTAAACTGTTGCTTCCATATTTATTTATTTTTATCACTTTTATTGTTATCTCAGGGAATGTAAATATCCCCTATGATAGCAATAGGTAATGACAGGTACTCTTTTTTGAAAAAACTGGGGTCTATTGGACCCTAGATCTTTCCTCTGCCCTCAAAGCATCTGACCACACCAAGATCGGTGTGATAAAATGCTTTCCCAATTTCCCAATGGCGCTTTTTATATCCGGGGGGGGGGGGGACATTCCCTCCCACTGCTTGTAAAAGCAGTCCAGAGGCTAATTAGCCACTAGGATTGCTTTTACATGAAAGCCTGCCGCTGGCTGAAAAGAATGATACCAAGATGATACCTAAACCCGCAGGCATCATTCTGGTATAAACATTCAAAGTCCAGCAACATACCAGTACGTTGCTGGTCCTTGTTGGACATGTATTGTAATCTTTTTTTTCATGCAGCCTGTTGGCTGAACGAAAAAAAAAGATTGATCGGTGGGTATGCCCACCATTAGAATACCGCCCTTCATCCACCCACTTCTAATGATGGGCATACATGCACCATTTATATATGCCGAAGCATGGGGGCATCTTCTCGCAAAAGTTATGCCGCGTACACCTGGTCAGACTTTTCCACGGGCAAGCCTCCGTCGGAATTTCGACCGTATATACGCGGCATTAGGAGCAAAATCGCTCCTCCGCTCCTGCTGCCCCAATGCTTCGGCATATATGCTTTTTTTTTTTTTTAACTGTGGTTTTGAAATCACCTCCTACAGCACTGGAGTCGCAGGGATCAGGCCCGTCTCTGCGAACGCTGCAGTTATGCACGTTGTGTTTTGCAAGTGACAGTGATCGATCGATACTGCACTTCGGTGGCCTGGGCTGGACGGAGGGGCAAAACGCAGGTGCTAGCAGGTATCTGGGCTGATCCCGCTAACACTGCGTTTTTGGGAACCCTAAACTGCTGGGGACGCTAGTATAGATCTGATCAGATCAGATATTGAGCTGATCAGATACTATACCACTAAGGGGGGTGTATGCTTCACGTGTGGGTGTTAGCGCTACTGGCACTAACCTGATGCTGCCTGGGGTGTGACGCAGACCCTCTCTGACGCTAAAACCTAACCGATATCACCCGCCGGGCGATCAGGGGGTTAAACCTTTATTGGGTTATATACGGCGGGTGCCCGACACTATAAAAAGCAAACTAACTAACCAGCGTCACCCGTAACACTTATATGATGATCACTGGTGAAAGGGTTAACTAGGGGCAATTAGGGGGTTAAAACCTTTATTAGATAATATATGGGGGTACCTGACGCTATAAAAACCTGCGGCGAACCTAAAAAAAATTACTGGCTACCGATCAGCATCGCCGACGCTAAGACATCGATCAGAAAAATTATCGCTTAGTGACAGTGGTGATAGGGGGTGAAAGGGTTACCTGGGGGGGGCGATCAAGGGGGTTAAACCTTTATTAGGTAATATATGGGGGTACCCGACGCTATAAAAACCTGCGGCGAACCTAAAAAAAATTACTGGCTACCGATCAGCATCACCGACGCTAAGACATCGATCAGAAAAATTATCGCATAGCGACGGCGGTGCTAGGGGGTGAAAGGGTTACCTGGGGGGTGATCAAGGGGGTTAAACCTTTATTAGGTAATATATGGGGGTACCCGACGCTATAAAAACTTGCGGCGAACCTAAAAAAAATTACTGGCTACCGATCAGCATCGCCGACGCCAAGACATCGATCAGAAAAATTATAACTTAGTGACAGTGGTGATAGGGGGTGAAAGGGTTATCTGGGGGGTGATCAGGGGGGTAAACCTTTATTAGGGGGGGTTAGGGGGCTACACTGGACCTAAAACTAAATGTAGTGACACTTTTACAGTCACAAATGTCACTGATTGCAGTGATCATTAAATAAATGGTCACTGCAATCAGTGACACTGTGACTGGGGGCTGGGGGGGCGATTTATGTGCCTATGTGTCCTGGTGTCAGTGTGCTGTTTTGTGTACTAACCTGCATCTTCTCCTGTACGGCGCTCGGTATATGTGAGCGCCCCAGGAGAGATGACATCACTTCCTCCTTCCTGGCAGGGGAAGCTCTCTCATTCGCCGGGAGCGATCGAGAGGGGGTGGCCGGAATCGAACGGCCGTCCCCTCATGCCGGATCGCTCCCAAAGGTAAAACGACCACCCACTGTAAAGAAGGGGGGTCCGATCGGACCCCCCAACTATACAAAGGCAATCACGTATATGTACGTGATTCTGCCTGTCGGTGCCATTCTGCTGACGTATATTTACAGTGGGCGGTCGTTAAGTGGTTAAAGTAATATTTAAGTAATTTTTTGAGACGCTAGCAGAACTTGCACATGCTGTCCTTAGTTTTTAATTTTTCTATTCTGAGCTTCCCTCTCAAATGCTCCCCTGGCGACCCAGACAGACTTCCATTATGTTGGTGCCCCCTGTACCTACGAGACCTATAGAAGAGTCTCCACTACATGTGTGCTCCCATCCCATATATTTGTATGTGCAGCTGTTCACAGTGCCACACATATAGGCAGCAGGAGAGGGACACAGAGTGAAAGTTCCGAATCTCTCCCTGCCCCACAGCAGTAATTCACAGATAAGGAGCCACTGCCTTTCCTTGCGATGAGTAGATTGAGAAATCACTAAGCATAAGCACGATTTATCCCTAATTGCATCAAAATCGTATAACTGATTGTACATACTACCCAGGACTCCTTGCAAGCATAGCCATAATGTGGAATACAGTGGACTACTTAGTGTAAAAGTTTTGTGAAATACTCAATACAGTTACATCCTTGTGCACCTAGCTGACTGGGTGTATGATCAGTTGTGATTTGCAGTACTTGGCATTGGGAAATAATGATAGCTATATGAGGCCTATATGCATGTTGATGTTGCAATCTTCTCTAACATACATACGATGATTGATATAAATTACTAATCCAGCGAGTTCTAGTGGCTAAAATTTAAGGTCCATTTCAGGCAAGCATTCTGTCTGTAGGTTTCTTTATGGATCTAGATGGAATTCAATGTATCTATAGGCTGGCCTATGTAAATGGATGTGCATCTATGTCCGTTTGGGTCTGCAAAAACAAACATTAAGTGTTTGCTTTCTTTTCCGTTTTTGTGGACCTGAATCAGATGGATTGGATGAACACTGGAGCGAACACCTGCACATCCGTCCACCCAGAGAGACAGAATGTTTTAACTATTATAAAATTAAGGAAAAACCAGAATAGACATGGATGTCTAAAAAGTGACTTCAATCCCATTCTGATATGACTTAGCAGGGGATCCGATTACAGATCCCCTGTTGGCACAGAGCTGAGGACGTCCATCTAAAAGAGGCCTAAGGTTTTTAATTCTTAGTTAAATCAGTGTTGAAATTATGTGATTAATAAATTGATAACCTCTGATACATTCATCACATTTAACCTATTTTCTCAAACAAAAACATCTCTACCAAGGGACAGTTTGAGAATTGAATACTATTAAATAACCCCTAAATAACCCCTAGTTTCCCCTTAAAGTAGCACTAAAGTTTGCTTATTAGCCATGAATACTCAATCATTGAAAAAAAAAAAAGAAAGGATTTTCTCTTAGCTTAATGAATGAGGTGATATTTGCAGACTTCAATTATTCAATCTTGTGCAAACAAAAATCCTTTTTTTCCGCCAACTTACTCTACTGCGTTTAGAAAATCACAATTTTACATTCACCAGAATGATTTTGTTGCACCTACTTTCAATAGTTATTTGAAATTCAAACTGCTGTCAAATGGCCGATAACAGTTTGGTAAGTTATGCAAAGACTGGCACCATATTTGAAGAAATTGGAGCATTAAGTATGGAAAAGCTACCAGTTATTAATTTCAATCTTAAAAACATGATAGTAATAATGACTTTCTTTCTCGTACATCACGGGACACAGAGCGACATAGTCATTACTAATGGGTTATATAGATACCGTCAGGTGCTGGCACTGGCAACTTCCAAAACCGGAAGTACCCTCCCCTATATAAGCCCCTCCCATCCGGGAGCACCTCAGTTTTTTGCCAGTGTCTAAGGTGTTGGCCAAGAAGAAACATGTGTTTTTCACTGAGCTTGCGTACAGGTTCTTTTGGGCCTCAGTAAGCTATTCCGGATCCGACCAAAAAAGCTTCATAGCTAAACGGTCGGTACCCGGGCCTTGCAGAGAAGAGCAAGGTTTTGCCTGTAATGCTTCTCTTAGGAGAGCTGGACCCTGGGATCCAGAGCTCTGGTCATACCCACGACCAAGATGTTTTCTGTGCAGGGTGCTATACAGGTCCAGGGGAGTGGAATCCTTGGGAACCCGGTCCCTGAAGGTTTGATTACAATGCCTGCCGTGATAGGTGAAGTTTGGGCTTTTGTGGACCAAACAAAGTCCTGCGGCGGGGAACAGGTAAGTGGGGGCCCCCAGGAACTTGGTTCTATTGGGGGACCCCCAAGCCTAATTTGTCTTTCTGTCTGTTACCTAACGGTATTCCCGCTAATATCTGTGCATGCCTGTATCTACTAAAAAAATGTAATAATTTTAATAGTGGTCAAGAAAAAAAAATTTTTTTTTTATATATATATATATTTAATATATTAGACTGCGGTACCTGTGTTTGTCCACTAGAGGCCGCTGTGGAACGTTTCTTGTCATGTGGACTAGTTTC
This sequence comes from Rana muscosa, assembly GCA_029206835.1. Classification (NCBI taxonomy): domain Eukaryota; kingdom Metazoa; phylum Chordata; class Amphibia; order Anura; family Ranidae; genus Rana; species Rana muscosa. Next base: position 277,313,219 of record CM055117.1, read on the forward strand.
TTTTCATCAGAGCAAGTCCAGGCAGATGGTGAGTTCTCTTATGGGAAACTGCTTCCTCTGCCATGTTGCAATGCTCGTCCATCCCCCGGCCTGCGGCAAAGAGGGGCCCTGGCTCTTGTCCCTAGTTCCCATTTTCGAAATTAGCGCCGAAGGCGCACGTGGCCGCGCGCGTGCACGCGCCTCTATATATAGAGGTGAGCCGGGAAAGGGGGCGGAGCCTGGGGGATGACGCTCTGTGCGCGCCGCAGCGCTTCTGCGCATGTGCGGGCGTCCCAGCATGTTAAAAACCACAATTTTGTGTGGTGAGCTGGCTATGGAGTGCAGAGACAGAGCTGGCAACATTTAAAAAAAGGCATACAGCAAGCGGTTGATGCAGGCATCCCCTAGAAAGGCACATTAGTAGACACCAACTGTGATATAGCAGCAATTGTGCTAGACTATTCTCAGTAAAAGTGGTGTATTACGGCTGGAATACCTCAGCTTTAGGCTTAGGAATATGCCGTCCAGAAGCTCCGGAACTGAATCTTCCAGGAAGCGAAGGGGGTCTCATCGGGCTCTGAGGATCTTGGGCATGCTTCTGCTGCACCAGTCTCCCCTGAAGTTCAGAGGTAAGTGACCGTAGAAACCCCGCAGGGGTACTTGGTACTGTGGCTGTCCTCAGTTCACCTGCTCCTGTGTATGTAACAGAGGAGGTTTTTTCCTCAGCTCTGGGAGGATTAGAGAGAGATTGTCAACATTGATCGCTGCCTCCCTGTCAGGGAAAGCACGCCCGATCTCCGTCTCCTCCTTCAGAGTGCCTGTTAGCAGAGCAACAGTCCCATACAGGGATCGACCTGCCTGAAGGGGATCAGGATGAGGTTGATTCTGTTATAGAGGAATCAACAGTGGGGGAACCTTTTCTCAGCATCTCAAGCTGAAAGATTATGGGTTCAGTCTCTGACTAACATGGTCCGATCAGCATTTAAAAATGCACCTTGCGGAACCATCAACCACTACTGTATCCTCGTTGGGGTCGCTAAAAGCCCCCAGACTGTCTGTTCTTTTCCACTTCACCCTTTACTGAAAGGGCTTATTTACCAGGATTGGGAACGTCCTGAGAAAATATTTATTCCCCCAAGAGATTTCCGGTGGTCTATCCCATGGAGGATAAGTTCATCAAAAAAAAAAAAAAAAAAATGGAAGGTCCCTACAGTGGACGCAGCCATCTCTTGTATGTATAAATCACTGACATGTCCAGTGGATAATGTCCAAATGTTCAAGAACCCAATAGTAAAAGATTGGAGTCCTTATGAAAGTCTGCTTCTTTCTACAGCAAGCTTGGTGACACAACCAGCAGTAGCAGCTATTGGGGTCTGCTAAGTAGTGAAGGATCAGTTGAAACAGGTCTTGAGGGACTTGACAGATCAGCAGGCCTTGCCCTAGCTGATCTACCTAGAGCCTTATGCTTTGCGGTGGACGCTATAAAGGATTCAATCCATCAGGCCTCCCGCCTTACGCTGTCTGTAGTACATATGCGCAGGCTTCTATGGCTCAAAAACTGGTCTGCTGAAGCTCCCTGTAAAAAATTGCTGGTCAGCTTCCCATTTCATGGTGAACGCTTATTCGGGGAAGACCTGGACAAATATATCCAGAGAATTTCCAGCGGTAAAAGTACACTTTTGCCGGTTAAAAACAGAGTTAGAGGTCCCTCTTTTAAGAGGCCTGCTTCTCCAGTCCCTAGGACATCGGCTGTGAAACAGTTCCGACGGCCTCCTCGGTCAAATCCCGGGGGTAAAAATCAGGGACAATTGCAGGGTAACAAGAAGCCCTGGAGCAGGAGAGGTACAAAACCTCCCCCAAAGTCAAATACATGAAGGGTTGCCCCCACTCAATCGGGTGGGGGGGAAGACTTCAGTTGTTCACAGAGACCTGGCGGGACACGATCAGAGACAGATGGGTGCTCTCCGCAGTAAATCTGGGATACAAATTGGAGTTAAAAAAACTCCCCTCCTTCCCGCTTTATAAGGTCAAACGTGCCAAGGGATCCCCAGAAGAGAGGATCCCTCCTGTTGGCACTAGAACAATTATTGCTCCAAGCAGTAATTATAGAGGTTCCCCTGGAAGAATGGGGGTTCGGGTTTTACTCAAACCTCTTTACAGTCCCGAAGCCAAACGGGGACGTGAGGCCCATATTAAATCTAAAAGGGCTAAACAAATTCCTACATATCAGGACTTTCCGGATGGAGTCGATCCGATCGGTAGCCACTGCCCTACAAGGGGAGGAATGGTTAGCCTCGATCGACATCAAAGATGCTTATTTGCACATTCCCATCTTTCCAGCCCACCAAAAATTTCTACGCTTTGCGGTAGAAGGGCGCCATTTTCAGTTCAGAGCCTTACCCTTCGGTCTGGCCACAGCACCAAGAGTGTTCACAAAAATTCTGGCCCCATTATTGGCCAATCTAAGAACACGAGGTGTAACGATAATGGCATATCTAGACGACTTGTTGCTGATAGACCACTCAGTGGAAAAACTAGAAGTGGTTGTTCACGAGACAATCAAGTATCTGGAATATCACGGTTGGATTATCAACCGAGACAAGTCAGCCCTAAAACCAGTCAAAAGTCTGGAATACTTGGGGCTAAGGCTGGATTCAGACCAGAGAAAAATTTTCTTGCCTCAAGAAAAGGGGTCGTCTTTGAGAGATTTGATCCACTTAGTGGGTTCAAAAAGACAGCCATCCATACGCCTGTGCATGAGGCTGCTGGGAAAAATGGTGGCATCATTCGAAGCAGTACCCTACGGTCAATTCCATTCAAGGAAGTTGCAAAGGGCCATACTGTCAGCCTGGAACAAAAAAGTTCAGGCTCTGGACTTACCAATGTCCTTGTCCCCTTCCGTTCGCAAGAGCCTCCGCTGGTGGTTGGTTCCCCAGAATCTGGAAAGAGGGAAATCCTTCAGTCCGATTTCCTGGAAGGTGGTCACTACAGATGCCAGCCTTATAGGCTGGGGAGCAGTACTGGAGCAATGGTCTCTCCAGGGCAGATGGTCGGATGCGGAAAAGGCCCTGCCCATCAATCTCTTAGAGATACGAGCAGCCCGGTATGCCCTAGTAGCATGGACACCCAAACTCCAAGGGTCCCCTGTCAGAATTCAATCCGACAATGCCACAGCAGTGGCATATATCAATCGTCAGGGGGGCACCAGGAGTCGTGCAGCCCAAAGGGAAGTAAATTACATCCTGAGATGGGCAGAAAGATATGTCCCAGCCATATCTGCGGTATTCATTCCAGGAGTGGAGAATTGGAAGGCGGACTTTCTAAGTCGCCAACAATTATGCCCAGGGGAATGGTCCCTTCATCCCGAGGTTTTCCGGACAATATGTCAGCGGTGGGGAACACCGGATGTAGATCTGCTAGCATCCAGATTCAACACAAAAGTGGACAGGTTTGTCTCTTGGACAAGGGATCCCCTAGCGTGCGGCTCGGATGCCCTAGTGTTCCCTTGGGATCAGTTCAAGCTGATATATGCATTCCCACCGCCACAATTGTTACCTCGATTACTCCGCAGAATCAGGGTAGAAAAGAAACCAGTGATTCTGGTGGCTCCAGTGTGGCCCCGAAGAGCATGGTACGCGGAGATTGTAAAAATGTCTGTGGGGAGTCCTTGGACCCTCCCACATCGTCCGGACCTGCTTTCGCAAGGACCGATATACCACCCTTCCTTACCAGCCCTAGGTTTGACGGCCTGGCTATTGAAGCCCACATTCTAAAAAAGAGAGGGCTCTCTAATGCTGTGGTATCTACCATGATCAATGCCAGGAAGCCGGTATCCAGGCAGATCTACTATAGAATCTGGAAGGCGTACATCGCCTGGTGTGAGGCCAAGAAATGGCATCCACGTAAATACGTAATAGGTAGGATTCTGGACTTCCTACAATGGGCTGTAGATAGGAAGCTTGCCTTGAGTACTATCAAGGGTCAGATTTCGGCCTTGTCAATATTTTTTCAAAGGCCCTTGGCTTCGCATTCACTAGTCAAAGCCTTTATACAAGGAGTGATGCGTATTAGTCCTCCGGTTAATAGTCCCATATGTCCATGGGATCTAAACTTGGTTCTGTCGGTTCTACAGAAACAACCATTTGAACCATTACAGCATATTTCCCTGGTTCTTCTCACCAGGAAATAGATTTTTCTAGTAGCCATTTGTTCGGCTAAAAGAGTGTCGGAATTAGCAGCTATGTCCTGTAAGGAGCCATATCTGGTTATCCATAAGGATAGAGTAGTGTTACGCCCTCATCCAGCCTTTCTTCCTAAGGTGGTATCGAGGTTTCATTTGAACCAAGATGTGGTTCTTCCTTCTTCCCCAAACCTACTTCGGTAGAGGAAAAGTTATTGCATTCTTTGGATGTAGTAAGAGCAGTTAAAGCTTATCTAAAAGCCACTGCTCAGATTCGCATTACGGATACTTTGTTTATTCTGCCGGAAGGCCCCAGAAAGGGTCAGCAGCGTCAAAATCTACTTTAGCCAAGTGGATTCGACAGGTCATAATACAAGCCTATGGCTTGAGAAGGAGACCGCCTCCGTTCAAAGTTAGAGCGCACTCCACGAGAGCAGTTGGAACTTCATGGGCAGCGCATCACCAGGCCTCCCTGGCTCAAATCTGTAAGGCCGCAACATGGTCTTCAGTACACACGTTTACTAGGTTCTACCAGGTGGACGTTAGAAGTCAGGAGGATGTCGCCTTTGGGCGCAGTGTGTTGCAGGCCGCAAAAGATCCTCATGTCTGATAGCGCTCAGCTTATATATGGTGTATCCCCCCCCTCATTGGGCATTGCTTTAGGACATCCCATTAGTAATGACTATGTCGCTCTGTGTCCCGTGATGTACGAGAAAGAAAATAGGATTTTTATAACAGCTTACCTGTAAAATCCTTTTCTTTGGAGTACATCACGGGACACAGAGCTCCCGCCCCTCTTTGGGGACACTTATTGCTTTGCTACAAAACTGAGGTGCTCCCGGATGGGAGGGGCTTATATAGGGGAGGGTACTTCCGGTTTTGGAAGTTGCCAGTGCCAGCACCTGACGGTATCTATATAACCCATTAGTAATGACTATGTCGCTCTGTGTCCCGTGATGTACTCCAAAGAAAAGGATTTTACAGGTAAGCTGTTATAAAAATCATATTATTTGAAGCTCACTGGATGCCTTGCCATGGACAAAAAAGTCATTTTCATTTTATTGCGCTTTTTAAATGTTAGGTCCATTGTGAATTAAGCAGTTAATTGGAAAAAGTTGAAATGCCCATAATGTTTTTTAAACAACTGAAGAACATATCTGCAGTCATTTCTGTAATTAACTGCTATCGTAGTGCCCAAAAGAAAACTGGTCCTACTATATAACATGTTTTTTTACTTTTAAGATGTTTGACTTAATGGTTAAACATTAAGATTTTTTTCCAAATGCGGACACTTAACATTTTTGTGAATTATAAAAAAAAAATTGGTGGAAAAAAACAATACATGTATTACAAACACTGACTTGTGTGAAGATTTCTTGTACACTCCCTGGCCCTATTTCATTTATATTGTGGTGGCCTGGGATGCTGAAGTTTTGATAGAAGAACTGTAAGGAAAAAAGCAATAGGAACCCTAACGTATAAACTGTAACTAAGACAAAACTTAAAACAATTTCTTAAAGTGTAGTTCAATGAATAAGTGTATGAATTATATGTGGAAATTACATAGGGTGAAGTTGCTTACCAGATCAATGCAGGCTCAGTGTGTACTATCACAAACAAAAATTTCCCAGCATGCTTACCAGCTAGCCTGCAGAACAACCAAATTGACCACAACAATTCACTTTAAAAACAGAGTTTGCACGCATTTGCAAATATATGAGTAAGCTGCAGTACTTGGTTGGTTGAGTTGGATGTGGGGACGCACTGGATGCTTTCAGCTGCCATTGTGCCCATGCTAGGTGTCCTGTGCGCCCTTGTGCCTTTGAGGGGTGGGCTCCCTCCAGGCAAACCTGCACTTAATCTATCCACTTCTATATGTGCTCCAACTTGGGAAAAAATGATAGCGTTAGGACCACTGTACACAAAGAGCCTTGGCGTAGGCACTGCGGCACACGCATTTATTTGCAAATGTGTGCAAACAAAATCCTCTGTTTTCAACGTGCATTGTTAGGGTCAAATTGATTGTTTTGCAGGCTAGCTGGTAAGCATGCTGGGAAATGTTTGTGATGTATGTTGCCCTTCCATGTGCACCTTACTGCAAAGGCTAGTTATTGTTCAGTATGTACTATATTATGACCTTCAAGGATTTCAGCATTTATGGATCATCCCCAAACTTACTATTCATATGAAAGGAACGTTTCCCAAACAGGTCAAGAGGATGACCCTAGTGGAATCCATGAAGTATGTGTCCCTTATTGGGTAAGAGTTGCTCTCTAACAAGCTCTTAATCTATAGGTAAAGATTTACTTTGCTGCCAGACCTATATAGTGACTCCTGAAGACCTACCTAAAGATCATACTTTGTAAACCATTAGTAAAATAAATATTGCTAGCTCTATTGCACACTATGTTAGCGTATTATATGAATGTGTAAGATGAGATGGATGACAGGATACTCGGATGGATTATTATGAAAACAAGGAAATGGTATTTAATAGTAAACTAACATCAACACATTATATAAAAGAAATTCTATTCACCTGTCGTCCTTTTGACTGGGTAGTTGACGGTATGTCCTGCAGAATAAAGTCAACCCAGAAGACATTTTCATCTTACTGATTGGCAACATTTGCTGTCTTTATAGATCACAATTATTTTTTTAGGATACAATTTGTAACCAAACATGGAGTTGTTTATAGAACAGAACCAAGCTCAAGCGTTTTAGCTGAAGCAAAAAACGTTTAAAGCACACAAATGAGGCGTTAAAAAAAAAAAAAAGACTTGACTATCGCCATCTTCAACACAAATGCATCAGCAAAATAATATTAAGTGTGACACTCAGGATACACGTACAGGACTGCAAGCATGTATGCAGACTGAACCGGAAGCTGCATCAATGGTCTGTTCAACTGTGCACATTATACTATGACACCTAGGGCATTCAGATTCATATCAGTGGAATGCTAAAATGGATGTTCATAATATTTATCTAAAAACCTATAGCAGGATTATATGACTACATGATTTCCTAGGAAGTGTCTAGTATGTAAGCTACAACAGCTTACATCTCTCCCAAGCTTTGCTCTAGAGCAGTGGTTCTCAACCATCTAGTGCCGTGACCCCTTAATAAAATTTCCCAAGTTGTGGGGAGCCCCTAACAGTAAAATAATTTTTGTAGCGTGGGTTCTCAGCAGCCAAGGCAAGACACGTAATTTGCGCCCCTAACCCACGGACATTTAGCGCTCCCCGAGTCCCTTCCACTCGTATTAAAACCCCTTATGGTACATTTTAGGATGTACCACTCTCTCTCTCTCTCGTTGTTCTCCTTTCTTTCCCTTTTATCTCTCTCTATCCTAATTTCTTGTTTTTTTTCCCCCCATCACCCTCTCTAGCCGTCTTTCTAGCTCTTTCTCTTATTCTTTCTCTCCCTTTCTCTTTGCCCCCCCTCTTTTCCTCTCCCTTCCATGTATTCTCTATTTTTATTTCTTCTCTTACTTGGTTGGGGGGGTGGGATGAGTGGCAGTGCTGCTACTCACTGTGTCTCCGCCTTCACTGTATCTCCAGCTCTGTGGTGTCTCGCAGAAGTGACACCTGTGCTGAAATCAGGAGATGGGGTCTTCTCCAGACCCTCCCACTTCACATTCCTCACCAGTCAGCTGACCTCTAGTCTCTGCCCCCCACCCACCCATGCCATGAACTGAATGGGTGACTGTGAAGAGACTGTGTGGGTGGCTGCGGGCTCCAGGAACAGCCCAGCTGGGCTTCCACAGGCTCCAGGGACAGCCCTACAGGGCAGCCACGAAAAGGCTGGGAGAGTGGCACGGGCATCAGGAACAGCCCTGGATTTGGTGACCCCTGGCAAATCGTCATTTGACTCCCGTGGGGGTCCCGACCCCCAGGTTGGGAACCACTGCTCTAGAGCTTAATTGAAGGAAAGTGACATAATGTTAAGAATATATAATGAAATATCTTGGGATGTGAGGATTCATGGATTTTTTTCATGGAGTTTAACATGGTGCTCTTCTGACAATTTTTTTAAATGTAACTGTTTAAGCCAGAAAATTCAACAGGCTAATTTACAGTTAACAATGGATACATTCAATATATCTGAATTTTTACTGAAAAAGCTGTGTCTGCAGAAGCAGCTTTAAGTGCATCGTATAGCAAGCAATTTGTGTTAAAGATGTTCCAGAGAAGAATTTGAAGAGCAGTTAAAGCGGCTACAGAACTTCTGTTTTTCCTTCTTTTATATTAACTCCAGTAGCACAGAAGGGAGTAAGGAGAGCTTAACGTAACAGGCCAGGCTTATGTTTTGCAAAATATGTGCAAGGAACACAGCAGCAGAGGGCACACCAATTCATTAACTCAGATAGCGGAAACTAAATTCTGGTTACAGACAGATGTCCATTTTTTTTTTTTTAAGTGTATTCATCATCGGCACATAGTGAAAACAGCCTTTTATGTGAGCTTATTGAACACATTGAGCAGCCTACCAATCCACTAGGAAAAAAAATTACATCTGTAATAAATAATGCAAGGAAGAAAACAATGGCATTGATGCAATTACAAAGAAAGGTATTTAACTCTGCATGGCTGTTTGACCTGCTGGCAGAAGGATTCTACTGGTGCTGTTGCTTTCTCCCTTGCGTAATGTAGAGAGGATTAGAAGCTGACCCAAGCTGTAGAGAGCACAGCTTCTGTGAATGCTAATTACAAAAGAAGTGCTGTGGGACTTTTCCCGCATTATTGATCCATTAGACATACTTGCAATATCGTCAGCTCATGAAATGGCTGCTTACATTGACTGTGGGTGGTGGGAACACCAAGGGTAAATGTTTTTGTTAAAAAAAAATATTAAACATTTCAAATAAAAATAAAAAAAATTACAGATAACTGACAAAACTAAACAAAAATAATATAGAAATATATAGAATAGAAATCCCCAAACAAAATTTCAGCTATGTTAGAATGGCAATGCTTATCTGTGTATTTAAGAAAACAGATGCCGATACAAAACTAGTAGTGAACAAAACTCCTTTCACCTTTTTTGTGAGTATATACAATTGCTGGTCTTACCGAAACAGAATTGTTAATGCTGCTATGACCATTAGCTGGGGACTGTCTGGATGTAGAGGGGGAATCTCTCTGAAATAAGACACAAGTTTTATTAACACATTTTACTGTCACAATAGTGTACAATCACCAAGGCATCAACAATAAGAATCTCTACACTATGACTTTTGGTGCATTAAAAAAAAAATTAAGCAGCAGTAACTGCAGTTCCCAAAATTTCCACCAAGTGGAGCTCATAGTCCAGACAGCAGCACATACTCCATGTTCCGTTTGTCACTCAGCAGTACAGCTGAAAATGCATCTGCTTCTCACAGAGACGTAGAGAAAAATTATACAGATCTGTTGTAAAACATCCATTTTACCAAGCAACCAAAACCAATCCTTAGGGAATAAAACATTTATCTGCCTGTACTATTTCTAACAACCTTTTGTAAGCAATGACATGACAAAATGAATGCTTCCAGAGATTTAAATATTCCCTATGCCATAAGCCAATTCATTATTAATGGCCAAATTAACCAGAGGGCCGGAATGTTCAACCTGGTTGTCAGGACAGTGATGGCTTTGACGTCTGTGTAACATTTTGTAGGGGAATCAGTCACCTGTAGCTAAAGTGTACTATCGAGCAGTGCACTGTGATCTAGAGCAGGGATATGCAATTAGCGGACCTCCAGCTGTTGCCAAACAACAAGTCCCATGAGGTATAGCAAGACTCTGACAGCATCCAGCATGACACCCAGAGGCATGATGGGACTTGTAGTTTGGCAACAGCTGGAGGTCCGCTAATTGCATATCCCTGATCTAGAGTAATAAAACATGAAAAAAAGCAAAGTCACTGCCCATAGGCACCAACGATGTTTCAGCTGCTTTCATTCACTGTGAAAAGGTGGGGGGGGGGGGGGGGTTACTAAAACCTGGTGCAGCTCTGCATAGTAACCAATCAGCTTCTAGATTTTACTGTCAAAGCTTAACTGAAAAATCTGATGTTAGAAGCCGATTGGTTACTGTGCACAGATGCACCAGTTTTAGTAAATCTCCCCCATGGAACCTAACTGCTATGGGAAGCTACTTTGCTTTACTCTAGATTTCTTTGCTCTAGTATTTATACATCAGACCCCTAATGGGCGGTGTAGTTGTTTGCAAAGTGCCTGGGAGAGGGGATGTAAAATACCAATGTGTGCTACATAAACGTGACTAACTTCAGCAAGAGTCAACTGCTTAATGATGCCAACTAAAGAAGCCAGTTTGAGGCCATCTCCTGCAGAAGTCAGCCTAAGACCAAGCAGCAGCACACTTTCCCTGAATACACAGTGCACAAGATGCTGAGTGCTTTAGAGGTTAGTTTTAGAGGTCAACGATTTTCCTTAAGTGCTGCTGCACAAGTATAAAGATCCTGAGCCGTCAAGATCCTCCTGTCACCTGTTTCAAACTCTACTTGTGCCTTTCAGACAGAGCTGCCGTCTCTATTGGGAATCCTCTGATGCCTAAACAAGCATCTTTACTCTGAGGATGCGCAGGTCAACACATTTTCGCAAAGCAACTGCCCACACCACCGTCCAATAAATACAAAATGAATACTTAACAATGAAGAAAACCTAAACAGTTTTTTTCTGTGAAAAAAATATAGTGTGGTATAGCTAGCTCATCAACTGAAATAGACACTATTGGTTAAATGGAACTAAAATGTCACTTAAGGCATTATTACGCTTAGGATGGATCACGTTTCCTGTTGTAATTTCCCACAAATGGTGAGACCCCTTGCAATAACCTCAACAAGTTGGTAGGTTTGGGAACTCAGGTGCCTAGATTCTGTCAGACAAAGACCATCTGTAAAGGCCACAATAAGTGGGTAGACCTGAGAACTTGGGTGCTATGATCTGGTCACCAAGGTCCGTATGAGATGTAAAAGCAGGTGGGAGATTCTCTCTGGCCCTCACCCAAAACTTCTGTAAAAGTTTCATAACTATACCCCGCAGGTAATATGCTGTGTATGGTAGAATAGGTCATGCTTGATCCACGTTTTAAATGAAGAAAGCTGTTTTATAGACTCAGCGGATAATTATGTTGATACACTTTACCAGCCACTAGGTTCCAAGTAAATAAGTAAATAAACAGCCTTCATCAATATTGATTTGGCTTACAAAATAAATAGTACATTAGACTGATCACATATTGCAGAGATTTGTGTAAAACAATCTAACAAACATCTAGGAGAAAGCGGATATCAAATTCTTTGAAAAAGTGAGTTTACTGGTAGCTTCTACTAAGGAGAATACCTCAAAGAAATTCAAATGGTAGCTTTCATCTTAAATAGTTTCATGGACAAACTCCCAGCACAAAAAACACGTGTGCTTATTCAACAAGCAAAGAGCAGTCACCGATAGCATTTCCGTTTAATGTAGTAAAAGCTGACATCTGATTGATTGCTGCCTTTGCTCTTGTTAAAGACGATGACATTTTGTAATGTATTCTTCCCAGTCTGCATTTGCAAAGATTTAGTTGTGAAAATACTACCACCATACTACTGCTTATTCCTAAAATGACTTTTTTTTATCTAAAAACCTATTAGGAAATGATGTTACATTATAAACTAACTATATTCCCAGGAATAGGCGTTGGAAGGGAGTGAGGCATTGACCGTTCCGTTATCTTTGTTGTAAAATTGGTGTGCATGATCTACTAGCACAGGCAGAAACAACTTCCCAAGAAGCAGAAAAAAGTCAGCCATTAGCAAGTGATTAGCACCAGGATACAAAAGGAAAAGATGGGTTTATGTATGAAGTTATTACCTCACAGGATGAAGACTGAGTACGGTAACTAGGAACAATCTTGAAAGTGATACTACCCCTCATTTCTCTCTGAAAATGAAAAAGAAAATCGTTTAAGGTACTAAATTTAGAAACAACGTTCGCTATAAGCTAAAGATTTACATTTGTATAACTTTATATTTGTCTGTGCTTCTGGAGAGAGAGATAGGAGGAGATGGTAGGATGGATTAGGGGAGGGGGGCAAAACGGGTAACTGCGATTTGTTTTAAAGTGCACTTATCCTGTAACTTCGACCTTTCAGGGAAAGTAAACCACATCATAATATAATAATCATAATAATAATAAATAATTATTAACTTAGACCTTTTAGGGAAAGTAAACCACATCATAATAATATAATTATTTTACAGGATTTATATAGCACCAACAGTTTATGCAGCCCAAGTACAATACAACTTAACACAGTAGGAATCATAGGGACATGCTTGTTAGAGCTTACAATCTACATGACATTATTAAAATTGCACACGTAGTGGCAATGGGATATTTAAAAGATGCTGAAAAACAGGAACCATGAAGCTTTTTTTTCTTCCAGACCACTGAGGGACACAGGAATTCGGAAACTGTTGGGTTATACTACTGTTCACAGGAGGTTGGGACAAGAGCAAACAGAAAAATCAAAATCCAGCCCTTGTATAACCTCTCCTCTGTCGATCATGCTTCAGTCTAGCGAAAAAGCACAGGCCCTGGCAGTAAAACAGAGGGCTTGGTCCTGTGCCCCTCAACACATTTGAAGAAAATTTTACAAGTACAAAAATCATATTTTCTCCATAGCGCATTAACGGACAGAGGAATTCAAAAAGTCAGAATGCCCAAAAGCAGTCCAACTGGGGGGAAGGTAACAGCTACTGATAGATTCAAGAGGAGATTAGGAAACTTGTGTAGCCCAGGATTACCAAAAGGCCAGCACTCGAAACTGAAGCAGAAGAGAAGAGGTCAAGTCCCCTGTAAGACAGTGCTTGCCAGTGACTATAGGACAGGGGCAGGCAACCTGGGCCCTCTAGCTGTGGTGAAACTACAAACTACAAATCCCATCATGCCTCTGCCTCTAGGAGTCATGCCTGTGATTGTCAGGGTCTTGCAATGCAATGCAATTGTAGTTTCAAAACAGCTGGAGGGCCTGCTATAGGAGTTCAGAGAGGATAAACCTGATGCTCATACCAGGGCAGAAGAGAAAACCTCCAAGGGGAAACATTCTATTCAAAGAAAACACCACCAAAAGAAGTATAAAAGGCAATGCTCTGATAAGGAACAAATAGCGCAACAATGAGATAAGTCAACAAAAAGAACAATGGGACAACCCCCAGGAAAACAGTTCCAGTAGACACAAAGAAACAGGCCCACAATAGCAGACCAGTCAGTCTACAAGCACACAGGCCCAAGCCTCACACTCCCAACTCTTGGAATTCAGGAAGACAACAAGACAACTCATGTCACAGGAGGATACATAATTACACAGTTACACAGACATACAAAGACAAATGAAAAAACTTTTTGCTCCAGCGGAGGGAAAAAATCCTTCCTGATCCCCCAAAAGGCAATCGAATATTCCCTGGATTAACTTCATCTATAAAATACTAGTACAGTGAAACCTTGGATGGTTAACGAGCGTTTCACAATACTTTTTTCTTGAAAATCCCGACTCAGTTTGTGTTCTCTCGCAAAACGAGCAGGCTTCACGCCACAGCGCTGTGCAATACCACATTTGGCAAGAGGTGCGGGGCCGCCGGAGCCGAGCCGTTCGGAAAAACTCAGAAATACTCAGTTCCCGAGCCTTTCCAAGTTCAGCCGAGCTGTCCCAGAGCCTTTCCGAGTATTTCCTAGGCTCTCACCTATGGCCACATGCGGTATTGCATGCCATAGAAGTCAATATGGAACAAATTATTTTCGCTTCCATTGACTTCTATGGGGAAACTCGATTTGATATGCGAGTGCTTTGGATTACGAGCATTCTCCTGGAACAGATTATGCATGTAATCCAAGGTTCCACTGTATCCAAGAAACACTGGTATCCAAGAAAGTAAGACCTTCACAGAGCAATATTCCCAGGGACAGCCAATGGACCCCTGAGACTGGAAACAACTCTGGAGCATGAACCCTTTACCTATTAAAAGAGTGAAAAGTACCCATACAAGAGTGGGCAGGGATGAAGGTATATTACAGCTCCAGACTGTTGCATGTAAACACCAACAAGCAGGAGAATGAGCAAAAACACCTATGCACAACTTGCCTAAACTGAAAACAGAACATGGTTCTAGGCATAACTTGAAGCACCCCATTCCAGAGAAGCTCTAGGCATAATTTGAAGTGCCTAATTTCAGAGAAGCATCCACAGCCATGGGGTGAGGGACCTTAGCCAAACCGCTATGAACACCTGTAGAACCAAGGAAGGGATCTGGAAAGCTTCTTGATCAGCCACCGGAGACCCTAACCCCAGGTGATCAGGCCCCACAAAGGATTCTGGACATACTCCATCAGCAGTAAAAAGCAACTGCAGCAGGAGACCAGTGGAACCAGTCTGTTGAAAATCCAAGCGAGCGTACTCCTTATCCAGCCATGGCCCTTCTGTGGCTTCCCCCAGCCTCGCATCCCCCCTCTCTTAGCCCTCTTACAGCCCATAGCCTGCGTCTCTGGGACTCGATATGCTATTAGGGCTTAATGTCTCCCTTTTTCCTGCTCCTTCCCCCCTCCTGAATAACCCCCTCATTCCTCCAGGGCTAGAACAACCCCAGGCCTTTGCCTAGTGGTCTGCTAACAGCTACTCCCGGGTCCGTCACTTGATAGGGTACAGCATCTTTTCATCCTGGGACTGTATTGGCGAGACCCACGACACACCCCCCAAGGAAGCATTTTGCTATCTACAACTTTGAAACTGGATTCCATCCCTCTGTCGTAATTCTTCGTTCCCCTTTTAAAGAACAACCTTTTATACATATCTGTCTTCACTCACCTGGTTCCTGGTGAATCATCTCCTCCATGTACTCCTCTGAGACATGCACTTCTTCACACTCCCCCCTCCCAGGCTTTTTCGCATATCAACAAAAACTGGCCACCTACCTCTTCATTGCCGCAAAGCATGCTATTGCCAGAGCCAGGAGGAAGCCTTCGGTCGGGTTTGCAGAGGTGATGAGCATTCTGACTACCCTCATGTTGCATGAGAAGATGAGCAGTGTACTTCACGACTCTCATACTAAGTTCCTTAAAGTGTGGAATCCCTGGTGGTCCTATGCTCTCCCCACTCTGCACCTGGCTAGTTTGGGTATTTCGGACCACGTTAGTATACCACCTAACCCGCAGGCTTCACGCTCTCATTCAGCCTAAGCCTACATCTATTCCCATTTCTGTCTTAACCATCCCCTTTTCTCCCCCTGCCTAGGCCCATCTTTTTTTCCTTCCTTTCTAATTTTACTTGATTCTCACCTTTGCGCCTTCTTCACACTCTGCCCCCCCCCCACACTTTTTTGTTTTGTTTCCCTACCTTCTTATCCTCCCCTCTCCTCCACCGTGGGACGACAATCCCAACCCGCTGCCCCATCTTGTCTCGGGCCCCCATGCCCAGTTACTCATTACCACCTCCGACACTAGTGCCGGATTCCTCTTCTACTCGCTTTAAAACATTGGAAATGTGTTTTGTTTGTATTCACAAGTAATTTGAGGTTTGTTCCCCTGCGTGGGATCATTTTGCCTTCATTCTCCTAAAGCCTGCAATTTGGCTTTGTTTCACCCAATAAAAACTATTATACCAGAAAATCCAAGTGAGCATAGGGTCCAATAATGGTGATTTCCTGCCATAAAGTAGATGAGGTGCACAAACCCCTCTGGAGAAAACTCTACTGGTTGAGTAAAGATAGATGGTAATGCCACATCTCTGAGACTATGTGTTTGAGAGCAGCGTTTTCAATGTTTTCCAAAGTAGGGACAAGGTGACTTATCCCATCAAAAGGGAAAACTCCAACACTTTCCCCAGAGGTTAGGGCCTTGAATCACCTAAATGAAATCCAAAGAAATCCAGGTCAAGGAATTGACTCGTAGTGGGATTTATCAAAATTACAGGAAATTACTGCTCTGAAGAACAAGACTGAGTTCCTTGGTAGGGCGACATGGAAAGACTGTGCTGAAAGGGGGAAGAGAAAATTTCTATAGGTTACCAGTTTTGAGTTACAGAGGAGGTCTTTTGGTAGAATTATTGCTCTCGCTCGCGGGTGGTTTTAACACCATATTCATATGCAGGTGCGATTAACGTATGCGTTCGGTTCTGCGAGCGAGCTTGGTGGGTCAGGGCGCTTTAAAAAATTTTTTTTTGTCATTTATTTTACTTTTTATACGGTTCTGTACTGTTTATTAAAAAAGAAATTGAGTCACTTTTATTTCTATGTAAATGCAAAAATCCCTTGTAATAGGAAAAAAAAGCATGACAGGACCTCTTAAATGTGAGATCTCGTGTCAAAAAGACCTCAGATCTCGTATTTACACTAAAATGCAATAAATAAAATAAAAAAAATCCTCTTTAAGACTGGAGGGCGAAAGTGACGTTTGACACCTGCCAATGTTATGGAGCCGATATATCCATTCCATAATTTCCCCTTCTCTTCCTGGAGTATCTATTTAGGATTACACATGGTAGGCGACCCCTCTTCTACATCCTATGGCTATAACCTGGTTACCCAGCTTTATCAAGATACTAATTTCAACTTCTAATATACTGGGGCACCTTGCATTATTCACACTTTGCACCCTTTCACCCCAAGTATGGTGACGGGTAGTACCCATACTTCACATTCACTTCCTTTTCATTTGCTTTACCCACTGCAATTTTAAACAATTGCAGTATCTTAATCACTATGGGTTTAACCATATCCCAGCACTGATTCAGGGATATATGGGACGCCGCTATAGGCTGGCTCCCTGATGCCCTGTCTTTCACTTTATAATTATTCAAATTTATTCATTACTATCTTTATTATTTATATTCATTTTAATTTATTTATTATTTATTTATCTCTTTTAATCATTTTTTATTGTTTATTTATTTATAATTTGATAAAAAAAAAAAAAAAAATTATCTCTTTTTATTCCTATCTTCACTTCATGCTGGTGATGCCTTAACTTATCACTAGCCCATGCTTCTTTGATGCCCCGTTTGTTAGTCTGTTCTCTTCCGTAGGTCCTCTTGCTGTCCCCCAGCTGCTAAGGGCACTGTTCTATGCCACCCTAATACAGTAATCACCTTTGGGATTACACTCCCATTATTTCTATCTCATTATGTGTTATTATTGTTTTCCTTTCCCGTGTACATAGCACCCCTTGAGTAAATGGCGTGGCACTTGGCTGCCTGTCCCTACCACATGCGGCGGACTTGTGTTTCCCCTGGTGGGGATGTCCCTCTGGTCCATCCCCTCTTGCTTCTTCCTGGCTCGGGGCAACCCGCCCCCTGGCTTGGTTTCAGCGCACATGCGCAGTACCGCATATCGCGCACCTGCGTAGTGCGGGGAAACAGACCCGGTGACGCTGGACGTAGCCGCTCTGGTGGCGTCTAGACGTATCCTGGTTGGGGAGCTCATTTAATGGGCCTCGCCCTTGGATGAGCAGCGTGGATCTCGCCCTGGCCATGTACGCCTAGGATCTTTCCTGTGGTGTGGCGGTGATCTATTGGACGCCTCCGCTGTGCATGAGGGACCGTCACAGGTGTCTCCCTTTTGGTCTATGCACTACCCTGCATTTTTGGTCAGAGATATGGATACCTCCATGGATGACCTTATACTGGTTTCTTTACCAGCACCACTGGACATTGCACCTCTTTTGGCCCCTTGTGTACCTGCACCTAGGGTTCTCCACCTGCACACCATTGGGAATTCCTTCTCTACATGGCGCTGGCCTTCTATGTACCCACAGACGTAACTACTGTGGTAAGTTCTACCCCCCATTTACACCCCTAGGGTTGGTTCCCCCCCCTCCCCCCTTTTTTTCTTCCCCCTTCTGCTCCCCTTTCCCCTCCTCCCCCCTTCCCATCCCTCTTTGTTTTCCCTTCCCCATCCCCTCTTTTCCTGTCCCCCCCTCCTTGCTCCTTTCTCCACCCCCCCTTCTTTTCTCCTTCCCACTATCCTTCCCTACCCTCCCTTTCTTTCCTCATCTTGCCTATCCCCTCCCCCCTTGTTGATTCCCTCCCCTTTCTTAACCCCCCTTCCCCCCCCACCACCAACCCCCCCTCCCTGTCTTCCCCTTCCCCCCCCCTTTTTCCTCTCTACCCTTCTTTTCTTCCCCCCCTCCCTTCCCTCTTCCGCCTGCACTCTCCCTCCCCACACCCCCTTCCCCCCCACCTTAGCATGGGTTATTTATTGGGTCTTTAAATAAATTATTTGTACGCCTTATACCTAGAGATCGACGCACTATTCCCCCAGTCCGCCGCAGGGGGCACTACATGGGTGGCCCATTTTACGCGCCTGTTTTATTACTCATCGGGTAAGCCTTTATTATTAATTTTCTTATGCATTATTTACACTATTGCTGAACTGTATTATATAATTTTTATTATACTATTCATTGTATAGATTGGCTCTCCTGAAGAAGCGGTATTCCCGCGAAACTAGTAGAGACTTCAACCAATCCTTGATGTGCATTACTGTCCATTTTTGTACAATTTTTATCTGTAATAAAAATCTTTTAATTCAATAATGTTTATTATGTGTATCAGTACCGAGATAGTCCACAAATTATTTGGGTGGGTTGTTCAAGGTTTAGTCTCAGCAACTATCCTCTTGCCCCCACCCCTCTCCTGTTGTTTTCTACTATTTTTTTTTCCACTCAAAAAAGGGTTTTTATTGAGTACAGGTACATAATAGTTACAACATGACTGTACACGTTATTGGGACTAAATCACAGGTATACATCATACACAGAAGGATGAATAATGTCATTCTATTCCTTTCCCCCCCTTCATATAATCAACAAAAAAAAAAAAAAAGTTGTTTTCTACTATTAATTGGATGATGGTACGTTGCTATTTTTTCATTATTACCTTGTATCTGAGGCTACACTCCCATTTTGTTCGCAGCTAGGATAGACAAAAAGTCCACAGCTATGAAAAGTAGCAGATGTCTCCAAAGGGTGCTAAGGGGTCCTTATTAAGGAGGGCGGCACTCCTCCTGAGAAGGGGAATGTTGAGGGTTACCAAACACCATAAAGGGAACAGCAGCTTCTGAATTTAAGAAGTACCATTCTCCTGAACAAGAAAGTGTAATTCTGGATGGAAAACCACTTTCAATGCCAAGTTTCCACCTGCACAAGAATAGGGAGTCGTAAAGTGTGGCGCACTTAGGAAGGCCCACCGCTCAATGCAGCAGGGAGACAAGGAGGATGAAGGGCAGCTGAGAAAGAAGCCATACACAAAAAATTTGCAAATGAACTAAAAGGGGTGTCCAAAGCAAACAAATGGCAGGGAGGCAAACTGAGAACCTGCCCAGATGTACACACTCGGTCTATTTATAGTAGTGGGAGTGTACTATCATACATACAGTGCCTTGAAAAAATATTCATACCCCTTGAAATTTTCTACGTCATGTTACAACCAAAACATAAATGTCTTTTATTGGGATTTTATGTGATAGACCACAACAAAGTGGCACATAATTGTGAAGTGAAAGGAAAATGATAAATGGTTTTCCATTTTTTTTTTTTTACAGATATCGGATGTGGCATGCATTTGTATTCAACCCCGGGTCAAAACTTTGTAGAACAACCTTTCGCTGCAATTAGAGCTGCAAGTCTTTTTGGGTATGTCTCTACCAGCTTTGCACATCTAGAATTTATAGGCAGACTATACTGGAGATGTGTTAGAGCACGCTTAGAGTCTGCATGCAGATTGCTCCAGTAACTGGGCACAGAAAGCCTATAGCGGATGTGGAAGAGGCTTCAACACTCCTCCAATTCCACCAGAGCTGAAGAAGGCTCTGATGATGATCACCTTTTAACAGGTGTCTGGTCTCTGTTGCTTGAATCAGGTATTAGAAAGTAATAAGGACCAATGTGAGGCAAAGCCTAAAATACTTACAGAGCCAGGCAGCTGGTTCTAATGAGGGTTTTAGGCAGTCATTGTAGTTGGGCGATTGATACAGAGTGGAGATCCATGTGGTGCCTCAGGAGCAGGTGAAGTAGCCGAATGACTCTTCGTTCAGGTTGAATGGCAGAAAACAGAGCATGGTGTGTGTGCAAGCAGCACCCAGCAGATTAATGTCAACTCTTAGACTTTACCCTTACCACAGTAAAAATGGCAAAGGTGGGAAGTTTTAAAAATGGGCCCAAAGAAGAAAATGGAGAGGTAGCTGCCAGTGCTTAAGCCTAACTGGTCTTACACATCACTGACAGGTCATACCTGACAGGGTCATGCACGCTGATACTCTAGAACTCTAAAATATACTAACCAGCATTTTCTGAAGCTGTTCCACTGTCTGGTTTGCTACACTAATTCCATTGATTTCCCGAATTTCATCACCTACATGGAGGGTACCTGTAAATAAAATAACTGGTTAGTCCAAGACATCTCTTACATTCTATACTCCCAAGCACATTTTGTACTGAGCCAACACAAAAAAGAAAACGTTTTGCAATTCATGTCAAAATTATTGATGGGGCGAAACAATACATTTTTGACCGATTAGAAACAATTTGCTTAACAAAGCAAAGTCTTGCAGAAAATGAGGCAATTTTAAGAGCAACCAGATTCCTTCACTTTAATAGAAAAACTTTACTTCTTATACACTCTAGTATTATTCCTTCAGTTTCTGCAATATAGCCCCAAAATGGTGCATAAACAAGCCTATTAACAAAAAAATTAAGTAATTTTGCTCAGAACTCCTGTGTAGCAGAACTTACCGTATATACTCGAGTATAAGCCGAGTTTTTCAACACATTTTTTTGTGCTGAAAATGCCCCCCTCGGCTTATACTCGAGTCACCTTTTTGCGCCTGATCTACCGGACTTTGGGGAGCGGCCGGCCGTAGGTCTCCTGGACCCCAACCTTGGCACACATGTAGCCTGACTCTTCCTCTACAAGTGTGCGAAGTTTCCTGTCCGGGGGACCTACGGTCAGGGAGCACCGATTTTTCAAACCCGAGCACCCCTTCCATAGACTCCAATGTTAAACGGTAATTTCTCCGGTGATTTGGGGGACCCGGTACTGGCCGGTCGTAGGTCCCCTGGACCCGAAACTTGGCACACATATAGCCTCATTTCTTCTCTATACGTGTGCAAAGTTTTTTGTCTGGGGGACCTACGGTCAGGGAGCACCGATTTTTCAAAGCCGGGCACCCCTTCCATAGACTCCTATGTTAAACGTCAGTCTAGTCATGGACACAGTGAAGCATGGGCACAGTGAGACATGGACACAGTGAGGCAAAGTGAGGCACACCCTAGGCTTATACTCGAGTCAATAAGTTTTCCCATTTTTTGGTGGTAAAAATAGGATTTTTATAACAGCTTACCTGTAAAATCCTTTTCTTAGGAGTACATCACGGGACACAGAGCGACATAGTCATTACTAATGGGTTATATAGATACCGTCAGGTGCTGGCACTGGCAACTTCCAAAACCGGAAGTACCCTCCCCTATATAAGCCCCTCCCATCCGGGAGCACCTCAGTTTTGTAGCAAAGCAATAAGTGTCCCCAAAGAGGGGCGGGAGCTCTGTGTCCCGTGATGTACTCCTAAGAAAAGGATTTTACAGGTAAGCTGTTATAAAAATCCTATTTTCTTTCTCGTACATCACGGGACACAGAGCGACATAGTCATTACTAATGGGATGTCCTAAAGCAATGCCCAATGAGGGGGGGGATACACCATATATAAGCTGAGCGCTATCAGACATGAGGATCTTTTGCGGCCTGCAACACACTGCGCCCAAAGGCGACATCCTCCTGACTTCTAACGTCCACCTGGTAGAACCTAGTAAACGTGTGAACTGAAGACCACGTTGCGGCCTTACAGATTTGAGCCAGGGAGGCCTGGTGATGCACTGCCCATGAAGTTCCAACTGCTCTCGTGGAGTGCGCTCTAACTTTGAACGGAGGCGGTCTCCTTCTCAAGCCATAAGCTTGCATAATGACCTGTCGAATCCACTTGGCTAAAGTAGATTTTGACGCTGCCTGACCCTTTCTGGGGCCTTCCGGCAGAATAAACAAAGTATCCGTTCTGCGAATCTGAGCAGTGGCTTTTAGATAAGCTTTAACTGCTCTTACTACATCCAAAGAATGCAATAACTTTTCCTCTACCGAAGTAGGTTTGGGGAAAAAAGAAGGAAGAACCACATCTTGGTTCAAATGAAACCTCAATACCACCTTAGGAAGAAAGGCTGGATGAGGACGTAACACTACTCTGTCCTTATGGATAACCAGATATGGCTCCTTACAGGACATAGCTGCTAATTCCGATACTCTTTTAGCCGAACAAATGGCTACTAGAAAAATCAATTTCCTGGTGAGAAGCACCAAGGAAATATGCTGTAATGGTTCAAATGGTTGTTTCTGTAGAACCGACAGAACCAAGTTTAGATCCCATGGACATATGGGAATATTAACCGGAGGACTAATACGCATCACTCCTTGTATAAAGGCTTTGACTAGTGAATGCGAAGCCAAGGGCCTTTGAAAAAATATTGACAAGGCCGAAAACTGACCCTTGATAGTACTCAAGGCAAGCTTCCTATCTACAGCCCACTGTAGAAAGTCCAGAATCCTACCTATTACGTACTTATGTGGATGCCATTTCTTGGCCTCACACCACGCGATGTACGCCTTCCAGATTCTATAGTAGATCTGCCTGGATACCGGCTTCCTGGCATTGATCATGGTAGATACCACAGCATTAGAGAGCCCTCTCTTTTTTAGAATGTGGGCTTCAATAGCCAGGCCGTCAAACCTAGGGCTGGTAAGGAAGGGTGGTATATCGGTCCTTGCGAAAGCCGGACGACGTGGGAGAGTCCAAGGACTCCCCACTGAAATTTTACAATCTCCGCGTACCACGCTCTTCGGGGCCACGCTGGAGCCACCGGAATCACCGGTTTCTTTTCTACCCTGATTCTGCGGAGTAATCGAGGTAACCATTGTGGCGGTGTGAATGCATATATCAGCTTGAACTGATCCCAAGGGAACACTAGGGCATCCGAGCCGCAAGCTAGGGGATCCCTTGTCCGAGAGACAAACCTGTCCCCCTTTGCGTTGAATCTGGATGCTAGAAGATCTACATCCGATGTTCCCCACCGCTGACATATTGTCCAGAAAACCTCGGGGTGAAGGGACCCTTCCTCTGGGCCTAATTGCTGGCGACTTAGAAAGTCCGCCTTCCAATTCTCCACTCCTGGAATGAATACCGCAGATATGGCTGGGACATATTTTTCTGCCCATTTCAGGATGTAATTTACTTCCCTCTGGGCTGCACGACTCCTGGTGCCCCCCTGATGATTGATATATGCCACTGCTGTGGCATTGTCTGATTGCATTCTGACAGGGGACCCTTGGAGTTTGGATGTCCATGCTACTAGGGCATACCGGGCTGCTCGTATCTCTAAGAGATTGATGGGCAGGGCCTTTTCTGCATCCGACCATCTGCCCTGGAGAGACTATTGCTCCAGTACTGCTCCCCAGCCTATAAGGCTGGCATCTGTAGTGACCACCTTCCAAGAAATCGGACTGAAGGATTTCCTTTTTTCCAGATTCTGGGGAACCAACCACCAACGGAGGCTCTTGCGAACGGAAGGGGACAAGGACATTGTAAGTCTAGGGCCTGAACTTTTTTGTTCCAGGCTGACAGTATGGCCCCTTGCAAATTCCTTGAATGGAATTGACCGTAGGGTACTGCTTCGAATGATGCCACCATTTTTCCCAGCAGCCTCATATACAGGCGTATGGACGGCTGTCTTTTTTGTACCCACTAAGTGGATCAAATCTTTCAAAGACAACATCTTTCCTCGAGGCAAGAATATTTTTCTCTGGCCTGAATCCAACCTTAGCCCCAAGTATTCCAGACTTTTGACTGGTCTTTAGGGCTGACTTGTCTCGGTTGATAATCCAACCGTGAGATTCCAGATACTTGATCGTCTTGTGAACGACCACGTCTAGTTTTTTCACTGAGTGGTCTATCAGCAACAAGTCATCCAGATATGCCATTATCATTACACCTTGTGTTCTTAGATTGGCCAATAAAGGGCCAGAATTTTTGTAAACACTCGTGGTGCTGTGGCCAAACCGAAGGGTAAGGCTCTGAACTGAAAATGGCGCCCTTCTACTGCAAAGCGTAGAAATTTTTGGTGGACTGGAAAGATGGGAATGTGCAAATAAGCATCTTTGATGTCGATCGTGGCTAACCAATCCTCCCCTTGTAGGGCAGTGGCCACCGATCGGATCGACTCCATCGGAAAGTCCTGATATACAGGAATTTGTATAGCCCTTTTAGAATTAATATGGGCCTCCCGTCCGCGTTTGCTTCGGGACTGTAAAGAGGTTTGAGTAAAACCCGAACCCTCATTCTTCCAGGGGAACCTCCATAATTACTCCTTGGAGCAATAGTTGTTCTAGTGCCAACAGGAGGGACTCTCTCTTCCGGGGATCCCTTGGCACGTTTGACCTCAAAAATGGGAAGGAGGAGAGTCTTTTAACTCCAAACTGTATCCCAAACCTACTGCGGAGAGCACCTATCTGTCTTGATCGTGTCCCGCCAGGTCTCTTGCGAACAACTGGAGTCCTCCCCCCACCCGACTGAGTGGGGGCTTCATGAATTTAACTTTGGGGGAGGTTTTGTACCTCCCCTAACCCAGGGTTTCTCATTACCCTGCTACTGTCCCTGTTTTTTACCCCCGGGATTTGACCGAGGAGGCCGTCGGAACTGTTACACAGCCGATGCCCCAGGGACTGGAGAAGCAGGCCTCTTAAAGAGGGACCTCTAACTCTGCTTTTAACCGGCAAGAGCGTATTTTTACCGCTGGAAATTTTCTGGATATATTTGTCCAGGTTTTCCCTGAATAAGCGTTCACCATGAAATGGGACGCTAACCAGCCATTCTTTACAGGGAGCTTCAGCAGACCAGTTTTTGAGCCATAGGAGCCTACGCATATGTACTATAGACAGCGTAAGGCGGGAGGCCTGATGGACTGAATCCTCTATGGCATCAACCGCAAAGCCTAAGGCTCTAGGTAGATCAGCTAGGGCAAAGCCTGCTGATCTGTCAAGTCCCTCAAGACCTGTTTCAACTGATCCTTCACTGCTTAGCAGACCCCAATAGCTGCTACTGCTGGTTGTATCACCAAGCAGATTTTCATAAGGACTCCAATCTTTTATCTATTGGGTTCTTGAACATTATCCACTGGACATGTCAGTGATTTATACATACAAGAGATGGCTGCGTCCATTGTAGGGACCTTCCATTTATTATTATTTTTTTTTTTTGATGAACTTATCCTCCATGAGATAGACCACCGGAAATCTCTTGGGGGAATAAATATTTTCTCAGGACGTTCCCAATCCTGGTAAATGAGCCCTTTCAGTAAAGGGTGAAGTGGAAAAGAACAAACAGTCTGGGGGCTTCTAGCGACCCCAACGAGGATACAGTAGTGGTTGATGGTTCCGCAAGGTGCATTTTTAAATGCTGATCGGACCATGTTAGTCAGAGACTGAACCCATAATCTTTCAGCTTGAGATGCTGAGAAAAGGTTCCCCCACTGTTGATTCCTCTATAACAGAATCAACCTTATCCTGATCCCCTTCAGGCAGGTCGATCCCTGTATGGGACTGTTGCTCTGCTAACAGGCACTCTGAAGGAGGAGACGGAGATCGGGCGTGCTTTTCCTGACAGGGAGGCAGCGATAAATTTTGACAATCTCTCTCTAATCCTCCCAGAGCTGAGGAAAAAACCTCCTCTGTTACATACACAGGAGCAGGTGACTGAGGACAGCCACAGTACCAAGTACCCCTGCGGGGTCTCTACGGTCACTTACCTCTGAACTTCAGGGGAGACTGGTGCAGCAGGAGTATGCCCAAGATCCTCCGAGCCCGATGAGACCCCCTTCGCTTCCTGGAAGATTCAGTTCCGGAGCTTCTGGACGGCATATTCCTAAGCCTAAAGCTGAGGTATTCCAGCCGTAATACACCACTTTTACTGAGAATAGTCTAGCACAATTGCTGCTATATCACAGTTGGTGTCTACTAATGTGCCTTTCTAGGGGATGCCTGTATCAACCGCTTGCTGTATGCCTTTAAATGTTGCCAGCTCTGTCTCTGTACTTCATAGCCAGCTCACTACATATTGTGGTTTTTTTAAAACTGCTGGGACGCCCGCACATGCGCAGAAGCGCTGCGGCGCGCACAGAGCGTCATCCCCCAGGCTCCGCCCCCTTTCCCGGCTCACCTCTATATATAGAGGCGCGTGCACGCGCACGCGCGCGGGCACGTGCGCCTTCGGCGCTAATTTCAAATATGGTAACAAGGGACAGGAGCCAGGGCCCCTCTTTGCCGCAGGCCGGGGGATGGACGAGCACTGCAACATGGCAGAGGAAGCAGTTCCCTATAAGAGAACTCACCATCTGCCTGGACTTTGCTCTGCTGAGAAGAAGCTAGTCCACATGACAAGAAAACATTCCACAGCGGCCTCTAGTGGACAAACACAGGTACCGCAGTCTAATATATTAAATATATATATAAAAAAATTTTTTTTTTTTTTTTTTTCTTGACCACCATTAAAAATTATTACATTTTTTTAGTAGTTACAGGCATGCACAGAATTTTGCGGGAATACCATTAGGTAACAGACAGAAAGACAAATTAGGCTTGGGGGTCCCCCAATAGAACCAAGTTCCTGGGGGCCCCCACTTACCTGTTCCCCGCCGCAGGACTTTGTTTGGTCCACAAAAGCCCAAACTTCACCTATCACGGCAGGCATTGTAATCAAACCTTCAGGGACCGGGTTCCCAAGGATTCCACTCCCCTGGACCTGTATAGCACCCTGCACAGAAAACATCTTGGTCGTGGGTATGACCAGAGCTCTGGATCCCAGGGTCCAGCTCTCCTAAGAGAAGCATTACAGGCAAAACCTTGCTCTTCTCTGCAAGGCCCGGGTACCGACCGTTTAGCTATGAAGCTTTTTTGGTCGGATCCGGAATAGCTTACTGAGGCCCAAAAGAACCTGTACGCAAGCTCAGTGAAAAACACATGTTTCTTCTTGGCCAACACCTTAGACACTGGCAAAAAACTGAGGTGCTCCCGGATGGGAGGGGCTTATATAGGGGAGGGTACTTCCGGTTTTGGAAGTTGCCAGTGCCAGCACCTGACGGTATCTATATAACCCATTAGTAATGACTATGTCGCTCTGTGTCCCGTGATGTACGAGAAAGAAATTAGGTGCCTCGGCTTATACTCGGGTCGGCTTATACTCGAGTATATACGGTACACAAGAAAAGGGAAGGTCAACACTCTGATCATTAATGCTGCCAGTTAGCAGTCTGAACATGCTTACAGAAGGTGAGAACACAGATGTCTTCACCAGAGTGTTGCTTATCCTTTGCCATCCAGTCACAGGCTGGGGACAGGTTGATGACCAAATTGTATTGCATAATTAACTACAATAAAAAAAAGTGGGGTTCCCAACTTGGCTATACAATAAGAAAAGTGAGGTTCCCAACTTGGTTATACAGTCTAGATGCAATTCACTAAAGGCAATTACAAAAACGTTGGCAAGTAAAAACGTTACAATATTTTAAGTGTGTTTAGTGGTTTGACTGGATTTCAGCTTTATGTGACCTACAGATATTCCACTGTAAAACCATAAAAAAATAAACGTTACAGTAAAAAGTTATTTTCAACAAAACAACAGCCTTCCATCATCCTACACCATCCTTTCAAACTATTTTCTTCTGGATTAGCTCCATTTAAAAACAGAGAGGGCATGGATGAAGAGGTATCTAAGCTGTTAAACACATTATAGAAATGCTGCAAAGAACATACCTGGCAAAAAAATAACATATTTAAAGTGCATCAATATTTCAAACTTTTACTTTTGGCATCCTTTGTCTAACTCAAGAAATGTGCGTGTGCATGTGTCAGCACATATCCTAAACCTTTCCCTCTGAAAATGGTAGTTGCATGGCTATTTTATGGAAACACTGGCTTTAGGGCAGGCCATGATTTATACTTCTTTTTTTTGTTCAACCAGTGAGTCGAATGAAAAAAACAAAAACGTGCAGATTTTCAGATCCACACATTCAAGGTGGATGGGGGAATCACTCCCACTGTACTGTTGTGTTCTCACGGCGGGGAGCCTTCCCTGCCATCAAAACACAATGATCAGTGCTTCCGGCTTTAACCAGAGGTACAAATAATTTGCTGAACTGGCTGAATTTCGATCCATGTATGGCCGGCTTTTTTAAACTTTTTATTAGTCACTGATCAGAAAGAGATTCCTGCTGTGGCTCTCAGAATCTAGGTGCAGCCACCGGCCTCGATCACTATGATGACAGATCACTAGTGGCCACAGCTATTTGCCAGTTTTTGCGCAGCCAGCAATCACTGCAGGGAATCGATGGCTGTACAGAGTCACAAATAGCTGCGGCTGCAGGTGATAGGTTATTATAGTGAACAGCGACCACACCTAGCCGCTGTGGCACAGCAGGAATCAGATTCCAGCTGCTACTATTTCCACTGGCCCTAATGGACAGTGTGAATGTAGCCTTAGTCTAAAGCAGGGCTGATAGTATGGTTAATCAAGAACCATCGTAAAAATGTTAAACATTTGTTAACCTCAGTACACTCACAGGAAATGTGTACTGCAGTTTACTTAGCAATAGAGGTCTTGGGTTCAATCCCTATAAAGATAATTATCTGCATGGAGTCTGTTTGTCCCCTCCATGTATATATATATATATATATATATATATATATATATATATATGCCATAGAAATCTGAAAATTAAAGCTGATCTCCAGGTTTCCTGTCCATTTATACAATTTGTTTCAACCAAGCTGATCCAAACAATTTCCTTCATTAACTGCTGCATTGGCTCGAAAGTTCTGTATGAACTGTATGTAGCTTCAGCTACATACAGTATAGAGTGCTGGGTTCCAGCTGTAAGACAGACTTCCCATCTCACAACCCTGCAACAATACAGAGTAAGTCTGAGCGGCACTCAGCCATTCATAGGCAGCTATGTATTCTGTGAATCAATACAAAACTTCCTGTGATTGGCTGGTGACATCATGATCTCCGATTTGGCCAATAAGAGGAAGCTTTTGTATTTGTTCACAGAAAACAAAGCGGCCTATGAGTGGTTGAGCGCCACTTAGACCGACTATTTTGTTTCGGGTGTGAGACGGGAAGTCTTTGTCTCACAGCCAGAACTCAGTACTTTGCAATGTATGTCGCTGAAGCTACATAGAGTTCATACAGCACTTAGGGGCAACGCAACAGTTAGTAAAGAAAATAGCTTGGTCCAAACAAACTATTTAAAGTGACAGGAAACCTGGAGATCAACTTTAAACAAAAGTAGCAAAGGTAATGGGCACCTGCCATAACCAACATTAGAGTTCATTATGGCCCCTTTCACACTTTCCAAATTGTCCTACGACTTGGGACTGCAAAGTCGCATGACAAGTTGTTTCCCATGATTTCCAATGACAACCATTCATATTAGTATGACTTCAAGTCGTGCCAACTTCAAAGTAGTTCCTGCACTACTTTGGTCTGACTTTGATGCAAGTTCAGGTTCATAGACCTCAAGTCTCCCTGAAATCGCGTAAAAAAATTGCGTGACTTTGAAGTCGCAGTAGTTTGAAAGGGGCCTTTGGGCCACGTGCTGAGCTCACTGTTCTAATGTCTGTGGCAGTATAAACCATTCCATCTGAAAAGAAAACTGGTATTAAAGACAGAGGTTACCATTACTGACCACCACATTTGAAAATACCAGTTGCCTGTGATTGACTTCCAACAGACCCTGTACAAAATATTTACAATAGGGAACTCTGACTCTGTTCTGATTTATGCATCCTGCTAGTTACAGGTTACTCAAAGCACCACAACCAGATAAAGCCAGGCAACTAGCATTTTCAGAGGTGGTCAGAAATAGAAGCTTTTGGGTTTCTCTCAATATAGGTTTCACTTAATACGATAATAACAATATGCAAATGGATGACATGCTATTTGAAATTCTAATTTTGACATTTTCTATTTAACAAAGATGAAAATAGCAATTTAAGTTCAGAAACCGATAAATAATTTAAAATAATCACAATTCTCTGTTGACATCAAAGATCTTGAATTGTATTAAACAATGTTCATGCCTCAGTTTGATAAAATGAGAGTGCCAAGGCTCTCAGCAGTTGTTTGACTGAAAATGTATTAATTTTACACTAATTTCACAAATACCAGCTCTAAAGTATGAACAGTATAGTCATAACAATGGAGCTGATTACAAATGAGTTTGCAGACTGAGCTGATTAGTAGGCATTTTTATAGTGTTCACTGTTCAGCCTTCATTCAAGCAGCACTCATTCATAACCTAATAGTAAAAACTCACTGAGGTGTGACAGGGTTAGAAATACTGCAAAAAGCATGACAGCTTAGGCAGCTACAAAATGATAAGTTCTGCAAGTGTGGTACAGTACCTTGTCTGTGAATCATTCCTCCATGCATAATTCTTGCAACAATACAATGGTTCAGCTCATTCATCTTTAGCGTTATACCCTATTGAAAACAAATTTAAAATGCTTTACAAATCTGTCATACAAAAAAAAAAAAAAAACCTGAAAGAATCACCCAAGTCTATTTACAACTCATTATCACAGGAAAATTGCTATTAGGATTAAGCCACATTAGCAGTATCAACCACATGCAATTTAAACGCTTGTTGGCAATCATCTCATTTGAAGCATTGACAAATAATTTCAATGTGTTACAAAGGAAGTTAATGGCCAACAGAACTTTAAGGCACAACTTTAAGGCTCAAAGACGAAAGTGAACGAAGCTCTGTAATCATTTCTACATATAAACTTATTACACGCAAAGCGTGAATGCCTGAATTCAACTTGGTGTCAGTCTCTTCCAGTCCTGTCTGTACAACAGAGCTCAGAGGGAAAAGCAACAGGTTTCACTGTCCAGTCAGAGGATGAGGAGGTGGACATATAAGCCTCTGATCACTATGATAGCCAATCACAGTGATCACTAGGTGTTAGAACCTGCCCCTGGACAAAAAACATACATTGTGGGGGAATTTATCAAAACTGGCAAGCAATCTGCATCTATCTTAAAGGGTTAGCTTCACTTTTACCCCCCAAAAAAATGCCTATGCAGATAACAGGCGCCCGTATATAAAAACAAACTGTGCAGCTCTGACTAAAAATCAATAATGCCCTTGCGATAGGTACAGCCATTCTATACAATATTTCTAGTTGAATTAAAAAACAAAAAACCCTGTGCTAAAAAAAAACTACTCACATTGTGTGAAAATGTGTTATAAATCACAACTTAGCATTAAATAAAATGTAAACTGAAAGCTGCCAACATAAATACCCTTGTACAGATGTTAATCTAAAACCATACATATAGAGCACTATTCTCAGTGTTCACAAACTTAAAACCTAGATATTGCCCCTTTAAATCCACAATTTATGTCTGAAATAAAGTCCCAAAAAAGGTGGGTAAAAAGCACTTGTTATACCGCCATTTCACCCTCCTGCCTGCTCCAGACTCACTCAGAGGTCTTTCCCAGGATCTCATGGCCAATTCGCAGGACACACATCGATGGTTTCCAGGGCACACATCTGACACCACAGGACCGTGCGATTGCAGTTGTCCAGCCACTCAAACCGCTACACCTCTTCCCACATGGAACATATAATTAAAAAGGAAGCACACTGCACATAGCATAAGGTTTAAAAAAAACACTATTTAATCTTAGTGTATACACTTTAAAAAATAGTTTGTGTTCAAAAATCCATCTTTTATACTCTTGCGATATACAAAATGGCGCTATCAGCATCAGTAACCAGCGCGAATGCGTGAAAACAATAATTTCATACACTGTGTCCAGCCCAGTGCTTCCATTTCCCCTGAGGGGAAATAGAAGTCCCCCTGTGGGGCACAGGGCCTGACCTTGTTTTTGGACACGTGCACAGGTTACTGACGTCGATAGCACCATTTTGTATATCGCAAGTATTATTTTAATGCTTGCACACAAACTTTTTATTGAAAGCATATACACAAAGATTAAATAGTCGTTTTTAAACAGTATTACGCTACGTGCATTTTTTTTTTTTACTATGGTCCATGCCGGAAGAGGTGTAGCTGTTGCTGAATTCCAGTCAGATGTATGCCCTGGAAACCATCCATGCGAGTCCTGCGAGTGGTCCATAAGATCCTGGGAAAGACATCTGAGCGGGTCTGGAGCAGGAAGGAGCATAGAATGGTGGTATAACAAGCAACGCATTTTGCCCACCTTGTGATATAGGGGTCAAATAACAGGGTGTGAGTTTGACTATCTTTTCTGGTGGTGGTGGCGGCTGGATTGGCTTGTTTGCTTCCTGGCACAAGGGAATTAGGATCTTTTGTTTTCACAATGGGTCTTCTAGGTCTGGGTTCCATAGGGATAGACCACAGCACCATATAGCACCCTGCAGCCAACTTTGCACCAATTGCCAACCCCAGGATCCAGTGCCTGCAACAACATTACTTGTCCTCACAACATGGATTCATTCTGGGTACGATTCCCAGGGTTTTACTGAGGTTGCACTGATCTGGATACGCTGCTTCTATGCTGGCATTAGAAGACAGTGGGATTTGACTGAGGAATTGGAAGATACAATATTAAAAGAAATATAATAAACTACCGTATATACTCGAGTATAAGCAGAGTTTTTAAGCACAATTTTTTGTGCTGAAAATGCCCCCCTCGGCTTATACTTGAGTCACCTTTTTGCGCCTGATCTCCCGGACTTTGGGGAGCCGGTACCGGCCGGCCGTAAGTCCCCTGGATCCCAAACTTGGCACACATATAGCTCCACTCTTCCTCTACAAGTGTGCAAAGTTTCTTGTCCGGGGGACCTACGGCCGGGGAGCACCGATTTTTCAAAATTGGGCACCCCTTCCATAGACTCCCATGTTAAACGGTCATTTCTCTGGTGACTTTGGGGACCCGGTACCGGCCGGTCGTAGGTCCTCTGGACCCCAAACTTGGCACACATGTAGCCCCACTCTTTATCTACAAGTTTGCAAAGTTTCTTGTCCAGAGAACTTACGGCCGGGTAGCACCGATTTTTCAAATCCGGGCACCCCTTCCATAGACTCCCATGTTAAACGTCAGTCTAGTCATGGACACAGTGAGGCATGGACACAGTGAGGCAAAGTGAGGCACACCCTAGGCTTATACTCGAGTCAATAAGTTTTACCAGTTTTTGAGGTAAAATTAGGTGCCTCGGCTTATATTCGGGTCGGCTTATACTCGAGTATATACGGTAGTTAAGGGAAATCTACACTAGCTAGGGATGATTTTGATTGTGAAAGAGAAAAGATCCGTCACCTTCAGACAAGAACACAAAACTGAGCGGGGTAACGATATAGGGAAGGTGTCCAGGGGGGCACGTCGTCTAAAGCTTTGCCAGGGTCCAATCATCTGAAGGTACACATCTATAACCCAATGAATAATTCTGCCTATGTCCTGTACAGTACGTTTAAGATAAAATGAAAATTATTTGCTTCTCTCAGAACAGAAAGAAGAGATTTGTTCTTCTAAGGACGCTAGCAAAAAACTGAGACTTGATGGGGGTTTAAGGCTGTCCATACAGCTTTGCTTGCCAGTGTTCAATCACCTGAAGGCAACAGCATAAAACTCAGTATTCTAAGACGATCCTGTGATATATGTTTAGGAAAGAGGTACTTTATTTGCATTAAAACGTCAATAAAAACAAAAATCTGAGTTGGTATTCCTGAGTTGTGCCCGACTGATCTATGGAAGCGTCAATTTTAAAAACAAGTCCAATTTATCTGGTATACAATTTCAAAAATAACTAAATTACAAAAGTACTAAATATGAGGAATCCTGACAGCTAAAAGAAGCAGCCATGGTTAGATTTATTAAAGCTAAACTCCAGGCACAGAATAAAATTAAGAAGTGCATAAGGAGCCATATCTCCAACGTTGTGTATGCCTGATTAATACATAGCTTGCCTTTACTGCTAAAACAATTTACATTCCAGGGTATCTGCAACTACCATGTCCTAACTGACTGACGTTCATATAAAAACAGAATGCCATTATTACAGAAGTGCTGCTGTGTCTTGGGGCTTTCTGTCCACCCACCCCTCAGTGAAAGTAGGCCTGGGCAGTGATAAAAACAGATTACACTTCAATGTTACCACATAATGTACAACATTCCAAGCCACTAGTAGCCCACACCATTGCCTTCTTCAAATGCCTGTTAGGAATTGTAGTTTACTAGTAAGTGTTAAGATAATTAGGATGAGATGTGTCCCAGTCAGAACTGCCCTCTCCTGGACAGGCATATTTCAAAATATCATCTAGGCAAGGATGAACGGAGAGTAGAATAAGACAAGGCAAGTGAGGTTAGGATACTTTTTAAATGATTGTTAAAACTAAAGCAGAACAAAAAGGCAAAAATCAATACAGCTCCGTTATCAATAATATATTATTCGTACACTTAAGTGTTACTGACCCTGCATTCACTATATCTGGTCTCCCACAGTACACAGAATATGGAAATGCAATTATTTTAGTAACCATAAGCTGCTAAATACCTTTTCTCATCAGCAGTATATAGCAGTCTTGTGACTATCAGTGATGGAGCAGATTTCATTCTACTCCGACTGTCCTGTGAGGCTTCAGGACCCCTGACTCTGTCTAGACAGTGCTGATTGGCCCTGAGTCAATCACATACACCCTTCCAAGGAAAAAAAAAAACTCTAGCAATACACATGTAACTGAGCATGTGCAGAGTGACACCAAAGGCTCTGACCTATCAGAAGATAGATTGGGGACAGTGGAAGAAGGGGAGGATCAAAAGCCTTTTTACACAATGCAGAGGATTAGGTTCCACGGTGAGTATAAAAAGCATGCTTTACTGCATATACAGGCTGATTTTACTGTTGTGGGTTTAGTAGCACTTTAAATGCAAGCAGTATGTGTACCTGAATTTAAATTTGTATCAGCCTCTTGCAATCCCCCGTATAGGGGAGCTCAAAGGGAAAGGGAGAAGCAGCTTAACCAATCAGGTAAGTCTGCGGCTTCTACTTTCACTGTCCAGTTCCAGGCTGGGGCTGGCATGGGGCCCGTTAGTGAAACAGGCAGGTAAAACAGCCACCATATATTTATTTCCCCTGTGTATTTAGCCGTTTGCCTGGTGTTCAGCTTGAACGCTAATTAAAAAGCAAAACACATTTGTGGAGTGATCATAAATAACAAATTGATTGCCCTGGAGTTAAACAACTTACCATAGGTTCATCTGTATTCTTCTGGAATTGCACCAATCTCACCCGTGTAACGTTTTCCATATCCATATCACCGTTTGCACTTTCTGGAGAATCTCCGTTCAGGTAGGGAGATGTTGGAGGGGGCGTAACTCTTAGTGCATCATCACTGTAAACTTCATGGGCTACCACATCATGAGTTTGTAGTAAGGCCTTAAAAATAATACAACATTATTGTTATTATGGCAAACTGCTTTTAAACGTGCAAGACAAAAAATAAATAAATACAAGTCAATGTTGAGAAAGCATTTATTAATTAAAAAATAAATACAAATTATATATATGTATTTGAAGAACCTTTTTACAAAATTGTTATTAGCTTTCGACAGCATAGATGTCCTAGGGCATTTAAGCAGATACAATTTTAAAACATTTTAATCACTATAAAAGTGGATCTTATAATGGCACGGAAACTGCATTAAATTTCACATATGTAAGCCTAAACAAACAGTTGTTGCATATGCCTGCACTCTATAAATACAAATGTAAACAACAAGTTTGCTTTTGACTACTTAAGAACCACAAATGGGGGGCCAATGCACCACTTAACCACTTCAGCCCCAGAAGGTTTTACCCCCTTAATGACCAGGTCATTTTTTGTGATACGGCACAGCGTTATTTTAACTGACAATTGTGCGCTCGTGCGATGCTGTAACCAAATAAAATTTATGTATTTTCTCCCTTACAAATAGAGCTTTCTTTTGGTGGTATTTGATCACCTCTGCGGTTTTTACTTTTTAACAAAGCTATAAAAAAAAAAAAAAATCGCAACAATTTAAAAAAGAAAAAAAAAAAACGACCAAAATATTTTTTACTTTCTTCTTTAAAACACACCCCAAAAATTAAATTAAAAAAACAAATTTGTTCATCAATTTAGGCCAATATGTATTCTACTACATCCCAATAATCCCAATCGTATACTGATTGGTTTGCGTAAAAGTTATAGCGTCTACAAACTATGGGATAGAATTATGGACTTTTTATTTTTTCTATTGATTTTACTAGTAATGGCGGCGATCAGCGATTTTTAGCAGGGCTGCGACATTGTGGCGGATGAATCTGACACTAAGTGACAACTTTTGAGGAGCAGTGACACCAATACAGTGATCAGTGCTAAAAAAAATGCACTGTCACTTTATAAATTACACTGGCAGGGAAGGGGCAACATCAGGGGCAATCAAAGGGTTAAGTGTGCTCCTAGGGAGTGCTTTCTAACTGTGTGGGGGATGGATTGACTGGAGGAAGAAAGACATGTGTTACTGATTAGCAGGAAAACAAGATCTCACTCTTCCTCTCTTGACAGTGCAGCGGTCTGCCTTGTTTACATAGGCAGACCACTGTTCTGCCTCTCCTATGAATGATCATCGGGTCCCGGCGGCCATCAGACCCGCTAATTGGCCTCTACTGTGTCCAATCACAGCGGGAGCGTGGCTCCGGTGGTGCCCCAGAGCCGATGACAGGAGACAACGTCATGCGCTTAAGGGCTGCCCTGCCGCAGTACATGTATGCGGGGCGGTCCTTAAGTGGTTAAATTTCTGCATTTCATCTACAGCTATTCCAGACTAATTACATTTTTTAATTGTGTTCATTTTACAGGGGCATATTTTCAAAAGCATAGGCACCATTATTTTGTAGTCTAATGATTCTGCACAATTTCAAGGTAAAGCAATAGGTCAAGCAATATTTGCAAAAAAATCATTAGCATTTGCTCTTCCATGGAAACATTATTATACATGCACTCTTATGTATAACCTAACAAACGTGCAGTGAATGTAAGATATTTATTTCACACAAAAACACACTTAAGAAAATTGTTGCAATTTGAAACCAGATCGTATTATTGGTGTGTTTTGACAGAAACCCTTTCCCTCAACGAATTAATTTAACAGTAACGGCACACTGTAAATTCCTTTTTTGAGGGACATGGAAATTTAGAGACTGTTGGGTTATACTGCTGCCTACAGAAGCTCAAAGGGTGAAAAACCTGTGGACGCCTTAGGCAGTTCATGTATTGCAAATAAGAGTGCTGATAAGTAAGCGATCTCAGTCTTTTGCACCACCCACTTAAAGCATGATTTTTAGGGTTCGGTTAAAGTGTTTGACCAGGCCATTCATCTGTGGATGGTAGACAGATATGCACAGCTACTTGATCTGAAACAGATGTACGCTGCTACCAATCTGAAACATCTGCCATAACCCTTGACATGAATGGCATGCCCTGGTCGGTGATAATTTCTCTGGGGAAATTGGTTATAGTAAACACATGGCAGAGTTCCCTGGTAATCATTCTGGACTAGGTATTCTGCAGAGGTAAAGCCTGATAGTACTGTTAAGGAAAGACCAATATCACTAATATGTACTGGTAACCTTGGGTGGATTTTCATCAGTAGGCCTATCAAATCCATTGCTATCTGTTCAAATGTAACCACAATTATAGGCAGGGGCACCAAGTGGCTGTGGAAGTGCAACAAAAAGTCATTTGGCAGGTGCAACAAGACGTACAAAATTTCTTTACTTCAGCTTTCAACCCTTGCCCGTAGAGATGATCTGTGATCTGTTCCCTTGCCCAAGCCAAAGTAGATTCCTGATTGAAGCCATACCAAAACACTCCAGAGATGCATCTAGGTCAGTAAAGGCAGGACCAAGGGTTGTTTCCTGCAGGACCTTCCAAAGCATGAGCTATAACAGAGAAGGCACCCACCCATGAGCGCAGCTCAGGTTCAGGACTCTTACCCCCCTAATAGCGACCTTATTTTTAGCTGTGTAGCCAGACTCATCATATAAAGCCTCAATGTATGGTATATCAACACCATCTGAGGGTCGGCACTGTACAAAATTAAGTAAAATATAGTGAATAGTTCTGCAATACACTGCAGTGCATGCATTGCAACCTAAATGAGATTATTTCTGCATAGTAAAAACAAATATTAACCCATGACTATTGCGATTTCAGATGGACAATGCTGTGTAAAGAGAGCACACTACTATTACAGGATCAATGTTTTTAGAAGTACCAGTTGTGGGTACAGGTTTCTTACTGGCAATGCACTTAATTTAACGGTCACAGTTCTGCAATGGGTGTTTTGGTTAGCAGTCATTTCCTACTTTCAATGGTAATTTAATCTGATTCCTAATGAATAAAGTCTGAAGAAACCTCAGCGATACATTTGGTGCTCAAACTGCAATGTATCTACAAGCTTCTATGTTTTGTACAGGTATGGGTAGCAACTAAAAAACAGACATTTTCCATATATTTGCTGCAAATAAAGAATTACGCAGGTAACAGCCTGGCTAAACTAACTTTGGTATAAAAGTAAAATGTGCAAAGGCCAGAACAGCAAGTATCTTAGTCAGTATTACGTTTCTAGATGTACATATATGTACAGTCAGTGAGGGGATGTGTAATAAAAAGTCCAGGGGCCGGGGAGAAGTGGTATAGCAAAGGTTACATGTACATTCTCAGGGCTGCCATCAGTGGGGAACAGAAACCATGTTCCAATTCTGCAGGAGAAAACATGGGGAGAGGAGCCTCTGGGTGTAGATGTTTAAAACAATTTAATAGCACAAAAGTTAACACAGGCAACTAACATTTGCAAGGTAAATAGTAGGCATTGAAAGGGTCCCAAACATGGGGAAGATCATCAGGTCAGTC
Source organism: Rana muscosa (assembly GCA_029206835.1). Classification (NCBI taxonomy): domain Eukaryota; kingdom Metazoa; phylum Chordata; class Amphibia; order Anura; family Ranidae; genus Rana; species Rana muscosa. The sequence goes on from CM055117.1 coordinate 277,352,433, forward strand.
AATCCGTTCCTATTCCTGCTGGGGCGCTGTGCTGCTGGAAATCGACATACACCGCTGACAGAAGGAAGAAGCCGGCCGCGGTGGAGGAAGAACTTCAGAGCGAGGCCTGGAGCACTGTTGGTATGGGCAGACGAGGAATGGCGACGCGTTTCGTGAGCATTCGGGGCTGTGTGCGACATGGCAGCCGCGCTCCATCAAGCTAGTGGACGGGAATGTGGAGCTAGATTTATGTTGCAGAGATGGGAGGGGCCAGGGCGGGAGCTGCAAGGTGACAGTCTATTGTGTGCCGCACAGCAATGAGATATAGCAGGGGCATGAAACGGTTAGAGCGGATTGTTGTTAGTGCAAAATCAATGGATACATGACCAAAAGAGGGATATATATGGCGTTAGAGCGGCATATATACTGAGCATAACGCTGTAACAGGCACCGTAAGTGTTGCTAAACAAGGATGGAAAATGGGGAGTAGTAGTAAGGTGTAGTAATTAGGTAATAGGAATTGCTTTTAAATAAAAATGATAATGAGAAATGATGATAGGATTAGGGAAATAAAGATAATGCTAGGGAGGGGGGGAAAGTTGGTGTATAAACACACTCTGGGATGGAGAAAACATATTAGACATATTAAATTAATAAAAGGGGAATTATACTATAGTAGATGGGGCAAACGATATAAATATAAATGAAGGAGTAATTAAGAAGAGGGAGGGGATGGAACACTGAAGGGGATAAGTAATGATGGATAAATGATTTTTAAACGAAAAGAGGGGGAGGGGAAGAGCAAGTCGATCATGATGATCGATCTATATGATAGGAAGGCAAGACAATAAATGTCTAGTAATATGGCCAATTAAGTCATATATATATATATATACACATATATAGATACATACATATACATACAGTGGGGCAAAAAAGTATTTAGTCAGCCACCAATTGTGCAAGTTCTCGCACTTAAAAAGATGAGAGAGGCCTGTAATTGTCATCATAGGTATACCTCAACTATGAGAGACAAAATGTGGAAACAAATCCAGACAATCACATTGTCTGATTTGGAAGGAATTTTTTTTGCAAATTATGGTGGAAAATAAGTATTTGGTCAATATCAAAAGTTCATCTCAATACTTTGTTATATATCCTTTGTTGGCAATGACAGAGGTCAAACGTTTTCTGTAAGTCTTCACAAGGTTGTCATACACTGTTGCTGGTATGTTGGCCCATTCCTCCATGCAGATCTCCTCTAGAGCAATGATGTTTTGGGGCTGTCGCTGGGCAACACAGACTTTCAACTCCCTCCAAAGGTTTTCTATGGGGTTGAGATCTGGAGACTAGCTAGGCCACTCCAGGACCTAGAAATGCTTCTTACGAAGCCACTCCTTCGTTGCCCGGGCGGTGTATTTGGGATCATGGTCATGCTGAAAGACCCAGCCACGTTTCATCTTCAATGCCCTTGCTGATGGGAGGAGATTTGCACTCAAAATCTCACGATACATGGCCCCATTCATTCTTTCATGTACACAGATCAGTCATCCTGTTCCCTTTGCAGAGAAACAGCCCCAAAGCATGATGTTGCCACCCCCATGCTTCACGGTATGGTGTTCTTTGGTTGCAACTCAGCATTCTCTCTCCTCCAAATACAACGAGTTGTGTTTCTACCAAGCAGTTCTACTTTGGTTTCATCTGACCATATGACATTCTCCCAATCCTCTTCTGGATCATCCAAATGCTCTCTAGCAAACCTCAGACGGGCCGGGACATGTATTGGCTTAAGCAGGGGGACACGTCTGGCACTGCAGGATCTGAGTCCCTGGCGGCGTAGTGCTGATGGTAGCCTTTGTTACGTTGGTCCTAGCTCTCTGCAGGTCATTCACTAGGTCCCCCCATGTGGTTCTGGGATTTTTGCTCACCGTTCTTGTGATCATTTTGACCCCACGGGGTGAGATCTTTTGTGGAGCCCCATATTGAGGGAGATTATCAGTGGTCTTGTATGTCTTCCATTTTCTAATTATTGCTCCCACAGTTGATTTCTTCATACCAAGCTGCTTGCCTATTGCAGATTCAGTCTTCCCAGCCTGGTGCAGGTCTACAATTTTGTTTCTGGTGTCCTTCGACAGCTCTTCGATCTTCACCATAGTGGAGTTTGGAGTGTGACTGAGGTTGTGGACAGGTGTCTTTTATACTGATAAGTTCAAACAGGTGCCATTAATACAGGTAATGAGTGGAGGACAGGGGAGTCTCTTAAAGAAGATGATACAGGTCTGTGAGAGACAGAAATCTTGCTTGTTTGTAGGTGACCAAATACTTATTTTCCACCAAAAAAATTGCAAAAAATATTTCCAAATCAGACAGACAATGTGATTATCTGGATTTGTTTCCACATTTTGTCTCTCATAGTTGAGGTATACCTATGATGACAATTACAGGCCTCTCTCATCTTTTTAAGTGGGAGAACTTGCACAATTGGTGGCTGACTAAATACTTTTTTACCCCATTTTATGGGAGGGGGGGCTTTTATTGTTGTAGAGAGAGGGGGGGAGGGGGGCAGGGACGATCGAAAGAGGGGAGAGTGGGACGAAGTGATGGAAATGATATAACATCATAACATGTGTGTTGGCATGAGTAAATGGTATGATACAAAGAACTCGGTTTAGATGATAACAAAATTGTCACAAGGATGGATTAATACATGAGTAAATATGTAAATACATAAACATATAAAACTATATAAATGAATATATAAATGCATAAATATAAATACAAATATATAAATAAATGACATAAAAATAGATTGAACAAGACCATATAGTAATACCATGATATGGGGGTGGGAAGAAGAAGGGGACAGCAGGGGAAGAAGAGGGTAGAGAGGGGGGGGGGTAATTAATGGAGAAGAAGAATGAAACAAGGGAGGGAGGGGTAGAGAAGGAGGGGAGGGGATAATAAAAGGAAAGGAAGAGGGGGAAGGAAGAGGGGGAGGGAAGGGGAACAGAAAGAGGGGAGTTTTTTTTTTTAAAAGCTCTGTGCCAGAGAGACATATTGGATTTATAGCCTAGATGTACTATCGCCTGGAGGTATCAATGAGAGTATTGAAATCACCACTATTTTATAACATCATCACCATATTAGAAGCTCATTATAAATTTTAGATTTTAGACATATGTTTTTAATGTAATGATGGCTAATTATCTACATATACATCCCACAGGTTGATTCTCTTTGGTTTTTCTGTTTGTTACTCTGGGGGTGGCGGGTGCTCGCAAGTATGGCCTCCAGACCCACATACTCCGGTCCCACCTCCTCCCCTCCCCTCCTTTTCTCTCTTCTTCCCTCCCCTCTTTCTGTTCCCCTTCCCCCCTCCCTTTCCTTCCCCCTCTCCTTTATTATCCCCTCCCCTCCTTCTATACCACTCCCTCCCTTGTTTCATTCTTCTTCCCCACCAATTACCCCCCATCTCTACCCTGTTCTTCCCTCTTTTTCCCCTGCTGTTGTCCCCCATATCATGGTATTACTATATGGTCTTGTTCAATCTATTTTTATCTCATTTATTTATATATTTGTATTTATGTGCATTTATTTATATATTCATTTATATAGTTTTATATGTTTATGTATTCACATATTTACTCATGTATTCATCCATCCTTGTGACAATTTTGTTTACGTTATCTAAACCGAGTTCTTGGTATCATACCATTTACTCATGCCAACACACGTTATGATATTGTATCATTTCCATCACTTCGTCCCACCCTCCCCTCTTTCAATCGCCCCTGCCCCCCCTAGCTCTACAACAATAAAAGTCCCCCCTTCCCCCTAAAATGGACTTTACCTATTCACCCATTCATTGGCCATATTACTAGACATTTATTGTCTTGCCTTCCTATCATATAGATCGATCATCATGATCGACTTGCTCTTCCCCTCGCTCTCTTTTCGTTTAACCAACTTATCCATCATTACTTATCCCCTTCAGTGTTCCATCCCCTCCCTCTACTTAATTACTCCTTCATTTATATTTATATTGTTTGCCCCATCTACTATAGTATAATTCCCCTTTATTAATTTAATATGTCTAATATGTTTTCTCTATCCCAGAGTTTGTTTATACACCAACTCCCCCCACCCCGCCCCCCCCCCCCCAGCATTATCTTTATTATTTCCCTAATCCTATCATCATTTCTCATTATCATTTTTATTTAAAAGCAATTCCTATTACCTAATTACTACACCTTACTACTACTCCCCATTTTCCATCCTTGTTTAGCAACACTTACGGTGCCTGTTACAGCGTTATGCTCAGTATATATCCCACTCTAACGCCATATATATCCCTCTTTTGGTCATGTATCCATTGATATTGCACTAACAACAAGCCGCTCCAACGGTTTCATGCCCCTGCTATATCTCATTGCTGTGCGGCACACAATAGACTGTCACCTTGCAGCTCCCGCCCTGGCCCCTCTCATTTCTGCAACATAAATCTAGCGCCACATTCACGTCCACTAGCTTGATGAAGGAGCACGGTTGGCACGTCCCACGCAGCCCCGAACGCTCACGAAACGCGTCGCTTTCCAGTGACGTCACCATTCCTTGCCTGCCCATACCAACAGCGCTCTATTGTGCTATTAAATTGTTTTAAACATCTACACCCAGAGGCGCCTCTCCCCTTGTTTTATAAACTAACTTTGGAACTGTAATAGGATTGCCAAAGCCTTGGGCTGGATTACAGATCATGTTTAGACAATTTCCAGCATTTAAGATTGGCTGCTGGAGTAGATCCAAAAATCAGAATGGAGCCAAACTTTGAAGCCTTGAACTGCTCAAATAATTTTTTACTAGACTGATAACTATTATATCACACACACACACACACACACACACACACACACACACACACACACACACATATATATATATATATCACACACACGCACACACCTACACAATCTCACAAAATTGAGTATACCCCTCACATTTTTGTCATTTTTTTATTATATCTTTTCATGTGACAACACTGAAGAAATTACACTTTGCTAAAATGTAAAGTAGTGAGTGTACAGCTTGTATAACAGTGTCAATTTGCTGTCTCCTCAAAATAACTCAACACACAGCCATTAATGTCTATATCCCTGGCAACAAAGTGAGTACACCCCTAAGTGAAAATTTTCAAATTGGGCCCAATTGGCCATTTTCCCTCCCCGGTGTCATGTGACTCGTTAGTATTACAAGGTCTCAGGTGTGAATGGGGAGTTGGTGTGTTAAATGTGGCGTTATCGCTCACTCTCGCATACTGGTCACTGGAAGTTCAACATGGCACCTCATGGCAAAGAACTCTCTGAGGATCTGAAAAAAGAATTGTTGCTCTACATAAAGATAGCCTAGGCTAAAAGAAGATTGCCAAGACCCTGAAACTGAGCTGCAGCATGGTGGCCAAGACCATACAGTGGTTTAACAGGACACGGTCCACTCAGAACAGGCCTCGCCATAGTCGACCAAAGTTGAGTGCAGGTGCTCAGTGTCATATCCAGAGGTTGTCTTTGGGAAATAGATGTATAAGTGCTGCCAGCATTGCTGCATAGGTTAAAGGGGTGTGGGGATCAGCCTGTCAGTGCTCAGACCATATGCCACACACTGCATCAAATTGGTCTGCATGGCTGTCATCCCAGAAGGAAGCCTCTTCTAAAGATGGTGCACAAGAAAGCCTGCAATCAGTTTCCTTAAGACAAGCAGACTAAGGATTACTGGAACCTTGTCCTGTGGTCTGATGAGACCAAGATAAACTTATTTGGTTCAGATGGTGTCAAGCGTGTGTGGCAGCAACCAGGTGAGGAGTACAAAGACAAGTGTTCCTTGCCCACAGTCAAGCATGATGGTGGGAATGTCATTGTCTGGGGCTGCATGAGTGCTGCCGGCACTGGGGAGCTACAGTTCATTGAGGGAACCATGAATGCAAACATGTACTGTGACATACTGAAGCAGAGCATGATCCCCTCCCTTCAGAGACTGAGCCGCAGGGCAGTATTCCAACATGATAACGACCCCTAACACCTCCAAGACATCCATTGCCTTGCTACAGAAGCTGAGGGTAAAGGTGATGGACTGGCCAACCATGTCTCCAGACCTAAACCCTATTGAGCATCCTCAAACGGAAGGTGGTCTCTAAAATCCACCAGCTCCTTGATGTCATCATGGAGGAGTGGAAGAGGACTCCAGAGGCAACCTGTGAATCTCTGGGGAACTCCATGCCCAAAAGGGCAAATTTACACTGTTATACAAGCTGTACACTCACTACTTAACATTGTAACAAAGTGTAATTTCTTCAGTGTTGCCACATGAAAAGATATAATAAAATATTTACAAAAATGTGAGGGGTGTATTCACTTTTGAGAGATACTGCGTGTGGGTATATATATATATATTTATATTGTAAGATTAGGGGTTGTTAGCTCTTGTAGTAGATGCGTTTTTTCAGTGATGCAAGCCAGTCAGGAACTCTGTTTAAGGGCATGGTAGCTCATGTTTATTTAAAAGCACAAAAGTTCACAAGTACATCTGTAGTATTCACAGGGGGGTTCCACCATTCCTGTATCTTGCATACTTAACAGTTTAGCCTCGTAGCTTTACCTTCCTGCTATCCAGGCCTTTAGCCTTGGGTCTGCTCCTCAGACCCAAACAGTTTCCAAGAGTTTAAGCTTTCTCCTTGCTTACCCCTGGTCAGCACCTTTGTTGCTGTATCAATAATGATATCTGCCTCCTGCAGACATGCACCGCCTCTGACTCCACTCAGAGGATGAGAGTCCACCTGACTCCCATGCACACAGACTTCCTCTCTGTTGGGTGGAGCCCTGATCCATAATCATGTCAGAACTAAATAGCCCAAGACACAGTTGTTCCATCAGCGTGTCTTTCTTTACCAAATCTGGCGTAAACCAACACTCTTGAAGGTCGCACAAAGTTGCACCCTCACATACACTCCCCCCTTGTTTCGAACCGGAGGGAGGAACACATGATCCCGTCACCATAAACGGGACACCTCTGTTCCAGCCATTGGCTGCGTAGGGCCATTTCTTTTTCGGGGTATGTGTCCACCAGCATTTCACCTTGGCGCCTCGGTGCCAACTATCCGTAGCAGTAGTCCTAATCTGCCCAACCTTTTCTCTAAAGAGGCACTCCACCCACATCTTCTTCTGGGTGTACTTCCACCAGCCCTTCTTCCTGAACCATGGGCTCCCACTAATCTCTCTATCCCTTCTACCTTTTGGCCTCAGGACCCTTCTTTTTCCTCCCACAGACCTACTCTCCCGGGACTGTTGGGGACCCACTTTCATGAAATCTGTCAGGAACTGGCCACTCTCACTACCTGATGCAACATTAACCAACAACATTTGTTACTCAGGTTCACTAACCCCTGTGTGGTTACTCTTGGCCACCAAACCATCTGTGATTAATACCATATCCTCAATAGCAATGTTCCACAAGGGGTTATTCAACACAATATTGTCATTCGGACCTCTTGTCCCGTTTGCTAGGACAGTGTCTATGGAGGGACCATCTACAGGCAAGTAGTTATTCCCTATGGGACAGTACCGCAGTTTCACATCGCCCCCTGTTGTCCAACACTCCAATAACAATTGTCCTACCAACGCACATGTTCCACCACATTTTCCCACACCAATCTCTAACCATTTCTGTGTCCATTGGTACCTCAACCAATAGCTCAGAGTTGTCTGACAGTGCTTCTCATACATATTTCCGTTACAGTTACCATCACTGTTATTTCCTGTCAAAGTGTCTCCGGGTACCTCAAACTGCACCTCTCTGCGCGTGATGGACTGAATTCCCACTACCGCCACGTCCGTTCCCTTCCTTTACATGAGGTGTAGTGGGTGAGACAGTACGCGCGCCACGTACCAACCACTGCTCAGCCGCACCTCGGACCGCACCAGCAGGAATACACCCCATCGCACCCGCATACGGAGAGACTTCCACTATGTCTATTATCTCTAATTTCTCAAACAATTCCCCTGAGCGCCTTCCGCACATAACCGCCGCTGGAAGCACTCTCAAGGAGAACTGCGAGACAACTTTCCACAAAAGCAACCAACAGTTTAGCAACCAATTCTCATCAACATTGCTTAACAACGCATGTATCACCTGCGTCCACCGATTGGTATTATGCAGTACCATGTCGCCCTTCTGCTGTGGATACACGCAGGTGTACATTGGAAAGATTCTCACCAATTCCCACAACATCTCAGAAATTTCTAGACATGCCGTATCTAAACACAGAACTCTAGGAACTTTTCCTTTACCAACGATGTGGAGGGACTCATTTGCTAAGACGTGAGAGGCCGGGACACTTAAAAAGATCTCTACCTCAGAGGCAACTAACAAAATTTGTGGCTCCCGCTGAGCACTGCCAATCGCATGTGTCACACTCATCCTCTCACTTTCAGCAACACTGAGCCCTTCCAAATCGCTATCCATTACCTCATCAATCTGACATTCAACATTACTCATCTCTTTTGCTGTGGACAAAACCTCTGCTATGTATGCGCCCTTTTCAGATCCATCCAACTGGAGAGGGTTCATTTCTGCAAAAGCCAACGCACCCGTGTCTACCGGCCCTGCAGCCTCTCTATTTAGCATAGCAGAAATTGTGTCCACTCCACTGTTACCCACTAAGCCTTCCTTGTTTAAATGCACTTGTGGCAAAACATTTTCAAACACAACAGGCTGCAATAACATAACTTCACCACTTTGCTCGGGTGGCGCTTCACTAAACCCATGAGGAGTGTCAGCAATGACAGACCGCAGCAACTCATTATCACTACAAGCAATTTCAAACATTTGAGTTTTACCATTTTTCTCATCACCAAGGCCAAGTACCCTCTTATCTATCAGAGCGGCACCACAGTTGTCCCAGGCAACCTCTGGCTCCAACACACAGAACTCCCTGGAGTTTTCTAAGGACACCTCTGCAGCCTTAGATACTGTTGCCAACGGGAATCACATATCCTGCTTAGCGATCGCCCCTACCTCATTAAGCATCACATTACCATAAGCACATGTATCATCAGCATTCATAAACATAGCAGCCTTATAAACTCTATCAAATTGTCCTTTGTCAAAACGCATGGCACCCTGCGTGCCACTCAGCACACCACCCTTTCTCTCCAAAGGAATTATTTTTCCCACTAGGGCGTCTTCACCGTTGTCCTGGGAAACCACTTGCCTCACCACAGCAGGCTCCTTGGTGGTTTCCCTTGGCAACTCCGCAGCACCTGTCACCATCACTAGGGAACCTGGCACACTCCGTGATTTGGTCACCCCTAGCACATCTCTCCCAGCACTCTACTGGATTACCTTAGGTGCACCCAGAGTCCACATGTCCTTTTCAATTCCTGACTTTGCTGCAAGCTGGGTTTTAACCTGCGTCTCCCCATTGCTCTGGGAAGCACACTGCAGCAAGTCCGTTTTTATGCCTTCTGCGGATCTCCTCACTGAACATAATGCCACTTCACTCGGATCAGTCTCACAAATTGCCACAGTCTTACCATATCCTGCAGGTGGTGTAATAGCCTTCACTTGAGTGCGTTGTCTCACAGGTGTGGTGTCTCCACAGGCTGACTCCCCCATGTGGCCATGGAGCAACACTGCAGCCTTTCTGGATTTTCCAACATCGCCTGCAGGCAAAACAATTTTTCTGTTGTCAGGGGCAACAACAGACCTACCCACCTGGTCATACCCCTTGCAGGATGCTGGATACGATACCCTCTTCTCTGGGCTTGTAGGCAAAGCATTAAGCCCAACAACACAATCAGCAGCTGTATTCCACAAGCTTGGACAAGAAAAGATCCCGTGGCCCAGCTGACCACATTCCAGGCATGGCACTTGGCGACTTTCTCCTGTTGCTAAGGCAGACGGCACTCTCCCACCATGCAGACTTTTACTGGTATCCCTATGAGGATGGTGGTATACCCCCTCTCTGTAGCTCCTCCTTTCTGAAAACATACTTTCTCCGGTTGCTATGGGAAACCACATTCTCCCCGCTGATCTCTTGCAGCGCTCTCTAGACTGGACTGCTCCTAGAAAATTATCATAGTCATCTCGATTACTATACATCCCAGGGTACACCTCCTGGTACTCCTCGATCAGAAAAGATTGCACCAACTCAACCCAGCGATTTCTGGGCCATCTTCTGTAGGACGCAATCATCGCAAACTCATCCAAAAAGTCCTCAACACATTCAGAAGCCAACATAGGCCGTATGAAGTCAGCTGTACGGATTTCTGCTTTGTTGCCATGGGCAACTACACCCATCTGCTCACGCTTTACACTCAGAGCAGGCTTCTCATACCTTTGCTTTGGTGAAGCCTGGGACAAAGGGCATTTAGAAACTTCATGCCCCCACTTACTGCACCGCAAACAGCGCACTTGGTTCTTAACCCCTTGCACATTGATAGCTGGCCATCTTGCACCAGCGTTGCCAGGGGCAACAACATGTCCATCCCTTTTAACTTGGTTCAGTGCAGCCCAGTGTCGCCTGCACCAATCCACTGCAGACTCAGACTCTGGTGAACTCTCCATACTTGCAGTCACCTGTGCACTCCTTGCACCAGCGTTGCTAGGAACAACACCCGCTCTGTCTCTCATTTCAGCAAACATTGCTTCCTTTTCACACAGGAAAATTTTGAAGTACTGTCTCCAAGACTTTGCAAACAGCACACTTTCACATGTAGACTTTACTCTCTTCTTGAGCTCACTTCCACAGGAACATCACCTGTATACAAAACAGTCCATTAATTGAACTCCTGTGCAATGCAGTTCGCCTGGCTGCCACACACAGCTAGCAGCAGTTCACCGCAGAAAACTTTAACTTTTCATTCAGATTGTCTGTTCATCACAGTATTGCTGTTAAACACACCGTTTCTTTTTACTCACTGTTTTTGGTATGCGAGGATCTGGAACTCTTCCAAAAACTGCCCGAAGCAATATCTCCACCATATGTAAGATTAGGGGTTGTTAGCTCTCGTAGTAGATGTGTTTTTTCAGTGATGCAAGCCAGTCAGGAACTCTGTTTAAGGGCATGGTAGCCCATGTTTATTTAAAAGCACAAAAGTTCACAAGTACATCTGTAGTATTCACAGGGGGTTCCACCATTCCTGTATCTTGCATACGTAACAGTTTAGCCTCGTAGCTTTACCTTCTTGCTATCCAGGCCTTTAGCCTAGGCCTTGGGTCTGCTCCTCAGACCCAAACAGTTTCCAAGAGTTTAAGCTTTCTCCTTGCTTACCCCTGTTCAGCACCTTTGTTGCTGTATCACTAATGGTGTCTGCCTCCTGCAGACATGCACCGCCTCTGACTCCACTCAGAGGATGAGAGTCCACCTGACTCCCATGCACACAGACTTCCTCTCTGTTGGCTGGAGCCCTGATCCATAATCACCTCTGACTCCACTTCAGAGGATCCACCTGACTCCCATGCACACAGACTTCCTCTCTGTTGGGTGGAGCCCTGATCCATAATCATGTCAGAACTAAATAGCCCAAGACACAGCTGTTCCATCAGCGTGTCTTTTACCAAATCTGGCGTAAACCAACACTCTTGAAGGTCGCACAAAGTCGCACCCTCACAATATATATATATATATATATATATATATATATATATATATATATATACACACACACACACAATGTTGTCAAAAGTATTGGGACACCTGCCTTTAAATGCACATGAACATTAATGGCATCCCAGTCTTAGTCCGTAGGGTTCAATATTGAGTTGGGTCACCCTTTGCAGCTATAACAGCCTAACCTCTTCTGGGAAGACTGTGCACAAGGTTTAGGAGTGTGTCTATGGGAATGTTTGACAATTCTTCCAGAAACGCATTTGTGAGGTCAGGCACTAATGTTGGACGAGAATGCTTGGCTCGCAGTCTTCACTATAATTCATCTCAAAGGTGTTCTATCGGCTTGAGGTTGAGTTGTTGGCGCAGGTCAGTCAAGTTCCTCCACCCCAAACTTGCTCATCCATGTCTTTATGGACCTTGCTTTGTGCACTGGTCCAAATTATTTGGTGGAGGGGTATTATGGAGAGTGGTTGTTGTTCAGGGTTTGGGCCTGGCCCCTTAGTTCCAGTGAAGGGAACTCTTAAGGTGCCAGCATACCAAGACATTTTGGACAATTCCATGCTCCCAACTTTGTGGGAACTGTTCAGGGAGGATCCCTTCCTCCTTCACAGAGTACTGACCTAAACCCGATATAACACCTTTGGTATGAATTAGAGCGAAGACTGAGAGTCAGACCTTCTCATCCACATCACCATTTTGGTGCGAATGCAATGCAAATTCAGCCAATCTGGGAAGCACAAAAGTTGTTACAAACAACCCAGATATCTGCTTCTATGTTTAAAAAAGCTAAGCACAGGAGTGCTAGTGTGAATGAACTTTTACTCTACTATAGGTTGTGAGCACAGGGCAACAAACCACAGCATAAAACGTAAAGATCAAAGCAGATCTTATGTAGGTGAAAAACACAAAGGACTGAAAGAAAGGTTTATAATGCCTTTAACGAAAAGGGATTTTAAAAAACCCCTAAAAAAAAAATGCATTTAGTGTGATCACGGTTTTAGGGCTCTTTCACACAGGCGGTAAAAGAGAGACTGAGCCTCAGTTTACCCCCCCTCCCCCCAAACTGCCAACATTACAGCTTAACAGGGCAGTACCCATGTTGCAGAAATTGCCAAACCCATCACTGGGATAAAAGGTATCAAGGTATTATCAAGTTTAGAAAAAATATGATAGTATCACCTATATCAGTTTTACCTGTTAAAATACTGTGTGCTGGTGTTGAGCTCCAGCATTTCAAGACATACAATTAAGTTATACCAAAAACAACCTCCGATAAACGCTCCAATTTAGTTCTCTATTACTCTAATATACATAGTTGTGTTTTCAAAAGGAAAAAAAAAAAAAAGTAATTATGTGAGGTAAACACATACTTATCCAACTAGAAGAAAGGGGATTGAGAGAAAAACTACAGTGCTATATAAACATAGGATTTGCTAGCCATGCAATACAGTGATGAATCATACAAGGATATGCTGAATCAGATAACACATAGGAAGGGTGTTAATACAGGGAGTCTAGTACTACAGATATTAAAGGAACATTCTGTTGAGAAATATAATTGGCAAATGCTTTAGTTGCTTGTCTTCCTTGCGATCAATAGCACTATAAATAATGGATGAGGACCAAAGCCAATTAGCTACCAGTAGACATATGTCTCCCCCTTCATCTCATTTACCCTCCTCATTTAAAGAAGTAGTTTATACAATAATATGAGGCATTGATGAAATATGGGGATACACTGAACTATAAAGCTGAACAACAATATAAAAAGTAACCATCTAGATAGAATTTTTAAAACCAATTCTGATGATAGCCATCCCTAGTTACCAATATATCTTGAAGTATAAAAGCTTAATATTATGTTTCTACTGTGAAAAGGAACATTTATCTTAAAAATAGATAACTTTAGTGGGAGCAATTGAGAAACTGGCAATCTGGCAGCAATAAAAGCTACAACTGCAAATAAGAACCTGCTGAATGGCAAGTAAAAACAGCAACAGCCCACCCAGGGACACCAGAGGTGAGACTCCCCAATGTTACTTAAAGGCCATCTCCAAGATAAAAGGGGGGGGGGTCATATTTTGAGTAGAATGGAGCTTTAGTGACACTGAGGAACATATTGCTATAAGTAATGCTTAAGGTTTTATTAGAACAGAAGCCAAGAATAACCAAATCCATTTCTGAAACGCAACCCAATAATAAAAAAAAAAAAGAAAAAAAAAAAAAAGAAGAATGCTCGAACCAGCTGCAATAACGTATTAAATAAACTGTTCCACTCCTATCATTGTATTGCTTCACCCTCACCGAGCCCAGTATCGCTATATACAGTATAAATAAACCTTTTGAAGCCTGATCTCGATCCAGCGATGTGCACGAGAGCCAAGGCTCTCTCACTCCTCATTGGCTCAGATACAGCAACGGGAGACATTGGGTCCTGCTGCTGTCAATCAGAGTCAGTATGGACACATAAAGCAGGGCTCAGGAGCGAGCATGCAGCTTGCTATGGGGGCACTTGGCAGAAGCAAGGAGCGCCGGCAGGGGACCCGAGAAGTGGAGGATTGGGGCTGCTCTGTGCAAAACCGTTACCATGTTTGTTATTTTAATAAAAAAAAAAAAAAAACACTAAGCTTTACAATCAGTTGACTACCTTATAATGATTTAGGTAGGCACAGTGATTTTTTTTTTTTTAAGTTATTAATACCCTTAGGCCTCATGTACACTGCTGCTGCTAAATGGAGGTTTAGGAGAAGTTGGGCATTTTTTTTCAACTGATCAGTACATGTACACTGGGTTGTTTACAGTAGTTTCTAGGCAGTTGAGTTGAGGCTTTTTTTGGAATGCAAAAAAATGGGTTCAGAAGCTCAGTTTAGAGGCATTTCAAACGTCAAGCACTTCTAAACACAGTAACTCATTTAGCCGCATTTCGTTTACAGGCATTTTTTATTTTTGGCTATTTTAAAAAAAAGCATTTTTTAAAAACGCTTTTAAATGCAAATGTGGCAAAACAGACGTTTCAAACGTGGCTTACTATCGTTCAGGAGAGGTTGTAAATGTCCCGTGTACATGAAACCTAAAGCCTCGTACACACGGTACGATTGTTGGCCAACTGAGCGTCTGATTTTTGCTAAAAGGCAGTGTGCCAGGATCTTGTGTTGCATACTAACGGTACACAATTGTCCTGCCACAAACACGAACGTAGTGACGTACTACGAGGAATTTCAGCTTGAGCGCCACCCTTTGGACTCCTGCTAATTTCGTGTTTGGTGAGCATCGATGCAGAGCATGCGTGTTTGTACTTTCGACTTTTGTGTGACGGATTTGTTTACTGACCATACGAAAATCAGACATGGAGCCGTTGTCCACCGAAAATTTACTAGCCTGTCATGCAACATTTGTTGGCCGAAAATTGGACAATTATCAAAAGGAGCGTACTAACAGTAAGATTTTAGGACAAGTGTCAACAGACAATCCCCTTCCAACAATTGTACCGTGTGTGTACGAGGCTTTAGAGTACATATAGACGTTTGTCTAAATCTCCATTTCCCCTGAAGCTCGGTCCGCGTTCGGATTGCGCTTCAGATGCTACTGACAGGTGGTGAGGAAGCTATGTGACGCCCTCTCACTACCTGTTTTAATCCCATTTTTTGACGACAAACACGCCGCAACTGCATGTATCGCATGCAGTTGCAGGGCGCTTCCCCATTTGCTACAGTGTGTAGTGTTCGAAAGTCGGGTAAAATTTGCCAAGGGCATTTAGCATTGCGACTGCGGCATGTAGCCATGCCCATCTGATGCCTATTGGAGCCTAAGGGAGTGGGAGGGACGATTTATGGGTGGCAAAAACATTGCTCAACCCCCCAACTGCATGTCTAAATGAAGCCTTCCAAACTCTAAATGTCTGCCACACACTTAAATTCCATCTGTTACAGAAAAACTGCTTCCTAGGTTACCATCATGCCTATAGCCTTCACATTAGACAATGAATCATCATAATCACGTCTGTCCAATGAACAGAGACCTAAACAAGCAGCAACACTTAACCATAAATAGTAAGCTAGCAAACTAGCAACTGGTAATAATGCAAATTCTTTGGCCGGTCAAACAGTAAACGTATGTGTATTTAAAATATGTATGTATCAGTTTGCCTGGAGTTTATTCTTATTAGAAGGCAAACAGCAATGTTGTATAGTAACAAAGAGTAACATGCATCTGAGAAGGTTAATTTTTTTAACAGTAAATAGGTTTTTATTTAAAAGTATTAAAGTTGACAATGACACAGTATATGGACATCAAATACATACATAAGGTCATAAAGGTCTGATACAACAGGTCAGCTAAAGCTAGTAATGGTTGTCTCAAGATAGTGATAGTCTAAAGCAGTTGATACATAGTTGTGATCTAGTACCAGGTAACAGTGGTAAATATAGAAGAGAAAGAGGGGTAAGGAGGGAAGAGAGAAAAGAAAGGGGAGAGGTGGAAGAGGGGGAGGGGAGGGAAGAAGGGATATATAAAAACACATGATAGAACAACATTCCTAGCCACAACCAGGAGAGAATATAGGAGACAGCAGTATCCATTAGGAGTTACCCATGAACTCTAGGGCTCCTATACATGCACATCAATTTATTGGGACCAGACCTTGTCAAATTTTTTGGGGCAATTTCTACTCTCATATGTTAGCTTGTACAAAGGTAGGACAGAGTTTATCGTGGCCGTCCACGTTTGGAGCGTGGGAGGGCCGGGCTGCTTCCACTTGAGGGGAATCTCTCGTCTGGCATAGTATAGGGCATAGAACAAAAACAATTTTTCATGCCTTGACACTTCAATACTTTCCATAACCCCAAGCAATGCCAAGGCTGGGTCCAAGGTGAGGGACCAGTCCCCAAATGTTCCCAGGACACCCATTACCCACTCCCAATATGGACACAGCACAGGGCACGACCACACCATATGAAGGAATGTGCTAGGAGACGAACCACATCTAGGGCATTGAGCACTCGTTCCGGGGTATATTCTGGCTAGTCGCACGGGGGTGTATAGTATGCCCTGTGCAAGAACTTTAGTTGGATGAAGCGGTCTTTTGCTGAGATCATTTTAATAATATAGTCAGACAACACGTCCCCCCCAGGTCTCGTCAGTCAGATCTGGGATGTCCACCCTCCACTTATTGTAAACTCTTGTCAGGGATGTCATATGCGCAATGGAGAGGTAAAAATAGAGGGATTTTTGCAATGATTTTTGTA
The DNA here is from genome assembly GCA_029206835.1 of Rana muscosa. Classification (NCBI taxonomy): domain Eukaryota; kingdom Metazoa; phylum Chordata; class Amphibia; order Anura; family Ranidae; genus Rana; species Rana muscosa. Next base: position 277,369,311 of record CM055117.1, read on the forward strand.
ATGAGCAGTCGTTCAACAGCGTCAGTCTGGAGAGTCAGAGGGTCAGGGAACTGGGCCTGCGTTGTATGCCTTAGCTTTTAGTGTCTCAAAGGAGGAAAAGGACCCATCGGTATAGATATGTTTAATGGTGACTATCCCTCTAGCCACCCACAACTGTGGATCCGGGAGCCCATAGATGTGTGGCAACACTGGGTTGCCCCATAAGGGCGTATGGGGTGAGATGACCGAGTCCGATTTGTAAATAGATCTAGCCCTCTGCCATACCAGAATGGTTATGCGCATCAGAGTCGTGATCTGGGGATGGGCTCTAGGCCCTCTATAGGGTAGATAAATTAATGCCGCATATGACCCCAGGATGGCCGCCTCGAGGGTAACCACCGGACCGTCACCAGGACCGCCGCCCAATAGGGCTGGAAGTGAGGCAGTGCCAGTCCCCCCTGTGACAGGGGGAGCTGGAGTGTCCGCTTTGCCAGTCTCTGGATTTTCTCAGCCCAGACAAAGGAGTACATTTTTTGAAAAAAGGATTTAGGGAGCGGGCACGGAGTATTCCTGAAAAAAAATATACAAATTTGGGAAGATCTACACCATTTTTAACAAGTTCACCCTGCCCATCAGTGATGGGGGTAGTTTTTCCAGAGTTGACATTTCCTGCCGAACTGGGTCAGCAGGGGAGAAAGGTTGTCATCTATGTACGCCTGAGGGGACCCCCGGACAAATAACCCCAGGGTATTTAAATTCGTCTACCCACTGGAGTGGTGTGTCGGTGACCGCCCTGGAGCCCGAGTGGTGGAGGGAGAAAAGGACCGACTTGTCCCATTTGACGCGAACCCCAGCATATTTCCCGAATTGGTCCATTATCCCAAGTGCAGAAGTGAGGGAGGGTCCTGCATCAGCCAAGTACAGCAGGGTGTCGTTGACATACAACAAAATTTTCTCCTGAAGTACTCCAAACCGTATGCCCTTCACCCTCTGATTCTGACGGATTAAGATTGCCAAGGGCTCAATTGCCAAGGCGAAAAGCCTGGTGCCTGGTGCCCCTATGCAGGCCAATAGGGGGGGGGGGGGGCAGCAGGCCATTAACTCTGATCCGGGCAGTCGGGTCCATGTAGAGCAATTGAATCCAGGAAATAAACCTAGGCCCAAAACCAAAATTGTCCAGCACCTTCCAGAGGAAAAGCCACTCGACTGAGTCGAATGCCTTCTCGGCATCAAGCGCAGCCACTACACCTGTATCGCCCTCACCAGCCAGATCAATATGGGTAAATAGCCGACGGATATTGATATTCTTTCCTCTGCCTGGCATGAAGCCGGACTGATCCGGATGGACCAGAGCCGTGATCACTCCGTTCAATCGAGTCGCCAGTATTTTTGCCAGCAACTTGGCATCCACGTCGATCAGGGAGATCGGGCAATAGGATTTGCACAGTTCGGGGGTCTTTACCCGGCTTAGGTATAACTACTATTACCGCTTCTGACATGGAGGCAGGCAAGGCCCCATCTCTCAGCGAGGTCAGAAGCATGGAGTGAAATTTGGGGGCCAGGTCCTCAGCGTACGTTCTATAAAATTCCATGGGGAACCCGTCTGGGCCCGGTGTTTTCCCGGCCTGAAGTAAGGAGATGGCCTGCTGGACCTCCTTAAGGGTAATAGGAGAGTCAAGTTGGTCTCTATAGGTATCAGTCAGGACTGGAAAGTCAACATCCGAGAGGTAGATATGGAGGTCTTCCGAAGAGTAGTCAACCCGGGTAGAATAGAGTTCAGAGTAATAAGACGCAAAGCACTCATTGATTGCCCTAGAGGAAGTCTGTCTGACCCCGGCACTGTCAACCAATAAGGGGACACTCATGGAGGCCGATTGCTCCCTGACCAACCATGCCAGCAGCTTACCCCCGTTCACCCTCCTCAAAGATCTTCTGGGACTGTTGGAGTAATTTCTTTTTAGTAAGTGAGGTGCAAAGCAACATAACCTCTCTGGTGCCCTCCTGTAGTTTAGTGTGGAGCTCCGGGTCACCCGACTGGGCATATTGGCGCTCCAGGGAGGCAGCTCTATCCTCCGCCTTAACTAAATCAGCCCTCAATTGTCTGCGAGCACCGCCAATAAGCGTTTAGTAATGGCCCCTGGAGGAGGCCTTAAAAGGCATCCCACACCACCGCCGCCAGGGCCGACCCCGGGTCAAGTGCCTAGGAAGTGTCCATATGTAGGCGAAACCTGGAATCCACCCCAGGGTCAGAGATCCAGAATCTCGACAGTCTCCACAATTTATCCGTAGGGGATCCCTCCAAAGACAACTTAAGGAGGAGTGGGGCATGGTGGGATATTCACCTTGGAAGAATGGAGATCTGCTGGACCCTAGGTAATAGAGGTCTCCCCGCATACATCAAATCTATGCGTGAGAGTCCTATGGCTGGCCGAATGGCAGGTAAAGGACCTATCGGAGGGGTGACGCCACCTCCACAGGTCTGTCAGTGCATAGGTCTCTGCCCAGACCGAGAGATCCAAAGTGGATCCCCCCGCTGAGTTAAAACGATCCAGCCCAGGGTTAGGTGGCATGTTAAAGTCCCCCACAAGTATCAGATTGTCTGTACCATAGTTGGCAATGAGAGGGCCCAGTTTGTGGAGTACCTTGATCGAGGCGGGGGGGCAAATAGACACCCACCAGCATCTCAAGACTCCACCATTGCATGCAATATTATGAACCGTCCATCCGGGTCAAGCACCAGGCCCAAGAGCCTAAAATGGCAGAGACTTGCGCACAAGTATACTAAACCCCCTGGCAAAGTTGGAATACGTGGAGTGATAATGATGACCAACCCAGGGATTTTTAAGACTGAGGGTCTTCCTCCCCATGAGATGGGTTTCCTGGAGGACACAAATATGAGGGGTGTAGGTCTTAAGGAACTGGAACACCAGTGACCGCTTCACAGGGGAGTTAAGGCCCCTGGTGTTCCAGGAGACAAGTGTTAGCGATGCCATTCAACTGTCAAGCACATCAATATTGCAGAGCATTCAGGGGACAAGCCCGACCCAGATGGAGCGGAGCAAACAACCATTTAACACAGAGAGAGTAGCCCCTAAAGGGTGGTAAAAGTGCAGGCCCAAATGACTATCAGATATACAAACGCATAGCAAACAGTAAAACAGTAACAAAAATAACAACCCCCCCTCCCTGCCAGCCCCCCCGAAACAATGGGTGGCATTTCTTCCCAAGAACAGCACGACAGGCCGCCCGCTTTGGAGGTAATGTGTGCAAGAGGCTTACTGTACACAAGTCTACTGACCCATAACTGCTAGGGTCATCCGGATGATAAATATGGTGCCGGTCTCCCAGCAGGCTGGGGGTACAAAAACTTGGTGTGGTTACAGTCATTCCTCAAAGGTGCGTGAGCCCCCGGCTTTGACAAAGTTTCCCAGTGAGTGGTAAACAGGGTAAGAGCAACGTGGTTAGGGTAGAGGGGGTACAGATGAACATGCCATCCAGGCCCACCATCATGAGGCAGCACTGTGTATCGTGACCCCCTACCACTCAAAGCAGGATAACAGGTAAGGCAAAAAAAAAAAAAAAAAAAAAGGGGGGGGCGCCATTTCCACTGCAGTCACAATGTCAAAGGGGAAAGCATAGTCAAACAGCAAAAAAGCCAGAGGGTCACATGTAGGCGCACAGTATGGAGGATTTAAAGGCAACAAGGAGGTGTAAGGTATATACTTGCTTTATCCCGCATGGATCGTATCAAGCCAGGAAGACGCCTCCTCAGGTGATGTGAAGAATCTCACTCATTCTCCATCTTGGACCTGGAGTCTGGCGGGAAATAACATGCTGTATTTCAAGTTTTTGGCACGAAGGCGGGAGCGAACATGGTCGAATGACTTTCTCTGCCTTTGTGTTTCGATGGAATAGTCTGGAAATATAAGGAGCTTAGCATTCTCATACTTCAGGTCACCCACACTTCTGGCTCCTCGCAGGATAAGCTCAGCTCCCTCAGGCAGCCCTATGATGCGCAAGTTGTTGCGTCTGTTGTGATTCTCAGAATCTTCAGCGCGGGACTCCAGGTGCTTGACTCTGATTTTCAGTGTATGGAGGTTAGCCGTGTGCTCCCACTGCTCCACCTCTGTCACCTTTCCCTTGAAAGCATCAATGTCCCTCCTAATCAGGCCCAGTTCAATGTACACATTGTCAATTTTCTCAGTCAGGGCCGTTTTACAGCCAGTAATAGCTTCCAGGAGTGCTGTGTGCTCTGGGGGGGGGGGGGGGGGCTCGAGGAGCTGCAGCCTCATGACTCACCTCCTCTCCCTGAGCCGACATGGTGAGGGAGACTGCTGCGGCCTTCCCCTCTGTATGTCGCGCAGTCCTGGTCTTTTTCAGCTGCTCCCCCTCTTCTGTAGCCTGGCATGGGCAGGGACTGCCTGGGGCAAAAAGCAGATCGATATGCCGGTGGACGGGCTCCCAGCACCGCACAGATGATGGATAATAGATCCGGACGGTGGTGCGGAGTTAAAACACGTCCGCTCCCGTCGCCATCTTGGACACGCCCCCCTGAGAAGGTTAATTTTACTAAATCAACGACAGTAGTAAATGCAGAACTGGGTGCATTATTGCCACCAACAAACCATTTTTTAATGTTTGCATTTTAAGTTTGCATGTTAAGTACATTCATTGTGAACCTGAAATGGTCTAGTCTTGGGCTACTTTTAGCGTTAGCATTAGTAGCGCTTTACCGCTGTAATAATGGCGCTTTTTGGCCGCAAGCAGGGCGCTTTTAACCCCGGGCTAATAAAGAGTTAAAAAGTGCTTGCAGCGCCATGGCAGCAGTGCCCATTATTTCCAATGGAAAGGGCGGTGGAGGAGCACGGTTACACTGCTCCCGCACCGCCTGAAAGATGCTGCTTGCAGGACTTTTTTTTAACGTCCTGCAAGCGCACCGCCCCAGTGTGAAAGCACTCGGGCTCTCACACTGGGGCTGCAGGGGAGGCGTTTTTAAGGCAATTTTTTATCCCAAAAGCGCCTAAAAAATGCCCCAGTGTCAAAGGGGTCCTAAAGCGGTAGTAAACCGCTGGACATTGTTTTCTTTTTGTACCCTGCAAGGTAATGTCATAATGTGCTAGTATACGTCGCATACTAGCACATTATATTAAACTTGCCTTAAAACGAAGCCCTTCCAGCGCTGAGATGTCAGAGCTGCAGGCGCTCCCCTCTTCATCCATCTGGGTTCTTAGAGCTACAGTTTACGGCACATGGCTTTTAAGGAATGGCCCGGGTGGATGTTCCTTCAGAGTGCATGTGCCAGTGATGTCACTTGCTGCATGTACAGTAAATATCTCCTAAACCGTGCATGTTTTAGGAGATATTTGAACTACCTATAAGTAAGTCTTATTATAGGCTTAGCGCCTATAGGTACAAGTCAGAGATGGGAGTTTACTCCCACTTTAAGATGCTATAGCTTACAGTGTCCAGGCAATGTTCTATGGCTTTAACATGGTCATTTAAGTCTTATTAACCACTTAAGGACCGCTCACTGTATATATACGTCATTTTTTTTAAGATGGATATCTCGGTAACGGCAGCAGCTGCTGCCACAACCAACATATCCATCTCTTCAGTGAGCGGTCCTGTTTACGATAATGGTGGTCTCTGCGGCGGATTCGCCGCGAGATCACCGTTATTGGCGGCGGGAGAGGGCCCCCCGCCATTCTCCTGCGCCCTCCGCCGCTTACCGGAGCCGTCGGTAGCGGCGGAGGCGATCGGGTCCTTCTCCCTTTGTGGTATGGATAAGAGTGAGGGGAAGATGCCCCCCACTCGTCTCCATACCATAGCAGGGCGGCGCTGACGTCAAAACGTCAGCTCCGCCCATACGTCTTAAAGGGACATTTTTTTTTTGTCATTTTTTCAAATGACATTTTTCTTTTTTATTATTGCATTTTAGTGTAAAAATTAGATCTGAGGTCTTTTTGACCCCAGATCTCATATTTAAGAGGACCTGTCATGCTTTTTTCTATTACAAGGGATGTTTATATTCCCTGTAATAGGAATAAAAGTGATCCATTTTTTTTTCTTTTTTAAACGGTGTAAAAATAAATAGAATCAAGTAAAATAAATAAGAAAACAAAAATAATTTTTTTTTAAAGCGCCCCGTCCCGACGAGCTCGCGCGCAGAAGCGAATGCATACGTGAGTAGCGTCCGCATATGAAAACGGTGTTCAAACCACACATGAGGTATCCTCGCCATCGTTAGAGCAACAATTCTAGCCCTAGACCTCCTCTGTAACTCAAAAGATGCAACCTGTTGAATTTTTTAAACGTCGCCTATGGAGATTTTTAAGGGTAAAAGTTTGACGCCATTCCACAAGCGGGCGCAATTTTGAAGTGTGACATGTTGGGTATCAATTTACTCGGAGTAACATTATCTTTCACAATATAAAAAAAAAAATTGGGCTAACTTTACTGTTGTCTTATTTTTTAATTAAAAAAAGTGATTTTTTCCAAAAAAAGTGCGCTTGTAAGACCGCTGCGCGAATACGATGTGACAAAAAGTATTGCAATGACCGCTAATCTATTCTCTAGGATGTTAGAAAAAAAAAACAATATGTAATGTTTGGGGGTTCTGTTGTGGAATTTCTAGGCTGTTGTTTACAGAGCACACAGCCCATAATTCCTGTGCTAAATAAGCACACACTTTAGATTAATCTTTTTGCAATAATGCTATCTTTAAGTTTGCTAAGATCCACTCACCGTTCATTCCATCATTCATCCAAGAAAGGCAGCACCAACACAGCTTATCTTCTCATCTCGGCTTCCCAGCATGACTGTCCAGCCGATGCCTAATCATAGGCTTTTATTAAACTCAAAAGATCTCAGACAGGAGGTGATTGGCTGCAGCAAGCAATCACCTCCCCCCCCATGGGCGGGGACATCACAGGATGTCCCTAACATACAAGGACATCCTTCCAACCAGATACAATATTCATTCAAATAGACTAGCAGTGACATACACTGCTACCAATGACGGAAACTACATGACAATTATGCCTCAAATGGACCACAATTATTTTATAGTTATGCTACTGTTCCTGTGGACACAGATCTGTGCGTTCAGAGTCATTTAACGCCCCCCGCCAGGGGCTGGCCAGTTCCCCCAACGGGGCGCAAAACAACATCTCTAAATGGAGCAAACATCGCTGTTTCCAGATTTTTCCACCAACGTCTGTATGTGCAAATACGCTCAGATGAGCGCATTACAGCAAAACTGACACTGGGGGGACATCTGACAACATACAATACATTTCCATAAAAATCTCCACAACAGTTCTAAGAATTTTTCTAGCAAAAAAAACCTTTTAAACTTGTAAACACCAAATCTGAAAAACAGACAAGGTCCTTAAGTGGTTAAACTGGCTTGAAAACAAGAAAAAAAAAAAACCACAATACACTGACACCAACTTATCACTATACATTAACCTGTAATTTATTCCCCGACTTAGAACTGGTTTTCATTTTAAGGAAAAGCATGGTTTTGTTTGATTTATTTCCTTCAGTTGCCATTTGTTTAGGAGGTGTCCAGTTACACCCCTTGAACAGGCAGCACCTTATGGATTAATATTTATGAAGGCATACATTTTTTTTTTTTATATTAAAAAAACTAAGCACTATTATCTAAAAGGACAAAAAGGACAACTTAAAGTACGGTAACTACAAGAAAGTTATTAGGATGTAAGGAAGGGTACAGCCACTTTCTGTTACCATGGGCAGCTGGCACAGACAGGAACATGCGGATAGGCTGAGCATAAAAGTGAAATACAAACTCTGCAGGAGCTACTTAATCTGGGGAAAGGGGAGGGGCAACATTTCTTCTTCCTTCGTATGTTGCATGATTAGGGGGAAAAAAAAACCCTTCTATACTATGATGCAATGGTAGTATTCTCACCTCTAATCATACCCATTGTGCTTTAAATCAACAGTTAGCTTTTGAAGGCGTGGACACACAATTTATACAGATTAATGAAAGATGCCCATATTATTACTGGCTGCTCTCGTGGTGCAAATTCAGTGAATTAAGTGCTGTTTATTTTCAAGAATTTTTCTGCATTTTATTTAGACCCAATATGCTCATGTCTCACATTATTAAACACAAATTTAGTAATTTAAAGAACATGCTCACTTGTCCTTTTAGCAGCCCACAAGCCATAGTTTCTGACACATTGGAGATACAACTTCATACTGACATTCCTAATACTATGTCTCTTAGCTAATCTTCTGTACACCAACACCTTTCCTTGCATCTATTCTCTCACAAAGAGGTAATACGCACTTAGCAGCATTTCCCAAAGGATGCAGAAATCAATAGGAACTATTGTTTGTAGGGGTGTTTTATATCCAGGCTGGCACTGGCTCCAGATTTTTTCCCTTGTGTTTTTCATCAGAAAGAAAATGTTTCAACTATTCCCTTATCTGTGATCAGGCACACACAATATGGCTGTGCTTGCAAATTGTTATTCGCATCCTGTGATTAAGTACAAGAATCCAGAAGCAATGCTATAACAAACATCAGATCTAAAGCTGACAGTTAAGAATGTTTAGATTGAGCAAATAAACACAGTCAATGAAAAACTGAAGCAAGGGTGTTTACCATTTTACTAAGCTGTCAATTGACTGCTTTTTTGAGACACACACACACTGTATATGCAGTACGATAAAAAAGTTTTAGGCAGGTGTGAAGAAATGCTGTAAGGAAGAATGCTTTCAAAAATATATTTTAATTATTTTTATCAATTTACAAAATGCAAAGTGAGCGAACAGAAAAAAAAATTGAAGTCAAATTTGGTGTGACTACCCTTTGGGTTCAAACTAGCGTTAATTCTTCTACAGTAGGTATACACAGTGCTTTTGCACACAGTTTCTAAAGGAACTCGGCAGGTAGGTTGTTTCAAACATCTTGGAGAACTAACCACAGATCTTTTGTGGATGCAGGCTGCCTCAAACCCTTCTGTGTCTTCCGAGTGACTCGGAAGCTAAAGCTCCATTGTGTACTGTATTTGTATACGACATTGGTGGAATTTACAGCAGTTCTTGAACCCTTTCCTTCAATGAGCATTCCTATGCAGATGGAGGATATGTATATATCGTGGCAATTTCCCAGAAGAACTGGAGGACGTCAATGTGATGAAACATGCAGATTGTTGGAGGGTCGCATGACGTCACCATGTCCATGGACATTGAGGAACTCGATCAGCCATTTGTTTTTATGCCATCTGGTGTTTTTATGGATGTTTCAATATTGCTTAAACCACATTTGTACCATGTGAGTGCATACCTTTTATTAAAGGTATTTCACTATTGTGAATTTATTTCTTCGGAAACACATATTGGATTCCAGTCCTCAAGATATGGTTAAATCTTTTGAGATTAATTTAAGAGTGGAGAAGTCATGGGTGGATCTTTTTGGCGCTGTTTGACCTTCCACGATTTGTAGGCCAAACAAGAGGGTGTGTTGCTTTCCTTTGGGTGGTGGCATGAGATGGCGTTTTGATAAACTGGTGCTGGTGGATGAAGAGAACTTTTTTTGCCTTGCATTTACACAAGTGGACTTTGTTTTGGAATTTACTATGCATCGGTTTATTACTTTAGTTGAAATATCTTTTCATTCAAAAAATTTTCAATTACAAGGTAAAGTATGAACAGCAGTCTTATTAATAACAGTTTGAACACTTTAAATGTGTAGACTGAAAAAATAAGAAACAATAATCTAAAGCAATGGGCAATGAAGAGAAGAGCGGGAGGCATTACTCCACCCCATTTATGAAGAAAGGAAACAGTGGGGGAGAGGGGAGAAATGTCCCAATAAGCATGAAGATGTGTTTATAGAAGATATGCACCAAAAAAGAAAAGAGTATGACATATATAAGTCTATATGTTTCTTTTAGTACAACCAGGAAAGCAATCTACATACTTTGAACCAAGGGTAGGAAAACTAACTAGGCTTGACAACATGCCCATAGTGAATGGGTCTTTTCAGGGTCAGCACGGACTACAGCCACTAGTCTCCATTACTACGTTATCTTTAACCACTTCTATACCGGATCATTGTAAAATGACGCCGGCAGGAACCCTCTCTCCCTCCGGGTGAACGTCATATGATGTCCTGGGTTTGTGGGGGGATATCTGAATGATGCCTGCAGCTAGAGGCATCATTCAGATATCCTCCTCTTCTGCCAGCGATTCTGCGCACCATAAGAACGATCATAGCGGCGGTTATGCCACTTGATCGTTCTTATAGACGGCGGGAGGGTACATCCCCCCCTCCCGCCGCCATCCGGTGCTTCTCCGGGCTCTTCCGTGCCATCCGGGACCCCCAGAGAATCGTCCGGCGCCGGTGGTGGGTCACGTGACGAGCATAGAGATGACTGGTGACCAGACGGTCACCAGTCATCTCTATGACCGTCGGAGGCCCGGGCGCAATGTGATGACGTCACGCCCGGGTTCCCAAAGGTAAACAAAGCCGCGATTGCGGCTGAAAGCATGAGATCGGTGATTTATTTTTCCCGATCTAATGCTTTCCAGCCTGGAGGAAGGATGTGGGGTCTTATTGACCCCGCATCTCTCCATAAAGAGGACCTGTCACACACCATTCCTATTACAAGGGATGTTTACATTCCTTGTAATAGGAATAAAAGTGATCCAAAAAAAAAAGTGTAAAAAAAAAAAAAAAAAAATTCAGTAAAAAAAATAAAATAAATTCAAATTATTTATTTTTTTAAAACGTCCCTGTCCCCAATAGCTTGCGCTCAGAAGCGAACGCACACGCAAGTCCCACCCACATATGTAAACGCCATTAAAACCACATATGTGAGGTATTGCCGCCTGCGTTAGAGCGCGTGTAACAATTCTAGCACTAGACCTCCTCTAATTCTAACCTGGTAACCTGTAAAATTTTTCAAAGCGTCGCCTATGGAGATTTTTAAGTACCAAAGTTTGGCACCATTCCATGAGTGTGCGCAATTTTAAAGCGCGACATGTTAGGTATCTATTTACTCTGCGTAACATAATCTTTCATATTTTACAAAAAAATTGGGCTAACTTTACTGTTTTGTTATTTTTTAATTCATGAAACCATTTTTTTAAAAAAAAAGGCGTTTGAAAAATGATTGCGCAAATACCGAGCAGGGTGTCTGCTAAAAAAACATATATAATGTTTGGGGGTTCTGAGTAATTTTCTAGCAAAAGAATGATGATTTGTACATGTAGGAGAGAAGTGCCACAATAGGCCTGGTATGGAAGTGGTATAAAAAGCCCTGTATGGAAAGGGTTAAGGATCTGGGCCCACGCCAAAACATGCAGTGGAATAAAGGGATTTTTATAACAGCTTACCTGTAAAATCCTTTTCTTGGAGTACATCACGGGACACAGAGCGACTTAGTCATTACTAATGGGTTATATAGTTTACCTTCAGGTGCTGGCACTGGCAACTTCCAAACCGGAAGTACCCTCCCCTATATAAGCCCCTCCCATCCGGGAGCACCTCAGTTTTGTAGCAAAGCAATAAGTGTCCCAAAAAGAGGGGTGGGAGCTCTGTGTCCCGTGATGTACTCCAAGAAAAGGATTTTACAGGTAAGCTGTTATAAAAATCCCTTTTTCTTTTTCGTACATCACGGGACACAGAGCGACTTAGTCATTACTAATGGGACGTCCCAAAGCAATGCCAAATGAGGGGAGGGATACACTATACATAAGCTGGGCGCCATCAGGCATGAGGATCTTTTGCGGCCTGCAACACACTGCGCCCAAAGGCGACATCCTCCTGACTTCTAACGTCTACCTGGTAGAATCTAGTAAACGTGTGTACTGAAGACCATGTTGCGGCCTTACAGACTTGAGCCAGGGAGGCCTGGTGATGCACTGCCCATGAAGTTCCAACTGCTCTTGTGGAGTGCGCCCTAACTTTGAATGGAGGCGGTCTCTTTCTCAAGCCATAGGCTTGTATTATGACCTGTCGAATCCACTTGGCTAAAGTAGATTTTGATGCTGCCTGACCCTTTCTGGGGCCTTCCGGCAGAATAAACAAAGTATCCGTTCTGCGAATCTGAGCAGTGGCTTTTAGATAAGCTTTAACTGCTCTTACTACATCCAAAGAATGAAATAACTTTTCCTCTACCGAGCTAGGTTTGGGGAAAAAAGAAGGAAGAACCACATCTTGGTTCAAATGAAACCTCGATACCACCTTAGGAAGAAAGGCTGGATGAGGACGTAATACTACTCTGTCCTTATGGACAACCAGATATGGCTCCCTACAGGACAAGGCGGCTAATTCCGATACTCTTTTAGCCGAACAAATGGCTACTAAGAAAATCAATTTCCTGGTGAGAAGAACCAAGGAAATGTGTTGCAATGGTTCAAACGGTTGTTTCTGTAGAACCGACAGAACCAGGTTTAAGTCCCATGGACATATGGGAATACTAACCGGAGGGCTAATACGCATCACTCCTTGTATGAAAGCTTTGACTAGTGAATGCGAAGCCAAGGGCCTTTGAAAAAATATTGACAAGGCCGAAATCTGACCCTTGATAGTACTGAAGGCCAGCTTCCTATCTACAGCCCACTGTAGGAAGTCCAAAATCCTACCTATTACGTACTTACGTGGATGCCATTTCTTGGCCTCACACCATGTAATGTACGCCTTCCAGATCCTATAATAGATCTGCCTGGATACCGGCTTCCTGGCATTGATCATGGTAGATACCACAGGATTAGAGAGCCCTCTCTTTTTCAGAATGTGGGCTTCAATAGCCAGGCCGTCAAACCTAGGGCTGGTAAGGAAGGGTGGTATATCGGTCCTTGCGACAGCAGGTCCGGACGATTTGGGAGGGTCCAAGGTCTCCTCACTGACATTTTTACAATCTCCGCGTACCATGCCCTTCGGGGCCACGCTGGAGCCACCAGAATCACTGGTTTCTTTTCTACCCTGATTCTGCGGATTAATCGCGGTAACAATTGTGGCGGTGGGAATGCATATATCAGCTTGAACTGATCCCAAGGGAACACTAGGGCATCCGAGCCGCAAGCTAGGGGATCCCTTGTGCGACACACAAATCTGTCCACCTTTGCGTTGAATCTGGATGCTAGCAGATCTACATCCGGTGTTCCCCACCGCTGGCATATTGCCTGGAAAACCTCGGGGTGAAGAGACCATTCCCCCGGGCATAATTGCTGGCGACTTAAAAAGTCAGCTTTCCAATTTTCCACTCCTGGGATGAAAACCGCGGATATGGCTGGGACATATCTTTCTGCCCATTCCAGGATGCAATTCGCTTCCCTCTGGGCTGCACGACTCCTGGTGCCACCCTGGTGATTGATATATGCCACTGCTGTGGCATTGTCTGATTGAATTCTGACAGGGGACCCTTGGAGTTTGGATGTCCATGCTACTAGGGCATACCGGGCTGCTCGTATCTCTAAGAGATTGATGGGCAGGGCCTTCTCTGCTTCTGACCACTTGCCCTGGAGAGACCATTGCTCCAGTACTGCCCCCCTGCCTATGAGGCTGGCATCTGTAGTGACCACCTTCCAAGAAACCGGACTGAAGGGTTTCCCTTTTTCCAGATTCTGGGGCACCAACCACCAATGGAGGCTCTTGCGAACGGAAGGGGACAGGGACATTGGTAAGTCTAAAGCCTGAACTTTTTTGTTCCAGGCTGACAGTATGGCCCTCTGCAAGTTCCTTGAATGGAATTGACCGTAGGGTACTGCTTCGAATGAAGCCACCATTTTTCCCAGCAGCCTCATGCACAGGCATATGGATGGTTTTCTTTTTGTACCCACTAAGTGGGTCAAATCTTTTAAAGACGACACCTTTTCTGGAGGTAAGAAAATCTGTCTCCGATTTGAATCCAGCCTTAGCCCTAAGTATTCCAGACTTCTGACTGGTCTTAGAGCTGACTTGTCCCGGTTGATAATCCAACCGTGATATTCCAGATACTTGATTGTCTTGTGAATAGCTACTTCCAGCTTTTCCACTGAGTGGTCTATTAGTAGCAGGTCGTCTAGATATGCCATTATCGTTACACCTTGTGTTCTTAGATTGGCCAATAGTGGGGCCAGAATTTTTGTGAACACTCGTGGTGCTGTGGCCAGACCGAAAGGTAAGGCTCTGAACTGAAAATGGCGCCCTTCTACTGCAAAGCGTAGAAATTTCTGGTGGGCCGGAAAGATGGGAATATGCAGATAAGCATCCCTTATGTCGATCGAGGCTAACCATTCCTGCCCTTGTAGGGCGGTGGCCACCGATCGGATCGACTCCATCCGAAAAGTCCTGATATTTAGGAACTTGTTTAGCCCTTTTAGATTTAATATGGGCCTCACGTCCCCATTTGGTTTGGGGACTGTGAAAAGGTTCGAGTAAAACCCGAACCCACTTTCTTCCAGGGGAACCTTCATGATTACACCTTGGAGCAATAGTTGTTCTAGTGCCAGAAGGAGGGATCCTCTCTTCTGGGGATCGCTTGGCACGTTTGACCTCATAAATTGGGCAGGAGGAGTGTCTTTTAACTCCAGCTTGTATCCCAGACTTACTGCGGAGAGCACCCATCTGTCTCTGATGGTGTCCCGCCAGGTCTCTGTGAACAACTGAAGTCTTCCCCCCACCCGATTGAGTGGGGGCAACCCTTCATGACTTGGGGGGAGGTTTTGTACCTCTCTTGACCCAGGGTTTCTTGTTACCCTGTGATTGTCCCTGATTTCTGCCCCCTGAATTTGACCGCGGAGGCCGTCGGAACTGTTTCACAGCCGATGTGCCAGGGACTGGAGAAGTAGGCCTCTTAAAAGAAGGACTTCTACTCTTGTTCTTAACCGGTAAGAGTGAACTTTTACCGGCAGAAATTTTCTGGATATATTTGTCCAGATCTTCTCCAAATAAGCGTTCTCCATGAAATGGGAAGCTAACCAGCAATTTCTTACAGGGAGCTTCAGCAGACCAGTTTTTGAGCCATAGAAGCCTACGCATATGTACTACAGACAGCGTAAAGCGGGAGGCCTGTTGGATTGTATCCTTTATGGCGTCCACCGCAAAACACAAGGCTCTAGGTAGGTCAGCTAGGGCAAGAGCCTGCTGATCTGGTAAGTCCCTTAAGACTTGTTTCAACTGATCTTTCACCGCTTGGCAGACTCCAATCGCTGCTACCGCAGGTTGTGTCACCATGCTTGCTGTAGAGAAAGCAGATTTTAGTAAAGACTCCAATTTTTTATCTATTGTGTCTTTGAACATTGGAACATTATCTACTGGACATGTCAGTGATTTGTTCACAGAAGAGATGGCTGCGTCCACTGTAGGGACCCTCCATTTTTTTATGAACTTATCCTCCATGGGATAGATCACCGGAAATCTCTTGGGGGGAGTAAATATTTTATCAGGATGCTCCCAATCCTGGTAAATAAGCCCTTCCAATAAAGGGTGGATTGGGAAGGAACAGAGAGCCTGGGGAGCTTTCAGCAACCCCAGCGAGGAAACCGTAGTGGTTGATGGTTCCGCCAGAGGCATTTTAAATGCTGATCGGACCATGTTAGTCAGAGACTGAACCCATAATCTTTCAGCCTGAGATGCTGAGAAAGGTTCTTCCACTGTTGATTCCTCCATAACTGAATCAACCTCATCCTGATCCCCTTCAGGTAGGTCGATCTCTGTGTGGGGCTGTTCCTCCACTAACAGGCACTCTGAAGGAGGAGACGGAGATCGGACGCGCTTTCCCTGTGACAGGGAAGCAGCGATCAATGCTGTTAATCTCTCTTCCAATCCTCCCAGAGTTGAGGATAAAACCTCCTCTGTTATATATACAGGAGCAGGTGGACTGGGGACAGCCGCAGCACCAGGCACTCCTGCGGGGTTCCTACGGCTACTGACCTCTGAATTCTCAGGGGAGATTGGTGCAGTACAAGCATGCCCAATATCCTCAGAGCCCGATGGAGACCCCTTTGGCTTCCTGGAAGACTTATTTCCGGAGCGTCTGGACGACATATCCTTTAAGCACAAAGCTGAGGTATTCCCGTCGTCATACACCAATTTTGCTGGTAATAGTCTAACACAGTTGCTGCTATATACCAGCTGGTGTCCACTAAAGTGCCTTTCTATGGGGATGCCTGCATCAACCGCCTCTGTGTGCCACTGTTTGTTGCTAGCTCTGTTTGCATCCAGCTGACACTTGTACTGTGTCTTTTATACATGCTGGGACGCCTGCACATGCGCAGAAGCGCCGCGGCGCGCATCGAGCGTCATCCACCCGCCCCTTTTTTTTTCATAGGTGGCGCGTGCACGTGCCCGCGCGCGCGCCCGTGCGCCATTGGCGCCCTTTTCGAAAACCAAGCAGGGACTAGGAGCCAGGGGCCTTTTTGCCGGAGGGCCTGTGCGGTGGATGAGCGCAGCAACAGGGCAGAGGAAGTGGATTCCCACAGAGAACTTACCAACTGCCTGGATCTTTTGACTTGAGAAAACCAAAGATCCACATGACAAGAAAAAATGGACCACAGCGGCCTCTAGTGGTTTAACACAGGTACCGCGGTCCTCTCTTTTTTTTTTTTTCTTGACTACTATTAAAATTTTACATTTTTCAGTAGTTACAGGCATACACAGATATTAGCGGGAATACCGTTAGGTAACAGACAGAAAGACAAATTAGGCTTGGGGGTCCCCCAATAGAACCAAGTTCCTGGGGGCCCCCACTTACCTGTTCCCCGCCGCAGGACTCTGTTTGGTCCACAGAAGCCCAAACTTCACCTATCACGGCAGGCATTGTAATTAAACCTTCACGGACCGGGTTCCCAAGGATTCCACTCCCCTGGACCTGTATAGCACCCTGCACAGAAAACATCTTGGTCGTGGGTATGACCAGAGCTCTGGATCCCAGGGTCCAGCCCTCCTAAGAGAGGCATTACAGGCAAAACCTTGCTCTTCTGTTGCAAGGCCCGGGTACCGACCGTTTAGCTATGAAGCTTTTTTGGTGGGATCCGGAACAGCTTACTAAGGCCCGTAAAAGAACCTGTACGCAAGCCCAGGAAAACACGTTACTCTTTGGCCAACACCTTAGACACTGGCAAAAAACTGAGGTGCTCCCGGATGGGAGGGGCTTATATAGGGGAGGGTACTTCCGGTTTGGAAGTTGCCAGTGCCAGCACCTGAAGGTAAACTATATAACCCATTAGTAATGACTAAGTCGCTCTGTGTCCCGTGATGTACGAAAAAGAATTTTTTTTTTTCCAGTGACGAAAAATGGCTATATGTGCAGCCTGCCATAAGACAGTGTCTTGTGATGTTCTTTTTAATCTTTGAGGTGGACCATGGAATCATGAAAAGCCAGCTCCGCAGAAGTCCCCACATTGGCAATGCACATCTTTTTACACGTATTCAATACAGTCTGTTTATTTTTTTTCTTGTACAAATATATATATATTTTTTTATAAAGTTCAGTACAACATAACAATACAGTAGCATTGATGGTCAAAGCATGGAATATAAATAAATACAGAAAACGTAAAAAAAAGATAATCCAAGTCACAGTGAGTTGTTCAGGCCCTTGAAGGCCAAGGGCGATTATGGATAACCAGCAAAGGGTTGACATCTTATGGGACCTTGGGATATGACAACATGCTGCACCAGATATAAATAATAACGATCTAACAGAATTGTAAGTGAAGTGAACCTATATTTACTTAACCACTTCTCCACCGGGCCTATTCTGGCACTTCTCTCCTTCATGTAAAAATCTATTTTTTTTTGCTAGAAAATTAATCAGAACCCCCAAACATTATATATATATATTTTTTAGCAGACACCGTAGGGAATAAAATGGCGGTCATTGCAACTTTTTATCTTCCACGGTATTTGCGCAATAATTTTTCAAACGGCTTTTTTGGGGGAAAAAAACGGTTTCACAGGCTGGAAAGCATGAGATCGGTGAAAAAAAATTCACTGATCTCATGCTGACAGCCACAATTGTGGCTTTGTTTACTTCCGGGTAACGGGCGTGACGTCACAACGTTGCGCCCGGGACACTGACGGTCATAGAGATGACTGGTGACCATCTGGTCACCGGAAATCTCTATGATCCTCATGCGACGCCGGCCGATTCGTTCTACAGGCCCCCGATGGCACGGGGGAGCCCGGAGAAGCACCAGATGGCGGCGGGAGGGGGTGTCCCCTCCCACCGCCTATAAGAGCGATCAAGCGGTGGAACTGCCGCTATGATCATTCTTATGGTGCGCAGAATCGCCGTCATGACAGAATGATATCTGAATGATGCCTGTAGCTGCAGGCATCATTCAGATATCCCCCCTCAAAGTCAAGTACGTCATATGACGTCCTTGGTGGAGAAGTGGTTAAGGGATAGTATATTTATATGTAAAAAAAAAAAAAAGAAAAAAGGAATGCTTTATACCATGTAACCATCACATCCAGCGCTGAGCCTGGTGGGCCTGAGAAGTACGAAGAGAAGTGAGGAGGAAAAAAAGAGGAGAGGAGAAGTGATAGAATAGGAGTGTAGAACAGAAAAAGGAGGTGAGGGAAGCATTGGATCTTATCTAGAAAGGTGTTTATGAGCTACCCAAGGTTGCCAAACACGGAGGACTGTTTATTTTTTCAGTGTGTGTGTGTGTGTGTGTGTAGATTTGTATATATTTATACGCTCGTACATATGAATTATTACAGATTATTTTCATGAGGACATATTTATACCAGTTCATTTTTACTAACATTTGTTGCGTTACAGAGGTATATTAAGTGCTTCCCTATGTTTTACATTTATTTGTTGGGGTATATTTTATTGTAGCAGCTTTATTGCATACATGGATACATTTGTTGGGCGCAGTGTAATATTCATGTTAAGGGCATTAAACAGCCCACAGAAGCCTCATATGGAAAATCCCAAGAGGTACTCATTACTCTAGTGTAGTGGGCTTGAATAGGAAAAGGAGGCACTTGACCTACAACCAAGTTGCCTGCACATCAACTTGTCGAAATCCACTTTGTGGATATGGAAGCTAAAAAGACTCTCTTAGGACCTTCTGGAATAATGAACAGGGATTCAGTTTGCCTACTAAAACCATTGGCCGAGGGATAAACCCTGACTGCCCTCACAATATCCGCCCAATGGAGAGAGATCTTCTTAGGATGAACCAGAGACAGACAACAAAGGTAAACACAATATACCCTTTAAAGTTAACCACTTGCTGACTGGCTCACGCCGATACGTCGGCACGTTCCCGCGAATCGCCGTACGGGTAAGTCTTCCCCTTTAAGAGCCACAGGAGGCGGGGGGACCCGATGCGCTTAGCCAGCGGTCCTGATCGCAGATGGCCACCCGCGATTGCAGGAATGAGAGCTAGAAAGGGGATTTGTGTGTGTAAACACACAAATCCCTGTTCTATCAGGAGAGAGGAGACATATTGTTTGTTCCTAGTAAGTAGGAACAACGTTATGTCTCCTCCCCCAGTCAGTCCTTTCCCCATAGAGTTAGAAACACCAACATTAACATTTAACCCCTTGATCACCCCCTAGTCGTCCCCTTCCCTGCCAGTGATATTTACAAAGTAATCAGTGCATTTTTATAGCTCTGATCGCTTTATAGATGTCAGTGGTCCCAAAAATGTGTCAAAAGTGTCTGATCTGTCTGCCGCAATGTTGCAGCCCCGTTAAAAATCGCAGATCACCGCCATTACTAGTGAAAAAAAAATACCATAAATCTTTCCCATCATTTGTAGTTGCTATAACTTTTGCACAATCCAATTAATATACACCTATTTACCAAAAATACATAGAAGAATATCAGCCTAAACTGATGAAGAAATTTGTTTTGAAAAACATAATCATAGCAAAATATTTTTTTTTTTTTCAAAATGTTTATAGCTCAAAAAAAAGAAGAAAAAAAAACACATAGGTGATCAAATACCACCAAAAGAAAGCTATATTTGTGGGAAAAAAAATAAAAAATTATTTGGGTACAATGTCACACGACCGCGCAATTGTCAGTTAAAGTGATGCAGTACCGTATCGCAAAAAATTACATGGTCATTAAGCAGCCAAATCTTCTGGTCTGTAAGCGGTTAAAGTGACAAACTATATCCTTACTCTCCAAATATAATCCATACACATCCACAATTGCCACTTAATGGCCCTGTAATCTATTTTTCATGACAGTATTTGTGTTTTCTGCCTCCTTGCAACATCCTCTGTAAGCTTTCTTTTTCGTACATCACGGGACACAGAGCGACTTAGTCATTACTAATGGGTTATATAGTTTACCTTCAGGTGCTGGCACTGGCAACTTCCAAACCGGAAGTACCCTCCCCTATATAAGCCCCTCCCATCCGGGAGCACCTCAGTTTTTTTTTGCCAGTGTCTAAGGTGTTGGCCAAAGAGTAACATGTGTTTTCACTGGGCTTGCGTACAGGTTCTTTTGGGCCTTAGTAAGCTGTTCCGGATCCCACCAAAAAAGCTTCATAGCTAAACGGTCGGTACCCGGGCCTTGCAGCAGAAGAGCAAGGTTTTGCCTGTAATGCCTCTCTTAGGAGGGCTGGACCCTGGGATCCAGAGCTCTGGTCATACCCACGACCAAGATGTTTTCTGTGCAGGGTGCTATACAGGTCCAGGGGAGTGGAATCCTTGGGAACCCGGTCCCTGAAGGTTTAATTACAATGCCTGCCGTGATAGGTGAAGTTTGGGCTTCTGTGGACCAAACAGAGTCCTGCGGCGGGGAACAGGTAAGTGGGGGCCCCCAGGAACTTGGTTCTATTGGGGGACCCCCAAGCCTAATTTGTCTGTCTGTTACCTAACGGTATTCCCGCTAATATCTGTGTATGCCTGTAACTACTGAAAAATGTAAAATTTTAATAGTAGTCAAGAAAAAAAAAAAAAAAAGGAGGACCGCGGTACCTGTGTTAAACCACTAGAGGCCGCTGTGGTCCATTTTTTCTTGTCATGTGGATCTTTGGTTTTCTCAAGTCAAAAGATCCAGGCAGTTGGTAAGTTCTCTATCCACTTCCTCTGCCCTGTTGCTGCGCTCATCCACCGCACAGGCCCTCCGGCAAAAAGGGCCCTGGCTCCTAGTCCCTGCTTGGTTTTCGAAAAGGGCGCCAATGGCGCACGGGCGCGTGCGCGGGCACGCGCCACCTATGAAAAAAAAGGGGCGGGTGGATGACGCTCGATGCGCGCCGCGGCGCTTCTGCGCATGTGCAGGCGTCCCAGCATGTATAAAAGACACAGAACAAGTGTCAGCTGGATGCAAACAGAGCTAGCAACAAACAGTGGCACACAGAGGCGGTTGATGCAGGCATCCCCATAGAAAGGCACTTTAGTGGACACCAGCTGGTATATAGCAGCAACTGTGTTAGACTATTACCAGCAAAAATTGGTGTATGACGACGGGAATACCTCAGCTTTGTGCTTAAAGGATATGTCGTCCAGACGCTCCGGAAATAAGTCTTCCAGGAAGCCAAAGGGGTCTCCATCGGGCTCTGAGGATATTGGGCATGCTTGTACTGCACCAATCTCCCCTGAGAATTCAGAGGTCAGTAGCCGTAGGAACCCCGCAGGAGTGCCTGGTGCTGCGGCTGTCCCCAGTCCACCTGCTCCTGTATATATAACAGAGGAGGTTTTATCCTCAACTCTGGGAGGATTGGAAGAGAGATTAACAGCATTGATCGCTGCTTCCCTGTCACAGGAAAAGCGCGTCCGATCTCCGTCTCCTCCTTCAGAGTGCCTGTTAGTGGAGGAACAGTCCCACACAGAGATCGACCTACCTGAAGGGGATCAGGATGAGGTTGATTCAGTTATGGAGGAATCAACAGTGGAAGAACCTTTCTCAGCATCTCAGGCTGAAAGATTATGGGTTCAGTCTCTGACTAACATGGTCCGATCAGCATTTAAAATGCCTCTGGCGGAACCATCAACCACTACGGTTTCCTCGCTGGGGTCGCTGAAAGCTCCCCAGGCTCTCTGTTCCTTCCCAATCCACCCTTTATTGGAAGGGCTTATTTACCAGGATTGGGAGCATCCTGATAAAATATTTACTCCCCCCAAGAGATTTCCGGTGATCTATCCCATGGAGGATAAGTTCATAAAAAAATGGAGGGTCCCTACAGTGGACACAGCCATCTCTTCTGTGAACAAATCACTGACATGTCCAGTAGATAATGTTCCAATGTTCCAAGACCCAATAGATAAAAAATTGGAGTCTTTACTAAAATCTGCTTTCTCTACAGCAAGCATGGTGACACAACCTGCGGTAGCAGCGATTGGAGTCTGCCAAGCGGTGAAAGATCAGTTGAAACAAGTCTTAAGGGACTTACCAGATCAGCAGGCTCTTGCCCTAGCTGACCTACCTAGAGCCTTGTGTTTTGCGGTGGACGCCATAAAGAATACAATCCAACAGGCCTCCCGCTTTACGCTGTCTGTAGTACATATGCGTAGGCTTCTATGGCTCAAAAACTGGTCTGCTGAAGCTCCCTGTAAGAAATTGCTGGTTAGCTTCCCATTTCATGGAGAACGCTTATTTGGAGAAGATCTGGACAAATATATCCAGAAAATTTCTGCCGGTAAAAGTTCACTCTTACCGGTTAAGAACAAGAGTAGAAGTCCTTCTTTTAAGAGGCCTACTTCTCCAGTCCCTGGCACATCAGCTGTGAAACAGTTCCGACGGCCTCTGCGGTCAAATTCAGGGGGCAGAAATCAGGGACAATCACAGGGTAACAAGAAACCCTGGGTCAAGAGAGGTACAAAACCTCCCCCCAAGTCATGAAGGGTTGCCCCCACTCAATCGGGTGGGGGGAAGACTTCAGTTGTTCACAGAGACCTGGCGGGACACCATCAGAGACAGATGGGTGCTCTCCGCAGTAAGTCTGGGATACAGGCTGGAGTTAAAAGACACTCCTCCTGCCCAATTTATGAGGTCAAACGTGCCAAGCGATCCCCAGAAGAGAGGATCCCTCCTTCTGGCACTAGAACAACTATTGCTCCAAGGTGTAATCATGAAGGTTCCCCTGGAAGAAAGTGGGTTCGGGTTTTACTCAAACCTTTTCACAGTCCCCAAACCAAATGGGGACGTGAGGCCCATATTAAATCTAAAAGGGCTAAACAAGTTCCTAAATATCAGGACTTTTCGGATGGAGTCGATCCGATCGGTGGCCACCGCCCCACAAGGGCAGGAATGGTTAGCCTCGATCGACATAAGGGATGCTTATCTGCATATTCCCATCTTTCCGGCCCACCAGAAATTTCTACGCTTTGCAGTAGAAGGGCGCCATTTTCAGTTCAGAGCCTTACCTTTCGGTCTGGCCACAGCACCACGAGTGTTCACAAAAATTCTGGCCCCACTATTGGCCAATCTAAGAACACAAGGTGTAACGATAATGGCATATCTAAACGACCTGCTACTAATAGACCACTCAGTGGAAAAACTGGAAGTAGCTATTCACAAGACAATCAAGTATCTGGAATATCACGGTTGGATTATCAACCGAGACAAGTCAGCTTTAAGACCAGTCAAAAGTCTGGAATACTTGGGGCTAAGGCTGGATTCAAATCAGAGAAAGATTTTCTTACCTCCAGAGAAGGTGTCGTCTTTGAAAGATTTGACCCACTTAGTGGGTACAAAAAGAAAACCATCCATACGCCTGTGCATGAGGCTGCTGGGAAAAATGGTGGCTTCATTCGAAGCAGTACCCTACGGTCAATTCCATTCAAGGAACTTGCAGAGGGTCATACTGTCAGCCTGGAACAAAAAAGTTCAGGCTTTAGACTTACCAATGTCCCTGTCCCCTTCCGTTCGCAAGAGCCTCCATTGGTGGTTGGTGCCCCAGAATCTGGAAAAAGGGAAACCCTTCAGTCCGGTTTCTTGGAAGGTGGTCACTACAGATGCCAGCCTCATAGGCTGGGGGGCAGTACTAGAGCAATGGTCTCTCCAGGGCAAGTGGTCAGAAGCAGAGAAGGCCCTGCCCACCAATCTCTTAGAGATACGAGCAGCCCGGTATGCCCTAGTAGCATGGACATCCAAACTCCAAGGGTCCCCTGTCAGAATTCAATCAGACAATGCCACAGCAGTGGCATATATCAATCACCAGGGTGGCACCAGGAGTCGTGCAGCCCAGAGGGAAGCGAATTGCATCCTGGAATGGGCAGAAAGATATGTCCCAGCCATATCTGTGGTTTTCATCCCAGGAGTGGAAAATTGGAGAGCGGACTTTTTAAGTCGCCAGCAATTATGCCCGGGGGAATGGTCTCTTCACCCCGAGGTTTTCCAGGCAATATGCCAGCGGTGGGGAACACCGGATGTAGATCTTCTAGCATCCAGATTCAACGCAAAGGTGGACAGATTTGTGTCTCGCACAAGGGATCCCCTAGCTTGCGGCTCGGATGCCCTAGTGTTCCCTTGGGATCAGTTCAAGCTGATATATGCATTCCCACCGCCACAATTGTTACCGCGATTAATCCGCAGAATCCGGGTAGAAAAGAAACCGGTGATTCTGGTGGCTCCAGCGTGGCCCCGAAGGACATGGTACGCGGAGATCGTAAAAATGTCAGTGGGGAGTTCTTGGACCCTCCCACATCGTCCGGACCTGCTTTCGCAGGGACCGATATACCACCCTTTCTTACCAGCCCTGGGTTTGACGGCCTGGCTATTGAAGCCCACATTCTAAGAAAGAGAGGGCTCTCTAATCCTGTGGTATCTACCATGATCAATGCCAGGAAGCCGGTATCCAGGCAGATCTATTATAGGATCTGGAAGGCGTACATCGCGTGGTGTGAAGCCAGGAAATGGCATCCGCGTAAGTACGTAATAGGTAGGATTCTGGACTTCCTACAGTGGGCTGTAGATAGGAAGCTTGCCTTGAGTACTATCAAGGGTCAGATTTCGGCCTTGTCAATATTTTTTCAAAGGCCCTTGGCTTTGCATTCATTAGTCAAAGCTTTCATACAAGGAGTGATGCGTATTAGCCCTCCGGTTAATATTCCCATATGTCCATGGGACTTAAACCTGGTTCTGTCGGTTCTACAGAAACAACCATTTGAACCATTGCAGCACATTTCCTTGGTTCTTCTCACCAGGAAATAGATTTTCTTAGTAGCCATTTGTTCGGCTAAAAGAGTATCGGAATTAGCCGCCTTGTCCTGTAAGGAGCCATATCTGGTTGTCCATAAGGACAGAGTAGTATTACGTCCTCATCCAGCCTTTCTTCCTAAGGTGGTATCGAGGTTTCATTTGAACCAAGATGTGGTTCTTCCTTCTTTTTTCCCCAAACCTAGCTCGGTAGAGGAAAAGTTATTGCATTCTTTGGATGTAGTAAGAGCAGTTAAGGCTTATCTAACAGCCACTGCTCAGATTCGCAGAACGGATACTTTGTTTATTCTGCCGGAAGGCCCCAGAAAGGGTCAGGCAGCATCAAAATCTACTTTAGCCAAGTGGATTCGACAGGTCATAATACAAGCCTATGGCTTGAGAAAGAGACCGCCTCCATTCAAAGTTAGGGCGCACTCCACAAGAGCAGTTGGAACTTCATGGGCAGTGCATCACCAGGCCTCCCTGGCTCAAGTCTGTAAGGCCGCAACATGGTCTTTAGTACACACGTTTACTAGATTCTACCAGGTAGACGTTAGAAGTCAGGAGGATGTCGCCTTTGGGCGCAGTGTGTTGCAGGCCGCAAAAGATCCTCATGCCTGATGGCGCCCAGCTTATGTATAGTGTATCCCTCCCCTCATTTGGCATTGCTTTGGGACATCCCATTAGTAATGACTAAGTCGCTCTGTGTCCCGTGATGTACGAAAAAGAAAAAGAGATTTTTATAACAGCTTACCTGTAAAATCCTTTTCTTGGAGTACATCACGGGACACAGAGCTCCCACCCCTCTTTTTGGGACACTTATTGCTTTGCTACAAAACTGAGGTGCTCCCGGATGGGAGGGGCTTATATAGGGGAGGGTACTTCCGGTTTGGAAGTTGCCAGTGCCAGCACCTGAAGGTAAACTATATAACCCATTAGTAATGACTAAGTCGCTCTGTGTCCCGTGATGTACTCCAAGAAAAGGATTTTACAGGTAAGCTGTTATAAAAATCCCTTTATCAAACCTCTGTAAGCTATCAAACCTCTTCTTTTCCACCCAATTTCCGTTTGTTTGGAACAAACAGTGCAGTGTTTTATGCAAACTACA
This sequence comes from Rana muscosa, assembly GCA_029206835.1. NCBI lineage: Eukaryota > Metazoa > Chordata > Amphibia > Anura > Ranidae > Rana > Rana muscosa. Next base: position 277,395,477 of record CM055117.1, read on the forward strand.
GACTCCAATAGCCCAGTCCATCCTAGGGTGGCTATACTCAAATACAGTGGAACCACAGAAATTAACATAGCCCACTCTAACAGGAAGCCAGATCACAGCAGCACAATAAAAGGAATTTGGAGAAGGCTGAAAGCAATAAAAAATATTTTTTTTTCTAGTTAATACATATGTCAATTTTTTTTCTTTTTTAAACAAGTTTAATGTCACTTAAAAAGCAGAAACCATCTTGGGTAAAAGAGGCCCTTATGTCAAAACAACCTTGTCTTTGTGTGAAATCAAATGGGGCTTTGTATAGGGGAATGCTGATAACTTTGAGACCCTACTAGCCAATGTGATGGCCAAATGGCAAGCTACCATACAGGATGGCAAAATTAAAGAAATGTCCCAAATAGGTTACGACGAGAGGTCTTTGTGGCACTGACAAAACTATGTTTAAGCCCTGGTTCACATTGGTGCAATTTGACATGTCAAATCACATGTTAAATCAGCGGCAATTGCCGCTGCATTTGCGGCGATGCACCGATTTCAAAAAGTCGTTTCTCTACTACTTTTTGTGATTTCGGGTGCGATTTCCATTGACATCTGTGCAGAAACCCGCACAGATGTCTGAAATTATCGCTGAAATCGGGACTGACATGTGGGAGTGAAATCATGCGAGTTCAGCTGAACTCGCATGGCTTCATTCCTGCAGCTCAGTATGAACCTGGGTTAAATCCCAAGGTTGAATTGGGGCTGAAAAGGGGGAACAACATATTCAACCCTTCAATGAAAGTACCAATTAATAGCAAGAGAACATTGAACAAAAAGAAAAGACAACAAAAAAAACAGACAGGGTAGACACTTGACTCTTGATTGTGACAAGTGCTAAACATTGTTCTAACCTGAACTAAAAAGAGAAAACACAGCCCACCAAAAACACACATGGGGAAACGCCAAAAGTCTCACCATCCAAAATAAGCCTTCCGCGCTGGATAACAAATTTAGCAGGAAGTAAATTTATGAGCGATAGTGGAAGCTCTGCTTTTCTGCTTCCTCCCCTCCTCCGGTGCCACATTTGGCACCTTTCAGAGGGGGGGGGGGGGATTCACTGACAGTTTTCCCTCCACTTTAAGCATGGTGGAGATAATAATTAAATACGCAATGTCTCTGACTCTTAGAACATATGTTTCACCAGCTAAGCTTTCAAAGTCAGTGACCGAGAAGTATGGTGGAAGATTGGTCCCTGGGATAACAGAGCTGGCTGATCTGGCAAAAGCCATGGGTCATCGCCTAATAGACAAACGAGGTTGGCGTACAACACCCTGGCAGGCAAAACCAGAGCTATGAGAATGACTAAAATGCCCTCACTTTCTATCCTTAAGTTTAAAGCATACAATGTAGTAGATTCAGAGGAGGAAAGGCATAGTGTTACCAAGGTGCCCAGCTGAACGCACCATTGGATCCTTCACCCTGGATACAAATCTGTCTAGATTCTTTTGAAGTCGAAATGCCAGCAGATAAACAGTGCTCAACATAAATGAGTACACCCACAGATTTGGCAGAAAACCTTTACTTTACTTTCAGAATCAACATTATCTATGGGACAACATACTACAAAATACTCCCACAAATGTGGGCTATTGATTGCAACCAAGATTTGATAATTTGCACAAAAAAAGTTTTTTTCCTAACTAATTCATTCAAGAACATGTTGCAAAAATGAATACACCCCAATAAAAGTCTTAAGAGCAAAGCTAGATTTTAGACAACAAAATCCTAATTAACAAGAATTCAACTAGAGGCGAGGTTATTCATTAAACAGGTGTCCAGCAAACAGTTGATTATAAAAGGGCGTTACTTAAAGAAAACCCCTTCCCATTTCATGCGGTCAGCACTGGAACCACATGGAAGAGAAATGTCACAAGGCCTGAGAAAGAAAATAATTTATTTACACAAGAAATGTGAAGGCTACAAGAAGATTAGCAAAGCTTTACTTCTCAGTCAGAATACTGTAGCAAAAGTGATACAAAAATTTAACAAAGAGGGAACTGCAACCATCTCGCAGAGACACCCAGGCCGTCCACGCAAGTTAACACAACAAAATACAGTAGTATTTGTTGTGGGGTGTATTCATTTTTGCAACAACTAATTTGAGTAAAACGGATGATTTTGCAATCTAAGTTATATTACTAACCTTACTTTAATGTAATGTAATGAGCTAAACAAATGTTGTATAAAACTCAGTGCCGTGAAAAATTTGGAAATTGTTCATTGAGATACTGATTAAAATCGTACTTTTCAAAAGGGGTGTACTCATTTATGCTGAGCACTATATGTCTTGAAATATCTCCTGATGGAGACACTATTCCCCCCCAATGCCTGTTGAGGAAATCTGCCTGTAAATTCCCCACGAAATGAGCATTGGGGAGATTGCTGGAACATTAAGCTCCACTCAGGACACAATTTTAATTTGTTTCACCACTGCAACACTGAACTCAGAAGGCGGGTCCAATGACGTAATGACAAAAGAATTGCTCGCAACTCCAGAATGTTGATTCAAATTTTGGATTACTCCAGAGAGCAACAATCCTGAACAAAGTAAAGAAGAAGAAAAAAAAAAAACACTTGCCTGCAAAAAAATGCAGGGGACTGAAGTCACCCTTCAACAATGCAGGGAAGAGAAGCCAGCACTACATCTTTGTTCCAGAATGTAGCCAGATCACCTTGTCCAGAGAAATTTCAGACTTGCCTCACGCTGTTAGCAAATGGGACGGCTTTAAAATGTGGATACCATCAAACCAAGCACTTGCATGCAGATATACAATTTAGACTGTCGAGTTTAAAGCTGCCGAACTTGACCCTGCAGTTTCTTTAACGTTTCCTAGAGCAGAAGACCTTGGCTTGAAAAGGTATCCAGGAAAAAGCCAAAATATTCCAAGCAATGTGACAGAATCAAAGAGGACTTTTCAGTGTTTAGTATCCATCTAAAATCCTCCAATATCTGCAGCATGATTGATACACTAGAGTCCAAAGTCAGAGAGGTCTGTTCACGCAGCAACAGATAATCCAGTTATCCGCTACCAAACAGGATACCTTTGGGAAGTAGGTCCAGAAATACCTTTGGGTCGAGGCAAGACCAAAAGGAAGAGCCACAAATGGATAGTGGTTGCTGTCCATGCCAATGCGAAGAAGTGCTGGTGACTTGGAAAGATAGGACTATGTGAATATGCATCCTTTATGTCTATAAATGTTTGTGATTAAGGAAGGCAGTAGCTGACCAAATTAATTCCATCCAAAACCTTTGAGGGTGTATTAAGGTGTTGAGAGCCTTCAAATCCAGGATGATACAAAGACCCCCTTTTGGTTTCAGAAGTCTAAACAAGTTTGAGTAAAAGGGCCCATCTGAAATTGAGATATGGGAAGATGTGTAAAAAAATAAATAACATTTTTGTTGAGGGCAGAGACGAAACAATCTTGTAACCTGTAGATATACTTCCTCCCACATCTAAGCATTAGTTATGTGAACTCCCCAGATCTCTGCAAAGGCCATCAGATGTGAGATGAAACTGGTGGGGTGGACCTTCGGTCTGAGGCAGATTTATCTGCGGGTTTTGAGTACCAATAAAATAACGTTTTTTTATACAGGATAGGAAAGTTGTGACCTGGCCAATGATACTTATTTTTGCACAGCTGGAGTGTGTTCTTACTCCAGTCACCTTGCTAATGCTATCATCCAGAGAGAAGCCGAAAAGATGGTCTCCCACAAAGGGTAGTTGGGACAAACACCTAAGCCACATCAAACTGCGCACTGAAGAAAGTGATGTCCAAGACAGAAAACAACTAGCATCCAGTACTCTGTCGCAGATAAAATGTGATGTCTGTCAGAAAAAAAATATATTCCAGCATCTTGTCAGTAGGGTCCTTAAAGGCCAAGTTCACCCTTTACAAAAAATAATAAATGCACATCTTTTTGAATGTAAAAAATTGTGCATTTTTTTTACTCTGCAGCCTGTAAGGCATTGAACTTGCAATCAGCAAATTGCAGGTGCAATGCCTGGATCCTGCATACTCTAGGTGCACTGTTGGTCCATACCTCTGATATGGGCAGACAGTTACTGAATGGTGGGAAGAATCAATGGACTACAAGAGCACTCACTATCGGCCACAGAGGCCGACGGTACTTGTAGTTCATTCATTCACAGAACTATGTGACTGAAAGGCGTGGCCGTGTGGGTTGAGTCCCACATGGCTTTTAAATTCTGACAGCTGGTGCAGAGATGGGATTCCCTGCCTGCTGTCACAGGGAGAGGGGGAATTGGCAGTCTTATTTGCAATCCTCCCATACAAGCCACATTTGTGGAGAATATGGGATATTGTCGTCATATGCACACAATGCCCACTCTGTTAAAAATTCCTGTAGCTGCTTCCGAGTTTCTGTAGGCCTCTTGGTAAGCCTCTCTGACCAGTTTCCTCCTGGCTCTTACATCCAGTTTGGAGCAACATCCTGATTCAGGGAGGGTCTGTGTTGTACCAAATACCTTCCACCTTTTAATAAAAGACTTCACTGTGCTTCTAGGCATTGATAAAGCCTTAGAATTTTTTTCTTGCATTAATCTCCTGACTTGTGCCTGTTCACAAATTTATCCCAAGAGATCTTTTGATAGTGCCTTGCCACCCATAGTTGATTGTTTGCTTCGGTTGCACTACCATAAGCTAATGCTCCAGGAAAGCTCTTTTCATTCTGAGCCAATTAAAATGACCATAGCTGATCACAGTTAAAAACGGCTTTGAGTGCCACTGAGGTGGCAATTAGCTACACCGGATTGAGTTTACATGTCATTTTTATGAGGGGGGTGATCCCTTTTCAAACTCAGGGATTCTGTTTTGAATTTTTTTTCTGACATGTTGGTGTTATATCTTTCTCTTGGATATTATAAGTTGCACTGAGTAAATACAACTAGATCAAGCAAAAGCTGTGTCTGTCTTCATTTCAGGCTGCAAAACAACAAATGTGAATTTAAAGGGGGGGGGCGATTCTTTTCTATGCCCACTGTACATGTGTACCAACTTACCAAGGGCCTATTCAAACCCGCAGGCGTGCTTTATGGTGCACATCTGTTGACTTTTTTATTCAACTCTGTGTGGCCATGCATTTGTGTATTGTAATGCGCTGCATTGTCTTATCACAGCATATAGCAACGCAGAACACACAAAGCACTGCAGGACAGGCATCATGCATAGGTGTGAGGTCAATCTTGAGATCTTTAGTTGCTTGCTTTCAAGATGCTTATATACAGGTTGGTGGTACCTTCGATTGTCATTGTTTTGCAAAAAAGGCACAATTTAAAATTCACATATTTATTAACTCAATAATAGTTAGCCAACAGTATAAACCACTAGCAAATATAACTTGCCTCTCCATGTTTCTAACCAGTGGTCCCCTGAAGCCCCTTTCTGTTTATCCACACCACCCTGAAATGCAATGCCCAGGGCCTGATTTACCCAATAATTAGGAACAATTTAAGAACTAAGAGTAGCTAGATACAATTTTTAGGGATGCTTTCAGCAGTGCTGGTGGAACCCATGCATAGGTAAATTAAATCACTTGATGGCAGATGCTCTCAGTAGTGGTGCCTCGAAATGAAAATTCCAGTGCCAAACCAAAAATTCAGGATACACTTGGCCAAAAACCAAAACAGACAATTAAGAAAAATGTTTTTGTTAATGTGGCTGCGTTTTTTGCATTGAAGAAAATGGGGTGCCATTTTGCACTGAAGTCAGTGGGGGGCCATTTTGCACTGAAGTCAGTGGGGGGCCATTTTGCACTGAAGTCAGTGGGGGGCCATTTTGCATTGAAGTCACTAGGGGGCCATTTTGCATTGAAGTCACTAGGGGGCTATTTTGCCATTATCAGCACTTTTATTTTTCTATCGTCAAACCGCCGATAATTTTCGGCGCATCCCTAACTGTCAGTTATGTCGTCCTGTTGACTCATCCTCACCAGTTTAGCACTTTGCCCCTTCTGCAGGTGTGAATATAGCTTCCTACAAAATCAGCAATTTAATCATTTTCTTAGCTTTATACGTTAAAACAGTGTTAATACAGGCAAACTCAAAGCGGTTATAACAGATTATGCATTGTGTTATTGGGAACAAATTTTTGAGACCTCACTTTTTCAAACAATTCTTCGAATTAAAAAAAGTTATTTTACTAGATGATTTAAGAATGCACACACTTTCACAAATATTAAAGTGATTGTAAAGTCTTTTCTATAAAAAAAAAAAACATGTTACACTAACCTGCTCTGTTGCAGTGGATTTGAACAGAGAAGCCCCAATCCTCCTCTTCTCAGGTCCCTCTTCTGTGCTCCTGGCCCCTCCCTCCTGTTGAGTGCACCCCCACAGCAAGCAGCTTGCTATGGTGGCACCCAAACTGAGCTGCAGCTCTGTGTGTCCATTCAGACAAGGAGCCGTGGTTCGGCACCACCACCTCTCTCTCCTGATTGGCTAACTGACTTTGATGGGCCATTAGCTCCCGCTGCTGTGTCTCAGCCAATCAGGAGGGAAAGTCTTGGACAGCTGAGACACACATGAACATCGCTGGACAGAGATGAGGTTCAGGTAAATAATAGGGGGGCTGCTGAACACAGAAGGATTTCATGCATCAAGATAAAAAACCTGACTTTACAACCCCTTTAATCTGCAGTGGTGGTCAAAGGGTAACTGTTCAGTTAATGACACAAAATACTGTGTCTGCAGCTTTGATACAACTGTATAACTTCCATGTCTGTATTTTTAAAACAAAAATTCTAAGATTTTTTAAGGCAATACTTTGCTTACCATGAAATGAGGTTGTGTTAGTATACGCTTCAGTTCTTTTGCATCATTGTTTTCAGAGTAACATGATATTTCTTCCAAAACCTACAATGGGCAGCAGGAAAAAGGTTAGTTATTAGTGAGCGTAGACTTATTCTTTTTCACAATCACTCATGTTCTGTGCAGTCATTACTCTGAAGGAAACCGCTTTCCTTCCTGGTCTATTATTTATACAAACAAGTATTTGAATATCCTAAATAAGACTTCTACCAAAGGCAAAAATAAGGATTTTTGTACTTGTCTAGAAAATCTTTAACCACTTGCTTGCTGGGGCATTTTTTTTTCATTTTTTGCACACATGCCAAAATCTGAATTTTTTGCTAGAAATTACTTTAAACCCCCAAAAAGTATATATTTTCTAAAACACAACGAGCCTGGAGAATTGATGGTAGCTGCAATTTGTTATTTCCTTTTTTTTGCGCTTTTTTGTGATTTTTGCGCTGCTATTTTTCAAACAATACATTTTACTGCAAACACTTTATTATAGTCTTTTTTTTGGTACATATAAGACGGAGTTGCATCAAGCAGACTAATTGTAAATACGTGTCAAGCCTTAAAAATATCTGTGGAATTGCAAAAAAAAAAAAAAAAAAAACCTGTGGTACCCAAAATTCTCCAAAGCCTTTACAGGTTATAAGTTTAGAGTTGACTATGAAACCATTAATTATGGCCTGTTGAATTATGGCCCTTGAGGGTGGGAGAGGTGCACTTTTAGAGCCCCATTAAAGTGAAAGGTGGCGCTAGAGCGGCCCGTATCACTTTTATCTAAAAGCTCTTTGCAGGCTGTTAAAGCTGTGAGCTTGATTTAAAGCCCTGTCTACCATGCCGTTAATAAGCGTAACATAGGAAGTACAACAAATATATTTTCTTTAGCTGTCATTGAGGGGCAAAGGAATTTTTAGAATCCGCAAGTGGCTAAAATTCCCAAAAGCAGTCCAACTGAGGGGTGGGGAATATTCACTGAGAAATCCAGCAGATGTGGAAATCATACTACAAAGGAGTATATGAAGGGTCAATGCCTGAAATGCAACACAAACAATGGGGAGGCACAGGAGTATCAACCTGGTGCTTCAGACCAGGACAGATGATCACCAGTATGGATGGAAAAACTGGTGGAACAATACAACTGAACAGGAAAAAAAAAACAATATAGACCAACAGCTAGGGTGGTTAATAAAGTGATTCCAGGACTAAATCCCACAGACGAAACCAATCTGTAAAAGGAAGTTCAGAAAGACATAGTAACTGTAAAGTATTATAAGGGGTGCAACCACCTGTGATGGACATGGAACTCCCTTGTGATATTGAGTGGGATACTATTCATAAAAGAAAGGGTACTATAAGAGTAGAAATCAGAGATTCCAGGGTGCATAGAACTCAAACATGTTAAGATGCACAATAGGTTGTAGTAATACGAGAAGTGTGAGGAGGAACAGCTAAAGAAAGTGCCCAACTTGAAGGGTCTATTCGAAAAGCCTGAACATCCAGACTGAGCAGGTAAACCACCAAGTAGAAGGAACAAAGATGTCAGTCACATCAGCTGGCCGGGTGCTGCAGCCGCCATTGCTGGTAAGGGAACCCGGCCGGGTTCCTACTGCTCATGCGCTGCACTCTCTCACTGGCCCAGCAGAAGGGGAGGTGAGGAGGCAGGAGGAGAGCCGAGCTGCCGATGTACGTACGTGACAAAAACGGGTCCCCATTCCCCACTCCCCTCTGAAAGGTGCCAAATGTGGCACTGGAGAGGGGGGGTGGGGGGGGGGTGGAGACGAATCAGCCGAATTTCCACTTTTGGGTGGACCTCCGCTTTGAGGACCGGATTCAATGTATGTGAATGCATGGAGGGCCGCTCTTTCACCTGCTAATAAGTTAACCACTTCAATACAGGGCACTTTCACCCCCTTCCTGCCCAGGACATTTTTCAGCATTCAGCACTGTCGCACTTTAAATCACAATTACGCAGTTATGCAACACTGTACCTAAATTAATTTTTTATAATTTTCTTCACACAAATAAAGATTTCTTTTGGTGGTATTTAACTACTGCTGGTTTTTTTTTTCCAATTTTTTTTTAATGAAGAAATAAATAAAAAATAGGATTTTTGTACTCACCGTAAAATCAGTTTCTCTGACGTGCATGGACTGACACAGCTCTCATTCTGATTACGTGTGGGTATATGTAACTGCTTGCAGGAGAAGACCTAGGCAGAATGTTAGATGTTAAAACATTCTAGAACAAGCCAGAGCTGAACAGCCCCACCCAGGGGGGCGGTCCCTCCGGACATTACCCTCCCATCTGCAGCTAGCAGCCTCAGTTCGTAACAAAGCAGTACAAACTTAAAAGGAAGGGTGGGTGCTGTGTCGGTCCATGGACGTCAGGAAAACGGATTTTACGGTGAGTACAAAAATCCTATTTTCTCTTATCGTCCATGGACCGACACAGCTCTCATACTGATTACGTGTGGGACGTCCCAAAGCAGTATAAGAAAAGGGTGGGAGCAAAAAGTAAGGAACAACCAAAACTTCACTCCAAAACCAGCAGAGCTCCTCAACGGAGGAGTTGCAACATTAAACAGCGGCCTGCAACACTTTGCGGCCGAAGGAAGCATCCGAAGACGCAGCCACATCAACCTTGTAGAACTTTGAAAAAGTATGAACGGACTACCAGGTCGCCGCCTTGCACACTTGTGCAACCGACGCTTGATGTCGGAAAGCCCAGGAAGCACTGATTGCCCTGGTGGAATGCGCCGTGACTGGGAAGGGAGGCGCCCGTCCCCTAATGGCATAGGCCTGTATAACAGCCTGTCTGATCCACCTAGAAATGGTGGCAGACGACACCGCTTGGCCCCGTTTCGGACCAGAGACACATACAAACAGCGAGTCAGACTTCCGAATAGAAGCAGTAGCCGTCAGGTATACCCGTAAGGCACGCACCACATCCAAATTGTGAAGCGCAACCTCTCTAGGATGCGATGGATGAGGGCACAAGGACGGAAGGACAATGTCCTCATTAAGGTGAAAAGCCGAAACCACCTTCGGAAGAAAAGACGGTCGCGGTCGCAATACCGCCTTATCCTTATGGAGGACCAGGTAAGGCGACTTGCATGACAGAGCCGCCAACTCAGACACCCGTCTAACAGAAGTGATGGCCACTAAAAAAGCCACCTTCTGGGACAAAGTTGAAAGAGGAATATCTCTTATATTCTCAAAAGGAGATACCTGAACCAAAAGCACAAAGTTCAGATCCCAAGGAGGGAGCGGAGGATTGGCAGGTGGAACCACATGGCGTACCCCCCTGCACAAAAGTGCTAACCAAGGAATGACCAGCTAGGGGTCTTTGAAAGAAAACGGCCAAGGCCGAAATCTGACCTTTAATAGTGCTCAAAGCCAGCCTTTGAGCAACCCCACGCTGTAAGAACCTCAGGATTCTGGGGACAGAGTACGTCCGTGGACGCCAGTCTAGTTCCTCGCACATAGCGATGTAAGCTCTCCAGATACGGTGATAGATCTTCCTAGAAGAAGACTTCCGTGCCCCAAGCATGGTTAAAATTACCGAATCTGACAGGCCTCGGTCTTTCAGCACCTGGCTCTCAATAGCCATGCCATTAAAGCCAGAGACTGTAAAGCAGGCTGAAAGATAGGACCTTGAGATAGAAGGTCCTCCCTCAAGGGCAGGCGCAAAGGGACGTCCGCGATGAGACCTACCAGGTTGGCGTACCAATGACGCAGAGGCCAGTCCGGCGCAATGAGGATTACCGGAATGTCCTCGGCCGCTACCCTGCGCAGTAGACGAGGAAGCAACTGCAGCCGAGGGTAGACATACATCAAGCGATACTGACCCCACGGGGCCACTAACACGTCCGAGGCATCCGCCCAGGGGTCCCTGGACTGGGCCACAAACCCTGACACCTTGCGATTGAGTCGAGACGCCATCAGGTCCACATCCGGAGTGCCCCACCATCGACATGTAGACGGCCGATAGAGCCGGCACGCCTCTTTCTGCCCACCTTAGGATGTGGGCGACCTCGGACGCCGCAGCCGAGCTCAGAGTGCCCCCCTGATGGTTGACATACGCCACGGCCGTGGCGTTGTCCGACTGGATTCTGACCGAGCGGCCCTGTAGCCTCTTCGACCAACCAGAAAGACACAGTCTGATCGCCCGCAATTCCAGGACGTTGATTAGGAGACGAGAATCGGCTGGAGTCCAGAGCCCCTGAGCGGATAGGACTCCCCACACTCCTCCCCAGCCCGTCAGGCTGGCGTCCGTTGTGATCACCGTCCAGTGGATGGGGAGGAACGACTTCCCGGCCCGAAGAGCCGGGGATCTCAGCCACCATGTCAGGGACGCCTTGACAGAGTGACTCACCTGGATCTGAAGATCCAATGACAATGGGGACTTGTCCCAAACCGACAGAATTCCCTTCTGCAATGCCCGAGTGTGAGATTGGGTGAGTGAGGAGGCCACCATTAGTCCCAGGACTCTCATGCAGAAGCGAATTGACGACCATTTTTGGGACGCCAGAACCTGTACTGCCGACTGAAGCGTCAGTAACTTCTCTGAGGGTAGAAACACCTTTGCTGCCGAAGTGTCCAGGATCAGACCCAGATACTCTAAGCGCTGAGTCGGGACTAGAGCCGACTTCTGCATGTTCAGAACCCAACCGAAGTCCCGGAGGGTCTGACTATTGTCACATTTTCCTCCAATTCTGAGCCATTTTCTGCTCTGAGAAGAAGATCGTCTAGATAGCCCACGATAACAATTCCTCGCAGCCAGAACCGGGGCAAGCACTTTGGTGAAAACCCGTGGTGCCGATGCTAGGCCGAAGGGAAGAGCCACGAACTGATAGTGGACTTCGCCTATGGCAAAGCGCAGAAACCTCTGGTGGCTAGCGCAGAAACCTCTGGTGGCTTGCGCAGAAACCTCTGGTGGCTTGCGCAGAAACCTCTGGTGGCTTGCGCAGAAACCTCTGGTGGCTTGCGCAGAAACCTCTGGTGGCTTGCGCAGAAACCTCTGGTGGCTTGCGCAGAAACCTCTGGTGGTCCCTTATGCAGATTGGGATGTGCAAGTAAGCGTCCTTGATACCCAAGGACGCCAAAAAATCCCCCTGGTGGAGTGTCGCGATCACCGTGCGAATGGATTCCATCCGGAATTTAAATACCCTCACATAGGCATTCAGGGCCTTGAGGTCCAGGATTGGCCGAACCCCGTCCTTTTTCGGGACAACAAACAGGTTTGAGTAAAACCCTTGAAACCTCTCTTGTGACGGAACCGGCACAATCACTCCACACCTGAGCAAATCCTGTACGGCCCCCAAGAGGGCCGCCCGGCGGGCCGGAAGGAAAGGGAGGTTAGAGGGAAAAAACCTGTCTGGGGGCCACGAGCGGAACTCTAACCTGTATCCTGAGGTGACCACCTCGCACACCCACCGGTCTGAGATCCGGGAGGTCCACCGCACTGAGAACCTGCGAAGACGTCCCCCCCCCACCCCAGAGTCGGGCAGGGGCAAGACTTCATGCAGTGGTGGACTTGGGAGCTTCCTTGGTAGGCTTATGCACCCAGGGACGTCTTTGTCCCCCAGCCGCCCTTTTTTCAGTCTGGGCGGGCTTACCTGTGGAATCTGACTGACGAAAAAACTTCTTCGCCAGAAAGGAAGGGCCTGGGCCTGCGGTGGGGCTCCTTTCCCTTAATAGACTGGGGAAGGAAGGTGCTCTTACCTCCTGTGACATTTTTAATGTCATCCAGAGCGGCCCCAAACAGTCTACCGCCCTTAAAGGGCAAGTCAGCCAGGAGCTTTTTGGAAGCTAGATCGGCCGACGCATCACCACAGCAGAAATGGAGGCCCCTGTTATTAAAGAGGTCGCATCCACAGTGGCATCGCACACGAAGACTAAACCCTGCGCAGGTTGGTGAGCCAGGGCAATGGTTTCAGGAGGGAGATTATGCTCCTGCACTGTCTGGTGCAATATCCTTGCCCAGCCTGCGAGTGTCTGAGACACAAGTGTCGCCGCCACTATAGGGCGTAAGGCGGCCCCCAATAAGGTGAACATAGTTCTACACGCCACTTCTGACCTCCTGTCAGCGGGATCCTTAAATGCAGGAGTCCCTTCTATTGGGAGCATGGTAGCCTTATTCAAACGGGCGACCGGGGGATCAACCACTGGGGGTTGAGCCCACTTCTTAACCAAGTCCTCCCCAAAGGGGTACCTTAAGGCTATGCGCCGCGGAACCATCAAAGTCTTCTGCGGCTTATCCCAGACTTGGTCAATGAATGTATCAAAAAAAGGCACATATGGAAAGACCTTCTTTGAAGACACGGCTTTTAAAAGGAACCAAAGGACATAGCTTCCACCTGAGGTTCCTCAGCCTCAACATTCAGCTTGAGAGTGTCCCTCACAGCATCAATGAGTTCACTTACAAGCACCCTGTCAGTTGGTGGTTCAAGACAGGGGTTTTCCTCACAAGGAACGTCCTGTCCAAAAACATCAAAATCCTCAGAACTAGGGTCCTCCGCAGCAGTAGCTAGGCCCATATCTGAGTCAGAACACTCCCCATGTGGGGATTGTGTGGGGAGGGGACGCTTTACAGCCCCCGTGCGTTCACACACCGCTTCCATCCTGACAAGGAATGATTCCAGGACTGCCGACAACTCGTCCATAGGGACCGCAGGAGCACTGCCAGTTGCCTCTGACAAGTGTGGAGAAGCAGGTGAACCAGACTCCATATTACCACCCTCTGAGACCTTATTCACTATTACAGTGAATATTAAAGTCCACCCACTGGCTTTGCTGAGGCTGAGGAGGACTTACCACCCTTAGGGACCGCTCGGTTCCGCTGTATGAGCCGCGCTGTAGCGCGGGTGAAGCCTGAGGAGAGTGAAAAAATCTGTGAGGAGATGAGGAATTTGCGCCGTTCAGTAGCGCCGTTAGAGGCCGAAAACGAAACTGAAAGCGCCGCGGCTACAAGAAAATGGCCACCGGGCGCCTGTATAATTGTGCTTTGAGCCGTGGCAAAATGGCCGCCGATGGCGCACTTTTAAAATTTAAAACACCGCGCCAATGGCGCACGTAAAAAACAACACACATTCCCCCAGAACACTTTCCAAACACATTAACAGCCATGGAGCGGCCCCCCTCCAGGGCAGAGTGACCCCCCCAAACATCCCCACACAGCACAGCAGCAGAACAGGTTGCAGAGAGCAGCATAACAGGGGGGAGACAGGGAGAACCCCCCACACACAGAAACACAGCCAGCATGTACTCACCTTGCAGCAGGAGAGACTACTTATCCGTCCCGCAAGCACCTTGGAGAACACCCTCGGTGCCAATAGAGGGACCCACTGGCTTGTTTCAGACAGACCTATCACAGAGTCCTACTGCGTAGCTGTCGGCCCGGTCAACCGCGAAAGATACAGTAGGTACTGTTCAATCTTGAGAGGACCGCGGGAGCATGAAAGCAACCCGGCCACCCCTGGAGCCATGGGGTATGTCGTGAACTGAGTCTCACACACACAAGGTGAGGATCAGCAAGATCGATGGTCGGACAGGGAAGACTACGAGGATACTAGTGTACCCAACCTGTTGCTCAGCCGACAGTTGATTGAAGGTCTCAAAAATAAAATAATAAAATTCCCAAAGGAATAAAATTTAAAAGTAAAATCTTCCAGGAGACTGGCTCCTGAGAGAGCCACGTCTTCTCCTTCTGCTAGGCAGAAAAAAACTGGGGCTGCTAGCTGCAGGTGGGAGGGTAATGTCCGGAGGGACCACTGATGAGGCTGCCACTCATGGGCTCTGATGAGGCTGCCACTCATGGGCGCTGATGAGGCTGCCACTCATGGGCGCTGATGAGGCTGCCACTCATGGGCACTGATCGCTTATCGGCTCTCCTTGCCACACATTGTCAGTGTGAGGTGATGAGAGCCGATTACCGGCCCTTCCGCATTTACTGTACATTGCATTGACCGGCCGTGATTGGACACAGCTGATCACATGGTTAAAGAGCTGAATCATCGGCTCTTCAGAGAGATCGGGGTCGTGCCATGTCCTAGCAACACGGCGTGGCCGCAATTGCCGCTGGCACGCGAGAGCGGCCATTCTGGGGCGACATCATATGACGTCCACCCAGAAGGAGAGCGGGTGGCAAGTGGTTAAGATAATGATCTGGACCCCTTTACATTACACAGCCCCCACACTTCTGGACCCCTTTACATTTTAAAGCCCCCGTAGCTCTGGACCCCTTTACATTACACAGCCCCCTCTGCATATTACACAGCCCCCCCATGTTATGCTTTAAAACTGCACACACTCGTGGAATAGCGTACAAACAACGGTACCTTAAAATCTCCATAGGCGGCGCTTTAAAAATTTCTAATGCTGCGTACACACGATCATTATTCACGGCGGTTAAAAAACCACCGTGAATAATGACATTAAAAACGAGGGAACGGCTTGTTCCCCACACACGGTAGCTTTTCACGTCATTTTTTTCTCTTGTCTAAAAAAAAAAAACGACCGTCTGTGGGCTCCGCGGCAGTGTTTCCCTATGGGAAAACTGCAGCGGAAAAATGTCGAAAAAAACGACGAGAAAAATTAGAACATGTTCTAATTTTTCTCGTCGTTTTTAATGCCGTTTTTCTCGTCGAGAAAAACGACAAAATGCCCACAGACGATCGTTTTTCTCGTCAAATGGAAAAAATTTAGTTTTTCTCGACGAGAAAAACGGTCGTGTGTACACGGCATTAGAGAGTTACAGAGTGCTAGAATTATTGCTCTCGCTCCAACGATCGTGGCAATACCTCACGTGTGGTTTACATTTGAGGTCACGACTTGCGTATACATTTGCTTCTTTATTTTATTAAATTTTATTTATTTTTACACTGTCCACTTTTTTTGCTGTCAGAAGCAATGTAAATATCCCTTGTGACAGTAATAGGCAGTGACCGGTATTCTTTATGGAGGGATCTGGTGTCTATAAGACCCCAAATCCCTCATTTGCACTTAAAATCATTCAAAACACCA
This sequence comes from Rana muscosa, assembly GCA_029206835.1. Lineage (NCBI taxonomy): Eukaryota > Metazoa > Chordata > Amphibia > Anura > Ranidae > Rana > Rana muscosa. The sequence continues at coordinate 277,411,342 of CM055117.1, forward strand.
AGTTTGGCCATTTTGAATACTGTTTTTTGTCACCTTTAAGTTTTCTGTAAACCAGAAGTGATGTCATGACATCACTTCCGGGTTACTAGATCCGAGACCCAATCAAAGATAATTCCGACTTCATTCGAGTCTTTGGCCAGCTGGTCGCTAGGGCCTCCCGGGGGTCCAGAAAATTTTGGAGGTTTTAACTAATTATGCTTGTTAACATGTGCAATAGAAGGGTGTGACAGCAAAAGGGTTAAAACCAAGTACAGCCTTAGACGCACAAAGACTTAAGTTTTGAAGCAGAGCTTCACCCAAAAGGGGAAGCTTTGCTTGTCTTCCTCCTCCTCCCCCCCCACGCTGCCACATTTGGAATCTTTTGCAGGTACCCGCTTCCACTTCCAGGTCAGTACACTGTGGGCAAAGTGAGCCTGATGTTCGCCCCCCTCCTTACCTCTGCAGCCGGCCCATTTACAGATCACGGCGTGATTCGCACATGCACAGTAAGAAACTGGCTGTGAAGCTGAAAGGCTTAATTTTCGGTTTACCTTAGCCAAGCTAAGGTTCGGTTCGATTCAGCTCGGGTGAAGACACCGCTGGATGCCTGGACAGGTAAGCTCCTGAATTGTAAAAGTCTGCGGAACTCCTTTTTAGGGCCCATTCACACTTTGCAATTCCCCTCGCAATTTTGTTTCAGCGATGTTCGCACGACTCTACTTGTCACACATGGAGCAGATCATTCACTTCACTTCACTTCAATTCACTTCATTCACTCTATGAGCGTTTGTCACCCAAAAGAATCTCCTGCTCCTTTTTGGGTGACAAGCTTTACGCAACTTTTAGACTACTTTCACACTGGGGGCGGGAGGGCGTCAGCGGTAAAACTAGTTTTAGCGGCGCTGTTATAGCGGAGCTTTTCAGCCGCTTTTAACCCACGCTAGCTGCAGAGGAAAGGGTTAAAAAAGGTTTTGGAGCGGTGTATAAACCGCTGCCGCCCCGCAAGATGCTGCTTGCTGGACTTTTTTCCCCTGTCCTGCAAGCGCACCGCCCCAGTGTGAATGCACTCGGGCTTTCACACTGGAGCTGCAGAAGCAGCAGTTTACAGGTGCTTTTCAGGTGCTATTTTTAGCGCAAAAAGGCCTGTAAAATGCCTCAGTGTGAAAGTAGCTTTAAAGTCGCGTTTTACTAGAACACTACATTTGGGGTGTCATTTAGAATGAATGGCACCCAAACGTGCGTTTTGCACGGATTGCCACACAATTAGAAATTGCAGGTAGAATAGCGGCGATTCCACCCCATGACTCCGAATCACCAAGTGTAAATGGGGACTTCTAGAAATCAGCAAGGAGTGATCGATATATCAGAAAATAGGTCAAAATATGCAACATAGCACACCATCATTTCCCCCTAAAAGAAAATACGTTGGGTGCTGTCTGCTGGTGTTAACAGACATGGGGATTGTCCCCATCTCCTTTCTTATCTTTTGCAACTTTAATGCGAATATCTACCTAAAAAACTTAAGTAGGACAAAACAAGCAATTACATTTTTACAAAGTCGGTTTGTGGTAAAAAGCTGGTTGAAACCGCCTCATCAGTATTTGGGCAGCATTAGCATAAGCACAATAGTGCCAGGTGCAAAATGCCTATGTTCAGAGTATTCAAGCCAATTTGGCAAACTAACAAGTAGAAATCCCACAGCATCTAAGCCTGACATAAACCACCTAAGGAGTCATAGGTATCTTGCTTTCAACCTGATTGACTTCATACTGATAAACCCCCCCTAATGCGTACATTAGAAAATTACCAGTCCTCTAGCTGTTTACATTTCCCTCAAGTACATTTTTCCATCTAATACTATTATGCACACTCAGAAGCAGTTAATCATCATATTGTTATTGGCCAGAAGTCCGTTAGAAGTCAGTTTTTTGGCATGGCAGCATTTGTCAGACCTAAGGTGACCTCTCAACTCTGCCGCCAAGAGTCAGTCTTGAAGGAAAGTGGACAGATGCTTGTGTTTCATAGATCGGTTTCCAAAATTACAAAATAATGTAAGATTTAATATTAGGATTCTTGTATAAACTCAATTGTGGCCACTTCCCTTTAAAGAGCTGGGCTCTAAGGCTGTTCAGACTGTGCATAAGCGTTTAGGTACTTTGCATTTAGGACAGCCCTATTAGTGACCATCTCAGAAAAAAGGGATTTTTATAACAGCTTACCTGTAAAATCCTTTTCTTGGAGTACATCACGGGACACAGAGCGACTTAGTCATTACTAATGGGTTATATAGATTACCTTCAGGTGTTGGCAATGGCCAATTCCAAACCGGAAGTACCCTCCCCTATATAAGCCCCTCCCATCCGGGAGCACCTCAGTTTTGTAGCCAAGCAATAAGTGTCCCAAAAAGAGGGGTGGGAGCTCTGTGTCCCGTGATGTACTCCAAGAAAAGGATTTTACAGGTAAGCTGTTATAAAAATCCCTTTTTCTTTTTCGTACATCACGGGACACAGAGCGACTTAGTCATTACTAATGGGACGTCCCAAAGCAATGCCAAATGAGGGGAGGGATACATAAGCTGGGCGCCATCAGGCATGAGGATCTTTTGCGGCCTGCAACACACTGCGCCCAAAGGCGACATCCTCCTGACTTCTAACGTCTACCTGGTAGAATCTAGTAAACGTGTGTACCGAAGACCATGTTGCGGCCTTACATACTTGAGCCAGGGAGGCCTGGTGATGTACTGCCCATGAAGTTCCAACTGCTCTTGTGGAGTGCGCCCTAACTTTGAACGGAGGCGGTCTCTTTCTCAAGCCATAGGCTTGTATTATGACCTGTCGAATCCACTTGGCTAAAGTGGATTTTGATGCTGCCTGACCCTTTTTAGGGCCTTCCGGCAGAATAAACAAAGTATCCGTTCTGCGAATCTGAGCAGTGGCTTTTAGATAAGCTTTAACTGCTCTTACTACATCCAAGGAATGTAATAACTTTTCCTCTACCGAGCTAGGTTTGGGGAAAAAAGAAGGAAGAACCACATCTTGGTTCAAATGAAACCTCGATACCACCTTAGGAAGAAAGGCTGGATGAGGACGTAATACTACTCTGTCCTTATGGACAACCAGATATGGCTCCTTACAGGACAAGGCGGCTAATTCCGATACTCTTTTAGCCGAACAAACGGCTACTAAGAAAATCAATTTCCTGGTGAGAAGAACCAAGGAAATGTGTTGCAATGGTTCAAACGGTTGTTTCTGTAGAACTGACAGAACCAGGTTTAAGTCCCAAGGACATATGGGAATACTAACCGGAGGGCTAATACGCATCACTGCTTGTATGAAAGCTTTGACTAGTGAATGCGAAGCCAAGGGCCTTTGAAAAAATATTGACAAGGCCGAAATCTGACCCTTGATAGTACTCAAGGCCAGCTTCCTATCTACAGCCCACTGTAGGAAGTCCAAAATCCTCCCTATCACGTACTTACGTGGATGCCATTTCTTGGCCTCACACCACGTAATGTACGCTTTCCAGATCCTATAATAGATCTGCCTGGATACCGGCTTCCTGGCATTGATCATGGTAGATACCACAGAATTAGAGAGCCCTCTCTTTTTCAGAATGTGGGCTTCAATAGCCAGGCCGTCAAACCTAGGGCTGGTAAGGAAGGGTGGTATATCGGTCCTTGCGAAAGCAGGTCCGGACGATGTGGGAGGGTCCAAGGACTCCTCACTGACATTTTTACAATCTCCGCGTACCATGCCCTTCGGGGCCACGCTGGAGCCACCAGAATCACTGGTTTCTTTTCTACCCTGATTCTGCGGAGTAATCGCGGTAACAATTGTGGCGGTGGGAATGCATATATCAGCTTGAACTGATCCCAAGGGAACACTAGGGCATCCGAGCCGCAAGCTAGAGGATCCCTTGTGCGAGACACAAATCTGTCCACCTTTGCGTTGAATCTGGGTGCTAGCAGATCTACATCCGGTGTTCCCCACCGCTGGCATATTGCCTGGAAAACCTCGGGGTGAAGAGACCATTCCCCCGGGCATAATTGTTGGCGACTTAAAAAGTCCGCTCTCCAATTTTCCACTCCTGGGATGAAAACCGCGGATATGGCTGGGACATATTTTTCTGCCCACTCCAGGATGCAATTTGCTTGCCTCTGGGCTGCACGACTCCTGGTGCCACCCTGGTGATTGATATATGCCACTGCTGTGGCATTGTCTGATTGAATTCTGACAGGGGACCCTTGGAGTTTGGATGTCCATACTACTAGGGCATACCGGGCTGCTCGTATCTCTAAGAGATTGATGGGCAGGGCCTTTTCTGCTTCTGCCCACTTGCCCTGGAGAGACCATTGCTCCAGTACTGCCCCCCAGCCTATGAGGCTGGCATCTGTAGTGACTACCTTCCAAGAAACCGGACTGAAGGGTTTCCCTTTTTCCAGATTCTGGGGCACCAACCACCAATGGAGGCTCTTGCGAACGGAAGGGGACAGGGACATTGGTAAGTCTAAAGCCTGAACTTTTTTGTTCCAGGCTGACAGTATGGCCCTTTGCAAATTCCTTGAATGGAATTGACCGTAGGGTACCGCTTTGAATGAAGCCACCATTTTTCCCAGCAGCCTCATGCAGAGGCGTATGGATGGTTTTCTTTTTGTACCCACTAAGTGGGTCAAATCTTTTAAAGACGACACCTTCTCTGGAGGTAAGAAAATCTTTCTCTGATTTGAATCCAGCCTTAGCCCTAAGTATTACAGACTTTTGACTGGTCTTAGAGCTGACTTGTCCCGGTTGATAATCCAACCGTGATATTCCAGATACTTGATTGTCTTGTGAATAGCTACTTCCAGCTTTTCCACTGAGTGGTCAAATATTTTATCAGGATGCTCCCAATCCTGGTAAATAAGCCCTTCTAATAAAGGGTGGATTGGGAAGGAACAGACAGCCTGGGGAGCTTTTAGCGACCCCAGCGAGGAAACCGTAGTGGATGGTGGTTCCGTCAGAGGCATTTTAAATGCTGATCGGACCATGTTAGTCAGAGACTGAACCCATAATCTTTCAGCCTGAGATGCTGAGAAAGGTTCTTCCACTGTTGATTCCTCCATAACTGAATCAACCTCATCCTGATCCCCTTCAGGTAGGTCGATCTCTGTGTGGGGCTGTTCCTCCACTAACAGGCACTCTGAAGGAGGAGACGGAGATCGGACGCGCTTTTCCTGTGACAGGGAAGCAGCGATCAATGCTGTTAATCTCTCTTCCAATCCTCCCAGAGTTGAGGATAAAACCTCCTCTGTTATATATACAGGAGCAGGTGGACTGGGGACAGCCGCAGCACCAGGCACTCCTGCGGGGTTTCTACGGCTACTGACCTCTGAATTCTCAGGGGAGATTGGTGCAGTACAAGCATGCCCAATATCCTCAGAGCCCGATGGAGACCCCTTTGGCTTCCTGGAAGACCTATTTCCGGAGCGTCTGGACGACATATCCTTTAAGCACAAAGCTGAGGTATTCCCGTCGTCATACACCAATTTTTGCTGGTAATAGTCTAACACAGTTGCTGCTATATACCAGCTGGTGTCCACTAAAGTGCCTTTCTATGGGGATGCCTGCATCAACCGCCTCTGTGTGCCACTGTTTGTTGCTAGCTCTGTTTGCATCCAGCTGACACTTGTACTGTGTCTTTTATCCATGCTGGGATGCCTGCACATGCGCAGAAGCGCCGCGGCGCGCATCGAGCGTCATCCACCCGCCCCTTTTTTTTCATAGGAGGCGCGTGCACACGCCCGCGCGCGCCCATGCGCCATTGGCGCCCTTTTCGAAATCAAACAGGGACTAGGAGCCAGGGCCCTTTTTGCCGGAGGGCCTGTGCGGTGGATGAGCGCAGCAACAGGGCAGAGGAAGTGGATTCCCACAGAGAAACTTACCAACTGCCTGGATCTTTTGACTTGAGAAAACCAAAGATCCACATGACAAGAAAAATGGACTACAGCGGCCTCTAGTGGTTTAACACAGGTACCGCGGTCCCTTTTTTTTTTTTTTCTTGACTACTATTAAAATTTTACATTTTCAGTAGTTACAGGCATACACAGATATTAGCGGGAATACCGTTAGGTAACAGACAGAAAGACAAATTAGGCTTGGGGGTCCCCCAATAGAACCAAGTTCCTGGGGGCCCCCACTTACCTGATCCCCGCCGCAGGACTTTGTTTGGTCCACAGAAGTCCAAACTTCACCTATCACGGCAGGCATTGTAATTAAACCTTCAGGGACCGGGTTCCCAAGGATTCCACTCCCCTGGACCTGTATAGCACCCTGCACAGACAACATCTTGGTCGTGGGTATGACCAGAGCTCTGGATCCCAGGGTCCAGCCCTCCTAAGAGAGGCATTACAGGCAAAACCTTGCTCTTCTGCTGCAAGGCCCGGGTACCGACCGTTTAGCTATGAAGCTTTTTTGGTGGGATCCGGAACAGCTTACTAAGGCCCAAAAGAACCTGTACGCAAGCCCAGTGAAAACACATGTTACTCTTTGGCCAACACCTTAGACACTGGCAAAAAACTGAGGTGCTCCCGGATGGGAGGGGCTTATATAGGGGAGGGTACTTCCGGTTTGGAATTGGCCAGTGCCAACACCTGAAGGTAATCTATATAACCCATTAGTAATGACTAAGTCGCTCTGTGTCCCGTGATGTACGAAAAAGAAAGAAGTGTGGGCATCTATTTTAAATCTCATCTCACTTCAACATATGGCAAAAAGTTACCATGAGTTTGTGGTGCAATTTAGTCACATGCAATGGCTTGTGCATTTGGGGTGCCATTAAAAATTAAAGGCACGGCAACATGTCTACCAGAAAAAAAAACGATTTTTTTTTGCCGCATGAACGCATGCAATATCACACACACCTTGTGTGTCATGAGTGTGAATGGGGTCCAGATCCCGGTTTCTTTTTTTGGGCATTCTCTATAAGTTTTTAGCAGATATACAAAAGGTAGGAACATAAGAGATCTGAAAAAAACAAACCTGGTCAATAGAACCAATCTTCACATAACCGGTAATCTGGAGTGTTAGCCATGAATTGCTAGGAAAAGCAAGGCGGCTTCAAAAGCCAGTAAACCATCGACCGTCAAGTAAGAATATATGTGAGGCAGAACAGAAGTTGAGGTATAGTATTTAACCCAAGTCATAATAGACAGTACAGTCAGGGAGGGGGAGAAGAGGGAGAGGACTGGGGGTCTATCTCGGTAAGGGGAAACCTCATGTACCCATTGTGGGTCATGTCTTTCTTTCAGTTTTTAGGGAGACTGGGCAGCCTCCAGGTAGTAAATTACAAGACAAGTATGTTCCCAAGCCCATTAAAAGAAGGTGGTAGAAAAAGATAGAGGGAAAAAAAAAAAAAGTGGAGGAAAGTAAGCGGAAGGGTAAAGTACAATAGACAGGGACCCACATCGGCTAAGCCACATGGGGAAGCCTCGGCCGTATTCACTGTATGAATGCTCAAATCCCTGTTAACCACTTAAGGACCAGTGCACGACTATTTACATTGACACAATGGCTCCTGTGGGCAGATGGACGTACCTGTACGTCCCCTTTAAGATGCAGCATTGTGGGTGCGCGTGCGCCGCCGGCGGCACACGCGCCGTGAGCTCCGTGAGTCTGACTGCGGGTCCCGCGGACTCGATGTCCGCGGGGATACTCGCGATCGTCTCACGGAGAGGAAGAACGGGGAAATGCTGATGTAAACAAGAATTTCCCCATTCTTCCTAGTGACAGGACACTGATCACAGCTCCCTTTAATCGGGAGCGGTGATCAGTGTCGTGTCACACACAGCCCATCCACCCTACAGTTAGAAGCACTCCCTAGGACTCACTTAACCCCTTCAACGCCCCCTCATGGTTAACCCCTTCACTGCAGTGTCATTTTTACAGCACTGATCACTATCAATGACAATGGTCCCAAAATGGCATCAAAAGTGTCCGATGTGTCCGCCATTGTGTCGCAGTCACGATAAAAAAAAAATCGCTGATCACCGCCATTACTAGTAAAAAAATATTAATAAAAATGCCATAAAACTATCCCCTATTTTGTAGACGCTATAACTTTTGAGCAAACCAATCATTAAACGCTTATTGCGATTTTTTTTTTTACCAAAAACATGTAGAAGAATATGTATCGGCCTAAACTGAGGAATTTTTTTAATATATTTTTGGGGGATATTTATTATAGCAAAAAGTAAAAAATATTGCTTTTTTTTCTTCAAAATTGTCACTCTATTTTTGTTTATAGTGCAAAAAAAAAAAAAAAAAAAAACCGCAGGTGTGATCAAATACCACCAAAAGAAAGCTCTATTTGTGGGGAAAAAAAGGACGTCAAATTTATTTGGGAGCCATGTCGCACAACCGCAAAATTGTCAGTTAAAGCGACGTAGTGCCGAATCCCAAAAAGTGCTCTGGTCTTTAGCCAGCCAAATGATCCGGGGCTTAAGTGGTTAACTGACTCACTCAGCTTTTAATTACAAAAAGTGCTCTGGCCTATAGACATTCTATAATTTACCACCGATAATATGTGGACAATCTCCTTAACATTTCTGGCTTTTCCATATGCTCTAATGGTAAAGCTAGATGTCCAGCAGACTATGAGAAAAAGTCATGAAAATAACTTTAATACCATAATGGAGAGTTCTTTGCTCAGCCACTAAACCTATTTTACCCCATTTCCTTATCATAGCTAGAATCAGTCTCTAAAAGCACAGAAATCTCTAGGGTAGCCATTTTCCTCATGTTATTATATATTTTTATATATGCAGTACATGCATTGTCTGACCTTGTATTAAAACAAGCAATTGTCCTTTTTTATGAGTAGTAAGAACATATTTAGCTTTTAAGTGACACAGGTAACCATTTTCAAATCGCTAAAAATCCTGACTGTTTACAACCATTACCATGGTACATTTTGCAGTCATAAAACCTCTTCACATAATAAAAAAAAAAAATACTGTTCTGTTTTGCATGCCCCAATTACAGAGCTATTTACTGACTTCTATCGTGCTTGGCTTTTTGGTGTATTTTCTTTTTAGCGTAGCTTGGTTTAATTAAAATTAAACTAAATGTGTAAATGTTATCAGTAATTAAGGCCCTCTGTACAATTTACATCAACACCTGTTTCACAACAATAAGTGCTACTAGGTTTGCTGCACAGCTAGCAGAAATCAGATTACAGCTAAAAAAAATAGAGCTATTATAAATGATTTGTGCATAATAAACACCACAACAGTGTCAGGGAAATGGTTCTGACTTGCATAATTTGGTCTGTTCACTGCACTTAGAAAATACCCTCAGAACACTTAAATCAAGTTCAAATGTTGAAATGTTACATGCATGAACAGTAGGAAGGAGAAAAAAAAGTTAATTACCTCTTTGGCTCTCTGTACAGCATCACTCGGAGGATTCCTGATTTGTGGCGAAGACTTTGTATTGATTTTGTCATAAAGCTGAAATCAAAGGACAAGAATAATGTAATCAAGCACTGTTTGCAGATGATTAAACATGCCAAGTTAAAAATGAAAGTCCTGACTGCTTGTCTCTTGTAATTCAGAAGTGGAAACTCTTTCAAAACAGAATCTAAAAAAGCTACTATCTGGGAAACAGCAAAGAGATGTCGGGAGAGGAAAAAAACGCAAGTCTGCTAATGCAGTAAACTATGAGAAAGTTTCCTGCTGTAATAGCTTTCCCAAGGAAGTGATGAAAATCCCTAATTAAGCACTGGCAAGGGTTTTTGTTCCTGAAAGGAATGTAGAGACGTAAGATTAGGCTTCAACAGCTTTCACTATTACCATTTATGAACTAGAGGACCAGTGAATTTATTTTTCACATGGATGGTATGATGCTAGAAGCTGTGCTAAGGATCATTTCTAAAACATTCAGCACTATGAGTGCTCACATTACCACATTTTATAATCTGCTTAAAAGGTGCACATAAGATTTCACGCTGGATATAAACGCACAAATGATACCAAATGGCAAGTTTTCACACATACAAACTTATTCTGTTTTTAAACAGGCAATTCATTTGATCTAAAATAAACACACAATTTTTGCACCCAGCACCTACAGTTACATCTGAGGATTGATGGACCAAACGTTCAGTTCAAGCAGGCTTCGTGAACATTAGATAAATTTGGATACCAAATATGAAATCCACTGAGAGCCGATTCTGTAAAATCAGTAATAGCCATTGGCTATTAGGCCAGGGATTGTCAAACAAATTGGAAGGCTGGGCACTGGCCTGGGGAGCAAGTGCTAATGCCATTTTTTTAAATTAATTTAACTTGTCCGGGATCAGCATATAATGCTTAACACAAAACATTAAAAAATGCCCAATTCCTTTAAAACCTACCTGGGGGTGGCCTAAAACCTGTGAAGTGGTGCATCTGTGCAGGACATACAACCTACTTCTGCAACACCAACTTTTTCATGGAGAAAATATGCAGCTTAAATGTTTGCAAACAGCAGCTCCCTGTCAGCTTGTTTGTCCTTGTAAAATTACACACAAAAAAAGAAAAAAAAGAAAAAGTAAACAGTAACATTGACAGACATTTTGGGGGTGATCCAGAGGAAAAGTAAGTTTGTCCCACACAGTCAAATGCTGTGCAGTAGCAGCCTGGAAAAAATCTGGCCATACAACACTGCCTCAAAAGGAGGCCACCATCAGATCCAGGACCCACATGTAAAATCACACCGAGGGACACCAACGGGACAGAGTTTTTGCTGGAGATCTCAGTGACATATACTGTTGGAAGGAATGCACAAGAGAGGGCTGAGTCCAATACATGTATAGGTACTACAAGAATGAGTCAGAGTCCATGCAGAGTTTTGGAGGTTGAATATCCAAACTGAAGGTTTGCAACAATTCAGCTGTTCAGTGGGCCGTGGACAGGCCAAAAGAAGGGGCCACAAAGGAAAAATGATACTTACTCCAGGTAAATTGCAGAAAGCCTTGATGTGGAGGATAAATGGGGACATGCAAAAAAGCATCTTTGATGTCTAGCGAAGCCAGGAAATCCCCTTACTAGAGAAAAGCAATGTCTTAGATTGTAAGCTACTTCTACTGTATTAGGCCCCTTTCACACCAGCGGACCGTATGTCCGCTTTTTCATCCGTCCTTTTACGGATGAAAAAGGGACATACATTGGTCCCTATGAGATCGCGGGTGTCGGCGGATGAACATCCGCCGACACCCGATCTCATCCGGGTCCGCAATCCTCCGATTCTAGAGACGGAGGAAAACTCAATTTTTCTATCCATCTGCAGAGCGGATCGGATGAACACGGACAGACCGTCCGTGTTCATCCGATCCCCCCATAGAGGAGAGCAGAGATCTGACAGGGCGGTCCCTGCACAGTGTGCGGGGACCGCCCTGTCATCCGCCGGCTCAGCGGGGATCAGCGGAGCGATACCCGCTGAGCAAGCGGAGGTTCACAGGGCGGTTCTTCACGGATCCGTCCCGCGTGAAAGGGGCCTTAAAGTGTATTGTATTTGTACTGGCTACCCTCTAGTTGTAAAACTCTGCGTAAACTGTTGGCGCTATATAAATCCTGTATAATAATAAAAAGCAATGACTGAGCTGGCAGATTCCATTCGGAATGTTCTGATTCTTAAGTACTTGTTGAGGTCCAAGTTGGGGCACACATCTCCATTCAGTTCCAGGACTGTGAAAAAGTGGGAGTAAAAACCAAAGTCTTCTCCACACTGGAACGGGTACAATGACCTCCAAGGAAAGGATCTGGTGAAGAGCAATCTGAACAAGTCAGGCTCGCTGGGTAGAGGGGGCCTTTCTGAAGTCAAGAATTGTACAGGGAGTGGAGACAAACTCCAGTTTGTAGTCTTGGATGAAGACAAACTGAACCCAAAAGGTCTGAAATGTCCTGAACCCAGATGTTCACGAAGGCCGACAGGCAGCCCCCACTAAAAGAAGGCTTGGAACTAGGCTGCTATGGTCAGAATGGAGTTCCTGGAATAGGCTTGGAGGAGGAGACTTGTGAGGGACCAAAGGGACCCTTCTTGTAAGCATAGGATTCTTAGCTTTAAGTTTGCTATGCAAATGGTGCGCTTACCTCTAAGTGACCTTTTTGATGAGGGGCGAGTTCCTCGACAGAGGCGTTTTTTTCATAAAGGGAACCCTCTCCACCTGATTTCTGTGCACCTGTTCGGACGGCCACATGAGTCAGTGCATCTGGAGAGAAGGCTCACTCTAGACATTTGACACAGGGAATTGGGAATTCCACTCGCACAATACCTCAGAGCAATCGTCAGGAGTTTTAGGCACTGAAGGAGCTCAGGGTCCATAGAGATGCATTCTGGTTCATGGGACATCTGTTTTGTCCAGACCACCAGGGTGTGGCATGTCACCATACCGCCGATAGCAGGTTGCACTGTCGGACCCAGTCAGGGAGAATGACGACTTGAAAATTACCTCAAGTCTCTTATAGTGGTTGTAAACCCTTTACTACAACTTTTACCTACAGGTAAGCCTATAATAAGGCTCACCTGTAGGTACGTGAATATCTCCTAAACTTGCACCGTTTAGGAGATATTCACTATAGCTGCATGTGCCGACGTCATCGGCACATACACACTGAAGAAACAGCTCGCTCGTGCAGTTTCTTCAGTAGCTGTGACTGGCTGCCCCCGCGCGCATGCGCGGGAGTGACGTAATCGCGGCTCTGGCCAATAACAGCGCCGGAGTCCGCGAACGCGAAAATCACTCCAGGAGACATGTCACCGGTCACAGCAGTGTATGGGAACCGCTGCAACAGCTTAGTTCTAAGGTAAGTATTTCCTAATGAGCTAGTATTGCAGGTTGTTTTTTTTTTTTTTTTTTGAGAGTTTACAACCACTTTAACCACAATGTCTTTAAGAGCCTGGAGATTCCCGACTGGCACTGTCAGAGATTCAGACAGGCAATAGCTGAATCAACTTATGGGATCATTAATTTTTTTCAAAAACCTGTCTTCTATAGGATACTCTTAAGCAAAGCGCTTAGGTGGAACATACTTTTTCAGGAAGAGGCCAGTTGCCATACAATACATCTACAAGGGAGTGTACAGGAAAGGTCTTAGACTATTTGTGCTTTTTATGGGAACCCATACTGGTAACCTTAGGCTGGGAAGCTTCTGGTGGCTCAAGTGGCAGACATGTCCACACCACATCAAACACTGAAATAGTGTCCCAGAGTTTGGGTGATCGAGAGCAAGGGCTTTCTCCTGAGAGGAAACCTCTGATTCAGAGGAAGCATCTTCTAACTCCTCTTTTCCAGTCCCACTATACTCTTCTAGGCACGAGACCCATGTCAGGTCGCTTTTGACCTAGACAGCCAGCAGACTGTACAAGGTCTGAGATCTGACCAATCAAGGTGGACATTGATGCTGTAAAATCCTCTTAACTAAGGCAGGAGGAATGCGAGACAACATATAGGGCAACAAAAATATCTGGAGGGAAGAGAGTGGGGGGGTTACCAGCCGAGTTATCAATGGCCAAATCTGCAAGGAAAGGGGGGGGGGCTGTACCACCGCTTCAACCCCAATGTTAACCAGGGTAATATTAAGAAGCCCTTTTACTGTCCCTGGCCCCTCTCCTATTGCAATTCCTCACTGAAGTGAGGGGTCCCTTAATAGGGAACTCATTGCAACCTAGGAGGTGAAGGTGGTGGGAATATAAAGGTCCCCCTGTGTCCATTCACAGGCCACAGTCAGGGTCCTGTTCCCTCTTTCAGCTTTTTTTCTGACACTAGATGGTAAAGTATTATAGCAAACGACCAGGGCAAGTGTATTAGCAAGTTGAGTCACAAAATATCCGCTTGGGACCCCAGGAAGGGTGTTAGGTCTCCGCAGGGCTGTCTGCAGTGGTGCCTGAGAGGCAAGTTTTACACCCTAAGCCGCCCGAATTGTAATGTCAGCTAGAGTGACTAAAGAAAGAGGAGGGAGGACAGAACCTTTGAAGGCTGGCCTGCATAACTACTTACTGCATGTAAGTGAGGAGGCGGGGGAACAGAAAGGAGAAGGGAGGCACCTGGGACATCAAATTCTAAAGAACAGGGGAATAACTCTCAACACATCTGATTTCACCCACTTGGGAAGGGCATGCCCCCTCAGTGAGGGAGTCTTCAGGGACTGGGTCACACTAGTGCCTCTACCCTGGACCTGTATAGAACCCTGCAGTTAACCTAATGCACTGTATTACGTGCCGAGGTGGGTACCGAACATGGGATCTAGTGCCCAAAGTGACTTTACAGGCATCGACATCGATCAGGAAGCAGCGTAAGGATGCCACTGTGGTTCCAACGCAGCGATGGAGATTGATCGAAGAATTCAGCAAGAGTAACAAATTCCACTCAATAAAGAGAAGGCAACAACACCTAAAGACACTAGCAAAAAATGATTATCGGCAGTGGATGAGGTTATATGGGGGTCCTTCGTTTTTTTTTTTTTGCCAGTGTCCAATCTCCTGAAGTTACCCGACTATAATAATAATTTCTGAGTCCTATACTGTATAGACATTAAAAAGTGTTCGTTTTTTTTTTTTTTTGCTGGCTCTCCCTCTTACTAATCCACTACTTTATTTGGCGACTGGTGTTCGCTTCAAACAGCCATTTGGAGTTTACACCAGTTTAACGACTCTCCTCCTGCCCCCATGTGGTAACTCAGGGTGACTAAATGGAGTATAGAAAGGGAAGGTAAGAATATTCTGTTACAATTAATTGTATAGTCTTTTTTTTTTTACTTTTACCTACAGGTAAGCCTATACTAAGATATTCCCCTCGCAATGAGTCACTGACTGCAGCGGCGCATGCGCACAGGGGATTCTCGGCTGAAGGCCCGGCAGACGCCGGACCTTGCCGGAAAGAAGTCTCCCGCGCGCATGCATGAGAGTGAAGACATTGCGGCTCCAGCCAATCACAGCGCTGGAGCTGCGATGCCCGGAAGACACGCCGAGGCAAAATGTCGGCTGCCTCGGCGGGGACCTGGAGGGACACCGACGCCTTGTTCTAAGGTAAGTATTTCATAAGGAGCTAGTATGCGGTGCATACTAGCTCATTATGCCTTTTCCCTTACAGGTGTAAAAAAAAAAAAGTCAGCGGGTATAAAACCGCTTTAAAGTAAATTTATATATATTACAGTACAGATATAACGATACTAAAATAATGAGCACTGCTTAGTAAAAGGTGAGCTAAGAACCTATTCACACTAACACACTAGTAATTAGTTTGCCATACATTATGGTATTTATGGTAAACCACAATTCGCAATGCCAAATTATTAAGACAATTATGTTCACAGCAGTTTTTGATGCTTTCCATGTGGGTCAGGAAAGCAAAATTAACCACTTAAGGACCAAGCCTCTTTTTAACACTTGTTGTTTACAAGTTAAAATCAGCCTTTTTTGCTAGAAAATTACTTAGAACCCTCAAACATTATATACCGTATTTATCGGCGTATAACACGTACCCTAACTTTAAGAGGGAGGTTTCGGGAAAAAAACTTCCCACAGCCTCCTGCGTATAACACGCAGGCACAGTTTACCCTCTATTTTCAGGGTAAAAAAGTGAGTGTTATACGCCAATAAATACAGTATATATATTTTTTCAGACACCCTAGAGCAGTGATGGCGAACCTTGGCACCCCAGATGTTTTGGAACTACATTTCCCATGATGCTCAACTACACTGCAGAGAGCATGAGCATCATTGGAAATGTAGTTCCAAAACCGCGGGGGTGCCAAGGTTCACCATCACTGCTCTAGAGAACAAAATCACTGCCCTTGAGAACAAAATATTTGCTCAGCTGTCTTACAAGCGCAATTTTTTGGGGGAAAAAATACACTTCGACTTAAAAAAAAAAAAATAAGACAACAGTAAAGTTAAACCAATTTTTTTTCTATATTGTGAAAGAATGTTACGCCGAGTAAATTGATACCCAACATGTCATGCGTCAAAATTGCGCCTGCTCGTGGAATGACGACAAACTTTGACCCTTAAAAATCTCCATTATCGACGTTTACAAATTTCTACAGGTTACCAGTTGAGTTAGAGGCGATCTAGAGCTAGAATTATTGCTCTCGCGGCAATACCTCACATGTGTAGTTTGAACACCGTTTTCATATGCGGGTGCGACTGCAAGCGAGCTCGGCGGGACATGGCGTTTTAAAAAACTTTGGTTTCTTTTTTCTTTTACTTGAAAAAAAAAATATTTTAGGTCACTTTTATTTCTATTACAAGGAATGTAAACCTCCCTTGAAATAGGAAAAAAAGCATGACAGGACTACCGGAGAGTGGCGGGAAGGGGGCCCTCTCCCGACCCCGGTAAAAGTGATCTTGCAGGGAATCCACCGCAGAAGTCACTCTTATCTTAAAGAGGACTGCCTGCCGTTTCTGAAAATACCGGGGTTATGGCAGCTGGCTGCTGCCATAACAACGGTATTTAGCGTCAAAGGACCAACGTTCAGCTACGGCGGTTTGCGGTTGAAGTATAACTAAATGCAAACCTTTTTTTAAAGTTTTGGATAGAATGGAGTGGGATTAGAACCCGTCAGTTTTTATTGTTGTCTGTGCCCTGTTAAGGAGATTCACCCTTTTTATATTTGTCCCGTTTACCATTATCATTGAAAATGAAAGAAAGAAGATACCAAATTTTGGGTTGTCACCATAAAAGTAATAGAGGGGAAATCTTCCAAATGGGGAAACCAATTCTGGGGACCTGGGGGAGGCCCAATGGATTCCCCTAATTTGCAGGGATTTCTCCTCACTTCCTGTTTGGCTATGGGACAGGAAGTGAAGGAAAATCTCTGTAATGGGACACAGATGGCGAAAAAAAAAAAAATCTGACAGGGGTTATAACCCTCCCTCACTATCCAAAATGAAGAAAAAAATGCTGCCTATAGTTCTACTTTAAGTTTCCTGAATTTCAAAACAAGCTGGCTTTACCTTCATTTTTGAAGCATTCCAGTATTCTATCATTAAAACATAAATTCTGACGATACAGGAAGAAAAACATTATATAGCTCAAATGTAGTTATGATTCGTTTTTTTTACGTTAAACCCACTCAGGGGCTACAGCTTGTACAATGGCCTGGACTGAGCCAGCAACTCAGAGTACCGTACTTTTTTTTATGTACAGGTATTGTGCTTTATTAAAGCAGGAATGCTGTGAAGGATCAAGACCCATCAGAGACTTTAAAAGAAACTAATAGTACACCACCACATAGTGGTACTGTGGGTGTCCAAAGATGTGTATACATTGCCATGTCCTAAATCTATATCTACTCCTTTTTCATCTGAGACATTAGGTCTGTTAACACACATACACAAAAAGTAAAAATAAAACACCATTATAATTAACTACCCTGCCTAATCTTCATCATCTTTAAAACAGATAATTCTAAAGTGATCAAACTTAAAGAAAATTTGCAAAAATCAGATTCAAAGAAAATCAAATGCAATATTCAACATATGCTATATTTACTCACATAATGTCTGAAACACCACAAAGTTCTACAGCAACTTCATGACTTGGCTGCAAAATAAACCTGGTAGCAGCAAACAGATTGTATATCATATAACAGGACATTTATTTTTAGGATGAAGTGAATCTGTTTGTGCCATATAAACAGCAGGGCAAATTAAGGTGAGACCTTGATTCAAAAGAAAGTTTATGTACACGCAAGCATAGGGTAGGTTTAAACATAATTCCATGCAACTTTTCATAACCTACAAAATTTTGGAAAACGAAAAGTAAAAAAATAAAACCCCAGCACTTTGTTTAAAATTTTCAGTGCTGCAGGCTCCCGTTCTCAGTGCTGCTTCCGTGAAGCTACAGCACACAAGAGTGGACAGTGCAGTCTCGAGCCATCCTGTTAGCTTGAAGATGAGAAGGGGGAGGTGAAGGGGAAGGAGCAGAGAAGGGGAGTGCCTTGACATCCTAGGCTATGGGGCTGTGTGTTTCTATTGATGCACACAGCGTAGGGCAACACAACTCTAGACCCTGCATGCAAAGGTGGCTCCATGGGATGCTACAATAAGAATATCAACCGTCTATTTAGCGGTCTGAAAATCAGCATATGAATGTCTTCAAACTGAAAACAAACTTGAAATACCTAACACTTTAATGTAACCTAAATAAAACTTCAATGATCATATTTGCAAATTCCTAACAAAACCCAAACATTTTAGGCATTTTCAAGAAAACTGAATCAACAAATTAAATGAAAAAGTTTGTGTGTTGGGGCTACAACAATACATATTTTTATTAAATCATATAATCTCTCTTTACGAGTTAAAACTGCACTTTAGTTAAATTGCAAGCTGTTTTTGACCAAGTAAAAAAATATATAATTTAACCTCCACTATTCTATATATAGATTTATATATATATATATATATATATATATATATATATATATATATATATATATATACACACATATATATATACACATACACACACGCACACACACACAGTGGGGCAAAAAATAGGATTTTTATAACAGCTTACCTGTAAAATCCTTTTCTTGGAGTACATCACGGGACACAGAGCGACTTAGTCATTACTAATGGGTTATATAGATACCTTCAGGTGCTGGCACTGGCAACTTCCAAATCCGGAAGTACCCTCCCCTATATAAGCCCCTCCCATCCGGGAGCACCTCAGTTTTGTAGCAAAGCAATAAGTGTCCCCAAAGAGGGGTGGGAGCTCTGTGTCCCGTGATGTACTCCAAGAAAAGGATTTTACAGGTAAGCTGTTATAAAAATCCTATTTTCTTTCTCGTACATCACGGGACACAGAGCGGCATAGTCATTACTATGTGGGATGTCCTAAAGCAATGCCCAATGAGGGGGGGGGGTACACCATACATAAGCTGAGCGCTATCAGACATGAGGATCTTTTGCGGCCTGCAACACACTGCGCCCAAAGGCGACATCCTTCTGACTTCTAACGTCCACCTGGTAGAACCTAGTAAACGTGTGTACTGAAGACCATGTTGCGGCCTTACAGATTTGAGCCAGGGAGGCCTGGTGATGCACTGCCCATGAAGTTCCAACTGCTCTCGTGGAGTGCGCCCTAACTTTGAACGGAGGCGGTCTCCTTCTCAAGCCATAGGCTTGCATTATGACCTGTCGAATCCACTTGGCTAAAGTAGATTTTGACGCTGCCTGACCCCTTCTGGGGCCTTCCGGCAGAATAAACAAAGTATCCGTTCTGCGAATCTGAGCAGTGGCTTTTAGATAAGCTTTAACTGCTCTTACTACATCCAAAGAATGCAATAACTTTTCCTCTACCGAACTAGGTTTGGGGAAAAAAGAAGGAAGAACCACATCTTGGTTCAAATGAAACCTCGATACCACCTTAGGAAGAAAGGCTGGATGAGGACGTAACACTACTCTGTCCTTATGGATAACCAGATATGGCTCCCTACAGGACATAGCGGCTAATTCCGACACTCTTTTAGCCGAACAAATGGCTACTAGAAAAATCAATTTCCAGGGAAATATGCTGTAATGGTTCAAATGGTTGTTTCTGTAGAACCGACAGAACCAGGTTTAAGTCCCATGGACATATGGGAATATTAACCGGAGGGCTAATACGCATCACTCCTTGTATAAAGGCTTTGACTAGTGAATGCGAAGCCAAGGGCCTTTGAAAAAATATTGACAAGGCCGAAATCTGACCCTTGATAGTACTCAAGGCAAGCTTCCTATCTACAGCCCATTGTAGGAAGTCCAGAATCCTACCTATTACGTATTTACGTGGATGCCATTTCTTGGCCTCACACCAGGCGATGTACGCCTTCCAGATTCTATAGTAGATCTGCCTGGATACCGGCTTCCTGGCATTGATCATGGTAGATACCACAGAATTAGAGAGCCCTCTCTTTTTTAGAATGTGGGCTTCAATAGCCAGGCCGTCAAACCTAGGGCTGGTAAGGAAGGGTGGTATATCGGTCCTTGCGAAAGCAGGTCCGGACGATGTGGGAGGGTCCAAGGACTCCCCACAGACATCTTTACAATCTCCGCGTACCATGCTCTTCGGGGCCACGCTGGAGCCACCAGAATCACTGGTTTCTTTTCTACCCTGATTGTGCGGAGTAATCGAGCTAACAATTGTGGCGGTGGGAATGCATATATCAGCTTGAACTGATCCCAAGGGAACACTAGGGCATCCGAGCCGCAAGCTAGGGGATCCCTTGTCCAAGAGACAAACCTGTCCACTTTTGCGTTGAATCTGGATGCTAGCAGATCTACATCCGGTGTTCCCCACCGCTGACATATTGTCCGGAATACCTCGGGATGAAGGGACCATTCCCCTGGGCATAATTGTTGGCGACTTAGAAAGTCCGCCTTCCAATTCTCCACTCCTGGAATGAATACCGCAGATATGGCTGGGACATATCTTTCTGCCCATTTCAGGATGCAATTTACTTCCCTCTGGGCTGCACGACTCCTGGTGCCACCCTGATGATTGATATATGCCACTACCGTGGCATTGTCCGATTGAATTCTGACAGGGGACCCTTGGAGTTTGGATGTCCATGCTACTAGGGCATACTGGGCTGCTCGTATCTCTAAGAGATTGATGGGCAGGGCCTTTTCTGCATCCGACCATCTGCCCTGGAGAGACCATTGCTCCAGTACTGCTCCCCAGCCTATAAGGCTGGCATCTGTAGTGACCACCTTCCAAGAAATCGGACTGAAGGATTTCCCTCTTTCCAGATTCTGGGGAACCAACCACCAACGGAGGCTCTTGCGAACGGAAGGGGACAAGGACATTGGTAAGTCTAGGGCCTGAACTTTTTTGTTCCAGGCTGACAGTATGGCCCTTTGCAAATTCCTTGAATGGAATTGACCGTAGGGTACTGCTTCGAATGATGCCACCATTTTTCCCAGCAGCCTCATGCACAGGCGTATGGATGGCTGTCTTTTTGTACCCACTAGGTGGATCAAATCTCTCAAAGACGGCCCCTTTTCTTGAGGCAAGAAAATTTTTCTCTGGTCTGAATCCAGCCTTAGCCCCAAGTATACCAGACTTTTGACTGGTTTTAGGGCTGACTTGTCTCGGTTGATAATCCAACCGTGATATTCCAGATACTCGATTGTCTCGTGAACAACCACTTCTAGTTTTTCCACTGAGTGGTCTATCAGCAACAAGTCGTCTAGATATGCCATTATCGTTACACCTCGTGTTCTTAAATTGGCCAATAATGGGGCCAGAATTTTTGTGAACACTCGTGGTGCTGTGGCCAGACCGAAGGGTAAGGCTCTGAACTGAAAATGGCGCCCTTCTACCGCAAAGCGTAGAAATTTTTGGTGGGCTGGAAAGATGGGAATGTGCAAATAAGCATCTTTGATGTCGATCGAGGCTAACCATTCCTCCCCTTGTAGGGCAGTGGCCACCGATCGGATCGACTCCATCCGGAAAGTCCTGATATGTAGGAATTTGTTTAGCCCTTTTAGATTTAATATGGGCCTCACGTCCCCGTTTGGCTTCGGGACTGTAAAGAGGTTTGAGTAAAACCCGAACCCCCATTCTTCCAGGGGAACCTCTATAATTACTGCTTGGAGCAATAATTGTTCTAGTGCCAACAGGAGGGATCCTCTCTTCTGGGGATCCCTTGGCACGTTTGACCTTATAAAGTGGGAAGGAGGGGAGTCTTTTAACTCCAATTTGTATCCCAGACTTACTGCGGAGAGCACCCATCTGTCTCTGATCGTGTCCCGCCAGGTCTCTGTGAACAACTGAAGTCTTCCCCCCACCCGATTGAGTGGGGGCAACCCTTCATGCATTTGACTTTGGGGGAGGTTTTGTACCTCTCCTGCTCCAGGGCTTCTTGTTACCCTGCAATTGTCCCTGATTTTTACCTCCGGGATTTGACCGAGGAGGCCGTCGGAACTGTTTCACAGCCGATGTCCTAGGGACTGGAGAAGCAGGCCTCTTAAAAGAGGGACCTCTAACTCTGTCTTTAAACGGCAAAAGTGTACTTTTACCGCTGGAAATTTTCTGGATATATTTGTCCAGGTCTTCCCCGAATAAGCGTTCACCATGAAATGGGAAGCTGACCAGCAATTTTTTACAGGGAGCTTCAGCAGACCAGTTTTTGAGCCATAGAAGCCTGCGCATATGTACTACAGACAGCGTAAGGCGGGAGGCCTGATGGATTGAATCCTTTATAGCGTCCACCGCAAAGCATAAGGCTCTAGGTAGATCAGCTAGGGCAAGAGCCTGCTGATCTGGCAAGTCCCTTAAGACCTGTTTCAACTGCTCCTTCACTGCTTGGCAGACCCCAATAGCTGCCACTGCTGGTTGTGTCACCAAGCCTGCTGTAGCAAAAGCAGATTTTAATAAGGACTCCAATTTTTTATCTATTGGGTCCTTAAACATTTGGACATTATCCACTGGACATGTCAGTGATTTATTCACACAAGAGATGGCTGCGTCCACTGTAGGGACCCTCCATTTTTTGACGAACTTATCCTCCATGGGATAGATCACCTGAAATCTCTTGGGAGGAGTAAATATTTTATCAGGATGCTCCCAATCCTGGTAAATGAGCCCTTCCAGTAAAGGATGGATCGGAAAGGAACAAACAGTCTGGGGAGCTTTTAGCGACCCCAACGAGGAGACAGAAGTGGATGATGGCTCCGCAAGGGGCATTTTAAATGCTGATCGGACCATGTTAGTCAGGGACTGAACCCATAATCTTTCAGCATGTGATGCTGAGAATGGCTCTTCCACTGTTGATTCCTCTACAACAGAATCGACCTCATCCTGATCCCCTTCAGGTAGGTCGATCCCTGTATGGGACTGTTGCTCCGCTAACAGGCACTCTGAGGGAGGAGACGGAGATCGAGCGTTTTTTTCCTGTGACAGGGAAGCAGCGATCAATGCTGACAATCTCTCTTCCAGCCCTCCCAGAGCTGAGGAAAAAACCTCCTCTGTTACATACACAGGAGCAGGTGAACTGAGGACAGCCACAGTACCAGGTACTCCTGAGGGTGCTCTACGGTCACTAACCTCTGATTCTTCAGGGGAGATTGGTGCAGCCGAAGCATGCCCAAGATCCTCAGAGCCCGATGGAGACCCCCTATGCTTCCTGGGATTTTTAGTCCCGGAGTTTTTAGACGGCATATTCCTAAGCCCAAAGCTGAGGTATTCCAGCCGAAATACACCACTTACTGACAATAGTCTAGCACAAATGCTGCTATAAACACAGTTGGTGTCTACTAATGTGCCTTTCTATGGGGATGCCTGCATCAACCGCTTGCTGTATGCCTTTTTTAAATGTTGCCAGCTCTGTCTCTGCACTCCATAGCCAGCTCACAACACATAATTGTGTTTTTTAACATGCTGGGACGCCCGCACATGCGCAGAAGCGCTGCGGCGCGCACAGAGCCTCATCCCACAAGCTCCGCCCCCTTTCCCAGCTCACCTCTATATATAGAGGCGCGTGCACACGAACGCGCGCGGCCACGTGCGCCTTCGGCGCTCTTTTTTGAAAAGGGAAACTAGGGACAAGAGCCAGGGCCCCTTTTGCCGCAGGCTGGGGGATGGACGAGCATTGCAACATGGCAGAGGAAGCAGTTTCCCACAAGAGAACTCACCATCTGCCTGGACTTGCTCTGATGAAAAGAAACTAGTCCACATGACAAGAAACGTTCCACAGCGGCCTCTAGTGGATTAACACAGGTACCACAGTCTATATATATATATATTTTTTTTTTTTCTTGACCACTATTAAAATTATTACATTTTTTAGTAGTTACAGGCATGCATAAATATTTAGCGGGAATACCGTTAGGTAACAGGCAGAAAGACATATTAGGCTTGGGGGCCCCCTCAATAGAACCAAGTTCCTGAGGGGCCCCCACTTACCTTTTCCCCGCCGCAGGACTCTGTTTGGTCCACAGAAGCCCAAACTTCACCTATCACGGCAGGCATTGTAATTAAACCTTCAGGGACCGGGTTCCCAAGGATTCCACTCCCCTGGACCTGTATAGCACCCTGCACAGAAAACATCTTGGTCGTGGGTATGACCAGAGCTCTGATCCCAGGGTCCAGCTCTCCTAAGAGAAGCATTACAGGCAAAACCTTGCTCTTCTCTGCAAGGCCCGGGTACCGACCGTTTAGCTATGAAGCTTTTTTGGTCGGATCCGGAATAGCTTACTGAGGCCCAAAAGAACCTGTACGCAAGCTCAGTGAAAAACACATGTTACTTCTTGGCCAACACCTTAGACACTGGCAAAAAACTGAGGTGCTCCCGGATGGGAGGGGCTTATATAGGGGAGGGTACTTCCGGTTTTGGAAGTTGCCAGTGCCAGCACCTGAAGGTATCTATATAACCCACATAGTAATGACTATGCCGCTCTGTGTCCCGTGATGTACGAGAAAGAAAAGTATTTAGTCAGCCATCAATTGTGCAAGTTCTCCCACTTAAAAAGATGAGAGGGGCCTGTAATTGTCATCATAGGTATACCTCAACTATGAGAGACAGAATGTGGAAACAAATCCAATCACATTGTCTGATTTGGAAAGAATTTATTTGCAAATTATGGTGGAAAATAAGTATTTGGTCACCTACAAACAAGCAAGATTTCTGGCTCTCACAGACCTGTATCATCTTCTTTAACCACTTCAGATCCGCGCTATAGCCGAAAGTTGGCCGCAGCGTGGACCTGAACTGCCGGGAGGGCGTCCCTGGATGTCCTGCTGTTTATTTTGCCGCGGGCGCGCATCGCGGAAAAGCTGTGCCCGCTGTGTCACGCGGGTGCCGATGCGCGTGCCTAGCGGCCGCAATTTCCGCCGGGTACCCGCGATCGGCAGTCACAGAGCAGGACCGTGGATCTCTGTGTGTAAACACAGAGATCCACATCCTGTCAGGGAGAGGAGACCAATGCGGTGTCCCTTGTACATAGGGACAACCATCGGTCACCTCCCCTAGTCAGTCCCCTCCCCCCACTGTAAGAATTCCTTCCAGGGAACACATTTAACCCCTTGATCGCCCCCTAGTGTTAACCCCTTCCCTGTCAGTCACATTTATACAGTAATCAGTGCATATTTATAGAACTGTTCGCTGTATAAATGTGAATGGTCCCAAAATAGTGTCAAAAGTGTCCGATCTGTCCGTCGCAATATTGCAGTCCTGACAAAATTCGCAGATAACCACCATTACTAGTAAAAAAAAAAAAAAAAAAAAAATCATAAATCTATCCCTTATTTTGTAGGCGCAATAACTTGCGCAAACCAATCAAACGCTTATGCGATTTTTTTTTACCAAAAATGTGTAGAAGAATACGTATCAGCCTAAATTGAGAAATTTTTTTTTTTTATTGAAAAAATTGTATATTTATTATAGCAAAAATTAAAAAATGGTGTTATCTTTTCAAAATTGTCAGTATTTTTTTGTTTATAGCGCAAAAAATAAAAACAGCAGACGTGATCAAATACCACCAAAAGAAAGCTATATTTGTGGGAAAAAAATTATAAAAATTTCATTTGGGTTCAGTGTTGCATGACTGCACAATTGTCATTCAAAGTGCGTCAGCGCTGAAAGCTGAAAATTGGTCTGGGCAGGAGGGGGGTTTAAGTGCCCAGTAAGCAAGTGGTTAAGAGGCTCTTCTGTCCTCCACTCATTACCTGTATTAATGGCACCTGTTTGAACTTGTTATCAGTATAAAAGACACCTGCCCACAACCTCAAACAGTCATACTCCAAACTCCACTATGGTGAAGACCAAAGAGCTGTCGAAGGACACCAGAAACAAAATTGTAGACCTGCACCAGGCTGGGAAGACTGAATCTGCAATAGGCAAGCAGCTTGGTGTGAAGAAATCAACTGTGGGAGCAATAGTTAGAAAATGGAAGACATACAAGACCACTGATAATCTCCCTCGATCTGCGGCTCCACGCAAGATCTCACCCCGTGGGGTCAAAATGATCACAAGAATGGTGAGCAAAAATCCCAGAACCACACGGGGGACCTAGTGAATGACCTGCAGAGAGCTGGGACCAACGTAACAAAGGCTACCATCAGTAACACACTACGCCGCCAGGGACTCAGATCCTGCAGTGCCAGACGTGTCCCCCTGCTTAAGCCAATACATGTCCCGGCCCGTCTGAGGTTTGCTAGAGAGCATTTGGATGATCCAGAAGAGGATTGGGAGAATGTCATATGGTCAGATGAAACCAAAGTAAAACGGTTTGGTAGAAACACAACTCGTCGTGTTTGGAGGAGAGAGAATGCCGAGTTGCAACCAAAGAACACCATACCTACTGTGAAGCATGGGGGTGGCAACATCATGCTTTGGGGCCGTTTCTCTGCAAAGGGAACAGGACGACTGATCCATGTACATGAAAGAATGAATGAGGCCATGTATCGTGAGATTTTTAGTGCAAACCTGCTCCCATCAGCAAGGGCATTGAAGATGAAACGTGGCTGGGTCTTTCAGCATGACAATGATCCCAAACACACCGCCCGGGCAATGAAGGAGTGGCTTCGTAAGAAGCATTTCTAGGTCCTGGAGTGGCCTAGCCAGTCTCCAGATCTCCATAGAAAACCTTTGGAGGGAGTTGAAAGTCCGGGTTGCCCAGCGACAGCCCCAAAACATCACTGCTCTAGAGGAGATCTGAATGGGCCAACATACCAGCAACAGTGTGTGACAACCTTGTGAAGACTTACAGAAAACGTTTGACCTCTGTCATTGACAACAAAGGTTATATAACAAAGTATTGAGATGAACTTTTGATATTGACCAAATACTTATTTTTCACCATAATTTGTAAATAAAGTCTTTCCAAATCAGACAATGTGATTGTCGATTTGTTTCCACATTTTGAGTCTCATAGTTGAGGTATATCTATGATGACAATTACAGGCCTCTCTCATCTTTTTAAGTGGGAGAACTTGCACAATTGGTGGCTGACTAAATACTTTTTTGACCGTGTGCGTGTGTGCGCGTGTATATATATATATATATATATATATATATATATATATACACACACATACATATACAAACACACACACACACACACACACCCCAACCTTTTATGCAAATACTTTTACCGAATTTAAATGTTACAAATAGCATGAGAAATTACAGGAAACCGCTGTAAAAAAAGATTTACTGTAATACGGACCCATAATTTAGCACCAAGACAATAATGCAGATAAAACAGAGTGGCCGCGAAACCACAGGCCAACAGGGTATGTCAGGTGGGGTTCCCTAGGAAGTGTATTTTTGCTTACAGTCCTGCAATGGATTTGTAGAGCACTGTCGCTGCTGCGCCAACAAGGTTGATTCTAAAGTATACTGAATCTTGTACTTACGAATACAAATTCTCCAAGGCAACCTTGTTGTCAGAGAAACATGTAATGTTTTGGAAATCAACTTGCATAAACCAAGACAAGATAGCAGAATCTAGGTATCAGTCTAGAAATAAAAATACTCTGGTTAAGAGGAACGTGTGAGTTGATGCTACATTTGACTGCAAAGAAGGTATTACCGTATATACTCGAGTATAAGCAGAGCTTTTAAGCACAATTTTTTGTGCTGAAAATGCCCCCCTCGGCTTATACTCGAGTCACCTTTTTGCGCCTGATCTCCCGGACTTTGAGGAGCCGGTACCGGCCGGCCGTAGGTCCCCTGGACCCCAAACTTGGCACAAACATAGCCCCTCTACAAGTGTGCAAAGTTTGTTGTCCGGGGGACCTACGGCCGGGGAGCACAGATTTTTCAAAACCGGGCACCCCTTCCATAGACTCCCATGTTAAACGGTAATTTCTCTGGTGACTTTGGGGACCCGGTACCGGCCGGTCGTAGGTCCTCTGGACCAGTGTTTCTCAACTCCAGTCCTCAAGGCGCCCCAACAGGTCATGTTTTCAGGCTTTCCATTATTTTGCACAGGTGATTTGATCAGTTTCACTGCCTTAGTAATTACCACAGCGGTTTCATCTGAGGGAAATCCTGAAAACATGACCTGTTGGGGCGCCTTGAGGACTGGAGTTGAGAAACACTGCTCTGGACACATGTAGCCCCACTCTTCCTCTACAAGTTTTCAAATCCATAGACTCCCATGTTAAACGTCAGACTAGTCATAGACACAGTGAGGCAAAGTGAGGCACACCCTAGGCTTATACTCGAGTCAATACGTTTTCCCAGTTTTTGTGGTAAAATTAAGTGCCCCCACTTATATTCGGGCCGGCTTATACTCGAGTATATACGGTAATACACTTTTTTTAAAGGATGTCTGCAGCAGAAAACCGGCTTTTCTTTCAAAACGGTTACAATGGCAGCACAAGTGGAGAGCAAGGACAGACTCAGTATTTTTTTGCATCCCAGAGCATCAAATTCTTACACAACCTTATAGTTTCCATACATAAAACAGACTTGCTAAAATGCAAATGCTAAAGCTACTTTTTGTATAAACCCAAAATCTATTTTTGTGTATGTTTGACATCATGCCTCACTGCACACAGCTTTCAAAAGGCAAATCATAATTTGTAACTCTGCTGCAATGATCCAGCCAGGACCATCACTTCTTGTTTCAGACTGACAACTTTAAAGTGATATTTAAAAAAAAAATGCTGTACTTCTTTTCGGGTAATGGTTTTGCACAGAGCAGCCCTGATCTTCCACTTCGCCAGCCCTCTTGGCCCCTCCCTTCTGCCACATGCCCCAGAGCAATCAGCTTGCAATGGCGGCACCCAAGCAGACTCGTTCCCAAGCCATGGCTCTGCGTGTCCATTCACACACAGACACAGCTTGGTCCCGTCCCCCCTCTCTTCTCCTTGGCTGTGAATGACAGCAGCGGGAGCCAATGAGGAGAGAGAGAGTCCCTGGAGAGCTGAGCCTCTTGTGCATCACTGGATTGAGATGGGGCTCAGGTAAGTTATGGGGGGTTGAGGGAGCTGCTGCACAGAGGAGTTTTTTTTAAAACCTTGAGCCTTTAGAACTACTTTAAGCCACTGCCTTGTAATCAGCAGCAGCGTTGTCAGCCTGCCCTGGATCCTCTTTCAACTGGATTACCTATGGTGTGATGCCTAACATACAAAAAAAAAAAAAAGGATTTACAAGCCTTTTAGAGCTCATCTCCAGCCAATTTGTTTGGTTTTCTACTCTTGTATCGACTAGAGAAAATGGGATTTTTATACTAACCGTAAAATCCATTTCTCCGAGTTCATGGACGGACACAGCCTTAATCTTGACAAAGTGGGTATTAGCCTTCATTCAGGAGTGACTAGGCAGAATGTGTTAACTTCAAAGCTGAACAGCCCCGCCCAGAGGGGCGGTCCTACTGGCTATATCCCCTCAGCCTGCACTAAGCAGCTCAGTTCGTCAAAAGCAGTACAAACGTAAAAAGGAAGGGTGGGTGCTGTGCCCGTCCATGAACTCAGAGAAAAGGATTTTACGGTGAGTATAAAAATCCTATTTTCTCTTTCATTCATGGATAGACACAGTCTTAATCTTGACAAAGTGGGACGTCCCAAAGCAGTGTCAAAAACGAGGGGTGGGAACAGCATTAAAACAACTTCACCCCAAAACAAAACAGAGCTCCTCAACGGAGGAGTTGCAACTCTAAACAGCCACCTGCAATACCTTGGGGCCAAAAGAAGCATCCGAAAATGCACACACCTCAACTTTAGTGAAAGTGTGAACGGACGACCAGGTCGCCGCCTTACACACCTGGGAAACAGACACTTGATGTCAGAAAGCCCAAGAGGCACCTCTTGCCCTGGTCGAATGCGCCGGGAAAAGGAGGCGCCCGACCCTTTATGGCGTAAGCCTGATCACGATCTCTCGGATCCACCTCGGAATGGTGGCCGACGAGACCGCTGGGCCCTTCTTGGGACCAGCCACCGAAACAAACAGTGAGTCTGAACTCCGGAACGGAGCAGTAACAGACAAGTATACTCTCAGAGCTCGGACAACGTCCAAGGAATGCAACGTTTTCCCCTTAGGATTCGACGGAAGAGGACACAAGGATGGCAGTACAATGTCTTCCTTGAGACGACCTTAGGAAGAAAAGAAGGCTGAGGACGCAGCACCACCTTATCCTTGTGGAAGATCAGATAGGGAGCCTTGCATGATAAGGCTGCCAGCTCAGAAACCCGTCTTAACTGACACAACAGCCAACAAAAGGACCACTTTCTGAGAAAGTATCAACAAGGGAATATCCCTAATGTTCTCAAACGGTGGTTTCTGAAGCACCTAGAGGCCATGCCATTAAAGCCATTGACTGTAAAGCAGGATGGCGTATGGGACCTTGCGTCAGCAGGTCCTCTTGTAGCGGTAGACGTCAAGGGACGTCTGCTATACAAGCCCCACGGAGGTAGTGGAGGGCGAACCGGAGGGGCCGCATGCCGAACCCCCTGTACAAACGTTCTCACTAGAGAGTGAGCCACCAGGGGTCGTTGAAAAAAGCACTTAAAGCAACATTTTTGGTCCGCCCCCACGCTGTAAGAACAGCAGGACTCTGGAACCAAATAAGTGTGCGGATGCCACCTCATTTTCTCACAAATGGATATGTAGGTCTTTCAAGTGCTATGGTAAATCTTCCTAGAGGACGATTTCCGAGCACTCCTCATGGTAGAGATCACCGAGTCTGACAGGCCCCGGTCTCTTAGCACCTGGCTCTCAATAGCCATGCTGTTAAAGCCAGTGACTGTAAAACAGGATGGCATATGGGACCTTGCGACAGCAGATCCTTTCTTAGCGGTAGACGCCGAGAGGCGTCTGCTATCAGATGCACTAGATCGGCGTAACAAGGACGCCAAGGCCAATCCGGAGCAATTAGGATCATTGGAATCCCCTCTGCCTCCACTCTGCGAAGCAGATGAGGAAGGAGCTTTAGAGGAGGGAAGGCATAGATTAGCCGGTACTGACTCCACGGTGCCACCAACGCATCTGTCGCGTCTGCCCATGGGACTCTTGACCTGGCCAAAAACCTCAATACCTTCCGATTGAGTCGAGAAGCCAGGAGATCCATGTCTGGCGTGCCCCTCCTTTGGCAAAGGAGCTGAAATGCCTCCGGGTGTAGACACCATTCTCCTTGGTCCAGCATCTGGTGACTCTGCCTGCCAGTTTTCTACGCCCGGAATGTATACGGCCGGTACGCTTCTTTCTGCCCACCTTAGGATGTGAGCGACCTCCGATGCTGCACTGAGCTTCTTGTTCCTCCTCGATGGTTGACATATGCCACCGCCGCGGCATTGTCCGACTGGATCCTGACGCCCATGTAGCCTCTAAGACCACGTGGGGAGGCACAGCCTGATCGCCGGAGTTCCAGGACATTGATCGGCAAGTGGGATTCCTCCGGAGTCCAGCGACCCTGGTCGACTTAACCCCCCAGACCCCCCCAACCGGTAAGGCTGGCGTCCGTCGTGCCCACCATCCAGTAAAAAGGAAGGAATGACTTCCCGGACAGAAGTGCCGGTGATGTCAGCCACCAAACTAGGGAGGTTCTGACTAGGTGGCTCACCCGGATTTGACAATCCAGGAATGAAGGGCACTTAGCCCTTCTGGACAGAATTACCTTCTGTATCACTCGCGTGTGAAATTGCGCATACGGTACCGCCTCGAAGGAGGCTACCATGAGGCCCAGGACTCGCCTGCAAAAGTGGCGTGACGACCATCTTGGGGATCTTGGGGATGTGAACTGCCGCACCGCAGCCCGAAGGGTCTGCAACTTTCCCATATGGCGAAAAACTTTCGCCTCTGAGGAGTCCAGAATCCACCCCAGATACACTAGGAGTTGAGTCGGTACCAATACTGACTTCTGAGTGCTCAGCACCCAACCAAAGTATTGGAGGGTCTGACAGGTATAGACACGCTCACCTCTAATTCTGAGCTTGAAGTGGCCCTCAGAAGATCGTCCAAGTAGCCCACGATAGCAATGCCACGCTGTCTTAGTAGGGCCAGAATCGGGGCGAGCACCTTGAACACCCTCGGTGCCGATGCCAGGCCAAAGGGGAGGGCCACCAATTGGTAGTGGTCTTCCCCGGCCCGCAAAGCGCAGACATCTCTGATGCCTTGTGCATATGGGGACCTGCAAGTATGCATCCTTGATGTTCAAGGATGCCAGAAAATCCCTTGGATGGAGGGCAGCGATAACAGAGCGAACCGACTCCCTCCGGAATCTTTGTACCTCCACAAAGCAATTGAGGGCCCTGAGATCTAAGATTGGACGAACCCCCTCCTTCTTTGGTACTACGAACAGATTTGAGTAAAACCCCTGAACCCGTTCCTGTACTGAAACAGGAATGATCACCCTGCGTATCAGCAGGTCTTGAACCACCCCATATAGGGCTTCCCGACGAGTCAGCTGAAGCTGGTGGTTTAGAGGGAAAGAAAAAAAAAAAATCTGTTTGGTGGGCAAGCGAGGTTGGGCTTGCGAAACCAGGGGCGCTTCTGTCCCTCAGCAGGCGCTTGTTCGGCCTGGGATCATTTACTTGCTGCACTAGGCGGACGAAAAAAACGCTTGTGCGCGGTGAAGGGGGGCCCTTGCCAACGGCGTGGCTCCTTACCCGGTTTTTGGATTGTGGGAGCAGCGTGCTCTTACATCATGTGGCATCTTTAATATGTCATCCAGGAATGCTCCAAAAAAGTCTGTCGCCCTTAAAGGGCAAATCCATCAGGGTCTTCTTGGAAGATTGGTCCGCCGACCAACCTTTTAGCCAGAGCAGACGGCGCAACACCACCGCATAGCTTGAGGTTCTGGACAGCAGAGAAATAGTGTGCAAAGGCTGATTCGCAGACAATTTTAAAGGCCCTGTATCAACTGGTCGGCCATAGCCACCTCGTGCGAGGGAGCCTCATGTGCTTTAAACCCATGGAGCAGCATTTTTGCCCCTTCAGTGAGTGTCTGAGACACCAGGGCCCCAACCACCATTGGGCGCACAGCCGAGCCCACCACCGTGTATAGGTAGTGGGTGACCGCTTTCAGCCTTCCCGTCCGCAGGGTCCTTGAAAGCAGGAGCCCTTTCCGCCGGAATTGTGGTTACCCTGTTTAACCTGGACACCTAAGGGTACACTATCGGAGGAAAGGTCCATCTTTTCAGGAAACTCTCCTCAAAAGGGTACACACCGTTAAACTTCTTGGAGACCGAAAACCTTCTGTGGTTTGTCCCACTCCTTGTATAAAAAGCTTGTCTATCTAAAGCCTCATACACACGATCGGACTTCAAACAAACTTTTCCGTGGATTTTTGTCCGAAGGGAGTTGGCCGGGTACACCCATAGCATACACACGGCAGGACTTTTCTGCAAACTTTCCCATCACGTGGTTTTTCTGCTCTTTTCTGTTCTTTACCGCCACCCTTTGGTCAACTTCTGCTATTGTTGGTTGATTTTAACATTGGTTCTGGGCATGCGTATTTGTACTTTGGACAAAAGTCTGGATTTCTGTACACACGGTCCGACTTTGCACCATCAGACTTTTGTTGCCGAAAAGTTTGTCCGTTTGCAGAGCGAACTTTTGTCCGATGAAAACCAAAAAAGTTTGTCCGATGGAGCGTACACACGGTCGGATTTTTTGGAAAACTTGCTCATTTTGAAGTTTGTTGCCAAAAAGTCCGACCGTGTGTACGGGCCTTAAGACGCACAAGGAAACGCCTTAGCAGTGCGGGTCGGCTTTACGGAACCCAAAAGCGTTATTTAGAGTATCCCGCACTGTGTTGATAAGGTCACCTATCAGAGCCTTTTTGCGCGCTGACCCGGATCCGGAGTCATCCTCACTGTCCGACCGGCCACGGTCCACGTCCTCTGATACGTCAGAGTAGTCCCCAGAAGATGGAGGGGGCACTTTTTACCCCCCGCGTTCCCACGCGCCGCTTCCATCTTGGCAACAAACCAGGACGCCGACATAGCGTCTACTGACACAGCGGGTGCAGGAGCACCAGATGACAATTCAGGTGTATCAGGGGGAGAAGCGTCTGCTTCTGATGCCATGCTGACCCACGCACCTGACACAAGGACTCTAGTCAAGGTACCAGCAGCCCACACTCCTAGCTGTCAGAGACGAGGGGTTCCCAGAGGACTCACCACCCTTGAACAGTCGTACGGCTGCCATCCGCTTCCTAGTAGAGCTTCTTCTTTGTCAGCTATGTCAGTCTGATCACTCTGCAGCGTGTGTCTGAACTTGCGCCGTTTAAATGCTGTTTGATCGGCGCGACTGTGAGAAAATGGCCGCCGTGCGGCAGATAGAGGCCAAAAATGCTGCGGGCCACAAGAACATGGCCACCGCGCGGCAGATAGAGGCCAACACAGCGTGGATCACAAGAAAAATGGCCGCTGAGCAGCAGATAGAGGCCAAACACAGCGTGGACCACAAAAACATGGCCGCCAGCGCAGAGAGGCCAAACCGCATGGAACACAAGCAAAATGGCCGCCAACAGCATGGAGTAGAACACACAGGTAAGCAAACTTTTCATGGCAGCTCATAACATTTGTTTAGCGGATGTACATGCACAGTTCCCACACAGGTGGAGCCCCCAGGTGAACCCCCGGCCCCAGCATCAACCTAGCTCGGAGAGCCTAGGGAGGAGGGAAGGAAGGGAGGGAGGGAGGAAGGGAAGGATAGAACTCTTACCCCTTACTCACCTCTCCAGGAATGCCCAGCTCTTTCTTCCTGCCGAAGCAGTGGATTACTACTTACCCTTCCTGCGTGGATTGTGCTGGAAGCATCCCAGACAGACCACCTTCCGCATGGTGACGGATGTGACTGTTGGCCCGGCTGCTGTCATTCGGCCCTATAGACCGGCCATATGCATGCCCTGGAGCGTATAGCTCACCGGCCACCCGTAGAGCGACGGGCATGTCATGGACAAACCAGTGCGTAGCTAGGGTCGGCACACGCTCGATGGCCGAAACTGGGGAGACTACAAGGATCTGGGATCCAGCCTGTCGCCCAGTTGGCAGTTAATCGAAGATCACAGGAACAAAACAAAAAAAAATTAAAAATAAACCTCCAGGCATATGGACCCGAAGGGAGCCATGTCTTCTCCTTAGCTAGGCAAAAAAAAACCTGAGCTGCTTAGTGCAGGCTGAGGGGATATAGCCAGTAGGACCGCCCCCTGGGCGGGGCTGTTAAGCTTTGAGGTTAACACATTCTGCCTAGTCACTCCTGAAAGAAGGCCAATACCCACTTTGTCAAGATTAAGGCTGTGTCCATCCATGAACGAAAGAAAAGTAAATACTTTTGTCAAATTGTTATTACAGTGACCCTTTATTGCATTGCTCTCTTTGTTCTCTGAAATAAAATGTTGTGCATAGAACTGTGACAGCTCCTGATGAAGTGGTATTGTCACAAAATGTGTAAACAGAATCTACCCTCCTATATCCTGGTAATAGGTTGCCCAGGGTTACTACCAATACCCTTTCCTGCACACCTCTACATTTCTTATTTTTACTGCAGACCAGATAGTTTGTTTGAATAGATTATATATATCTGTATGAAAAACATGGATTTTTTTTTTTGGGTGTGAACACTAAGTTTCACTTCTGCATTGGTGGTGACCTATTATTGCTTTTGTTGATTTTGTTTTTATTTGCTCTGTAAAATTGGTTCAGTTGTGCAATAAAGATTTGATATTTGGGAACTAGGTCCATTCCTATTTGGTGGTTCTGAACGTCAACCTAACCGGCAGCCTAACCTTTTGTTTACATACAATATCAATTGTGGAATTATTGGAGGGTATGTTGTTAATTAGTTTTTATAGGTAAGAGTTTGCTTATGAATTTGCTAGTCTAATTTTTTTGACAAAAGCACATTTTCCAAAGGGGCTGCTTTCTGATTTATTTTTTTCCCCAACGGTTTTATTTGTTTTGTATTTTGTTCCGCAGAAGACACACAGTTGGTGAGGGTTGTGGCTTAATTATCACAAACAGCGCAAATCTGGAAGGTGCAATTAAAAAGACTAAAAACCAGATTTCATGTCACATTATCGGCTCACCGGTTTTTATTTTCAAAATAATCATAATTACATTCAAAGGAAATGAAGCAATATCCTAAAAGCAAATAGGGTAAATATGCGTTAGAACAAAAGCACAACATGACTGAAATTAATAGTATTATTTCCCATGGATAGTGTATTCTGAGAACAAGACACAATACAAAGGCAAATTACTTAAATGTATTTTTTGACGCATGCAATAGTAAGTGCCAGTGTATGGATTCTTGTTGTATTGTCGCTGTGTAATGACCTTGGGCAGCAATCATTTTCATTTATGTTGTTCATCTTCTACAAAAGAAAGCCATACATTTAGTAGTGTATTTAGGTTTTGTGCTGCCCTAGGCTTGACTAAACTCATGCATCCCATAATTTAATTATGACCCAACCCCTTCCTGTCAATGCCACACCCCCTTCTAAGACCCACCCTGACATTTTCGAGTGGAGATACTAGTTCTGAGGGCCAGGGGGGGGAGGGGCAATGGATTCCCTTAATTTGCATAGAGTCCCTCTCACTTCCTGTTTGGCTATGGGGCAGGAAGTGAAGGGAAATCTCTGCAATGGGACAGGGATGGTAAAAAAATAAACTGACAGGGGCTATAACCCTCCCTTACTCTATCCAAAATAAAAAAAAATAAAAAAGTGTGTTGCCTATAGTTCTACTTTAAGCATAAATTTCCGATAATTTTATGGAGAGGACTAAGAATACATAACCATGCCAATGGTGCAGCAGAAAACATAGCACAGTGAGGAAGGTTTGTGGTCCAGGATGATATGACAGTCAAAATTAGAAGCAGCGCCCCCCTCAGTTGAGGAATGCTAGCCACCCGCATACCCGAAGTAGTACGGCCACTTTATGGGGGCGCTAGACTAATTTGCCTCTCAGCCCAGTCCGCCCCATAAGACTGGCGCTACACTAACAGTGTAGCGCGAGCCGGCAGGGACCCTTTCAGTGCTGCCCCCCTGCAAAGTGCTGGCCTGGGCCTTGTTGGCCTAGGCCAGGATACAGCGTTGCATACATTTAAAATTTCTTTCCGGCAATTGACATAAGCCCATGTTAATCATTACCACCTTGCTAACCATGAAAGCAGGTGTAGTGTGCTTCATAACTAAATAGTAAATAAGGAAAGAGTTGGCTTAAATTCCCATGCTTCAGTAATAGACATAACTAGTGATCATAAACCAGCCTAAAATAATTTTGTCTGTCAGAGGAGCTTTAATGCATATATTTCTGCCCCTGGTTGTACTCTGGAACTCGCCACAGGGTAAGAATGACAAGATTATGATGAGCATTGCACAGCCAACATCTCTCTGAATGGGACAGGTGTGTTACAAACTGGGGCAGGGCGCCGGTGGTGGCCAGGTTAAAAAAGTAACGGTCAGCTTCGAAAATTAAGGAAATAATGAGTAATAAAAAGATCATAAGCAATAATCATCTTGAGTATGCCGTCTAGTTCTGGTCACCCGTCCTCAGGAAGGATGTACTGGAACTGGAAAAAGCCCAGAGAAGGGTGGACTAAGCCGCTGGATCGCTTTCAAAAGCAGTAGGAGAGGTCGCCCTCCCGCCGCCGTTTCTCTGGCTTACCGTTTGCGATTTTTTAAGTATTGTAGTTTGTCACCATTGCGCAATTTTAAAGTGCGACATGTCAGGAATCTATTTACTTATTTTTGCTTTAAAATTCATGAAAGTATTTAAAAAACCACAGTGCAAACACCTTGCGACATAAAAAATAGCAACGATTGGCATTTGTATTCTCAAGGGTCACTGCTAAAAAATAGTAAGTAATTTTCTGGCAAAAAATAGATTTTTTTTATATACCGTATTTATCGGCGTATAACACATGCCGGCGTATAACACGTGCCGGCGTATAATACACATCCCAAGTTTAGGAGGGAATTTTAAGGAAAAAACTTTTGGGAGGGAAGTTTAACCACTTGCCGACCGCCGCACGCCGATGTACGTCAACAGAATGGCACGGGCAGGCACATTGGCGTACAGGTACTTCCCTTAAAAAATGTTGCCCAGTGGGCTCGCGCGCACGCCGCCAGTCCCGGGATCTTGATGTTCCCGGGCGGCCCGCGATTGCGGTCAGCAGGAGCAGAAGAGGGGAATTCCTTTGTTAACAAGGCATTCCCCTATTCTGCCTAGTGACACTGTCACGGATGACCGTTCCCCCGTGATCGGGAACGGTCATCAGTGACGTGTCACGTGTAGCCACGCCCCCTTACAGTAAGAATCACTCCCTAGGAAACACTTAACCCCTGCTGTGTCACCTAGTGGTTAACCCCTTCACTGCCAGTGTCATTTTTACAGTAATCAGTTCATTTTTATAGCACTGATCGCTGTAAAAACGACAATGGTCTCAAAATGGTGTCAAAAGTGTCCGCCATAATGTCGCAGTCACGATAAAAATCGCTGATCGCCGCCATAACTAGTAAAAAAATTATTAATAAAAATGCCATAAAACAGTCCCCCATTTTGTAGATGCTATAACTTTTGCGCAAACCAATCAAACGCTTATTGCGATTTTTTTTAACCAGAAATATGTATAATACGTATTGGACTAAACTGTGGGAAAAAAAGTTTTTAAATATATATTTTGGGGATATTTAATATAGCAAAAAGTAAAAAATAGTTTTTTTTCAAAATTGTCGCTCTTTTTTTGTTTATAGCGCAAAAAAAAAAAAACGCAGTGGTGATCAAATACCACCAAAAGAAAGCTATTTGTGGGAAAAAAAGAAGGACAATTTTGTTTGGGAGCCACATCGCACGACCGCGAAATCGTCAGTTAAAGTGACGCAGTGCCGAATCGCAAAAAGTGGCCTGGTCTTTGACCACCAAAATGGTCCGGTGCTGACGCGGTTAAGGAAAAAAACTTACATTTAAATGCCCATCATTGCAGAATGATCAGTGTCCATCTGCAGCCTTGTCCATCATTGCAGAATGATCAGTGTCCATCTGCAGCCTTGTCCATCATTGCAGAATGATCAGTGTCCATCTGCAGCCTTGTCCATCATTGCAGAATGATCAGTGTCCATCTGCAGCCTTGTCCATCATTGCAGAATGATCAGTGTCCATCTGCAGCCTTGTCCATCATTGCAGAATGATCAGTGTCCATCTGCAGCCTTGCGCATCATTGCAGAATGATCAGTGTCCATCTGCAGCCTTGTCCATCATTGCAGAATGATCAGCGTCCATCTGCAGCCTTGTCCATCATTGCAGAATGATCAGTGTCCATCTGCAGCCTTGTCCATCATTGCAGAATGATCAGCGTCCATCTGCAGCCTTGTCCATCATTGCAGAATGATCAGTGTCCATCTGCAGCCTTGTCCATCATTGCAGAATGATCAGTGTCCATCTGCAGCCTTGTCCATCATTGCAGAATGATCAGTGTCCATCTGCAGCCTTGTCCATCATTGCAGAATGATCAGTGTCCATCTGCAGCCTTGTCCATCATTGCAGAATGATCAGTGTCCATCTGCAGCCTTGTCCATCATTGCAGAATGATCAGTGTCCATCTGCAGCCTTGCCCAGTGTCATTTGCAGCCTTGCCCAGTGTCATTTGCAGCATGATCGTTTAAAATTACTGCTGCCAAGATAGACAGAGCCGGATATCCTGTGTACTCGGCTCCTCTAGCAGTCCCGCCCCTTGCCCAGGCTCCTATGATGGACAGAACACAGGTCCAATGGCGGGACTGGGCGTGACTGCGAGCGGTGCCGAGCCTAGCTGAGTACACAGTACACTCGGCTATGTGTATATCGGCGGCGCTCGCTCCTTTTTTCCCCTCAGACAGCGGGGATCGGCGTATAACACGCACCCACGATTTTCCCCTGATTTTAAGGGGAAAAAAGTGTGTGTTATACGCCGATAAATACGGTGTATATATATATATATATATATATATATATATATATATATATATATATATATGCACACACTCTTATTAGCTCTGCCTCTACTTGCCTCATTGGTGGGATAGTGTTTTTCAATGACTAAAGCTGGCCATTGATGGGTCTGTTTTTTTGTTCAACCAGCAGGCTGAACGAGAAAAACTGACCCGATTTCCCCCATCCACACATTTCAGGTGAATGGGGGAATCCTCCCACTGTGTCATTGTATTCTGACATCCGGGAAGTTTCCCTGTTGAACAGTCCATTGGTACATCTACTTCTACTCAACCACAGTGCCCATACATGGATTAAAATTCAACTGGTCTTGCTGTACTGGACAAATTTCGATCCATGTGTGGGTAGCTTTACATTGACTAGGTACAGTGGTAACCAATCTCAAAGATCGATGAATTGATATACAAATAATGGTGCGCTCATTCAAATAAATACATCCTAATAACCAGTCTTCTTCACATCTAAAACAATAAATATAAAGTGCAAGAATGAAAATCAAAAAGTCCAAAAAGTGATATAAAATCCAAATCCCGCGATCATTCAGAGATGAGTGGATATCCCTCTCACTCACAAATGATAAATCCAATCTGTGCCAAAAACACTTGATTTGCAATCACCTCCACCATCCACCTCTGTGTGAATTGGCTGCTCACCTTAGGGGGAAGACCCATCGGGTCTATTCAAGCCTTGTGTAATATATATCTTTAATTATCAGGAACACCAGCCTCAAGTAGGAACATACAACTTGTATGGATAAACTATTCTCGATGTGCTCAAAATATATAGAGAAAACTTTCATTGCGCAATACAGTTTAAAATAGGATTTTTGTACTCACCGTAAAATCCCTTTCTCCGAGTTCATGGACGGACACAGCACCCACCCCTCGTTTTTAAGCTTGTACTGCTTTTTGACAAACTGATCTGCTTAGTGCAGGCTGAGGGGACCACCCCCTGAGTGGGGCTGTTCAGCTCTGAAGTTAACACTTTTTCTGCCTAGTCACTCCTAAATGAAGGCTAACAACTGAAAAAAGATGAACAGCCCCACTCAGGGGGTGGTCCCCTCAGCCTGCACTAAGCAGATCAGTTTGTCAAAAAGCAGTACAAGCTTAAAAACGAGGGGTGGGTGCTGTGTCCGTCCATGAACTCAGAGAAAAGGATTTTACGGTGAGTACAAAAATCCTATTTACTCTTTCGTTCATGGACGGACACAGCTTCAATCTTGACAAGTGGGACGTCACAAAGCAGTGTCAAAAATGAGGGGTGGGAACAGCATTAAAACAACTTCACCCCAAAACAAAACAGAGCTCCTCAACGGAGAAGTTGCAACTCTAAACAGCCGCCTGCAATACCTTGCAGCCGAAAGAAGCATCCGAAGATACACACACATCAACTTGTAAAATCTAGTGAAAGTGTGATTGGACGACCAAGTCGCCGCCTTACACACCTGGGAAACAGACGCTTGATGCTCTTAGAGCTCGGACAGCATCCAAGAAACACAACATCGTCTCCTTAGGAGTCGACGAATGAGGACACAAGGATGGCAGTACAAGGTCTTCCTTGAGATGGAAGGTCGAAACGACCTTAGGAAGAAAAGAAGGCTGCGGACGCAGCACCACCTTATCCTTGTGGAAGATCAGATAGGGAGCCTTTCCCGACAAGGCTGCCAGCTCAGAAACCCGTCTTAACTGACGTAACACCAAGAGGCACCTCATGCCCTGGTCGACTACGCCGGGAAAGGGAGGCGCCTGACCCTTCATGGCATAAGCCTGATCACGATCTGTAGGAGAGATGGTGACCGACGTGACCACTGGGCCCTACTTGGGACCAGTCACCGAAACAGTGAGTCTGGACTCCGGAACGGAGCAGTACCAGACAAGCATACGAATGCAACGTCGTCTCCTTAGGATTCGACGGATGAGGACACAAGGATGGTAGCACAATTTCTTCCTTGAGATGGAAGGTCGAAACACGACCTTAGGAAGAAAAGAAGGCTGTGGACGCAGCACCACCTTAACCTTGTGGGAGATCAGATAGGGAGGCTTGCATGACAAGGCTGCCCGCTCAAAAACCCATCTTAACTGGCATAACAGCCACCAAAAGGATCACTTTCCGAAAAAGTGTCAACAAGGGAAACTCCCTGATGTTCTCAAATGGTGGTTTCTGAGGCACCTAGAGGCCATGCTGTTAAAGCCATTGACTGTAAGCAGGATGGCATATGGGACCCTGCGGCAGCAGGTCCTCTCGTAGCGGTAGACGCCAAAACGACGTCTGCTACACAAGCCCCACAGAGGTAGTGGAGGGTGGACCGGAGGGGCCGCCTGCCGAACCCTCTGTACAGTCAATGACTGATTACAAGTGCCCTTGGGTGGTAATCAACACCCATATAAACTACAGTGCCACATCCTACTAAATTGGTAACGGGTTGTATAAAAAAAAAATGGACTTTATAGGCACGACTTAAAAATGTATAACAAATTTTAATATTACACAAGTATTACAGGTAA
This sequence comes from Rana muscosa, assembly GCA_029206835.1. Taxonomy (NCBI): domain Eukaryota; kingdom Metazoa; phylum Chordata; class Amphibia; order Anura; family Ranidae; genus Rana; species Rana muscosa. The sequence continues at coordinate 277,453,713 of CM055117.1, forward strand.
GTCAATGAATGCATCCATAGAATACAAAATAGAAAAAAAGTAAAGGAACCACATGAAATGACCATAGGACGGCACTCAAAAGGTAGATGTTTCTTGTTGTGGAGGTGTAGATGGTGAAGACACCCATACTGAACCAAAGAAGGAGTGTCTCCTGAGTGATCATCCACGAGGTTCTTGAAACATTAAAAGTTGCTCAACATGTTTTGCGATTTGGTAAATCGCTTCCTCAGGAGCTTCTGGATTTCAATATAAAACACAATTTTAGTTGAAAATAATACAATACAGGCTTATACAGGAGTTGTGAGTGTCGATAGCTTTAAAATACATAACACTCACCAAAATTGTACTATTGGAAAATATCAAGTGCAGTCGCTCCAATACCTCAAGCACCTCGGCTGTCCAATCAGCACCTCAGAGATGGGGAGAGAAGGACTAATTCAACCTGGCCCTGGCTGGCAGTCCCCAAAATGGGCGCGGTGAATAGAGCAGGGAATAAGGGGATGCACCAGGAACCCTCTGTACAAACGTCCTCACTAGAGAGTGAGTCACCAGGGGTCGCTGAAAAAGGACAGCCAGGGCAGATACCTGCCCCCTAATTGTACTTAAAGCAACATTTTTGGCTCGTTCCCTGCTGAAAGAACAGCAGGACTCTGGAACCAAATAAGTACGCGGATGCCACCTCATTTCCTTACAAAAGGATATGTAGGTCTTCCAAGTGCGATGGTAAATCTTCCTAGGGGATGATTTCCTAGCACTCCTCATGGTAGAGATCACCGAGTCTGACAGGCCCCGGTCTCTTAGCACCTGGCTCTCAAGCCCACCAGTTGCCAACTCAAGTGTTTCAGGGAAGGTATCACAGACCACCCTCCTAGCTTCTACAGAGATGCAAGGTTTCCCAGAGGACTCACCACCCTTAGGACGGTCACTGTTACTGCTTATCGTCTGCTCCCGCCAGTAATGGTCTCCCACAGCTGTCTGTGTCAGTCTGATCCTCTATCAGCATGTGTCTGTCTATCGCGTGCCTGTGAATGCACCCTAGAGGCCAAAGACTTCCACAAAATGGCCGCCGAGCGGCCGTACTGAAGAACGGCGTGAACCACAAGAAAATGGCTGCCGAGCAGTCGACAGAGGCCAAAGTGGGCACGGACCACAAGAAAATGGCCGCTTACAGCATGGAGGGAGAAACACACAGGTAAGCAGCCAAAATTTACATTTCCAATAATAGCCTACAGCGCAGTTCCCGCTCCAGATGGAGCCCCCCAGGTGACCCCCAGCCTTAGCTTGCAGAGCCCAGGGAGGAGGGAAGGCAGGGAGAGAGGATAGAAAGGGCAAAACCACTTACTTGATCTCTCCAGAAATGTCCAGCCAAGTCCTCCTGCCGGAGCAGGGGAAGCTACTTACCCTTCCTGCGTGGATTATGCTGGAAGACATTCCGGACAGACCATCTACCGCGCAGTTACGGAGGTGACTGTCGGCCCGGCATGCTGTGATTGAGCCATAGAGACCCATCATATACATGCCCTGGAGCATAAAGCTCACCGGCCACCCGTGGAGCGATGGGCATGTCGTGGAAAGCCCACCGCGTAGCTAGGGTCAGCACACGCTCGATGGCCGAAACTGGGGAGACTACAAGGATCTGAGATCCAGCCTGTCACCCAGTTGGCAGTTGATCGAAGATCGCAGGAACAAAAAAACTTAGAAACTTAGAAGAAAAAAAAACCCGGACCAATGGGCCCGAAGGGAGCCATGTCCTTCTCCTATACTAGGCAGAAAAAAACTGATCTGCTTAGTGCAGGCTGAGGGGATATAGCCAGTAGGATCACCCCCTGGGTGGGGCTGTTCAGCTCTGAAGTTGTTAACACTTTTTCTGCCTAGTCACTCCTAAATGAAGGCTAATACCCACTTGTCAAGATTGAACGAAACAGTAAATTAGGTTTATTAAAACTTATAAACAAATGTGAACTCACATTTTCCACATCTTGTAAATATTGCTAAATAAAATCTCCAGGTAACTGGTTGCGGGCCACAATGAGCAGAACAGGCGGGTGACAGGTCCGTGTCCACTCCTCATATGCAGAGCGGATACGGACACAGCCCACTCTACTCTATGGGCCCCCCAATCTGATCTGCCCAGATGGAAGGGGACGGATCCCCTTCTGTTTTTATTTTTTAGCAGATCAGATTGTAGGTAGGCGGGTGTAAACGGACACAAGTCTTTCACATTGATGTACTGTGGTTTACCCACACTGCGGGTGTAGAGCAATGCACCTGTGGCTTTCCTGCGGGTTAGCTGCACTTTGTCATAAACTTCTATCATATCCTGCAGGTGTAGTGCACTTTCTGAAAGTGCATCAAATCCACAGGTAAAAACAGAAGTCTAGGGCTCAGTGCAGGTAACCAGCAGGTGCCTTGCACCGCACCTGCGGATCAGTTTGAAAGCAGCCCAGTAACCACAGCAAAACAGATATGGCCCAATAAACGCTGTGAATATAGTATTAAAAAAACATACCTTTAATAACGGTCTTCCATTCATGCTGTCCTAGGCAGAGTGTACTTGGTATTACCTCTACAGGAAGCATCGGCTTATGCGTCTCTGCTCCGCAGCCGCTTGATTCACAACACTGATGCTCTGGGATGGCAGGTTGGGAACCCGTGATCTTGGCTAACCAACCAGCCATCCCAGAGCAGGAGGTCGTGGGCCACATCAGAGGGCTCCACAAGCCACATGTGGCCCTTGGGCCACTGGTTGGGCACCCCTGCTTTAAACTGTACTTTACATACTCCTGCCCCTATATGCTATGTTGTACATTATAGATTTCGCTCTAGGCACTTCTTAAGTTATATATTCTCAACGCCTGCACTGTATATGCTATTTCGTATGTTACATAGTCCTGATTGCTGTACTCCAAGTTAAGCAATAGATTACATACTACTGACTTTAAATTACGTTTTTCTATAAGGTAAGCTCGGGAAAACTATTAAATTCTTTAAGTTTAATTATCCTTTTTTCCTGAGGTTTATATGTGCATTAGGGCTGCAACTAACGATTATTTTCATAATTGATTAGTTGGCCGAGTGTTTTGATAATTTAATTAATTGCTTCATTACCTTAAAAAAAGTGTGGTGTATAATTTTGTTAATATGTAAAGTTTAAAAAAAGGCAATTTATTCTTTAATATCTCTATGCAGTGGTAAATATAAATAACCAATTCTATGGTTAGGGAGCAAAACCTCTAATCAACTCTGAGAATAATTGACAGATTAGATATACTGTACATACTATTAGAGGGTGAATCTGGTAAATATCATCAGATATCATTATTAGAAATAATATAAAAAACCTCTCGGTCAAAGGAATTTTCAGACAGTGTTGTGGTTTTCGTTCAGAAATTACATTTATTTTAAAACTTAATGTTAAAAGCAAGTGAAAATTTCAAACAACATTCTTTCATTCAAAACTGATCCTTGTGGTCAGCATAAGGCTCGGTACACACCTATGCAGTTTGCTTTTGATCTGTTTCTGCAGTGCGTTTTGATTTTTGCGCATGTGATTTTGCTGCAATTCACGCGTTTGCATTTTTTTATGCTTTTTTTTTGGGCCAATTTGTTGTTGGGCAGATTAAAAAACACAAACACAAATTGATACAAAAACACTGCAGCTTCTCCATTGAAGTATATTGAACCAAAAAAGCAGCGTTTTGCGTTGAAAAAAGTCCTTGACCCTTTCCAAATAACGCAGCAGCTGAAAAAAGCATAGATGTGAACGTGTCCCATAGGAAACCATGGTAAATGAACTGTAGTGCGTTTCTTCAAAAAACGCATAGTGTGAATCAGGCCTAAGACGTGTAGTAACATAATTGGGTTTTAAAAAAAAAAAAAAATAGCCCTTTATAGTACAAAAAGAGCAAATAATCGATACTGTAAGGGGTTCACTTTTTTTACTGTGGAACAGTGAAAGTAATATTTACAGTAGCAAATATTTGCTCTTTTTATACTATAAAGGGCTAATTTTGTATTTATTTTTTTAAACCCCATTATGTTACTGCCCGAATAATCGATTATGAAAATAGTAATTGATTCATTTCATAATCGATTAGTTGACGATTAATCGATTAGTTGTTTCGGCCCTAATGTGCATCTTAAGGCTCCATGCAAAATGGCTTGAAAATCGCTGCTTCTACAGGGGTTTTGAGTTTCCCTGTAATAGCAGCTCAATGTTATCCTATGCGTCCATGCACATTAGGATTACAAGCATATTTTGAGCTCAGTGTTTGGAGGCAGGAAAAAACCTTCTGGTTTGCGTTTCTGATTGGAGCTTTCTGGCAGAAAAAATTGTAAACTCGCCTAAACGGTGTAGAAAAACGCTCTATATCAGTGTTTTTTTCTGCCAAGGGAACTGGAGTTTAAGCCCAGTCTGCATGGAGCCTAAGGCTTTATGTACACTGAAGCTGATAAACTGCAGTTTATTGGCGTTTTTTTAAAAAGCCCATTAACTGCACTCTATGTTAGCCTATGTGTTCATGCACACATGGTCGTTTTTTAGCGTTAATGAGCAGTGGAGTTAATGGGCTTTTTTCTGAACGCAAGAAATTAGCAAAAACGCAAAACGCAGAAAACCGCTAAAAATAGCTCAAAACGCAGCTCGCAAGCGTTTTTTGATCCATTGAAAAAAAAAAAAAAGCTAAAACGCAACACTGAAAAACGCTAATAAACGCTATTGCAAAAACGCTAAAAAATGTTGAAAAGGCTCCCTGCAAAGCTACTGCCATTTTTTATAGCTTTTTTTAGCGTCCAGTGTACATGGAGCCTAAAACTGTTGCGTATGGCACAGTAACTGAGTATTTTATCAGTAAAGTGCCAGGAGTGTGTTTAATGTATACTTTCAGTAGGTTCAGACTTCACTTATCCACTTCACAATGGCATGTGCCACATTATCCCCACACCATGATGTGTACATCACCTATCCCCCCCCCCCCATTGGGCTGTCCATCTTTTTGAAATTAAAAAGTTGGGAGGTACATAAACAGGTGAAGCTTCTATAAGCCAGAACTAAAAGAACAGGTAATAAATCCAATATTCTAAAACAAATTTTCTTGTTTGTAACTGCTCAAAAACCAAGATAAAGCTTTATTTTATAATGTTAGTATCCACAACAGTCTAAGGGCAGCCATAGACAGTTTGAACCATGTATGGGCAGGCTGAATATACAAAGTTGCTCGATCAACTTGGGTACAACCAGGTCTGCTGCATTTTACATATTGATTATCGCTAGCAGCTGGTATAGCCGCTAGCAATAATCACTGTATTCTCAATACAATGGCTACCATGGTTGCAGGAAAAATTCTCTGCATGTTTTGCCTGCCAACATACTGCCTCCTTTATCAGATTAACACTGTCAGAACAAAGGATTACCGATTACTATAGGTCACCCGGACAAACACTGATTGCTCTTTGCCTTATTAAACGACCCGTACTATACATTTTAGTGGACTGCACAACAGTATACACAACAGCTTTATTTGTGGTCAGGGACCATTTTGCAAATTTGTTTCCCGTTCTCAAAATTAGACTTAGCCTGCATGTTTGCAGAAATTACACAATAGGGAACAATGAAAGTCTATTATTGTTTACTGCAAAAATTCTAAGAGCACCTTCAGAACAAAAAAAAAAAAAACACTAGCATATTAAATCACTAAAGACATTCTAAAAACCATTGCAATTAGTAGCAGGGTTGTCAGCCTGCCAAGCACACACCTTCCAGTTGGCTGTATATCAGATCTGTGCATGCCTTCTGCAGACTTCATAGAAAACCCAATTGCCAACTGAAATAGGTTAAGGCCGGGTTCACACTGGTGCGACAAACGCTTTGACATTGGGAGCTCATGTCGCATGACGTGTGAAAATCAATGTTTCCCTATGGGAGCCGTCTTAACTGGTCCGAAACATGTCGGTCCGACTTTGAAAATGCTCCCTGTACTACTTTGGTCCGACTTTGATCCTACTTCAGCCCATTGACTATCATTGAAGTCGGATAAAAGTCGGAACGCTGTCTTGCATGATCCGACTTTGGCATGCGACTTGAGCTCTGCTGATCTTGAGGGGGAACTCTACGCCAAATTTTAAATAAAAAAACAGCATGGGTTCCCCCTTCAAGATCATACCAGGCCCTTGGGTCTGGTATAGATTTTAAGGGGAACCCCTATGTCGAAAAAACGGCGTGGGGGTTCCCCGAAAATCCATACCAGACCCTTATCTGAGCATGCAGCCCGGCCGGTCAGGAAAGGGGGTGGAGACGAGCGAGCGGCCCCCTCTTCTGAACCGTACCAGGCCGCATGCCCTCAACATGGGGGGTGGGTGCTTTGGGGCTCCCTGCGGCCCCCCCACCCCACAGAACCCTGTCCCCATGTTGATGAGGACAAGGGCCTCTTCCCGACAACCCTGGCCATTGGTTGTCAGGGTCTGGGGGCTTATCGGTATCCGGGAGCCCCCTTTAATAAGGGGGCCCCAGATCCCGGCCCCCCACCCTATGTGAATGAGTATGGGGTACATTGTACCCCTATCCATTCACTTGGGGGAAAAAAAATATGTAAAGAAAAAAAAAAACACACTAGACAGGTTTTTAAAGTAATTTATTAGGCAGCTCCGGGGGTCTTCTTCCGACTTCGGGGATCTCTTCTGATTCTCCGGTGCCTTATTCGCGCTCTCCGGTGCTTTTTACCTTCTGCTGGGCATCTCCGCTATCTTCTGACAGCTCTTTTGCTAGCGGTGGCCCGGTCTTCCGTCGCCTTTTTCCCTCTTCTCTTGTCCCGGTGTTGACACGGTGCTCTCCCGCGGTAATGCCGTGTGCCTCGACGCGCAACGACTTATATAGGCATGGGGCGTGGTCACCGGGTGATGTGACCCCGCCCCTTATGACGTCACAGTCCCATAATGCCCCAGGGCTGTGACGTCATAGGGGGCGGGGTCACCGGGTGACATCACCCAGTGACCATGTCCCAGGCCTATATAAATCATTGCGCACCGCGCACACGACATTACAGCAGGAGACCTTGTCGTGTCAACATCTCAAGAAGAGAAAAGGGAAGAAGACGTCGAAGAAGGCCGGGCCACCGCTAGCAAAAGAGCTGGCAGAAGATAGCGGAGGAGCCCGGCAGAAGGCAGAAAGCACCGGAGAGCGCAGAGAAGACACCGGAGAGCGGGAGAAGAGGCCGGAGAGTCGGAAGAGAACCCCGGAGTCGGACGAAGACCCCCGGAGCTGCCTAATAAATTACTTTAAAAACCTGTCTAGTGTGTTTTTTTTTATTGACAAGTTTTTTCCCCCCAGGTGAATGGGTAGATGTACCCCATACTTATTCACATAGGGTGGGGGGCCGGGATCTGGGGGGGCCCCTTATTAAAGGGGGCACCCGGTTTCAGATAAGCCCACCGCCCGCAGACCCAGACAACGGCCAGGGTTGTCGGGAAGAGGCCCTTGTCCTCATCAACATGGGGACAGGGTGCTTTGGGGTGGGGGCCTGCAGGGCGCCCCCTGCCCCAAAGCACCCCCCCATGTTGAGGACATGCGGCCTGGTACGATTTCGGGGGGGTGTCGCTCGCTTGTCCCCACCCCCCTTCCTGACCGGTCAGGCTGCGTGCTCGGATAAGGGTTTGGTATGGATTTTGGGGGGACGCCCATGCTGTTTTTTTGGCGTAGGGGGTCCCCTTAAAATCCATACCAGACCGAAGGTCCTGGTATGCTCTTGGAGGGGGAACCCATGCCGGTTTTTTATTTAAAATTTGGCGTAGAGTTCCCCCTCAAGATTCATACCAAACAGTGCCTGGTATTGGCGGGGATCCAAGTCGGATCCCTGTTCGTTGAAAGTCGGACGTATGTCAGCTTCAAGTCGCAGGGCAAAAGTAGGACAAGTGTCGTGACGCACCAGTGTGAACCCGGCCTAAATGACAGGCTAACAACCTTGTGGTTAATTGTGAGGCAGAGGCTTAGTACCTAAAACAGGAAAAGCTGGTGGGGACATGATCTCCAGGTAAGAAACTTTGTAGCAGAGTAACAAAAAATAAATAAAAAAAGATCTGGCCAAGAAAAAAAAAAAACTGTACACAGTGAGCTATGATTACATACTGAAAAAAATAAAATTACAGCTTACTTACATTTCTCACTAGCCTAGCCAACGCGATAAAACACAGCATTTTACCAAGAAGACAGCTGTCGATGTGAGGTCCAGTGAGATGTGCTGTCTACATTTTTTTCTAACTTTATCTGAAGTGTTACATTGTGCTGCAGGCGCCATCCACTGCGCTGCAGAAATATGCAGCATGTTTCTCTTTTTCCACACTGCTCGTCAAAACAGTGTTGTAGTGTGAACAGTGCACATAGAAAACCATTTATTTTTCTGTTTCCTTGCAATGACTGGTGTATGTACAGTGCGAAGAAATGCCCGTCACCACACATGGTGACAACAAGCATTACAAGAATTCTTTACATACACCTCGCTTCAATACCAACTTTGTTTGCAATTTTGAAAATATTTTAGTGCCAGTCCACAGGGAATGATTATTTTAATTATTGGTAGACAGTAGCAGGCAGAAACCATCATCAGCTTCTTTGACTTCAGTGATTCCAGCATGGTCCCATTGCTAGAATTTCTCATTACTGTTACAGTAGGGATCTTAATTTTTCCTGCTCTATACTGTTCAAACGCCATAAAAACAGTAAAAATATCAGTTCTAATACAACACCCCATCCCCTGCTACGCAAAATGTGTTTTTGTCCGTGTAGACATCACCTTAGGTAAAAAGGTAGGTGTCTGGGACCCAAGACTACTTCGTCTTTGTGAAGGATCAGGAATGGCTCCTTACATTGGCTAGTTCAGAGACATGTCTGACAGATGTGAGAGCCACAACTAAGGCTGGGAAATCTGGCAACAGGGAGGGGGGATCCTTCTACTGCCTGTACAAGTGATCAAATTAATTTTATGTGAAAGAGAATCGCTGGCTGAACAAAACAGTACCAGGATCACAATAGCTGCAACCATGTTTACGGTATACCAACCTCAATACAAGGCCCTTTATATTGACATATCGTTAAGGGGGTAAGATGGGAAGCAAGGATCTTGTACCCTGAATAAACTGGGTACAGATGCTATACTCTGCCAAATGGCAGTGCAACAAACGTTTCCAACTGCAAAGCACAGGAAATGCTGATGAGTTGGATAAATGGGACTATGTGGATCATCATGATGGATGTCTATTGATGCCAAGGATTCACCTTGTCGTAGTGAGGCAACAACTGACCTCGCAGATATCATGCAAATCTTTGGAAAGGGAAGGTTGGCATTTAGAGATGTTAGGTCCAGAATAGAAAAAAAACAACCCGTGAACAGATCTGAATAGAATCCTTTGAACCTGTCCTCCAGAGAAAGTGGAACAACCACTCTTTGATACAAGAGATGGTTCGAGTCCATCTGTAAATCTGACTGTCCTTGAGAAGATTTTGGCTGTTTTGAGAAAAAAAAAATGGATGACAGTAGGGCTTTGAACTTTGTACCCCTTGAAAACCACAGACTGACACCGCAGGTCTAGGACTTCTGTGACCCAGAGAAAGGCAAACTGTAACAGACTTCACCTCCTTCATTGCAAAGAGGGTTTTGAGATGGACTTGGTAGGTTTTGTGTTCTAAGTCTTATGCCGCATACACACATTCGGAAATTCCGACAAGAAAACCGTGGATTTTTTTCCGACGGAATGTTGGCTCAAACTTGTGTTGCATACACACGGTCACACAAATCTTGTCGGAAATTCCGACGGTCAAGAACGCGGTGACGTACAAGACGTACGACGAGCCGAGATCAATGAAGTTCAATAGGCAGTTCGGCTCCTCTGCTTGATTCTGAGCATGCGTGTTTTTTTGTGCGTCGGAATTGCATACAGACGATCAGAATTTCCGACAAGAACCAGCTCTCAAATTTTTGTTGTCAGAAATTCCGACAGAAAATGTCCGATGGAGACTACACACGGTCGGAATTTCCGACCAAAAGCTCACATCGAACTTTTCTTGTCGGAATTTCCGATCGTGTGTACGCGGTATTACGCTGAAAAGAAGGACTGAACTTTGGCTTTGAAGATGAAGCCTGGAGAGAACGATGGGGAACTCTTCTTTTTAAGGAGGTAGAAGATCCTGAGGAAGGGGGTTTTGGAACCTTCCATTGTGGAAGAAGGACTTTTCCTCCAGTGATATCCTTGATAATTTGTCAAGTGCCTCACCAAACAGAAAGGCTCCTTCAAATGACATACATGAGGCAACATTTGCAAGCATGTTCAGCGGATCAGGCCTTTAACCATAAGATTCTGCATGTATGAACAGAAAGGAGAGTCATTCTGGAGATCTATGTCATGACTAATTCTAGATCATCAACACAAAAGAGTAAGGCTAGGTTCACATTGCTGCAATATGATTTTTATTGGACCTCCAGTGTGATTATGTTGTTCCTATTTGTATGCAACTTTGATACGATTTGTATATTCTATGGGGCCAAAATCACACTAGAAACACACCAAACTAGTACAGAACCTTTTCCAAAAACGCTCCGTGCATTGAGTTGCATTAAATAAATGGACATTATTGGAAGCATTTTGATTCCACTTGACATGCGATTCTACAAAACTCAAGCCACTTCTAAAATCGCAGTAGCGTGAACATTGCCTAAGGCAGAAGGCAAGAGCTCCGCCAGGGTTTAGTCCTGGAAGACAGTATCCTGCTGTTGTGTTCAATGCCTTAGTCCAATTAGCTGAAGTTTGCCAAATAGAAATAGCAGCAATAGCTGGTTGTAGATCCAGGCAGCTGGGGTTAAAGCCAGCATTTAAAAGCATCTAAAATCTTATGTCAGCAGACTCTTTGAATATATTCTATAGGCAAGGTAAGATTAAAATATTTTTAGGGTTAACCTAATTGTCATAAAATTGTCTATTCTAGATGTTAATGAATCGGCAATGTATTTTTAGACATAGGTCACTTAGTATCTAAGGGGGGGATGGTAAGCTGGAGAAAAACGGAGTGCAAAAATGCAGGAGGGTGAGACGGCAGGAGTGGAGAAGGAGCTGGCTCCTTTTGAGCCCTTGACAGTGCCCTTAAAGCTATTGGTTACTGAGAAAAACAGTCAGTCGCAGAAAAACATGCCTTGGTCGAATAGGTCACTTTTTGCATGACTGAGATAGATCTAGAATCAGATGTAGACACTGGTGTTAAAACCCGGTCCTGCTTTTGGTGCAGAGGAAGTGTCATCAATTTGAGCATCTTAAGTGCTTTTCAGGACATCGACAGGGAAAACATTTCCCTAAAGCTTTGTTGCGTACCCCTATGCCTGGTTTCCATCATTAATATTGGTGAAAGTATTCCCTGTGGGGTACTCATGGAATAGGGTGTGGAAATTGGGCAAGTGTGCCCGTGAAGGAATACACCACAATCCAGGTGTCACCCTCCCTGTAGCTAAGGCCTTGAGGGGAAAGGGCAGTAGGGACTCTAGGCGAAAGTAGTATTAGTGCAAACCTGTGGTGTGATGTAACACTTATTCATCTAAAACTAAGCCCTTATTAATGACATTTTTAATGTCAAGTTTGAAAAATTTAACACTCGATAAGTAAACAATTTCCAAACTCAAATCCCCAGTTTCTAGTTTTAAAATAGAAATGAATACTATTTAGGAAACCTGTAACAAATTAAGCTAAAATATCAGTCCAATACAGGGTAAGCAAGTCTTGCTTGTCCATGTTGTTGGTCTCCATTTAGGGTTCAGGCTTCGTATGTCATGGTGGGCATATTTCCTGAAGGGATCTTTACAGTCCTTGCGCCATAAGGATTGACAACATCCCTGGAGCTGTACAACACCCTTGCAGCCAACTACACACATTGCAAGGTGCCAAGGTGAACACCTAAGCAGGATACAGTGCCCAAAGCAAAATTACAGGCCATCCCCCACAGCACAGGTTCTAAGTACAGCTCTCAAGTTTATGAGATTGCACTGATCTGGATGCACTGCTTCTATTACTGTACTAGAAGACAGTGAGAAACTGCTTAAAGAATCCAAAGTAAAATAATAAACTAGTTAAGCAAAGAATAGTTTCCCTGAAAGAAGAAGAGGTCCATCACCTGAACACCAGCGAAAAAACTGGGGTCTCATGGAGTGGGGTAGGGTTAAAGGGATGTGCCCAGGGAGTGTGTCCAGCAAAGTTTTTCTGGTATCCAATTGCCTGAAGGTAGCAGCCTATAAAAGCTCTGATGTCAGAGCTTATCCAGGATGACAACATCATTGCTCTCATCTATGCAACAGCATTCAGGTCTGGCGACTTGCTGCTTAGGCCCAAGCACTGTCACCTTGGGGAGGTCATATGCTCCCTTCATACCTGGGGGACTTGCTTTCTTAAGAGTGATGGAGTGGAGAGGCAGCAAAGGAGAACTGAGGGATGAGTGTATCTTGGGCCATCAAGAGACACTGTTGTCATTATTTAGTATGCATTTCGTTTGGATTGTCCCTTAGGGGAAGGTTTAATATAATTTAGGTGAACACATTTTTCATATCACATTTTCTTTTTTTTCAGTGACACTAAATGATATTGTGGTTATTCATAAATTAACAATACATACTGTATGTAGTAGTTAAAAGAGAAGTATGAGCCAATGTAAAAAACAAGCGTATATTCGGTGGATGCAGCATCGATCTGGTGCTGCATCTGTCCCCCGCTGGCTCTGCAGAGAGAACCAAGTGATCAAACATTGCAATTGTACAGTTCTCCCCCTCCGCTCTGAGCAGAAAGTCATGACCATCAGTCCCTGGCTTTCTGCTCTGCCCCTCCAGCGCTCACTGGAGCGCTGGGCTGTGGAGGGGGCTGGCTCAGGCATTGGCTATACTTCTCCCTTAATGGCCCTGTAATCTATTTTTCTGAAACTGTTTAACCGTGTTTTTCTTTCTACCTGTACTGCCCTCTGTAAACGCACAAACCTCTCCCTTCTCCTACTCACTTTCGTTTGTTTGGAACAAGCAGTGCAGTTGCGGGCATGTGCAACAACCCTATGCACAGTACAAATCACATAGTCCGTAGTACTTCTTGGGAGTGAGCAAGAAAGGGTGGCTATTCTTCTACATACAGTAGTACCATGGAGAATGGAGTCATACCACAGCTACCAAAAAAATAATAATATTGGTGGAGGCGAAGAACAATAGAATGTACCTTTTTGAATTAATACAACATACTTGAATTTTATTTTGTATTGTTTCCAAACCAGAGTTTAGGGTCACTAACTTTCAATATGTAATTTACATGTTCACAATTATGATCTTCCATATTTTTGTTGATTAAAAAAAACAAACGCTTTTGTAGATTTGCCAGTCAAATGAGCTCTAAGTGGCCCAGTCAAATTACCCTATCAGCTGTAGAGCCTGAATGAGTCAGCTGACTTGCAGAAGAAGGCTGGTTTCACATGGGTAGTCCCATCAGGTCCTCCTGCCAGTTTTTCATGTGGACCCGATTGGCCATTGTTCTGTATGGAGCAGCGGGTTAAACACACGAAAAACAGACGGATGGATGGGGGATTCATTCCCCATTCATCCGGCGGATTGGATGGGATTACAGTGGGATGAAAACGGACAGGAAACAGACCACCACATAGAGAACAGCGGGGCTGTGTTCGTGTCCGCTCTACATAGCATAGCGGACACAGACCTGTCATCCGCCTGAGATCCCCTGCTGAGCAGGCGGATGCGCTTTACGGAGCCTGCCCGATGTAAAAGGGACAATACATTGTGAAAAGAAACATCTATTATGCAGCACACCAAAGCAGGAAGACAACTTAAACATAACTGCCCCCTGTACATATACAATTATAAAAACAGGTGCATACATTAAATCATTACCATGCATCGATAGGATTATTTACAACAACCTAACTTATTTTTCAGGTTTATCTAATAAAAACAACAAAAATATCATACACTTTAAAGTTGCTCTTAAAATCTAAGCTACAGTCCCAGATTGGTGCTGCATTATACCAAAATTAGGCTTGGGTAATTTTCAAGCCACAGGGGCTGATGCCACTGAAGAATGATCAAAAAAGCAACCATAAACTTGTAAAATAACTGAATATTGTCACGCTTTATATTCTGTATTTTTCGCTCCATGAGACGCACTTTACCCCCCAAAAAACGGGAGGGAAGGGTCTGTGTGTCTTATGGAGCAATTACTGACCAGCAGAGCCGCTGATAGGGGGATAGTTTCGGCAGCAGAACAATGCCCTGTGCAGCTCTCTGCACCAGCTAAATCCTGTTTCTCCCATGCCATTAGCTGCTACAGGGAGAGGAACAAAAAGTTATTGTTCTTTAATTAACCCCCACAGGATCGGCATTCACATGTAAATCGCGCGGGCATTGTGATGTAAATGAGGTCAGCCGTCGCGATTCATATGCAAATCACGCCCCAACCTCTGCATGGCGCCCACCTAGAGGATGTAAACAGCATACAGGTGAGCATAGGGGGCATGTAGAGGCAATCAAAGAGGTGGGCTTGAGGTGCAGAGAAGAGCAGAGGAGGTATGCAGTCAGAGGTGAGCAGAGATGGGAAGAAAGGGTTGGAGTGCAGAGGTTAGCAGAGGAGGGGATTGAGGTTAGCAGAGTTAGAGGGGCAGAGTTGTACTGGGGGGGGAGATAAGAATGTAGAGATTAGTAGAGAGATTGGGGGGGGGGGGGTTAATGTAAATACACCTGTTACATGGCTAGTCAGTGTAAATGTCTCAGTTACATTGGTGGTTGATGTATATACTGCTGTTGTGTTGAGGTCAGTGTAAATGTCCCAGTTACATTGAGGATCAGTGTAGGGTGCCCCTTTATATTGTTTGTCAGTGTAGAAATATTATTCTGTTATATTTTATTAAATATTTTAGTCCACCATTTTGGTCCAGAATATTTTTTTTCATATTTTCCTTCTCTAAAACCTAGGTGCGTCTTATGGTCAGGTGCGTCTTATGGAGCGAAAAATACGGTATGTGTATTATGTGACAACTTAAAGAATATTAAAAAAAAACATGAAATATTTACTAATTGGTAATGGGCTTATTAAATTGTCACCATAACGGTAGTTATCACGTTTCCTTTAAAAAGTATTGCAGACTTAAAGGAAGTTGAAAAACCGCTTATTGCTAAAAGGTTTAGTGAAAATATGAAATGCTCGTGGCACTAAAGAAAACATCCTCTGTACATATTTGTGTGTACACTAATGAGAGAAGCAAATTATCTCACACATCGTTTCCTGAGCTCAGGTCCTCTTTATTTTCCAATTTTTATGTTGATTTTAAATCTAATAAGATAGTTTATCAGTGCAATTTACATAATTTGAATTCTGTGGACAGACGAGCATGCAATTAGGAAAATTAGGAGACTGAAAGAATATATGTAATTGTTAAACAGAACTTAATAATCCTACACATTTATGTTGTACTTAATAGATTTGTTTGTCGCGTATCTAGAAATACTGAATAAATGGGCTTTATTTCTTGTTAGGTACAAATGGTGACTTGCAGACCACACATTGATGTCAAGGCTACCCACAGCTATTTCCTATATGCCATACATGAAGAGTTTCCATTACTGGCAGTGGTATGCTTTTGAGAGTTTATGCTCTGGTCCCAGATGGCCTGATGACACCAAGTGGACAAGGAAAAATTTGTAATTCTCATTGAAACAAGTGCCAAAAAATGCATTGCATGTGAAACAGGACACACTGGGAGACACTGTGACACATGAAGGAATTTTTGGAATATACACATTATTTCACAGAAATCCCATAGCAAATTTCTTGATGGTGCTAAGAAAAGTATTTTTGTGCTTATTTGAGAGCGGATATAACCAAAAAAATAAACATTGAGGAAATTTTAAAGTATAGAACTAATTAGATTAAGCCCCTGGCATGGCCCGACTTGACATGCAATTTGACAGGTCGCACCCTATTGTCAGCAATGGAGCTGTTAAAAATCGGTGCAACGCTGACTTTGCAGTGCTGCACCAGTTTGAAAAAGTTCCTGTACTATTTTTACAGATTTTAGGTGTGACTTGCATAGACATCTGTGTCAGCCAATCTTGTTTATATTCTCATTGCACACGTTTCTGGCTCCTCTGTAGTGGGTGCTGCAGCGATCATAAGCTGGACACTGGATATATCGCAGATAAATACACGTTCGCCAGCACACCATGGATCTTGAATTGCAGTCCAAACTTTTATTGCAGAAAGATCACATCACAACAGGATAAGTGCACTTATCCTGTTGTGATGTGATCTTTCTGCAATAAACATTTTGGACCACAATTCAAGATCCATGGTGTGCTGGCGAACAGATGTCAGCCAAGTGGCACTGACATGCGGCTTTGAAATTGTGAAATTTCAAATGAAGTCGCACAATTTCAATGTTGGATTCGGTGTGAACGGGGGGCACAGAGTGTCTACAGGGAAATCTACAACCTGTATACCGATATCATTTTACAGATAAAACTCCAAACTATAAACCTGCAGGAAAATCTGAAATACCAGTAACACAATAAAACATAACCATTCAATTAATTATGGTTTGTTAATTTGGCAAAAGTAAATACAAAGGATTAGGAAACAAACATTTGATAACTGTTTAAAAGAATAAAAAGAATGTCACTTGTGAGGACATGTTTTCCATATTCTTGTTCCAAACAAAGTTGCATCCCTTATAATATAAGGTTTATAACATGATCAAGAGTTTTCATAAAAAAAAATAAAAAATGGCAGCCACTCACCAGCAGCATCTGAAATCCCTGATAATCAACAGACTGAGGAGCTCATGCAGTCTATCTGCTACATACTAAATAACTGCTTCACAATTAAAGGGAAATTGGAGCATAAGTACACACATCTTGTATCCCAGCCGGCCCCCAGTCAACAAAAGGAGATATTGTTCTTCAGCTCAAGGGAAATATAACTAGAAAAATGGTTGACATCTGTATTCCGAAAACATTTCCTGGAATGTGACCAATATGCTTGAGTGTACAAAATACAGATTTTTCTCGCATGCCTAACTTTAGCTTGCTGTCTAAATTACAGACACCCATCAGTGACTACTTTGAACTGCCAAAGCAAAGCGGTGATCCTAACATTTTGTATAAAGAAATCGTTGATATAGCGAAGGACCTTCTTTAATACAGATTAAAATACCATTTCAATTACTGATACTGCACAATATAAAACAATCTGCAAAAGGAAGCTAGTAAACTTAGGTCTTAATAATAATTGCTAAAAAGTCTAGCTGCACAAACCGCATGCCTGTGTGGGACAAAACAAAACACTAGATCACTCATTCTACTCAGAGTTCTTGCACAAGGCAAACACCAGTAAAACAATTTATAGAAAAAAGAATTTTACATACAGTAGGTGCCGCCGAATTTGTGTCAATCTCGCCTCTTCTAGCGGCGAGATTGACACCCTACGGGCCCCGTCGCGAGAGCCAGCGATAAACTGTCTCATCATCGGGAAAGGAAAAATGTTGTTTTTCCTTTCGCAATGAGCGTCACGCAATGCTGACATTGAGGCCGGTGAACGGGATCCAACGTGGATTCCCGCCAATACCAGGCACTGTGTTTGGTATGAATCCTGAGCGGGAACTCCACGCCAAATTTTAAATAAAAAAACGGCATGGGTTCCCCCTCCAGGAGCATACCAGGCCCTTCGGTCTGGTATGGATTTGAAGGGGAATCTCCAAAGTCGAAAAACCGGCGTGGGGGTCCCCCTCAAAATCCAAACCAGACCCTTATCCAAGCACGCAACCTGGCAGGCCGAAGGAAAAGATGGGAGGACGAGAGAGCGCCCCCTCCCTCCTGAACCGTACCAGGCCACATGCCCTCAACATGGGGGGTTTGGTGCTTTGGGGCAGGGGGGCGACCTGGGGCCCCCCCGCCCCAAAGCACCCTGTCCCAATGTTGATGGGGACAAGGGCCTCGTCCCGACAACCCTGGCCATTGGTTGTCGGGGTCTGCGGGCAGGGGCTTATCGGAATCCGGGAGCCTCCTTTAATAAGGGGGCCCCCAGATCCCGGCCCCCCACCATATTTGAATGAGTCTTCTGCTCTCCGGTGCCTTTTTCCTTCTGCCGGGCTTTTCCACTATCTTCTTCCAGCTCTTTTGCAAGCGGACAGGCCCGGTCTTCCCCGTCGTCTCGTCCGGCTAACCGTTGTCCTTCTGCTGGCCCCTCCGCTATCTTCTTCCAGCTCTTTTGCTAGCGGAGAGGCCCAGTCTTACCCGCCGTGTCGTCCCGCTCTCCTCCGTTGTCCTTCTGCCGGGCTGCTCCACTATCTTCTTCCAGCTCTTTTGCTAGTGGAGGGGCCCGGTCTTCCCGTTGCCTTCTTCTTCCCTCTTCTCCTCCTCGATGTTCACTCGTCCCTTCCTCCAGCTGTAATGCTGGGTGTTCGGTCCGCAACGATTTATTTAGGCTTCTCATGACGTCAGTCACATGCTCCAGGTGGCCCCAGAGCATGTGACTGTGACGTCATGAGAGCATGTGACTGACATCATGAGAAGCCTATATAAATCGTTGCGGACCGAACACCCAGCATTACAGCGGGAGGAAGCGACGAGTGAACATCGAGGAGGAGAAGAGTGAAGAAGACGCCGACAGTTACGGGAAGACCGGGCCCCTCCACTAGCAAAAGAGCTGGAAGAAGATAGCGGAGCAGCCCGGCAGAAGGACAACGGAGAGCCGGACGGGACAACAGAGAGCCGGACGAGACAACGGAGAGCCGGACGAGACAACGGAGAGCCGGACGAGACAACGGAGAGCCGGACGAGACAACGGAGAGCCGGACGAGACAACGGAGAGCCGGACGAGACAACGGAGAGCCGGACGAGACAACGGAGAGCCGGACGAGACAACGGAGAGCCGGACGAGACAACGGAGAGCCGGACGAGACAACGGAGACCTGGATGAGACAACGGAGACCTGGATGAGACGACGGGGAAGACCGGGCCTCTCTGCTAGCAAAAGAGCTGGAGGAAGATAGTGGAAGCCTGGCAGAAGGAAAAAGGCACCGGAGAGCAGAAGAAAACCCCCGGAGCAGTGTAATAAATTACTTTAAAAACCTGTGTGTGTTTTTTTATTGACATTTTTTTTCCACCAGTTGAATGGGTAGGAGTACGATGTACCCCATACTCATTCACATAGGGTGGGGGGCCGGGATCTGGGGGCCCCCTTATTAAAGGGGGCTCCCGGATTCCGATAAGCCCCCGCCCACAGACCCCGACAACCAACGGCCAGGGTTGTCGGGATGAGGCCCTTGTCCCCATCAACATGGGAACAGGGTGCTGTGGGGGGGGGCGCAGGTCGCCCCCCGGCCCCAAAGCACCAAACCCCCCATGTTGAGGGCATGTGGCCTGGTACGGTTCAGGAGGGAGGGGGGCTGCTCTCTCGTCCCCCCTCTTTTCCTGCGGCCTGCAAGGTTGCGTGCTCGGATAAGGGTCTGATTTGGATTTTGAGGGGGACCCTCCACGCCATTTTTTCGGCTTAGGGGATTCCCCTTCAAATCCACACCAGACCGAATGGCCTGGTATGTTCCTGGAGGGGGAACCCATGCCGGTTTTTTATTTAAAATTTGGCGTGGAGTTGCCACTCAGGATTCATAGCAAACACAGTGCCTGGTATTGGCGGGAATCCACGTTGGATCCCGTTCAATACAGTGTCGCGTCTCCTTCTCGCTATTGCGGCGAGCGCGAGATGTCTGCACCTTGTCGCCGAGATGTCGGCACCCTGTCGCCGAGAATCTCTGCGATGGGATTGCGATGGATATACAATGTCGGCGGCACCTATTGTACTGTACATTCATGTCAACATATTTGACGACTGTGGTGCAAGTCTATGATTAGCAAATTGGAAAGACCGCACCTGGGTGTGCACTGACCACCATACCAAACCGTCACAGATATTAGACCTTTGGGATAGACAGATTTACAGAAAACCAAAGCTACAGTCACTAGACCCAAAGCTGTCTTTTAGTTCTCAATATATCTATGAGTGGGAAAATAATTTAAAGCGGAGGTCCACACAAAAGTTGAACCTCCGCTTTTTGGAACCCTCCCCCCCTCCGGTGTCACATTTGGCACCTTTCAGGAGGGAGGGGGGTGCAGATACCTGTCTAATACAGATATTTGCACCCACTTCTGGAAATAGACTCCCGCGGGAGTCACGCCCCTTCGCGTCACCCCCGCTGTCTTCTAGGAAACACACTGGTCCCAGGAGACAGCGGGGACCAGTGAGGCCACGCCGCGCTACTCACGCATGCGTAGTAGGGAACCGGGCAGTGAAGCCACAACGCTTCACTTCCTGATTCCCTCACTGAGGATGGCGGCGCGGGCAGCCGAGAGACGAGAGATTGCTCGGCTTCGGCTGCCGTCATCGCGGGCACCCTGGACAGCTAAGTGTCCATTTATTACAAGTCAGCAGCTGCAGTATTTGTAGCTGCTGGCTTTTAATTTTTATTTTTTTGTGGGACCTCCGCTTTAATGAACAATTATCACATTCATATGAATTCGAATCACTAATATTCAACAGGGAGAACTATGATCAAAGAAGTAAACATTGGCTTTAGGAATTCACTTTTTTTACATTAGTGGCTAAAGATCTTAACCTGTTCCTGACCGGCTCACATGTATATACTGCGGCAAAATGGCACCACTGAGCGAAATCCCATACTGGTACGTCTTCCCCTTCAAGAGCCGCAAGAGGGCGCACGCTACATGGCGGGGGACCCGATGCGGGTGGCCGGTGGGTGCGATCGCGTGCAAGAGAGCCAGCACGCGGATTTGTGTGTGTAAACACAAATCCCTGTTCTGTCAGGGGAGAAGAGACATATTGTTTGTTCCTACCAAGTACAACAACGATATGTCTCCTCCCCCAGTCAGTCAGTCACACACACACACACACACACACACACACACACACACATACATACATACACACACACACCGTATATACTCGAGCATAAGGCTTATACTTGGTACCGTCCGGCGTAGGTCCCCTGGACCCCAAACTTGGCACACATATAGCCCCACTCTTCCTCTACAAGTGTGCAAAGTTTGTTGTCCGGGAGACCTACAGCCGGGGAGCACCGATTTTTCAAAGCCAGGCACCCCTTCCATAGACTCCAATGTTAAACAGTAATTTCTCTGGGGAATTTGGGGACCCGGTACCAGCCGGTCGTAGGTTCCCTGGACCCAAAACTTGGCACACATGTAGCCCCATTTCTCCTCTACAAGTGTGCAAAGATTGTTGTCTGGGGAATCTACGGCCAGGGAGCACCGATTTTTCGAAGCCGGGCACCTCTTCCATAGACTCCCATGTTAAACGTCAGTCGATGCATGGGCACAGTGAGGCATGGGCACAGTGAGGCAAAGTGAGGCAAAGTGAGGCAAAGTGAGGCAAAGTGAGGCAAAGTGAGGCATGCAGATGGACACACAGTTACAAAGTTAGTCAGGTTGAAAAAAGACAAGTCCATCCAGTTCAACCATAAAAAAACAAAAATGTAATATCATACAATCCCATATACCCAATCTACACCCACAGTTGATCCAGAGGAAGGCGAAAAACCCCAGCAGAGCATGACCCAATTTGCTACAGCAGGGAAAAAAAATTCTTCCTGATCCCCGAGAGGCAAACGGATTTTCCCTGGATCAACTTTACCTATAAATGTTAGTACCCAGTTATATTATGTACTTTTAGGAAAGAATCCAGGCCTTTCTTAAAGCAATCTACTGAGCTGGCCAGAACCACCTCTGCAGGGAGTCTATTCCACAACCTTTCTGTATTTGGAGATGAAATCTCTTTTCCTCTAGATGTAAAAAGTGCCCCCTTGTCCTCTCTGTTGACCGTAAAGGGAATAACCCTAGGCTTACACTCGAGTCAATACGTTTCCCCAGTTTTTTGTGGTAAAATTAGGTGCCTCAGATTATATTCGGGTCGGCTTATACTCGAGTATATGCGGTATATAAAAAACAAAGACAAAATATCCACAGATCTGGTGTAGCTCTGCGCACCAGATTGTGCACACTCCAGCTTTGGGCGTTCCAGGCAAAAATGGACCTATGGAAGTGGGGGTGTATTGCAGCATCCCCTTGGGGAAAGTATAACATCAGAATATAGCTTGCCTGTTAGGAATATTGTTCTGGTAAGCAGATTTGAGTCTCTGTGTGGTGGCGAGGAATCACTTTGCAAGAGGTGTATTTGAAGATAGCCATACAGACTTTCTTTCTCGTACATCACGGGACACAGAGCGACAGTCATTACTAATGGGTTATATAGATACCGTCAGGTGCTGGCACTGGCAACTTCCAAAACCGGAAGTACCCTCCCCTATATAAGCCCCTCCCATCCGGGAGCACCTCAGTTTTTTGCCAGTGTCTAAGGTGTTGGCCAAGAAGAAACATGTGTTTTTCACTGAGCTTGCGTACAGGTTCTTTTGGGCCTCAGTAAGCTATTCCGGATCCGACCAAAAAAGCTTCATAGCTAAACGGTCGGTACCCGGGCCTTGCAGAGAAGAGCAAGGTTTTGCCTGTAATGCTTCTCTTAGGAGAGCTGGACCCTGGGATCCAGAGCTCTGGTCATACCCACGACCAAGATGTTTTCTGTGCAGGGTGCTATACAGGTCCAGGGGAGTGGAATCCTTGGGAACCCGGTCCCTGAAGGTTTGATTACAATGCCTGCCGTGATAGGTGAAGTTTGGGCTTTTGTGGACCAAACAAAGTCCTGCGGCGGGGAACAGGTAAGTGGGGGCCCCCAGGAACTTGGTTCTATTGGGGGACCCCCAAGCCTAATTTGTCTTTCTGTCTGTTACCTAATGGTATTCCCGCAAAATTCTGTGCATGCCTGTAACTACTAAAAAAATGTAATAATTTTTAATGGTGGTCAAGAAAAAAAAAAAAAAAAAAATTTTTTTAATATATATATTTAATATATTAGACTGCGGTACCTGTGTTTGTCCACTAGAGGCCGCTGTGGAATGTTTTCTTGTCATGTGGACTAGTTTCTTCTCAGCAGAGCAAAGTCCAGGCAGATGGTGAGTTCTCTTATAGGAAACTGCTTCCTCTGCCATGTTGCAGTGCTCGTCCATCCCCCGGCCTGCGGCAAAGAGGGGCCCTGGCTCCTGTCCCTTGTTTCCATTTTTTGAAATTAGCGCCGAAGGCACACGTGGCCGCGCGCGTGCACGCGCCTCTATATATAGAGGTGAGCCGGGAAAGGGGGCGGAGCCTGGGGGATAACGCTCTGTGCGCGCCGCAGCGCTTCTGCGCATGTGCGGGCGTCCCAGCAGTTTAAAAAAAAAAAAAAAAAAACACAATATTGTAGTAAGCTGGCTATGAAGTACAGAGACAGAGCTGGCAACATTTAAAGGCATACAGCAAGCGGTTGATACAGGCATCCCCTAGAAAGGCACATTAGTAGACACCAACTGTTTCTTATAGCAGCATTTATGCTAGACTATTATCAGTAACTGGTGTATTTCGGCTGGAATACCTCAGCTTTGTGGCTTAGGAATATGCCGTCTAAAAACTCCGGGACTAGAAATTCCAGGAGGAATAGGGGGTCTCCATCGGGCTCTGAGGATCTTGGGCATGCTTTGGCTGCACCAGTCTCCCCTGAAGAATCAGAGGTTAGTGACCGTAGAGCACCCTCAGGAGTACCTGGTACTGTGGCTTTCCTCAGTTCACCTGCTCCTGTGTATGTAACTGAGGAGGTTTTTTCCTCAGCTCTGGGAGGGCTGGAAGAGAGATTGTCAGCATTGATCGCTGCTTCCCTGTCACAGGAGAAAAGCGCTCGATCTCCGTCTCCCCCCTCAGAGTGCCTGTTAACAGAGCAACAGTCCCATACAGAGGTCGACCTACCTGAGGGGGATCAGGATGAGGTCGATTCGGTTGCAGAGGAATCAACAGTGGAAGAGCCGTTCTCAGCATCACATGCTGAAAGGTTATGGGTTCAGTCCCTGACTAATATGGTCCGATCAGCATTTAAAATGCCACTTGCGGAGCCATCCTCCACTTCTGTCTCCTCGTTGGGGTCGCTAAAAGCTCCCCAGACTGTTTGTTCCTTTCCGATCCATCCTTTACTGGAGGGGCTCATTTACCAGGATTGGGAGCATCCTGACAAAATATTTACTCCCCCCAAGAGATTTCCGGTGGTCTATCCCATGGAGGATAAGTTCATCAGAAAATGGAGGGTCCCTACAGTGGACGCAGCCATCTCTTGTGTGAATAAATCACTGACATGTCCGGTGGAAAATGTCCAAATGTTCAAGGACCCAATCGATAAAAAATTGGAGTCCTTATTAAAATCTGCTTTTTCTACAGCAGGATTGGTGACACAACCAGCAGTGGCAGCTATTGGGGTCTGCCAAGCAGTGAAGGATCAGTTGAAACAGGTCTTAAGGGACTTGCCGGATCAGCAGGCTCTTGCCCTAGCTGATCTACCTAGAGCCTTATGCTTTGCGGTGGACGCTATAAAGGATTCAATCCATCAGGCCTCCCGCCTTACGCTGTCTGTAGTACATATGCGCAGGCTTCTATGGCTCAAGAACTGGTCTGCTGAAGCTCCCTGTAAAAAATTGCTGGTCAGCTTCCCATTTCATGGGGAGCGCTTATTCGGGGAAGACCTGGACAAGTATATCCAGAGAATTTCCAGCGGTAAAAGTACACTTTTGCCGGTTAAAAATAGAGTTAGAGGTCCCTCTTTTAAAAGGCCGGCCTCTCCAGTCCCTAGGACATCGGCTGTGAAACAGTTCCGACGGCCTCCTCGGTCAAATCCCGGAGGTAGAAATCAGGGACAGTTGCAGGGTAACAAAAAGCCCTGGAGCAGGAGAGGTACAAAACCTCCCCCAAAGTCAAATGCATGAAGGGTTGCCCCCACCCAATCGGGTGGGGGGAAGACTTCAGTTGTTCACAGAGACCTGGCGGGACACAATCCGAGACAGATGGGTGCTCTCCGCAGTAAATCTGGGATACAAATTGGAGTTAAAAAACTCCCCTTCTTCCCGCTTTATAAGGTCAAACGTGCCAAGGGATCCCCAGAAGAGAGGATCCCTCCTGTTGGCACTAGAACAATTATTGCTTCAAGCAGTAATTATAGAGGTTCCCCTGGAAGAGTGGGGGTTCGGGTTTTACTCAAACCTCTTTACAGTTCCGAAGCCAAACGGGGACGTGAGGCCCATACTAAATCTAAAAGGGCTAAACAAATTCCTGCATATCAGGACTTTCCGGATGGAGTCGATCCGATCGGTAGCCACTGCCCTACAAGGGGAGGAATGGTTAGCCTCGATCGACATCAAGGATGCTTATTTGCACATTCCCATCTTTCCAGCCCACCAAAAATTTCTACGCTTTGCGGTAGAAGGCCGCCATTTTCAGTTCAGAGCCTTACCCTTCGGTCTGGCCACAGCACCAAGAGTGTTCACAAAAATTTTGGCCCCATTATTGGCCAATCTAAGAACACGAGGTGTAACGATAATGGCATATCTAGACGACTTGTTGCTGATAGACCACTCAGTGGAAAAACTAGAAGTGGTTGTTCACGAGACAATCAAGTATCTGGAATATCACGGTTGGATTATCAACCGAGACAAGTCAGCCCTAAAACCAGTCAAAAGTCTGGAATACTTGGGGCTAAGGCTGGATTCAGACCAGAGAAAAATTTTCTTGCCTCAAGAAAAGGGGTCATCTCTGAGAGATTTGATCCACTTAGTGGGCTCAAAAAGACAGCCATCCATACGCCTGTGCATGAGGCTGCTGGGAAAAATGGTGGCATCATTCGAAGCAGTACCCTACGGTCAATTCCATTCAAGGAAATTGCAAAGGGCCATACTGTCAGCCTGGAACAAAAAAGTTTAGGCTCTGGACTTACCAATGTCCTTGTCCCCTTCCGTTCGCAAGAGCCTCCGCTGGTGGTTGGTTCCCCAGAATCTGGAAAGAGGGAAATCCTTCAGTCCGATTTCCTGGAAGGTGGTCACTACAGATGCCAGCCTTATAGGCTGGGGAGCAGTACTGGAGCAATGGTCTCTCCAGGGCAAGTGGTCAGAAGCAGAAAAGGCCCTGCCCATCAATCTCTTAGAGATACGAGCAGCCCGGTATGCCCTAGTAGCATGGACATCCAAACTCCAAGGGTCCCCTGTCAGAGTTCAATCAGACAATGCCACAGCAGTGGCATATATCAATCGTCAGGGGGGCACCAGGAGTCGTGCAGCCCAAAGGGAAGTAAATTACATCCTGAGATGGGCAGAAAGATATGTCCCAGCCATATCTGCGGTATTCATTCCAGGGGTGGAGAATTGGAAGGCGGACTTTCTAAGTCGCCAACAATTATGCCCAGGGGAATGGTCCCTTCATCCCGAGGTTTTCCGGACAATATGTCAGCGGTGGGGAACACCGGATGTAGATCTGCTAGCATCCAGATTCAACGCAAAGGTGGACAGGTTTGTCTCTTGGACAAGGGATCCCCTAGCTTGCGGCTCGGATGCCCTAGTGTTCCCTTGGGATCAGTTCAAGCTGATATATGCATTCCCACCGCCACAATTGTTACCTCGATTACTCCGCAGAATCAGGGTAGAAAAGAAACCAGTGATTCTGGTGGCTCCAGCGTGGCCCCGAAGAGCATGGTACGCGGAGATTGTAAAAATGTCTGTGGGGAGTCCTTGGACCCTCCCACATCGTCCGGACCTGCTTTCGCAGGGACCAATATACCACCCTTCCTTACCAGCCCTAGGTTTGACGGCCTGGCTATTGAAGCCCACATTCTAAAAAAAGAGAGGGCTCTCTAATGCTGTGGTGTCTACCATGATCAATGCCAGGAAACCGGTATCCAGGCAGATCTACTATAGAATCTGGAAGGCGTACATCGCCTGGTGTGAGGCCAGGAAATGGCATCCACGTAAATACGTAATAGGTAGGATTCTGGACTTCCTACAATGGGCTGTAGATAGGAAGCTTGCCTTGAGTACTATCAAGGGTCAGATTTCGGCCTTGTCAATATTTTTTCAAAGGCCCTTGGCTTCGAATTCACTAGTCAAAGCCTTTATACAAGGAGTGATGCGTATTAGTCCTCCGGTTAATATTCCCATATGTCCATGGGATCTAAACTTGGTTTTGTCGGTTCTACAGAAACAACCATTTGAACCACTACAGCATATTTCCTTGGTGCTTCTCACCAGGAAATTGATTTTTCTAGTAGCCATTTGTTCGGCTAAAAGAGTATCGGAATTAGCAGCTATGTCCTGTAAGGAGCCATATCTGGTTATCCATAAGGACAGAGTAGTGTTACGTCCTCATCCAGCCTTTCTTCCTAAGGTGGTATCGAGTTTTCATTTGAACCAAGATGTGGTTCTTCCTTCTTTTTTCCCCAAACCTACTTCGGTAGAGGAAAAGTTATTGCATTCTTTGGATGTAGTAAGAGCAGTTAAAGCTTATCTAAAAGCCACTGCTCAGATTCGCAGAACGGATACTTTGTTTATTCTGCCGGAAGGCCCCAGAAAGGGTCAGGCAGCGTCAAAATCTACTTTAGCCAAGTGGATTCGACAGGTCATAATACAAGCCTATGGCTTGAGAAGTAGACCGCCTCCGTTCAAAGTTAGGGCGCACTCCACGAGAGCAGTTGGAACTTCATGGGCAGTGCATCACCAGGCCTCCCTGGCTCAAATCTGTAAGGCCGCAACATGGTCTTCGGTACACACGTTTACTAGGTTCTACCAGGTTGACGTTAGAAGTCAGGAGGATGTCGCCTTTGGGCGCAGTTTGTTGCAGGCCGCAAAAGATCCTCATGTCTGATAGCGCTCAGCTTATATATGGTGTATCCCCCCCCCTCATTTGGCATTGCTTTAGGACATCCCATTAGTAATGACTATGTCGCTCTGTGTCCCGTGATGTACGAGAAAGAAAATAGGATTTTTATAACAGCTTACCTGTAAAATCCTTTTCTTGGAGTACATCACGGGACACAGAGCTCCCGCCCCTCTTTAGGGACACTTATTGCTTTGCTACAAAACTGAGGTGCTCCCGGATGGGAGGGGCTTATATAGGGGAGGGTACTTCCGGTTTTGGAAGTTGCCAGTGCCAGCACCTGACGGTATCTATATAACCCATTAGTAATGACTATGTCGCTCTGTGTCCCGTGATGTACTCCAAGAAAAGGATTTTACAGGTAAGCTGTTATAAAAATCCTATTTTTCATCACTATATACTTGTTTCACAACAATTTTAGAGATAATTTACTATTTGTGGACTTTTTGTCTTTGATTTATTTATTTATATATATATATATATATATATATATATATATATATATATATATATATATATATATATATATATCCAACAGTTTATTTCTATTGATCCAAGTGGTAGCGTGGCAATTCTAAAAAAAAATTGTCGATATATTGGAAGAACAAACAAGATACTATACACAAAAGAAACATAGCATTATTTTGTACAGTGGGGAAAAATAGGATTTTTTACTCACCGTAAAATCCTTTTCTCTGAGTCCATGGACCGACACAGCTTCTCTATTGACAAAGTGGGTATTATCCGTTAATTAGGAGTGACTAGGCAGAAAAACTTGTAAAAAGTGTTGCATCACACCTTCTACAGTACCGCCCAGGGGGCGGACCCTCTGAGTATACCCTCTCAGTCTGCACATCGCAGATCAGTTCGTCAAAAAGCAGTACAAACTTAAAAGGAGGGGTGGGTGCTGTGTCGGTCCATGGACTCAGAGAAAAGGATTTTACGGTGAGTAAAAAATCCTATTTACTCTTTCGTCCATGGACCGACACAGCTTCTCTATTGACAAAGTGGGACGTCCCAAAGCAGTGTCAGAGAAAAAATGAGGGGTGGTAACAGCATAAAAACAAACTTCACCCCAAAACACAAAACAGCACTCCTCCAACGGAGGAGTTGCAACTGTAAACAGCCGCCTGCAAAACCTTGCGGCCGAAAGAGGCATCCGAAGATGCACCTACATCAACTTTGTAGAATTTTGTGAAAGTGTGAGCGGACGACCAAGTCGCCGCTTAACATAGTTGGGAAACAGACGCTTGATGTCGGAAAGCCCAAGAGGCACCTATTGCCCTGGTCGAAT
This sequence comes from Rana muscosa, assembly GCA_029206835.1. NCBI lineage: Eukaryota > Metazoa > Chordata > Amphibia > Anura > Ranidae > Rana > Rana muscosa. Next base: position 277,482,864 of record CM055117.1, read on the forward strand.
GCGCCGTGACAGGAAAGGGGGGCGCCTGACCCTTTAAGGCGTAAGCCTGGATTACTATCTGTCGGATCCACCTAGAGATGGTGGCCGATGAGACTGCTTGGCCATTCTTGGGACCAGCCACCGAAACAAACAGTGAGTCTGTCTTCCGGAACAGGGAAGTAGCAGATATGTATACTCTCAAAGCTCGGACAACGTCCAAGGAATGCAACGCCGACTCCTTAGGATTCGACGGCTGAGGACACAAGGATGGAAGTACAATGTCTTAGTTGAGATGAAAAGCCGAAACGACTTTCGGAAGAAAGGAAGGCTGCGGCCGCAGCACCACCTTATCCTTGTGGAAAATCAAATAGGGAGCCTTGCAGGACAGGGCTGCCAGCTCAGAGACTCGTCTAACTGACGTAACAGCCACCAAAAAGACCACCTTCTGAGAAAGTGTCAACAGGGGAATATCTCTAATATTCTCAAACGGTGCCTTCTGAAGCACCGAGAGGACCAGGTTCAAGTCCCACGGAGGTAACGGGGGGCGGACCGGAGGGGCCACATGTCGAACCCCCTGCACAAATGTACTCACGAGAGAGTGAGTCGCCAGGGGTCGCTGAAAAAAGACAGCCAGGGCAGATATCTGTCCCTTAATCGTACTTAGGGCAAGCCTTTGGTCTACCCCATGCTGTAAAAACAGCAGGATTCTGGAAACCAAATAGGTACGCGGATGCCATTTCATTTCCTCACACATGGAGATGTAGGCCCTCCAAGTGCGGTGATAGACCTTCCTAGAGGACGGTTTCCGAGCACTTCTCATAGTAGAGATTACTGAGTCTGACAGGCCCCGATCTCTCAGTACCTGGTTCTCAACAGCCATGCCGTTAAAGCCAATGACTGTAAAGCAGGATGGAATATGGGACCTTGCGACAGCAGGTCCTTCCGTAGTGGTAGGCGCCAGGGGACGTCTGCTACCAGACGTACTAGATCGGCGTACCAAGGACGCTGAGGCCAATCTGGAGCGATTAGGATCATTGGAATTCCCTCTGCCTCCACTCTGCGGAGCAGAAGAGGAAGAAGCCTTAAGGGAGGGAAGGCATAGATTAGCCGATACTGACCCCACGATGCTACCAACGCGTCCGTTGCGTCTGCCCATGGGTCTCTTGACCGGGCCACAAACCTCAATACCTTCCGATTGAGTCGGGAAGCCAGAAGATCTACGTCTGGTGTGCCCCATCTTTGGCAGAGGAGTTGGAACACCTCCGGGTGTAAGGACCATTCTCCCTGGTCCAGCATCTGGCGGCTCAGGTAGTCCGCCTGCCAGTTTTCCACACCCGGAATGTACACGGCCGACAGTGCCGGTACGCTCCTCTCTGCCCACTTCAGGATGCGAGCGATCTCCGATGCTGCAGCTGATCTTCTTGTTCCTCCTTGATGATTGACATATGCCACTGCTGTGGCGTTGTCTGACTGGATCCTGACTGGAGGCCCTTGCAGTCTCTGAGACCATTTGAAGAGGCACAGCTTGATTGCCCGGATCTCCAGGACATTGATCGGCAGGAGGGCTTCCTCTGGGGTCCAGCGACCTTGCGCCGACTGGACACCCCAGACTCCCCCCCAACCTGTAAGGCTGGCGTCCGTCGTGATCACTATCCAGTAAACCGGAAGAAATGACTTCCCGGCCATTAGAGCCGGTGCTGTCAGCCACCATACCAGGGATCTCCTGACTAGGTGGCTCACTCGGATTTGATAATCCAGAGATGAAGGGCATCTGTTCCATCTGGACAGAACTTCCTTCTGTAACACTCGAGTGTGGTATTGAGCATATGGGACCGCCTCGAAGGAGGCTACCATGAGGCCCAACACTCGCATGCAAAAACGGAGTGACGACCAATTCCTGGAAGTCAGCTGCCGTACTGCAGCCCGGAGGGTCTGCAACTTCTCCACAGGGAGAAATACCTTTGCCTCTGAGGAATCCAAAATCAACCCCAGGTACACTAGGCGTTGAGTGGGCACCAATACTGCCTTTTGCGTGTTTAGTATCCAACCACAGTCTCGAAGAGTCTGACAGGTAATGGACACGCTTACCTCTAATTCTGAGCTTGAAGGGGCCTTCAGCAGAAGGTCGTCCAAGTAACCTGTGATAGCGATACCCCGCTGTCTTAGAAGTGGCAGAATCGGAGCGAGCACCTTGGTGAACGTCCTGGGTGCTGAGGCAAGGCCAAACGGGAGGGCCACAAACTGGTAGTGGTTCTTCCCGATAGCAAATCGCAGAAACCTCTGGTGTCTGGAGTATATGGGGACATGCAGGTATGCGTCCTTGATGTCCAAGGAGGCCAGAAAGTCCCCCGGATGGAGAGCCGTGACTACGGATCGAACCGACTCCATCCGAAATCTTTGTACCTTCACAAAGCAATTGAGGGCTCTGTGATCCAAGATTGGACGAACCCCCTCCTTCTTTGGCACAATGAACAGATTTGAGTAAAAACCCTGACCCCGTTCCTGTTCTGGAACTGGAATAACTACCCCGCGTTCCAGTAGACCCTGGACCGCCCCATACAGGGCCTCCCGACGGGTCGGTAGTAGCTGGAGATTGGAGGTGATGAATCTGTCTGGTGGACAAGAGAGAAATTCTATCTTGTAGCCTGAGGAGATTACTTCGCAAACCCACCTGTCGGAGACTAGAGCAGTCCACTGAGTCGCGAATTTGCGAAGACGTCCCCCCACCCGAGAGCTGGGTGGGGGCGGACCTTCATGTGGACGCAGATTTGTCCGCAGGCTTGTTGGGTCTGCGGGACCAAGGACGCTTTTGTCCTTGGGCAGGCGCTTTATCGGCCTGGGGTCTTTTCCCTGTCGCCTTAAGGGGGCGAAAAACCCGCTTACGTGCAGTAAAGGAGGGCCCTTGCCCTTGGCGTGGTCCCTTACCCTTGCTAGTTTGGGGAAGCAAAGTGCTTTTACCTCCAGTGGCATCCTTGATGATGTCATCCAGAGAAGCCCCAAAAAGTCTGTCGCCCTTAAAAGGCAGATCCAATAGGGCTTTCTTGGAAGTCTGGTCCGCAGACCAGCCCTTTAGCCAGATCAGGCGGCGTATTGCTACTGCATAAACCGAAGCTCTTGACAGCAGGGGAATAGTATCCATGTCTGACTCGCAGACAAACTTAAGGCCCTGGACCAACTGGTCGGCCAAAGTTATCTCATTAGGAGGAGCATCTCGCTCCTTTAACCCCTGGAGTAGCAATTTTGCCCATTCAGTAAGTGTCTGAGACACTAGGGCCCC